>CM053787.1:977500-2177500 GCA_028749045.1 Cupressus sempervirens
GATTTTCAAAAAAAGTAGAAGAATTTTTAATCAACTAATTATATGCTATAGGTCCTATGTGTTAGATTAGGTGAAAAACTAATCTCCCAAGAACACCTACATGAATAACCCTGTCACATGGATGAAGCAAAGAACAGAAGCAAGAAAAAATTATGGAGGCCAAAAAGCCAGATCCATCTTATGGACATGCAAAGAGCAATATCTCATATAATCCAATAAGTGAATGAATAAAATACAACACTAATACATTTGGTACCAAATTGCAACAGCACTGTCGTTGCAATTTGGTACCAAATGTATTAGTGCAAAGAGGTGAATCCTTATAAAGGAATCACGAAACCCAAAAAGGGAAACTAAATCCTAAAAAAGCTAGGTTGCACAATATAATTAATAAAATATTAATTATATGTACCTACAAGATAGCTTAAGAAAACAAGAGTAATAGGCAACTTAATTAATTAAACTAAAGTGATTTAATTAATAAGTGTGAACAACTAATTACTCTAACACCCCTCCTTAAGTGAAGCTCAGGAGGTAAGCTAACCTAGCACAACTAAGAAAGCAGGAAAAGATGGGTCCCGACAACAAAGCCTGATTAGGTACCCAAATACAAGAAAAAGAACTAGATGAAGGAAACTAAGCCTCCAATCTAGGAAATGTCCCAAAGAAAGGAACAAGAAAGAGCATGAAGCATCTCTGAAGCATGAAGCTGCAAACACTGTCAGAAGAAACTGCTAGAACCCCCACTGAAAAAGTGCATGACCAGGTAGAGAAGACAAAGTCTGAAGAGCTGATCAATCGAAGAGGTGACCTCCAAAAGTAGGAATGAATGAGTGTCTATATAGTAGATGAACCATCTCACCGAAATGCATAGGTGCCTAGCCACTACATCCGCCTAGTACATAGGAACAAAAACTGAATACGTAGATCACTCAACCAATCCAAGGAAGCAATAGAGCCAACAGGTGAACCCCCCCATAATGTTGAACAGGGAGAGGGGTGATAGGAACACTAAAATGCAATGCCAGAAACGTCTGCAAGAAGAAGAATTAGGAAAACCAACAGTGCAAAAGAAGTACAAGCACAGGATAAAGGGCGATGTCACCGACACACTGCATGGGCTAATGTCATAGAAGAAAAATTCAATTGACAAAGGTGGATGAGCACAAAATGGCAAAACATCATGACCCCCCATGGCACTTTATAACTGAGTGCGAGTACAAACAAACACAAGGTGTACAAGATCCCAGATATGCAAAAGTAGACACTTTATCTCAGTGTGTTTACAGAAAAAAGAATGCAATAGAATAGAAGCATACAATGCTCAGAAGTTAGAAAGAAGAGTGAGCCAAAAGAATAGAAGAAGAGATTTCAGGACCTGTAGAATCCAAGTAATTCACTAGAGTGTGAAAGTGCAAAACTCGGAGGAGAAAGAACCTAGAGTAGAATTTGGATTGACCTCTGCAACTGAATAACTCACAAAACCAGCTTTCCAACGATATCAAGCGAGCTCAAAAAAGAGTTCGAATGAGCGAGATATGGCTCCTGGAAGGCAAAACAAAACATTTGGCTTTGACTACCAAAATAGGCAACCAAACTGCACCAAAAACTAAAAATACCTATACCATCATCTCCGTCTTGGAACCATCTTTTCGGCTCATTTTTTGGATCAAAAAAATACGTTCGTATGCTCAAGTTACGGAGAAAAAACCTCCAAGGCCTTCGGATGTAAGAAAAAATTATTATTTTTTAATAAAAAAAATTTTTAAAAATTAAAAAACCCACCACCCCCTCACCGTCGGTCGAGCGGCAGCTGGGTGGTAGGAGGTTGGAGAGCCACCGTGGTTGGGAGGTGCCGCCGGCGGGCCACCGGGAGCCGCTGCGCTCAGCGGGACCACCGGCGGTTTACCGTAGGCGGTTATCGCAAACCGCTAGCGATCGCAATGACCGCCGGCGGTTTACTTAAACCGTTGTGGTAAAAAAAATGCAAATTTATATTTATTTTTTGCAATTTTTTGATTTTTTTTCTCGCCCCAGACTGCGTGCCAGGGGTCGTACGACCCTGTGGGCATAAAAAATTTGCCTCCCAGACTAACGGTGTCCAAAATGGATAAATTTTATATGAATTCTAGGGTTTTTGGGCGCTCTGAGCGCAACGGTGATGTCCGTTTGAGCCCAAAGTGACCAGAAACAAAGGTCCCCCCTAAATCCACATTAAAAACTTCTAAAACCCTTGAAAAAAGCAGCTTCTGAAATGCTTCAACAAATCACGAATAGCGAGCAGCAAGCTTGCTCTGATACCATGTTAGATTAGGTGAAAAACTAATCTCCCAAGAACACCTGCATGAATAACCCTATCACATGGATGAAGCAAAGAACAGAAGCAAGAAAAAATTATGGAGGCCAAAAAGCCAGATCCATCTTATGGACATGCAAAGAGCAATATCTCATATAATCCAATAAGTGAATGAATAAAATACAAAGAGGTGAATCCTTATAAAGGAATCACGAAACCCGAAAAGGGAAACTAAATCCTAAAAAAGCTAGGTTGCACAATATAATTAATAAAATATTAATTATATGCACCTACAAGATAGCTTAAGAAAATAAGAGTAATAGGCAACTTAATTAATTAAACCAAAGTGATTTAATTAATAAGTGTGAACAACTAATTACTCTAACACTATGAACTATTATTGTACTATTAAATAAAAGTAGATGGATTTGAGATTAGCTAATTATACTATTATAGGTTTTATCAACTACTATCATGATATTAAATAGTAGTAGAATAATTTAGATAAGCTAATTATACATCATGAAGCAATTTAAATCTAATACTTTAAAGAAACTCTTTAATAAAAATAGGAGTTATTTTTTTAAGAAATAGAAAATTGATTTGAAACCAATCCATTATATAGTTTATCAAACATCCAAGTTTAGATAAATAAACATAGATAAACATGTACAATTATAATTTATTTATATATTTATAATGCATGATACATTATTTTTTATTAATGAGTAGTAATCTTTTTAATAGATAGATCATTTTTAATATATAAAATTTTAGATTATACTATTTTTCATGTTATATTGATTGATTAATATTATTGTATTGTTGTTATGCATCTTTTGAGAATAGACTTATGGGCAAATAATTTTTTATTGCTTGATAATAAAAGAAAGTTTAAAATTATAGGTATCATTTAGTTATGTATTTTTAAAGAACAAAATTTATGAAAAAAAAATTCTTAAAAACTTTGTTAGAATAGAAACTACATGGTCTCTACCTTCTCTTGTGATGTATGTAAGAAGTAGGTCCTAGGCCTTGATATAATCTCTAACATTTTGTTCAAATTTTCTCAAATTTATAAATTTCAACCTTATATTAAAATAGATTAGAAAAGTTCAATTAGATCTATCAACTAAGTCTGAAAGATTAATACACATTAAAATGAAATGATGCATCAAGAAATTTAAATTTTATATTTAAGAATGTCTTTTAATTTTTATAAATTTTATTCTACTTATAAATCGCAATTTTAACGTCTATCAAAATATAAAGAAAATAAAAAACAATATTTCATGAAATGTTATCTATTTTCTCCTTAATATTTGAAGTTAGGTTTTACTATTAAATTTTTAAATCAAAGATTAGAACATTATATAAATAATATTAAGAAGATATAAGTTTTTTGTTAAAAGAAATTAAATGCACAGAATTATGTCAATAGGAAAGAATCAAACAAATCTTCTTCTCTTTCAAATACCAATTTATTGCTATATATGCATAGCTTAATTCTTGTCATTTTGATACTGACCATTTTTTATCCTTACATTATAGATATCAGAAAAAAATTAACTATGGATGCTCAACAAAATAATTCTAAAAACACTATCACAAGCCCACTTCTTCCAAACGACTCAGCGCAATCAAGCCAAATTGTTCAAACTTATTTGGATAGATTGGGAACAATCATTTCTGAGTCTTGTAAAAAAATTACAAATGAAATTCATAATGCGAGCTTTCATGTTCGAGGTGTCCAAGATTCTCAAATCTTGCAGATGGGACAATATACAAAGGAAATTCATGACACATGGAAGAAATCATTTGGGTTCTTTGAATCTATGAAAGACATTCGCTATGATGAAGAGCAGATGGATGGCGAAAATAACCTTTTCCTCACTGATGAATTCCACATGTTTTTGCATCACTATAATGAAATATAGGAGTCAAATTATTTGACATTATCAATTTTTTTTAATAAATTTGTCTGTTCGACTTATCAATTTTGATGAACGTATGTTATTTTTCCTTTGTCTTAAATAAATTTAGTATTATACATACAAGACTATTTGCTATTTAGTATATTTGTAGATCTTCTTCTCTTATCTACACAAAAAAGTTCCTCCTATATGTATTTGTGAATTGTTAAACTATTAATTAGAAATGAATAAATATCTATCTTATCTGAAATGCAATGCCACTAAATTAATGTGATATTTTAAACCAATTTTATAAAAAATAATTTACTAAATCTACTATTTTTTTAATGTTTGGTTACAAATTTATTTCATAGAAATGAATAAATCAAGTATGAATTTCCAATCAAATCAAGAAAGAAGACAATACCAAATGGAGCAACGAAGAGCATACCAGAGAGAATACCAGAGAGAGATTTTTCTCAACTAGAAGGAGCAAGACTCGTGAGTTTTCAAGAAGAAATGTCACATATAAAATATATTTTGATTGATGAAATGAGCTTCATTGGTCAAAACATGTTGGAAAATATAGATTCACAATTGCGCCAAGCATTCCCACAATCTGCACATATAAGCTTTGGAGGTAAAGATTCTATGTTTGCATCATGAATAGCTAACTCATGTGTGAAATATACTATATTTGAATCAAATTTATGAATTAATACATAGTTTTTAAAATAATTATTTTCATCAATTGTATTTCAGGTGTATCAATAATATTGGTGGGAGATTTGGGCCAGTTGCCTCCTGTCAATGATAGAGCAACATATGCCAGTAATAAGTGCACAAAGTTGCTATGGAAAGAATTCAAGATTTTTGTCACATTAGATAAGATATTTAGACAAGATGGGGAAGATATTGACAAACAAAGATTTTGACAACTTTTGATGAATCTAAGAGATGCAAACCCACAAATTGATGATTGGAGGTTGCTAATGTCAAGGACCCCTATCAACATAGATGTTGCAACAATTTTGAATTTTATAATGATGTTCGTTTGTTCTCAACAAATGAAAATGTTCATGCTCATAATAAAAAAATGTTGCATTCATTGAAGCATCCCATTGCACGTTGTGTTGCATCAAAAGCAGGTACTATTAATACAATAGATGACTGTTCAAATGATGAGCTTGATCTAGAGTTGTTAATATGTAAGGATTCAAGGGTCATGCTAACTTCAAATCTATGGATAGAGGCTCGTCTTGTAAATGGGGTTCTTGGATACATTCGAAAAGTTGTCTACAAGCAAGGCAGTGCTCCACCTGAGCCTCCAACATATGTGATGGTTGAGTTTGATGGTTATTCAGGGTTACCATTCAAAGATCATAATCCAAAGATAATTCCAATACCACCAATACAGAAGGGTAGAACACTTCAACTGCCATTGAGGTTGGCATGGCCATTGACTATTCACAAATCTCAGGGATTGACTCTTCCTAAAGCAACAATTAATATAGGACCAAGAGCAGGATTGACATTTGTGGCAGTTTCACGTGTAAAATCTCTCCAGTGTTTGAGAATAATGCCTCCTTTCACATATGATCGTTATGAGAAAATGAAAAAGGGTAGACAAATTTCCAAGCGCAAGGATGAAGAAAGTAGACTTAAGCGCCTTGAAGATAGTTGATGTGATATGTTATTCTTAAATGTTATGTCTGTAAAAATCTTTTTGAACACATAAGTATTTTGTTTGTAACACTTCCTACTATATTCCATGTTTTAAAAATGTCTCTATTATACAATGATAAATGATCAAAATAACTTGCTTCATTTTAATTTATTCTATTTTGAGAAATCCTATCTTTTTTTAATAATATTTTATTTTTATAGATCTTAATTAATTGTAATGATGTATTAAGTAATAATTATATCTTAACTAATTGTACTTATGTTTTAAGTAATTATTGTATTGATTCATTCATTGATATCACTTTATGTTTACAAATTATATTTACTTTTGCTTCAATGTCTCTTAATATTTGATGACAATATTATGGATAACTTTTTTTTATTTAAACTATTAAATAAAAGATTCATTATATAATTTGAAGGAAAAAAATCAATGAATATAATTTACTTATTTTAATTATCATCTACTATTAATTTAATTTTGTTTCATAATTTTAAAATTAATGAGCTAAACTTTATTTCTATTGACTTCATTTGGTCTATATTTAAGTATAAGTGCTAGATTTAATTTGTGTGTTCTATATTTGATTATATCTTATAATGGTTTTATACATATTTTTATTGATATTTGTTTAAAATTTTGCAGCATATCATTTGAGCTATGGATTCTTCTATTGGAGAGTCAAATATCATTGTTACGAGTCTTGTTGCTTCCATAACCTCAAATAATTTCTTTGAGATTGATTTAGATAAATGTAAACGAATAATCTGGGAATCATGCTCACATATAATCAAAGCTTTGGAGAACGTTGCATTGTCAATTGATACTGTTGATGAACTAGAAATAATGGAAATGGAAGATGTTGCCAAAGTTATGCATGACACATCTGCAAAAACAGATGCATTTTCAGAAATGATGAAAGAAGTCTACCATGATCATTACTCTAATAAAGGTCGCAACACCATCCTTATCACTGAGGAATATGTGATGTAGCTACATCATTATGGAGAAAAGTTCTTTTTTTAGTTTCTTCTCATATTTCCTATACTTCATCTGAATACTTCTACTTGGGCTTATATTTCCTATTTCATCTATGTAAGTTTTATGAACAACAACATGAATAAGTTATTTTCACTATTTCATCTATGTGAATTTATTGAACAACAAAATAAATAAATAAATTCCACTCTTCAAATGATGTTTAAAGGTACACGTACAATATTTGATGTTACATTTTCTATGCATAATCATCGACACTAATAATAATATTTATGAAATTGCTGACATTGATATGTATATTATGTATAAAATTTATGCTCTTATTCATATGTTAGATGCCATATTATCTATGCACAATCATCAAAACTAATAATAAAATGTATAAAAATATAAAATTGATACTGACCCTTTAAAAAATTAACATTTTATCAAGTCGTTCAAAATTAATTATTCAAATGCATTATGCCAAATTTTATTTTAATATTTATTAATAATTAAAGTTATTAATTCTAATAATTAAATAAGCTTAATATATTAAAATAATATTTTTAAAAATAAAAATAATAATATAAAAATAAATATAATATATTTAAACAAATAACATTATTAATTGTGCACCGCGTCTGCTACTAGCTTTTATATATATATATATATATATATATATATATATATATATATATATATATATATATATATATATATATATATATATATATATAATCCAAGAGTTATCTTTCTCGAGGTGCTTATTTTCATAATCTAACTAAAATATAATCAAAAAAGAATGTTGTTTAATTTATTTTTATTTATAAAAGTAAAATGATAGCAATAATTCAAGTACTTTTATTAAAAAATCAAAGTTTTTTAAAAATTACAAATTGAAATACTAAACTTTATAATTGATTAAAAAACTTGGTAATAGAAATAAATAGTAATAATTGTCATTGATTAGACATATTGGATTAAAAAACTTGGTAATAAAAATAAATAGTAATAATTATTATTAATTATACATTCATTTGTGAGGTGGAGGATAAAAATAATTGTTTTTTAAAAAGTTAATCCACTTGTCACAAATGTGGAAAAGATAAGGAAAAGTTAAGGTTGTAATTAATGCATTCATAAAATTCTTATAAATCAATATATTTGCAAAGTGTTGAAAATTCTATATTAATATGTAATGAAAATTAATTTTCTCCCTTACTATTTTTAATCCCCACCAATCCCAATAAAGATAATTAGCCTTTTTTCATATGTTAAAATCATAGAAAATAGGTCAACATTACAAATTTATTTATAGAGAAAAAAATATTTATCTGCCATTGGTGAGATGGAAAAGGTAGTTGGCATTTATTTGCATCTGACGGATGCATTAGTATCCTGTCGGTTGCAGGAATACTTATGCATTCATGTCATGCTAATATCACAATAACACTAACCAATCAAATCAAAGAATTTAAAAGATTATATGAAATTTCAAATGTTTATATTTTTTCTTATTTTATAGATCATATTTTTCATTCATTCTATTGGTCCATACTATTTTTGGTGAGGGAAAAAATTAATTTTCTTCTAACAAAAATATAAATATTTTCTAACAACTTCATGTATGCATTAATTACAACTTTATCTTTTCCACATTTATGACAAGGTGATAAGATTTATTATTATTATTCAATCATTTTATCTTTCACCTCACACAATATGTCTAATCAATATTAATTCTCAATAGCAATATAATTTCAATATGTTATATTTTTGTATTTGAATTTCTAATTTTTTTAAAACTTTGATTTTTTAATAAAAATAGTTAAATTACTACAATTATTTTACTTTTATAAAAATAAACTAAACAATATTATTTTCTAATTATATTTTATAATAGTGTTTGTAATATGTATAATTGATAAGTGTTACAATTTATAAATTATATCATTTATTATTAATAATATTTTTATTTAAATAATTTATGATTTAGTTTAAATATGTTTAATACTTAAATATATATTTTAATATTAAATTATTAATTATATTTTACATCAAAAAAATATACTAAAGAGGCAAGAACCTACAACACAATAGTAAATTGTGAGCCTCTTCTTGGAGAGATCTTGGGTTCAAATCTACTCAAGCGCTTAATAAATAATAATAATTTAATCATAACACAATAATTAATCATGCCTTCGGCCTCTTACCAATTTTTTTTTTAAAAACACATACTAAAGAAAATAACCACAAAAAAGAAACAATTCAATTCTATAAGATATATAAATTATTATTATGTTTTTATAAATTGTGTATTAAAATTAAATAGTTATATTCTATTTTTTATTTATTACATCATATTTATTCATCAACATCAATTTTATATGTATTACATCTATTTATTATTTACAAATGTACATGTTAAATTATATAAATATTATTTTATAATTAAAAATTACTTAATTTTATAAAAAGTTTGGAAATACAAAACATTAAATAGTGAACCTTCTCTAATTGTGTAAAATTAAACAATTAGTTTTACTTATAAAATATTTTTATATTTCAATTCCTTTCATTTTTTCTTATACAAATGTGAGTTTTAATATAAAAATTAAATTCTTAGTTTCATTAATTAAAATATAATATATTTTAAATTTTTATTATAAGCATGATTTTATTTTGACTATGTATTTTATTAATAAAAATAATTATAATTAATTCTCTCTCTCACACACACACAACTTATGTTGGTATCACTCTATCTTACTATTTTATCTATCTTCTTCTTCCTCCTCTATATTATTTACCCTTTTTTCTTTTGCATAAATGTTTATACTATTATTGTTCTATATTGCTATTTATCTCTATCTAATGATTGAAAATAGTGCGACTTCTATTTGATAATCAAGATGAGAATAATACATAGTTGGGAGAGTTTTTCCAACTACTTATGGTTCTCTAGTAGCATGCATAACATGCTTAAACATATAATGTGATACTGCAAATGTTTCATTACTTCTTCAAGTTCTATAATTTAAATATTGGTATGAATATCTTTCCTCATTATACATATTTTAAGTTGTCAATGTAGAAGGTGCAAATTTGTTTAAAGCATATTTATCGATCGTAGTATGATATTAAGTACTTAGTGTCATATCAGGGACTTTGGCCTCTTATTCTTGGGCTTAAATGCCCAAAGATATAATAATATAACACGAGAACTTAACAACAAAATATGAACCATCCTATCAGATCACAAGTGCATTTCTAGGACGAGAATTTAACAAAGAAATATGAGCCATCCTATCAAATCACAAGTGCATTTCTAGGCAAAAATTAATGCATTCACAATGTTAATTTAGAACTATTTAACCTTTTTCTCACTCATCTACACTTCTACAACCATTATGTGTTAGGCAGGAACTATGACACATTGCGTCTCTTGTTGAATGAATGTTAACATATTTGTTTTTATATAGTATTTTATAATTATATGAGCATGTATGTGAATTTTTATTTAAGTAATTGTATAGGTGTCTTGTTCATTTATCAAAGTCATTTTAGGTGTTGAACCTCACCCACTAATAACCATTGTTTGTTGGTGATTTTTTTTATCACAAACTCACATTCTAACTAATCAAGATCAATCAATTGACCTATAACTCTTTAGACAAACTTTTCACTTTTAGTTTCTCAAAAACTAATTTCCATAGTATTAAGACAAAATGATTGCATAAAGTTCATTGTAGTATATATATGGTTTGAATTTTATGAAAATTGAATTTGATCTAAATTAGATTAAACTAGTTGAATATTATATACATTAAGAGGAGTATTAAATGTGGCTAAATTAAGTAAAAATAGTTAAAGCTTAGATGAAATTGTAAAAAATATATCAAGTTTATGGAAATGGGTTTAAATTTGCTAATGAAAAAAGATATTTGCAAAAAAAAAAGTTATTCAAGATTTTAAATATAATCTAATTTTATTGTATTTAGCATTAAAAAAATTGGTAATTTGGCTAATCATTTTTTTTACAAAGTAATAAGCTATTGTGGTTATTTGGAAAGTAATTAATGGTAAATGATTGGGTTTGACAACACTTTAATTATAAAGGTATAGCAAGAAAGTATGCTAATGATATATTTATTTTGGGGTCTAGCTAGAAATTAGCAATGTTAGATTTAATAATAATAATATCTAGGGACTTAGTGTCCATAAATCAACTATAGATGTAAAAAGGTAAATTATTATTTTATAGTAATGGAGCAAAAGAAAGATACTAATGTAGATAATATAATAATTAAAATTATATATACCTCTTTGATGAGAATTTTTAAAAAAACATGTCTAAGACATCATAAGTTAACTTTTGTTTAGAACATTACTTAATCTGATCATGTAAAATGTGGTCCCTTATTAGATAAGCTAAAAGTTAACTTCCTCTAATCAAGAGTCAATTGAGGAGTAGTGTCTTTTTATAACCTCAAGTAAACAATTTACATAAATGTCATTATTTGATTTAGGAGCATCTTGGGTTACCTTGAAATCCTGCTCTTTTGTTCATTCTAGTAGTATTAATCGAGTTCCTTCAGTGTTAATTGAGTTGTTCAGTGTCAATCAAGTTCCTCTAGTATTAAGCCAATTGTTCAATGTCAACTGAGTTCCTTGAGTGTTAACTAAGTTGTTCAAGTGTTGACCAAGTTCCTTTAGTGTTAATTTATTTGTTTAGTGTTGACCAAGTTCATGTAGTGTTAATTATGCTATTCAGTGTTGACCAAGTTTTTGCATTGCTACCCGAGTTGTTCTGTGTTGACCGAGTGTTCTTTCATGCACCAAGTGAACTTGATATTTGTTGTTGCTCAGGTCCTTCTTTGACTGATTTTTCTTGTGATTGGTTCTTAGTATGAGCCAAGTTACATATTTAATTTTGTTCATGAATTTAATGATAAGGTCTTGTCTTGGGATAAGTGTAGACCATTTTGAGGTTGACCTTTCTATTATGTAATGATCTATAATATTTTGTAAGCCATTTTGGAAAGTATAAGTAGTGGTATTTGGTTCAATTTAGAGAGAACTTAGAGAGTTCGGAGCAAATGTTTCTGAAATTGCGAATTTGAAGCTGGATTGGAGATCTTGAAGTTATATTTTGTATCTGGCCATAACCCAGAAGGCCTTATAGTTGGGCATGTATGCTAATAACTTGATGAATCAATAAAAAAAAAATTCTCTCCCTCTCCTTGATGTTTTCCTCTATGTGTTTTCTTCCATTGTGTTTACTCAGCAAGGTGGTTGGAAAGTTAGGATTGCCTTTGGCCCTATCTTTTCAATTCCTCCTTGCACCAGGTGGTATCAAAGCTTGAGGTTCATCCTTGTGGAGATTGGATAATGTAGAACCCTAAGTTAAATTTGGTTGTAGAGTTGTAAATTTGCGAATTTGACCTATAACTTGCAGAGGGTTACGATCTTACAGGAACTTGTTTGTAAAGATGGTTCGAGGTAGAAGAAATGTTGACACTATTATTATGGACATGTTTAGACAAATTGCAACAAGATTAGATGTTGTAGAGATAGCCTAGAGGAGAGGAGCACATCTTGATGATGTGAGTGATGATGAAGCAATAGCACCAGACCCTAATCTAGAACCTAAGGAAGATCAAGATGAGGAAAGATTGTTGAGAGTGTTGTCTAGGGCATATTCAAAGCCTGTTGTAGAAGTTATTCCTTATGATGGAAAATTGGACACCAATGCTATGTTGGATTGGATCTCTGATATGGAGAAGTTCTTTGAGTTTGAAAACACTCTTGATAATAGGAAGGTGAAAATTGCAGTCACCAGGTTGAAAAGGTCATGCCTCATTGTGGTGAGAGTATTTACAAACTGATGGACAAAAGAAAGGGAAGGAGAAGATAAGGACTTGGCTTAAAATGGTGAACAAGGTGAAGAAGAAGTTCATTCCTACTAATTACCAAGATAGCTTGTTGAGAAAGATGAAAAATTTGAGACAAAAGGACATGAGTATGAAGGGGTATACTGAGAAATTCTATAGATTGGACATTAGATTTGGACATGTGGATGATGAGGTTGAGAAATTTGAAAGGTATCTAAATGGATTAAGATTTGAAACTCAAGATGAGATAAGTTTTTTGAAATTAGAAAGTGTGGAAGAAGCCTATCAATATGCATTGAAAGTTAAGGAAATCTTGACAAAGAAGCATGAACAAAGACAAAGAGGTAAAAGATGGCAGATTCAAGAGAGGCGGAGGTAGATCCTATGGATAAGGTGGAAGGTCTGATAATTTTGTGCAAGATAAGAGAAAATCTAAATGAAAAAATGATGACAAGTGCAATACTAAATGGAAAGGTGGTAATTCTTATGAATGAGGTACTATTTCTCACTGAGGAAGAGATATTTCTTATTCTAGAGGTGGTTTTTGTGGTTATTATTTTAGATGTGGAAAAGAAGCGCATAGATCCTTTGAATGTAGATCCTTTAGTGAGAATCAACAAGGTAACATAAATACTATGATTCAAGGAGAACTTGAGGGTTCACTAAGTGGACCTGAGGATGGAGAAAATCTGACGGTGAGAAGAACTTTGTGCAATAAGGGAATTAATGAGGAACCTATCCTAAGAAGTCTTTTAAAGACTAGATGTAAGATGGTTGGGAAATGCTACAAAGTGATCATTGATGGTGGAAGTTCAACAAATTTGGCATCAGAGGAGCTGGTTACAAAGTTGTAGTTGTAGAGGCTAAAGCATCCTAAACCCTATCATGTTTCTTTGAATAATGAGCATAATATGTAGCTTGGGTCAAGTGACAACTGGTGTGCACTTACCTTCATGTCTTCATCTATATTTGATAGGTTATCTTTAATTCCTTGTTTGAAGATAGATGTATTATACAACTTAACAAATAATGCAGTGACATTATTTACAGATGTCTCCAATAAAACAAGAATAGTAGACAATTCTACTTGGTTTATTGCAATTTTCCATGCCACTTGTTACAATACCTTGTTCTCAAACTTTCTTTTTGCTCTTTGTAAAAACTTATCCTGTCCATTCAAGTCTTCATTGAATTTTTGGGCAACTTCTACTAACTAGTCCAAAATAGGTGTTGACAACTAGCTATATATAGATATGCAAATGTTGTCATTAATGACAACACATGATGTACATATTTGTAGTAAACCTTGAAAATAAAGGTACTTAGCTTTTTGGTACTCAAAAAATTAATTAAGTATGAAAATGGTTTATAATAGTGCATTTTTTTATATGTAAAATGTTCTTGATATCATATTATGACTAGTGAGGTTAGATGGAGACAATATACATGTTGGTTATGACGTGTATTACCTCAAACATTAGTACAAATAGTATAGAAGAATGATAATTAAGATGTATAGGACATTAGAATGAAAGGTAAAGGAATTATTTTGTTTACAAAATAATTACTTGACTAATTAGGGCTAACACCTTAGATGTTTACTCTAAGTTGGAAAAGTATACTATCGTCTTAGCCAACCTAGCATCAATTTGTGAAAAGGCATGGTATTTATGAAAGGGATATCTTGTGAGGTTAAGTTTGCATTTTTTATGTGAAAGTGATATGTGAACTTTTTGTGAAGTGATATATGCAAAGTTTTTGAGAACCTGATTTTGAGATCCAAGATCGAGTTGAGGTTAGAGACCAACTGAGAAGAAGTTATAGCATCTACACTTTTGTATTTGAGGAACTCAAAGCTTAGTTACTTGTTTGGGCAGTGAGCTCTTCTTGTAATAAAAAGTGCATGGTTGGGTAGTGAACTCTTCTTGCATACATTATACCACAACTTCTAATGGAATCTCGTTACAGGGATTCAAATTCTCCTAACAAGGACTCCATATACTGAATTTTTTTATTGACTCCTAACAGGGTCCATCCTCTAACAAGGAACATATATATTAGTATATCTTTGTGGGCATCATTCCCACTAGGGTTTTCCCTAGTTAAAAAAACATGGTGTTACGAGTTCTCCTTGTGTATGGTTACTTGTACTGTTTAGGATTGTTTGTTTGCTTTCTTATACATGGTTTAAAGTAATTTTGTAGAATATTGATTCAACCCCAACCCCTTTAGTATTCCCTATTTTTACAATAGGTTTAGTGCTATCAATTTCAATACTTAGTGCATTTACAAATATGTCCTTTATATGTTCAAGCACTTGGGTTTCCTTTCTCTTCTCTTCTCTAAGCTTCTATTGCTTAGATCTCTTTGGCAATAATTCACCTATGGTGTTCATTTGATTAGGACTGAGAGTATAGATATCCTAATTCAGGATAACCATATCCTAATCTAGATCAATTTCTTCTCCTTTACCCTTACCCTTATTTGAAACTCTAGTACTCGATTGAGACTTGTTCTCAACTGTCATTGTACTAGCTATCAACATATGTGGAATAGAAAGAATAGTAGAAAATAAGAAGCTTGCAACAAATATAGATATGGCACTAATAGTAGAAATACCTTGTTGCTGCAAGAATAAACCTAATGATGGAGGTACTTTTTGCTTGGTAGATGAAGTGTTGGTCACTTCAATTAGAGGAATACTTAGTTGAATAGGTCCTGAGCTTGGTTGGGTGCTTGGTGTTGCAGTGGTACCCACAACCAACTCGATAGATGATTTCTCTGAACTAGATTGCACTAAGGCTTTGCTTAGAGAATGAGGAAATGAGGCCATTATTGTTGCTACAATCTTCTCTGCATTAGTTTCCTCAATGCTTTGAATTTTTTGAAGACTTCCTCTAGTGGCTTCCTATTCTTCCTCCTCATCATCCAGATTTACATCATCAATATCATCATCTTTTATTTCTATATTCTCTCCCTCATCATCATCACCATCTTTTTTATTAACATGAAAAACAAAATCACTAGGTTGATGCAAATTGTAGATGTTCTTCCATGTGTTTGTAGCTACTTTTACTACATATTCAATGTTTTTGATAAGTATCGTGCAAGTTTTCATCTTGAGAGTGAACTTCTGTTCATTCTACTTCAAAGAGTATTTTTATCCCTAATGAAATTTTACAAGAAATCACAAATCACATAATCACAACTTCATGAATTATCAATACAATATTGCACATTTTTGCAAACTCTAACTAAATCAACAAACTAGGAGAGATTCAAACCTACAGTCACCAAAATGACCATGACTTCTGTAAAACTTAAGGAAATTCAACCAAACCAAAACCAAAAGAAAGATAACTCAAATACCTTTGTGAAAATATAAGTTGGAGGTTTGTATCATTTTATATGAATTTTGACCAATAGAAACAATAGTCAGGTTTTTGGAAATTTACACAAAAAATTGTCATAAAACTCACAAGTACAACCTTCTCTTTATTCCCCTTCTTCTTTCACCTTCTCCAACCATTACATTTTTAAAATCATGACCAATACATGATACTTTTAATACTTTTCAAGTTCTATAACTAATTAATTACCTCCTATGACCTTTCATTTTCTCACTTGAACATATTATATTATTTCATGCTGTGTGATATTACTTTCAAATATATTTGATGTTTGTCATTTAATGTTTCATGTATATGTATGTTGATGAAATCAATAAATGTAGGATTGATACTTTGACTTACCATATTTTAATGTTTAAGAAATGAGAGAAACCCTAATTGATGTATGTTTCAATTTATGTGAATTTTTGATACGTATATACATATGTGCATGTGATTTTATGGGACTACTGATGTGTGCAATGAGTGTGCAGATATTTTAGTCGAGACAACTGACAGAGGAACAAAATTGATCCCTATGTGCTAATTTTGGAAACCTTGTTGTTCGTAATTCAAGTATTTCAAATTGAGATGTAAGTATGTATCCTTATGTGATCAGTAAATGTTAATGTTCGTAGCTATGTTCTTTTAGTGTCACTTGACACTCGTGAATTGTGTATGCTCTTCAGCGTGCTGATTAGGGTTAGTTGTGTACCCTTTGGACCTTAGTTGGTTTAAGTTAGTGTCAGTTTGCTACTTTGGTTCTTAATCGAGTTTAGTCATCCCTAATCCAGATTAGTGCTTAATCTGCATGTTAGAGTTGTTAGATGGTCCTATTTTTATTCCTAGCTTTGTTTGGCTCCAAGCCTATTCCTAAAGCTTTAAGTCATGCTATATTTATACCCAAGGGGTATGGGTATGGGTTGGGGGTCTTTTCCAACCCCTAAGTGCCTTTTATTGACTTTTGAGGCCACTCAAAAAGTCTCTTTTTGCTTTTGTGCGAAAATTGACTATGGCTACCATGAGTTGTCTCACCCCACCTCCTCTTAGTGTTTAACCATAGCGTGGGTTGAGTTAGGAGTTTCTAGAATTGTAAGTGGGTGGGAGAAGTTATTGATCCCTTTGGTGGTTGAGTTTGAGGCTTATTTAGAGGCCCTTCTTGGTCTAGTTGAGGTTGTTACCCAATCTCTACATTTAGAGAGGAGGTTTTGAAGATTGAAGCAAGGAAGGGGAAGCTCTACTCAAACTTGTTCATTTGCCATTACCTCTTTGTGCAGGTAGGAATTCTCATCTCCCTTGTTTAGATTTCATGTTTGTTTCATGCTTATGCTACCTTGCTGTTGTTTGAATGCTTGTATGGTTGTGGGTATGTTGGGATGTTTTGAAAACCATTTTTTTTTTTTGAATGATTTCCTTTCATGTTTATGTTTGAATTTTGAGATTTTCTTGTATGGGTGTTTTGGCATTACTTGCCCTCGGAGAGGGCAGAAGTGGCCAATTTCGAGAAAGGTCATTTTAGTTGGACTCCAATAGTGTAGAGTCTCTTCTCAGGATGAGAAGAGGGAGAGAGGGTAGGGTGTTATGGGCCCCTACCTGTCAGCACAAACCTCGTATGAGTTCAGTAAGTTAAAATGGAAGAATGGAAGTTCTTGTTTTATAGCCCTAATTGGGCACCTGGTTTGGTGTTGTGTCTGATATCTCCTGTTGGAAAAATCCACCTTTCCCTAGTTTTGATTCATTGTGAATCCTATTGTGTAAACCATGTATGAATATGCATGTTTGATTGTCTCTTGGTTAAGCTTGGTTGTCACTCGATCAGATCTTGTTCCCTCCATGGTTCTTGAAATGTGTTGCAGAAATTGTTATGAATCCTTTGATGCGGGTCATGAAGGAAATTTAATTTAAGTGTTGAAATTTAGGATTGAAATCCTATGTAATTTGTATCTCAAAACCTTATTGTAATGGCAACGAAGCTGGGTTTTCTTCCTGGTTCTTTCTTGGCTGAGCCCTTGAATCAGGTTTGCCAATAAAATTGGTGTTTGACTATAATTGGTTATCATGTGATTTAATCATGATTTAAATTTAGATGGATGCCATCAAAATTAGGATGGTATTGATGTTGATTTAATTTGGCAAAATTTCAAGTTTCTTTATATGTTCAAAAAGAAAATCATGTTAAGGAAAGAAAATAATGGCTATGGTTGATTTATTGCAATTCAAGTTGTATAGGAGATCATATTAATATGGTGTTAATGTGCTACAAACTATTGTATCCATGTTTTTTAATTCTATTAAAAAATATAGACCAAATATATATATATATACACACTTTGCCTTGTAATTTTATACTTAGAAAATATTTCAAAAAAAAAAGGTTGCAAGAGAGTAAAAACTCTCTGTCTTTTGTATGGAATAAGTATTGTTACCATTTTGGTAACAGAGAATCTAAAAGATTCCCTCATGATCCCTTTTGCTTTATTGAAATTTACATTTAAAATTAAAAACAATAATAGTATAACCATTAAAAAAATAATAATAAACTTTTAACATTTTAAACTATCCTAATATCTATTCTCACCAAAAAAACTTTATCTCTTAATGCTTACCCATCTTACCTTGGGCGTCACATCTCTAATGCTATGATTTTAAAAGGTTTTCTTGAAAAGTTCTTGTGCAAAGTCATTGGGGATGACGTCACCTGTTCCCACTATCTTTTCGCCCCTCTTCTTTTTCATTGAGCGCTCGCCTTTCTATTTCATGGAGGCAAATGTTTTGGGGGGGACAAAACTTGTTGAGAACACCCTTGGTCTGATGCCTTTATCCTTTAAGTCTTCCATACTAATCAAGCTCTGTCATATTTCTTGCATTGGGGAAGCACGCAGATCCCTTGTGTAGCGCGCCCAACCTTGGGGAGCGCCCAACTTGGGGGTCAGGTCAACTTGGCTAGTGGCCAAGTGGAGAGGGTTAGGTGTAGGGGAGCTTAGGGATGGGTGAAACATAGTTATAGAGTTAGATAGGGTAGTTAGTATAGGTGTTAGTGTTAGTAGCTAGTTAAACTTAGTTAGTTGTAATTAGTTTAGTTTATTAAATTGTTATTTTTATTTAGTTTAGTATGTGTTGTTATTTTAAAGTCTTAAGTTAGTATTTATGTGTAAGTTAGTATTTATTGTTATTAGTTTAGTATTGTTAAGTAATGTGATGAATATTTAGTTTCAATTCTAAATTAGTTTAAGTATTAGCTAGTATTAGTGGTATTAAAACAATGTTAGTATTTTAGTCTGTTGACTCATTTATGTTGAATGAATAACTAAATGAAATTATACGTTTTATTTATTTATTTATCATTTAAGTTAGTAAAATTTAGTTTATTACAATGCGATTATTAGTAAGTGGTATTAATTAAATTAATATGGATCAAGTATTTAATGATTAGAATAGTTCAGTTAGAATGATTTAATGTTAATTGAATTTGGTATTTGATTTTTGATTGTATTAGAATTATAATGATAAGTTTAGTTTTGATATGAATTGTGTATCATGTTAAATTAATATTAATTTATAGGTTCTATCATCATTTAAATTAGTGTAACTTTAGTTCTATACTAATGTGATTTTTAACTAGTTTGAATGTATTAGTGATTTATATTTAGTTAGTGGACATTAGATTTAGTTAGTTATTTTTTAATTAAATTTAAAATTTAATAAGATTTAATTGATATCTTTTAGAGTAGTATTAGTTAGCAAGTATTTTACTAAAGTTATTTTAATTTTAATTTTTGTTTTGTAAAGTTAGTTTATGTTGTAGTTAGTGTTCTAAATAGTTAGTTAAATGTAATTTTGTTAATCTTAATCGTGAATTGGTTAGTAATTGTTAAAATTAGATTCTAATTAAAGCAATTTAGATTAAGCATAATTATGTAGTAACGTAACAAATGTCGAGATTAGATTAATAACGAGAGTTCAAATTTAGCGATGTATCCCTCCACAAGAATTATAACCTTAAGATGATATGTAGAGAACCTTTAACTGTGTTTTTAACCAGATCAAACTTAGAGCTTTTTAATTATTAATTTTAAAAAAAAGATTGTGTGTTTTTGCCCTCGTAGTTTGGGCATGACACTACCTAAACTTGAGTTGATGCTAACAAAAACTAGCATGTTTCTAATAGGGCAGAGAGTTGATGATCAAGAGGAGGAGAAACATGAATACACATAAAGAAGAGGGATGTGAAGCAGATAGGAGATTGAGAAAAAGATAGAGAAAGGAGAGATGGAAGATATAAATGTACAAAGAAGAGAGCTTGAGAGAGGGATAGATACAAAGATAGAGATAGAAAGTGATATTTAAAGAGGTAGAGACAAACGAATATATATGGATAGAGAGTGATAGAAAGATAACAAGATTGAGGGAAAGATGAGGAAGAAATTATAAAGATGCACATATTTGAAGGTACTACATAGATATATGCAAAGGTAAGGTCAAAATCCCAATGTCCACTTGGTTATATCTATATTTCAAATATTTGATAACTTGTTTGTTTAATTTTAAAAAAAAAATATTTAATATATAAATCTAATTTGAAAATTATGTGCTTCACATTTCATACAAACAAACAAAAACATGTGGTGATGGTGAGTTTTTGGATTTAAGTGTCATCTTCTTCAAATGTCATATGGAACTCGGCAAGAATTGGTAATGATCTCTATGGTTGAAACCATGCATAACATGTTTAACTATATAAACAATTTTAATTATAAGTTTATATATACATTATAATTTTAAGTAAATAGTTTCTTAAAATTGTATAATACCAAATCGTTTTACAACTGTAAAAGTCTTTCCTTTTAGGGTATGTGCAGGATCATGGTGTACCAAACTATGGCCTTAAGTGGCACTGAAAAATCAGCAAATCAGGTTTATGTCAACTTGACACATAATTTTGAAGTTGTTATGGACTTTATATCAAAAATTTCTAAGAAAATAATTTGTAGAAAATTGAATGTAGTTTCTAAACTACTAGGCCTTATCAGGAGAAAAAAATAATTGATTGGTCAAAAGTTTGAATTTTAATGCAGTGCTAAGAAAATTTCAGGGCGAAATAAAAAGTAGGTGTATGTCTGACCACCTTAATAAAAATCAAATCATAATATTTTTTTAATATAATTATAGATATGAAAACTAGACTCATGCCTGGATGTGACGCATATTTTTTGATATTTTTATTCCAAATAAATAATTAAATATGAATTTTCTACCAAAACTTTTTCGGATTAAAAAAAGTCCTGTGTCTGACCACCCTAACTAATAGAAAATTTGACCAAATTTTTTTATTTTTATTTTTTCTTATACTAGGCGAAGTATAGAATGTGATGCAACTTTTAGATTTAAAAAATGTTATACCGTTTTAAAGTTATAGCTATTTTTCATTCAGTATGTCAATCAACACTTTACAATAATCTTCATTGATAATTAACTAATAAATACTTATCGAACTCAGAATTTGACAGAAATTATATTGATGGAATCTAGAGAGCGATATTAAAAAACCCATTTCATTTCATTCAATTTCAATCAAAATAACATTGTCAGACGGCTACTCAAAGTCTGAGTATCACTAAAACTCTCTATAAACACGTCTTTGGGGTTGACCGGGCAGGCTTGGTAAATACCAAGCCTGATCGGATATCCGATATGGCTCGGTAGTCAAATTCCAAAAAATTTCAAATTTTGGAGAGAAATTTGATTTAAACGTTTTAGTTTTTTATTTTTAAATTATTTCACTTATATTAATATGTAAAGGCATATATATATATATATATATATAATAACATAATATAAACATACAAGATATAATCTAGTAATATATAATAATATCTTATGTTAATCTTATTACAATCTATAAATATAATTTATATTATCATTATTTTTACTAAATATAATAACGTAATTTATATATATATATATATATATATATATATATATATATATATATATATATATATATATATATATAAAATACGTATTAGATATTATTATATTAATATGTATGTTAATAATATATACAAGAACGTAATATTTTCATTAAATGTAATATGTATTATATATTATTATATTAATATGTATAATAATATAATATATATAACAACGTAATATTTTTATTAAATAAAATATATATTATAAATATTATTATATTAATATGTATGTTATTAAAATATTTATATAATAACGTAATATTTTCATTAAATATAATAATGTAATATATATATATTAATATGTATATTATTAATATATATCTATATTATTAATATATAAGAGTCAAAGGGGGTCATAGGTCACCCTCTTTGACCCATTAAACGACGATATATGTCTCTAGGGGTCCTAGAACCCCTAGGGACATATTTGAATGGGTAATATGGGTCAAAGGGGGTCATAGGGTGACCTATGACCCTCTTTGACCCATTAAACGACGACATATGTCCCTAGGGGTCCTAGGACCCCTAAGAACATATTCGAATCGTTCATATGGGTCAAAGGGGGTCATAGGGTGACCTATGACCCCCTTTGACACATTAAATGACGACATATGTCCCTAGGGGTCCTAGGACCCCTAGGGACATAGTCGAATCATTCATATGAGTCAAATGGGGTCATAGGGTGACCTATGACACCCTTTGACCCATTAAATGATGACATATGTCCCTAGGGGTCCTAGAACCCCTAAGGACATAGTCGAATGGGTAATATGGGTCAAAGGGGGTCATAGGGTGACCTATGACCCTCTTTGACCCATTAAACGACGATATATGTCCCTAGGGATCCTAAGACCCCTAGGGACATATTCGAATCGTTCATATGGGTCAAAGGGGGTCATAGATGACCCCCTCTGACAAATTAAATGATGACATATGTCCCTAGGGGTCCTAGAACCCCTAAGGACATATTCGAATCGTTCATATGGGTCAAAGGGGGTCATAGGGTGACCTATGACCCCCTATGACAAATTAAATGACGACATATGTCCCTAGGGGTCCTAGAACCCCTAGGGACATAGTCGAATCATTCATATGGGTCAAAGGGGGTCATAGGGTGACCTATGACCCCCTTTGACCCATTAAATGACGACATATGTCCCTAAGGGTCCTAGGACCCCTAGGGCCATAGTTGAATCGTTCATATGGGTCAAAGGCGGTCATAGGGTGACCTATAACTCCTTTTGACCCATTAAACGATGACATATGTCCCTATGGATCCGACGACCCCTAGGGACATAGTCGAATCATTCATATGGGTCAAAGGGGGTCATAGGATGACCTATGACCCTCTTTGACCCATTAAACGATGATATATGTCTTTAGGGGCCCTAGGACCCCTTGGGACATATTCGAATGGGTAATATGGGTCAAAGGGGGTCATTGGGTGACCTATGACACTCTTTGACCCATTAAACGACAACATATGTCTCTAAGGGTCCTAGGACCCCTAGGGACATATTCGAATCGTTCATATGGGTCAAAGGGGGTCATAGGGTGACCTATGACCCACTTTGACCCATTAAACGATGACATATGTCCCTAGGGGGGGGACATATTCGAATGGGTAATATGGGTCAAATGGGGTCATAGGGTAACCTATGAACCTCTTTGACCCATTAAATGACGACATATGTCTCTAGGGGTCTTAGGACCCCTGGGGACATATTCGAATTGTTCATATGGGTCAAGGGGGGTCATAAGGTGACCTATGACCTCCTTTGACCCATTAAACGACGACATATGTCCCTAGGGGTCCTAGGACCCCTAGAGACATAGTCTAATCATTCATATGGGTCAAATCTTTGACCCATTAAACGACGATATATGTCTCTAGGGATCCTAGGATCCCTAGGCACATATTCGAATGGGTAATATGGGTCAAAGGGGGTCATTGGTCACCCTATGACCCTCTTTGACCCATTAAACGATGACATATGCATATCCCTAGATGTATGTCCCTAGGGGTCCTAGGACATCTAGGGACATATTCGAATGGGTAATATGGGTCAAAGGGGGTCATAAGGTGACCTATGACCCTCTTTGACCCATTAAACGACGACATATAGGACCCCTAGGGACATTCGAATCATTCATATGGGTCAAAGGGGGTCATAGGGTGACCTATGACCCCCTTTAACACATTAAACGACAACAGATGTCCCTAGGGGTCCTAGGACCCCTAACGACATAGTCAAATCGTTCATATGGGTCGCAGGGGGTCATAGGGTGACCTCTGACCCTCTTTGACCCATTAAACGACGATATATGTCTCGAGGGGTCCTAAGACCCCTAAGGACATATTCGAATGGGTAATATGGGTCAACAGACCCTATGACTCTCTTTGACCCATTAAATGACAACATATGTCCCTAGGGGTCCTAAGACCCCTAAGGACATATTCGAATGGGTAATATGGGTCAAAGGGGGTCACCTATGACCCTCTTTGACCCATTAAACGACGACATATGTCCCTAGGGGTCCTAGGACCCCTAGGGACATATTTGAATCGTTCATATGGGTCAAAGGGGGTAATAGGGTGACCTATGACTCTCTTTGACCCATTAAACGACGACATATGTCCCTAGGGGTCCTAGGACCCCTAGGGACATATTCGAATGGGTAATATGGGTCAAATGGGGTCATATGGTAACCTATGACCCTCTTTGACCCATTAAATTATGACATATGTCCCTAAGGGTCCTAAGAGCCCTAGGGACATATTCGAATCGTTCATATGGGTCAAAGGGGGTCATAGGGTGACCTATGACCCTCTTTGACCCATTAAACAATGATATATGTCTCTAGGGGTCCTAGGACCCCTAGGGACATATTCGAATGGGTATTATGGGTCAAAGGGGCCTATGATCCTCTTTGACCCATTAAACGATGACATATGTCCTTAGGGGTCCTAAGACCCCTAAGAACATAGTTGAATCGTTCATATGGGTCAAAGGAAGTCATAGGGTGACCTATGACCCCTTTTGACCCATTAAACGATTACATATGTCCCTAGGGGTCCTAGGATCCCTAGGGACATAGTTGAATCATTCATATGGGTCAAAGGGGGTCATAGGGTGACCTATGACCCCCTTTGACCCATTAAATGACGACATATGTCCCTAGAGGTCCTAGGACACCTAGGGACATAGTCGAATCGTTCATATGGGTCAAAGGGGGTCATAGGGTGACCTATGACCCCCTTTGACCCATTAAACAATGACATATGTCCCTAGGGGTCCTAGGACCCTTAGGGACATATTCGAATGGGTAATATGGGTCAAAGGGGGTCATAGGGTGACCTATGACCCTCTTTGACCCATTAAACAATGACATTTGTTCCTAGGGGTCCTAGGACCCCTAAGGACATATTCGAATCGTTTATATGGGTCAAAGGGGGTCATAGGGTGACCTATGACCCCCTTTGACACATAAAACGATGACATATGTCCCTACGGGTCCTTCGACTCCTGTTAGAGTAAATAATTAATTTATTAATTATTTATTCTATTTACTTAATCTTACTTAAGTCATGCATTTATTTAATACTTTTGTATTTAATGCATGTTGTGGTTAGTTGTTGACAACACGGGAGTTTGTTCCCTTCTTGTTGTCACACTTATCTTCTACCACTTTCCAGCTTGTTCTACAAGCTTCCATGATCTCTTTATAAGTGGGCTCTCTCTCATTGTATTTCATAAGACATTGTGTATATTGTAAATACATTTTCATTGTGTTTTCATTCATGTGGTCTCTCATGTTCGTTTAGGGTTTTTTCTTTGCTCCATGCTCTTGCCCTTCTTGGCTTCTCTTTGATAGATTCTCACATGCAGGTGATCTTGGGCATCTTCGGAGTTGGCTTTCCTCAACTCCAACATGGTATCAGAGCTTTCCTGCTGCTGCTTCGTTGAAGAAATTTTGAAGTCGTGATTTGAAGTCACAAACCCTAGTTTGTTTGTGCATTTTTTCTTCAAATCAAGGGATCAACATTTTTTTGGAGCACTTTCAGCCCAAACGGGCATCACCATTGGATTCAGAAGGCCATTTGCAGTCAAGATTCATATAAAACTTTTCGATTTTGGACACAGGGCATTTTTGGAGATTTTTTAAGCCTTTAGAGTCGCTGCCATATGGATCGTACAGAGTAGGGATGAAAAAAATAAAAATATATATAAATCGGCGCTCCGCCCGGTGGCCACCCAACAGCCACCGCCGTGCCACCACCACGCGGCCTACTCACCTCCGCCGCCTGTGGCAGCACCGGTGAACCACCGCGACAACAGCTCCGCCTCCGTCGGTAGCCCCGCCGTCCTTGCGGCCACCTCCGCCAGGTCTTCTACCACCCCTGCGGCCACCTCCGCCCACCGACCTCTGCCTCCAGCTCCGCTCTGCCGGGTTTACAGTCAGTGCCCGCATGGAGGATTTGCCTTGTCAGCGCTGTTCTAAGCGTGACACGTGGCAGGCTGCCACGTGGCACATTGCCACGTGGCCCCTGCCACATCATCAGTCATACTGCCACGTGGCTCTTTTTTGCAGCGACGACCTCCAAGTCGTCAAATTTAATCGCCTGACTTGCTGACATCAGCGCTGTGTCATCAGACCTTGCATGCACCTCTCTTGATTTCATTTTGGCCCTACTTGTCGTTTTTTGGCCATAACTTTTGCATACGGAGGTATTTTTCTGATCTGAAAGAAGTGCCGAAAAGCTGGTTCCAAGACAAAAATTTTGGTGCAGGTATTTTTAGGTTTTGGTGCCTTTTTATTGCCTTTTTTTTTGTTGAAGTCTGAAGTTCTATTTTTGACTCCGGCATGCATATCTTTTGCGTCTCATGTCAGCTTTTTCGAAAATTTTATATTTTTGGAAAGTTGGTTTTCTCACCTTTTCAGAAATGTAGTCCATTTTCTTCATTTTTGGCTTCTACTCTTTCTATCATAGTTTTGGCATTTTTGTTATATGGTGGATATCTTGAGTGTTTTTGGCCCCAGGATATTTTCCTGGCATAGATTCTCTTGTTTTTGGCAGTACTTTCTTTTGTTACAGCTCTTTTTCCATTCTAATCATTGTAGCTATCATTTTGAAACACTTTTTTGTTTTGCACTGAGATAAAGTGTCACTTTTGCATTCCGAGAATTATGAACGTTGTTTTGAGTCAGTTGTACTTGCACTATTTTCATAAAGCGCCATGGGGGGATTATTGTTTGTTGTTTTAGGCATTCTCCCTTTGTCAAGTGAGCGTCCCTTCCACGACATTAGCCCCATGCAGAGTCAGTTAGACTGTGTCTTTATAGGTGTCTGTACCTCTTTTCCTCTCTCCTCGTTCTTGGTTCGTCTGCAAGAGATTTCGGCCCACCTTCTCTATTTCCTTTCATCACACCCCATCTACATTAAAGGGGGGTTATGTTGTTGTTCTAATGCATCCATGGTTTGATGGTTCGATAGTGTGAACTATGTATTCAGTGGTTGATCCTATATACAAGGCGATTGCAGTGGTTGGA
This sequence comes from Cupressus sempervirens, assembly GCA_028749045.1. Classification (NCBI taxonomy): domain Eukaryota; kingdom Viridiplantae; phylum Streptophyta; class Pinopsida; order Cupressales; family Cupressaceae; genus Cupressus; species Cupressus sempervirens. The sequence continues at coordinate 1,005,186 of CM053787.1, forward strand.
TACCTATGCATTTCGGTGAGATGGATCATCTACCATATAGACATGCTCGGTTCGTGCCTTCTTCTTCCATGGAGGTTCTTCAGATCAGCAGTTTGGCAGATTTGCGACTTCTTCATGCTTCAGTGATGCTGCTTCTTCATGATCACTCTTTGTTTTTGTTTTAGGGGACAATTTCCCTAGTTGGAGACTTATTCAGTTCTTCACTAGGCTCTTACCTCTTTTTGGGAGAGGGTTTTTCCCACATGGTTTTCTCTCTTTCCCCGTTTATAGAGGTTGCACCTTATTACATTGTACTTGGGTACCTAACATGGCCTCGTTGCCAGGACCCATTCTGCATTTCATCTTAGTTTTGTGAGCTTAAAGCATTTCCCTAAGTTGCACTTAAGGGGGGGTGTTAGAGTAAATAATTAATTTATTAACTATTTATTCTATTTATTTAAGCTTACTTAGGTCATGCATTTATTTAATACTTTTGTATTTAATGCATGTTGTGGTTAGTTGTTGACAACACGGGAGTTTGTTCCCTTCTTGTTGTCACACTTATCTTCTACCACTTTCCAACTTGTTCTACAAGCTTCCATGAGCTCTTTATAAGCAGGCTCTCTCTCATTGTATTTCATAAGACATTGTGTATATTGTAAATACATTTTCATTGTGTTTGCATTCATGTGGTCTCTCATGTCCATTTAGGGTTTTTCCCTTGCTCCATGCTCTTGCCCTTCTTGGCTTCTCTTTGACAGGTTCTCGCATGAAGGTGATCTTGGGCATCTTCGGAGTTGGCTTTCCTCAACTCCAACAACCCCTAGGGACATAGTCGAATCATTCATATGGGTCAAAGGGGGTCATAGTGTGACCTATGACCCTCTTTGACCCATTAAATGACGATATATGTCTCTAGGGGTCCTAGGACCTCTAGGGACATATTCGAATGGGTAAAATGGGTCAACCCTCTTTGACCCATTAAACGACGACATATGTCCCTAAGGGTCCTAGGACCTCTAGGGACATATTTGAATCGTTCATATGGGTCAAAGTGGGTCATAGGGTGACCTATGACCCACCTATGACCCCCTTTGACCCATTAAACGACAACATATGTCCCTAGGGGTCCTAGGACCCCTAGCGACATAGTCAAATCGTTCATATGGATTGCAGGGGGTCATAGGTCACCCTATGACCCTCTTTGACCCATTAAACGATGATATATATCTCTAGGGGTCCTAGGACCCCTAGGGACATATTCGAATGGGTAATATGGGTCAAAGGGGGTCATAGGATGACCTATGACCCTCTTTGACCCATTAAACGACGACATATGTCCCTAGGGGTCCTAGGACCCCTGGGGACATATTCAAATGGGTAATATGGGTCAAAGGGGGTCATAGGGTGACCTATGACCATCTTTGACCCATTAAACGATGACATATGTCCCTAAGGGTCCTAGGACCCCTAGGGACATATTTGAATCGTTCATATGGGTCAAAGGGGGTCATAGATAGGGTGACCTATGACCCTCTTTGACCCATTAAACGACGACATATGTCCCTAAAGATCCTAAGACCCCTAGGGACATATTTGAATCGTTCATATGGGTCAAAGGGGGTCATAGGGTGACCTATGACCCCCTTTGACCCATTAAACGACGACATATGTCCCTTGGGGTCCTAGGACCCCTAGGGACATATTTGAATGGGTAATATGGGTCAAATGGGGTCATAGGGTATTACCCTCTTTGACCCATTAAATGATGACATATGTCCCTAGGGGTCCTAGGACCCCCAGGGACATATTCGAATCATTCATATGGGTCAAAGGGGGTCATAAGGTGACCTATGACCCCCTTTGACCCATTAAATGACGATATATGTCTCTAGAGGTCCTAGGACCCCTAGGGACATATTCGAATGGGTATTATGGGTCAAAGGGTGTCATAGGATGACCTATGACCCTTTTTGACCCATTAAACGATGATATATGTCTCTAGGAGTCCTAGGATCCCTAGGGACATATTCGAATGGGTAATATGGGTCAAAGGGGATCATAGGGTGACCTATGACCCTCTTTGTGCCATTAAACGATGACATATGTCCCTAGGACTCCTAGGGACATATTCGAATGGGTAATATGGGTCAAAGGGGGTGATAGGGTGACCTATGATCCTATGACCCTATTTGACCCATTAAATGATGACATATGTCCCTAGGGGTCCTAAGACCCCTAGGGACATAGTTGAATTGTTCATATGGGTCAAAGGAGGTCACAGGGTGACCTATGACCCCCTTTTACACATTAAACGACGACATATTTGCCTAGGGGTCCTAAGACCCCTAGGGACATAGTCGAATCGTTCATATGGGTCAAAGGAGGTCATAGGGTGACCTATGACCCTCTTTGACCCATTAAATGATGATATATGTCTCTAGGGGTCCTAGAATCCCTAGGGACATATTCGAATGGGTAATATGGGTGAAAGGGGGTCATAGGGTGACCTATGACCCTCTTTAACCCATTAAACGATGACATATGTCCCTAGGGGTCCTAGGACCCCTAGGGACATATTCGAATCGTTCATATGGGTCAAAAGGGGTCATAGGGTGACCTATGACCCCCTTTGACCTATTAAACGATGACATATGTCCCTAGGGGTCCTAGGACCCCTAGAGACATAGTCCAATCGTTCATATGGGTCAAAGGGGGTCATAAGGTGACCTATGACCCTTTTTGACCCATTAAACAACAATATATGTCTCTAGGAGTCCAAAGACCCCTAGGGACATATTCGAATGGGTATTATGAGTCAAAGGGGGTCATAGGTCACCCTCTTTGACCCATTAAACGATGACATATGTCCCTAGGGGTCCTAAGACCCCTAAGGACATAGTCGAATCGTTCATATGGGTTAAAGGAGGTCATAGGGTGACCTATGACCCCCTTTGACCCATTAAACGATGACATATGTCCCTAGGGGTCCTAAGAGCCTAGAAACATAGTTGAAATCGTTCATATGGGTCAAAGGGGGTTATAGGGTGACCTATGACCCGCTTCGATCCATTAAACGATGATATATGTCTCTAGGGGTCCTAGGACCCCTAGGGACATATTCGAATAGGTAATATGGGTCAAAGGGGGTCATAGGTCCTCTTTGACCCATTAAACGACGACATATGTCCCTAGGGGTCCTAGGACCCCTAGGGACATATTCGAATCGTTCATATGGGTCAAAGGGGGTCATAGGGTGACCTATGACCCCCTTTGACCCATTAAACAATGACATATGTCCCTAGGAGTCCTAAGACCCCTAGAGACATAGTCCAATCGTTCATATGGGTCAAAGGGGGTCATAGGTCACCCTATGACCCTCTTTGATCGATTAAACGATGATATATGTCTCTAGAGGTCCTAGGATCCCTAGAGACATATTCGAATGGGTAATATGGGTCAAAGGGGGTCATAAGGTGACCTATGACCCTCTTTGACCCATTAAACGACGACATATGTCCCTAGGGGTCCTAGGACCCCTAGGGACATATTCGAATGGGTAATATGGGTCAAAGGGGGTCATAGGGTGACCTACGACCCCCTTTGACCCATTAAATGACAACATATGTCCCTAGGGGTCCTAGGACCCCTAGGGACATAGTTGAATCATTCATATGAGTCAAAGGTGGTCATAGGGTGACCTATGACCCTATTTAACCCATTAAACGACGACATATGTCCCTAGGAGTCCTAGGACCCCTAAAGACATAGTCGAATCGTTCATATGGGTCAAAGGAGGTCATAGGGTGACCTATGACCCCCTTTGACCCATTAAACGATGACATATGTCCCTAGGGGTCTTAGGACCCCTAGGGACATATTCGAATGGGTAATATGGGTCAAAGGGGGTCATAGGTCTCTTTGACCCATTAAACGATGACATATGTCCTTAGGGATCCTAGGACCCCTAGGGACATATTCGAATCGTTCATATGGGTCAAAGGGGGTCATAGGGTGACCTATGACCCCCTTTGACCCATTAAACGACAAAATATGTCCCTAGGGGTCCTAAGACCCCTAGGGACATAGTCGAATCGTTCATATGGGTCAAATGGGGTTATAGGGTGACCTATGACCCTCTTTGACCCATTAAACGACGACCCTCTTTGTATTATATGTTATTATATTAATATGTATAATAATATAATATATATATAACAATGTAATATTTTTATTAAATATAATATATATTATAAATATTATTATATTAATATGTATGTTATTAATATATCTATATAATAACGTAATATTTTAGGATATACTATTTATACTATTTTAGGATAATAATTATAATATAAATAAACACTAAATATTAATATTATTATATCTATAGTAATAATAATAATACTATTATAGCTATAATAATAATATATATTAATACTATATATTGTAGCTTAATATAAATAAACACTATATATTTACACTATTATATCTATATTAATAATATTTGTAAGGAAACTTGGCAATAAAGAATATAACCGTTTCCACATAACCCATCATAGATCTAAAATAAACACGGAATTAAAATCCACATGCAAGAGAATAGAAAACATACTCACAAAATTGTGACACAAGATATACCCTGGGAAACCCTCATTGAGGGAAAAACCCAGCCTCCAAAAGCATCCATCATCATGTATTATTCAGCAAAAAATACCATTGCCATACAACCATGGAAGCCTTCATGGCCATAGCTACAATCGAGCAAACTATGTGAACAAGCATGAATCCACACATCCCATGCCATGCTTTCAACCTTCACAAATGCTCCCTTAGCTAACCTGTCAAGCCTTGTCCCGCTCGACTCTTGCCTTTTTCTTCTCCTTGTCACTCTCTTTCTCACTCTACAACAACTACCCTTGTGGCTGCTTATATAGTAGCAAGTCCCACAAAACCACCAAGTGGTATTACATAAACCATGTGCTAAAACCATGTGCTACCTAACCCACTGACCCCACATTTAATATTGGGCATTTAATTCTTTTCCCCAATATTAAATAATTACATAAAATATTTTCACAATGTTACAATACAACTCATCAAGAATATTCCATAGGAATCTTTACATGTTGCATGTCTATCTAGGTACAACATTACATAATAAAATAAAATAATAAAATAACAATATTATGCAATGTGTGCAACACCCATTATCTCAACAATCTCCCACTTGTTGTATACATTGCATAGGGTCAATCCGTAGCCACATAAAATGAACAAGGGAACAATCCCTCCTAGCACATCCACCATCATGGATCAAAATACACCAAGTGCTCCATCCTAGTACCCGCAACAAAATCAAAGTATCAAGCATCTCGAACATGAATGATCTCACCTCCTATTATGCCACTCCCACTGGACATACATAGAAGCCATCCAAAGAGAAAACCACCCAACCTATCGCATTAGAAGATCATAAAATCTTGTACCAACTAAAATTCCAAGCACAAAAACCTGATCCAAAGGTAATCACATGTATCCGTAGTTGTCAAAATATACATAGCTGAAATAGCACCCACAACAAAGTGCCAAACCCATCCAACTATCCATACCTCAAAGGTATAACAAGTGAATCTCATATCACCGACATATCCCATCTATAACCTGCAATCACAAGCCTCAAGAGCAATACCTGTCACATATATACCAAGAAGCTCCCACTGCAAAAGATAATGTCAAATCTATAACCAATCCACTCAACACATCTCAAAGAAGTGAATCCATGTAGTATCAAGGACATCCACAATACATTAACTGATATCCTGCAAGAACAACTCTCATAACAAGTCTCCAATGCTCTCCCAAGTTCACCACAACCAAAAAAGGAAAGAGATAAAGGAATAACCATGTCATCTGTCACATGGCATGCATGAGCACAAACCAGTGATCACAATCTCCAAAAAATCTCAAATCCAATGTAAGCAAAACTGAACATCCAGGAAGATAACCAAGACTAGAGAAACCATGCAAATCATAACCTGTATCATGTCCTTCTACACACACCTCTAGATGTAAACTGTGCAAGTATGATCTCCTCCATAAAACCCCAACAAGAAGCCTCAACAACACCCAAACCATACCATATAACTCATCATGGATGTAAGCCTCTCACAAGAAGATCAAACTCAATAAACCATTCCTAAACCAAGGAATAACCATTCCTAATCCAAGGAAAATGCCCAATATAAAACCATCTCCCAAACTCAACCAGCATAAAAACATATGCACATGGAGATAACCAATGCTAAACCATCTCTCAAATGAACCCTCCAGAACTAACTCATGTACCATAGCTCAAGATCCATATCCATGAAAGACAAGCATAAATATAATGCAACTGAGAGAAACAATGGGCTATACCTCTCAAGTAGCAAACCACCGAATAGACCAAGAGTGGGGAATGAGAATGCTCATCAAGATACCCAAGTCTCCAACCAAGACTCATCTAAGAACAATCTCCTCTCAAATCCATATCAGGTGACTGCCCCTCGGACTTCCTGCTGAAACCATCAACCGTCTCAACAAATACTTCTCTAATCCAAGAGAAATCAGCGTCACCACCGTCTCTAAGTATCCATGAGCACCTGTAACCAATCAATCCATGCCAACTCCAAATGAAACATATCAATATCATGAAGTATCCAGCTTATGATCAGTGTACTCAATACCAAGAAACTAAACCAAGATCAATGTCAAAGTTCCAACCATGGCCTCAGGAACATAAACATGACAACATGATCTTACCATCTCAACTAAAAGAGATAACATGCTCCACATGAACACACCATAACATGTCATAACTCTAAACGCGTATCAAGAGTATACCATGACATAATAATGAAACCATCCTCATACCAAGGATAATATGCCAAATAAAAGCATAAACCACACCTTTGCCAAGAACCCTGTGAGTCCTCAAGATGCAACCATCTCCATACACCATGAAGAAAACCATCTCCACATACCATGAAGAACCATCTCCACACACCATGAAGATAACCAAGAACTCCATGAGTCCTCAAGATCTAACCATCTTCAAACACCATGAAGATAACAAGTGCACCATGCAAATGTCAAAGACGCTTCTGCAGCAACAGGATCTAAGACAAACCTCCAACATCTGCAAACACTCAATAAATATATCAATGCCAACAAAACTCCCACTCAACCGTGGTACCAAGTCACCTATGGCATCATAAAATCCATCTCCTATATGAAGATCCAAATCAAACCAGGAACTAATCCTACACTGTCACCCCATCACTGTCACATGCTCCCACTAAACTGTGTATCCAAGCTATCCATGACATAATGATGAAAAAATCATCTTCTAACCATGAGAACCAACCAAGGCATCAAACCATCAAAGAACTCAAAGTGCACATCATAAGCTCCTCAAAAGAAACCAAAAAACTCTTTCATTTTCTCTGAACATGGCCAAACTAGGGCATATTATATATCAAATTTTATGAAAATGTCGACCTGGATCCAATGGTGAGGTCTGTTTTTACCCAGGAGGTCATTTCTACATGCTACCCCCCAAAACCCTCATTTAAATGAAACATCCGAATAAATATTTTTGTCCAACAATTTCACATGCCCAAATCTTTTAACATCCCATCATAACAGCAAATCCAAAACCCTCAGATCTGCAATAAATTATTCATATATCTTGCCCTTTCTTTTATCCTCTCATGCATTCTCATGGATTCAATCTAGGGTTACAATAATAAAACCATAGCTCTGATACCACTTGTAAGGAAACTTGGCAATAAAGAATATAACCGTTTCCACATAACCCATCATAGATCTAAAATAAACACGGAATTAAAATCCACATGCAAGAGAATAGAAAACATACCCACAAAATTGTGACACAAGATATACCCTGGGAAACCCTCATTGAGGGAAAAACCCAGCCTCCAAAAGCATCCATCATCATGTATTATTCAGCAAAAAATACCATTGCCATACAACCATGGAAGCCTTCATGGCCATAGCTACAATCGAGCAAACTATGTGAACAAGCATGAATCCACACATCCCATGCCATGCTTTCAACTTTCACAAATGCTCCCTTGGCTAACCTGTCAAGCCTTGTCCCGCTCGACTCTTGCCTTTTTCTTCTCCTTGTCACTCTCTTTCTCACTCTACAACAACTACCCTTGTGGCTGCTTATATAGTAGCAAGTCCCACAAAACCACCAAGTGGTATTACATAAACCATGTGCTAAAACCATGTGCTACCTAATCCACTGAATCCACATTTAATATTGGGCATTTAATTCTTTTTCCCAATATTAAATAATTACATGAAATATTTTCATAATGTTACAATACAACTCATCAAGAATATTCTATAGGAATCTTTACATGTTGCATGTCCATCTAGGTACAACATTACATAATAAAATAAAATAATAAAATAACAATATTATGCAATGTGTGCAACACCCATTATCTCAACAATATTAATAGTATTATAGGTATAATAATAATATTGATACTATAGGTATATTAATACTATTATGTATTAATATCATTGATACTTTATACTAATACTAATATACTATTAACTTAGTTATAAATTAAAGTCGTTTGCCTCAAAATATTTTCATAATATTAATATTATTGTGGCAAAGGAGGAAAACTTTAGCAAGTTTTTCCCCCAAAAGTCCTTTTCCTATATCGAATATCTGATCCTGGATCGGATATCCGATTCGAAATCGGATATTCAATTTTACTGGCATCAATTTCTAATATTTGACTGTCCCTACAAACCCAACAACATTACTTTTTTACCTCTTTTTTCACGAGATTTGTAAAAAGTCGCATTTTGGGGCCCAACCAATCGAAAAGAATTTGAAAATATAACCTTAGGTGTTCGAATTTGTCATCTGAATGGGGAGCAGCAGTCGTCGAAAGGATAAACATAAAAGGAAGATATCCAATGAAGACATTGCAGTATATAGGGAAAGGGACAAAATGAAACACCAAAAAAAAAGACAATGTATGCTAAATATCAATCAAGTTGACGATGAATTAATAGAAGGTGAAATCATAGAGTCAGATAATGAAAATGTACAGTTGGAGAATGAAAATATACCTATTGAAAATGATAATACGGAAATTGACAATGTAGAGATTGAAAATTTTGAAGAAGAAATGCCACCAAGTCATAATCCAAATTGCATAATTGACCATGTCGAAGATGACAATGCACAGGAACCTAATGCACAAGAACCCTACATATCTCTTAATTATAATCGACATGAAGGTTCTGAAACACCAAAATGGATAATTGAAATTGATGAAACGATTATGAGTAGTTTGGAAGGAAAAAAATCAGAAAGAACCATTCGGTTATGGGCTTCAAGACTATATCAGATGTTTTTCGGCAACAAGACAATGGTAGAGCAATGTCAGCTTTTCATGCACTTATTAAAGATGCAAAAGATGAGACCTATGCTTTCCAAATTGAAAATTCATGTCAATAAAAAGTTGGAAAGAAATGCCATTATTGTGAAGAATCTTTTCAGTGCTCTCAATAGCGTTGGAAAAAATAGCAGAGAGAAGTATAATAGAGCTGCTCGAAGGGTTATTACAACCTCTTTGGTAAGTCATCATTTGAGAAAGGGTAGATATATGAGACAAACTTGTATTGATTTGAATCTGAATCGTACTACTTTAAGAAGAGCACTTAGTCGACGAGAGAAAATTGATGATCCTCTTCAAAATGAAACATGGGCATTTGGTGGGAGACTTCCACGTTTTGATAAGAAGCTATTCGACGATGTGAAGGAAGAAATTATACAATTTTGGCACTCTAACTCATGAGTATCACCCAATGCTAAAGATGTCTTAAAGTTGAGAATTGGCATCAGAGACCGCACGCCACATCCTAAACACTATTTGGAGGTAAGTCAAACTATGTTGTTCAAACAATTTAGAGAGAGTCATCCAAGTGTTCATATATCACAAAGGGCTTTTGAATCTTTGAAGCTATTTTATTGTGTGCCACTCAAAATTCGAAATACATGTTGTTGCAAATATCATGTTGAGTTTTCTATGCACCATGAACTATTATGCTCCATCTGTTCTACTTTGCATAGTAAAGAAATGTTGGAGGATTGTGGGGCTAGTGGGCTTCCAAAATCATCAAGAGACTTGTTAGATCAACTCTTATGTCATAGAGTTGATGGTTGTTCCTTTTATAAAAATGCTTACTTAAATGAGAAGTGTTCAGAATGTGGTGGCTTATCCAAGTTTGACACATGTTTCCATGAGGGGTGTGAACAAGATCTTGGAAAGACAATAGTGAAAAAAAGGGTTTATGAAACGGTGAAATACACATTGAAGAGTGGGAGTGAGAGATCTAGATGTGAATTAGTTGGAAAAGATATCAATGTGGCTAATTTTATTTCAGATTTCAAGGCAAATCTTTTTTACAAGTATGCAAGACATAGTCACAGGTCTCAGTGGTTGGATCAACAATTTAGAACGTGTAAGGAGACTTTTTCCATTGGCACTATTATATCAGTTGTTGATTTTGCTAAGAACTACACATTGCAACCTCAAAATGAGACACAATCTCAGTATTACAACTCTATTCAGATTGCAATTTTTGTTCACATAACATATAGATATGCCCCTGATAGTGCGGAAGATAATCAAAAGATTATTAGAGAGTATCATTTTTATATGAGTGATGATAGATCTCACTCTCACGAGTTTGTGCAACATTGTTTCGAGAATTTTTTTGATTTCTTACACGAGCATGCAATTGCTATGGATAGACATATCATTTGGTCAGATAACTGTACAGGTCAATTCAAGAATGTTTGCATGTTTTATTGGTTGTGTAGGATGCACGTAGAGAGAGGGGTGCCTCATATTTGGAGTTTTTTTGAGTCCAGCCATGGAAAAGGGGAACATGATGGAGTAGGGGCATGTGTGAAGAGAGCTCTAGTTAAGGAGCAATTGAAGATTTCAACAACAGAGCTTCTTGATACTCATAGCATTGTTGATTGGTGTAGTTTAGCATTATCACAGGGAGGGACTCTTGATTCAGTGGTATGCAGGTTCTTTTGGTTGGTTGAGGAAGCGTCCATAGGTGATAGATCAGATTGTGCTACAGTGAGAGACTCAGCAAAAATGCATTCATTTCGGAACTCTGATTCTAGTACATGGACCATTTGGACACGACAACTAGCTTGTTTTTTTTGTAGTTGTTTTCAGTGTGATTGGGATCAATGTGAGTCAAGTGAGTGGGTGGACACATGGGCTCCACATTATCTTACTCCATTTTCTATCATACCCTCTATCAAAAATGATGACATGGAAAGTTCACTTGAGCATAACCATCTATTAGATCTACTTCAACCAGGACATGTCTTTGCATTGGTTGCACTGTAAGGAAACTTGGCAATAAAGAATATAACTATTTCCACATAACCCATAATAGATCTGAAATAAACACGGAATTAAAATCCACATGCAAGAGAATAGACAACATACCCACAAAATTGTGACACAAGATATACCCTGGGAAACCCTCATTAAGGGAAAAACCCAGCCTCCAAAAGCATCCATCACCATGTATTATTCAGCAAAAATACCATTGCCATACAACCATGGAAGCCTTCATGGCCATAGCCACAACCGAGCAAACTATGTGAACAAGCATGAATCCACACATCCCATGCCATGCTTTCAACCTTCACAAATGCTCCCTTGGCTAACCTGTCAAGCCTTGTCCCGCTCGACTCTTGCCTTTTGTCTTCTCCTTGTCACTCTCTCTGTCTCTACAACAACTACCCTTGTGGCTGCTTATATAGTAGCAAGTCCCACAAAACCACCAAGTGGTATTACATAAACCATGTGCTAAAACCATGTGCTACCTAACCTACTGACCTCACATTTAATATTGGGCATTTAATTCTTTTCTCCAATATTAAATAATTATATGAAATATTTTCACAATGTTACAATACAACTCATCAAGAATATTCCATGGAAATCTTTACATGTTGCACATCCATCTAGGTACAACATTACATAAAAAAATAAAAAAATAAAATAAAAATATTATGCAATGTGTGCAACACCCATTATCTCAACAATCTCCAACTTGTTCTATACATTGCATAGGGTCAATCCGTAGCCACATAAATGAACAAGGGAACAATCCCTCCTAGCACATCCACCATCATGGATCAAAATACACCAAGTGCTCCATCCTAGTACCCGCAACAAAATCAAAGTATCCAGCATCTCAAACATGAATGATCTCACCTCCTATTATGCCACTCCCACTGGACATACATAGAAGCCATCCAAAGAGAAAACCACCCAACCTGTCGCATTAGAAGATCATAAAATCCTGTACCAACTAAAATTTCAAGCACAAATAACCTGATCCAAAGGTAATCACATGTATCCGTAGTTGTCAAAATATCCATAGCTGAAATAACACCCACAACAAAGTGCCAAACCCATCCAACTATCCATATCTCAAAAGGTATAACAAGTGAATCTCATATCACTGACATATCCAATCTGCAACTTGCAATCACAAGCCTCAAGAGCAATACCTACCACATATATACCAAGAAGCTCCCACTGCAAAAGATAATATCAAATCTATAACCAATCCACTCAACACATCTCAAAGAAGTGAATCCATGTAGTGTTAAGGACGTCCACAATACATAAACTGATATCCTGCAAGAACAACTCTCATAACAAGTCTCCAATGCTCTCTCGAATTCTCCACAACCAACAAAAGAAAGAGATAAAGAAATAACCATGTCATCTCTCACATGACATACATGAGCACAAACCAGTGATCACAATCTCCAACCAATCTCAAATCTAATGTAGTCAAAACTGAACATCCAGGAAGATAACCAAGACTAGAGAAACCATGCAAATCATAACCTGTATCATGTCCTTCTACACACACCTCTAGATGTAAACTGTGCAAGTATGATCTCCTCCATAAAACCCCAACAAGAAGCCTCAGCAACACCCAAACCATACCATATAACTAATCATGGATGTAAGCCTCTCACAAGAAGATCAAACTCATAAACCATTCTTAAACCAAAGAATAACCATTCCTAATCCAAGGAATATGCCCAATATAAAACCATCTCCCAAACTCAACCAACATAAAAACATATGCACATGGAGATAACCAATGCTAAACCATCTCTCAAATGAACCCTCCAGAACTAACTCATGTACCATAGCTCAAGATCCATATCCATGAAAGATAAGCATAAATATAATGCAACTGAGAGAAAATAATGGGCTATACCTCTCAAGTAGCAAACTACCGAGTAGACCAAGAGTGGGGAATGAGAATGCTCATCAAGATACCCAAGTCTCCAACCAAGACTCGTCTAAGAACAATCTCCTCTCAAGTCTATATCAGGTGACTACCCCTCGGACTTCCTGCTGAAACCATCAACCGTCCCAACAAATACTTCTCTAATCCAAGAGAAATCAGCGTCACCACCGTCTCTAAGTATCCATGAGCACCTGTAACCAATCAATCCATGCCAACTCCAAATGTAACATAGCAATATCATGAAGTATCCAGCTTATGATCAGTGTACTCAATACTAAGAAACTAAACCAAGATCAATGTCAAAGTTCCAACCATGGCCTCAGGAACATAAACATGACACCATGATCTTACCATCTCAACCAAAGAGATAACATGCTCCATATGAACACACCATAACATGTCACAACTCTAGATGCGTATCAAGAGTATACCATGACATAATAATGAAACCATCCTCATACCAAGGATAACATGCCAAATAAAAGCATAAACCACACCTTTGCTAAGAACCCTGTGAGTCCTCAAGATGCAACCATCTCCACACACCATGAAGAAAACCATCTCCACATATCAGGAAGAACCATCTCCATACACCATGAAGATAACCAAGAACTCCATGAGTCCTCAAGATCTAACCATCTTCAAACACTATGAAGATAACAAGTGCACCATGCAAATGTCAAAAATGCTTCTGCAGCAACATGATCTAAGACAAACCTCCAACATCTGCAAACACTCAATAAATATATCAATGCCAACAACTCCCACTCAACCGTGGTACCAAGTCACCTATGGCATCATAAAATCCATCCTCTCCAAACCAAGAAGATATAAACAAAACTAGGAACTAATCCTGCACTGTCACCTCATCATTGTCACAAGCTCCCACTAAATCATGTATCCAAGCTATCCATGACATAATGATGAAAAAACCCATCCTCTAACCATGAGAATCAACCAAGGCATCAAACCATCAAAGAACTCAAAGTGCACATCATGAGCTCCTCAAAAGAAACCAAATAACCATGATCCTCAACCAAGAAGATATACCACCATAACCAAATTAGAAAATCCAAGCTAATGAACATCAAGGATGTACCTGTATAACCAATCATGTCATGCCAAAATCCATGACACCATGATCACATCCATGAACTGAGCATTTGGCTCTCAAAGTGTCCAACCTGTCAGCATAGTCAACCACAATCCTCTGCCATGACTGTACCTGGTAACAACATCTCATCCCTTCTACATGAAGAAAATTGTAAATCATGTGACTTAGGGCATAGACAACCCAAATTCAAGCCACCAATCTGAATATGCATTAATAATGAAGATCAATGGGCAAAGACAACCCATAACCAAGCTATAAATGCAATCTGTAAGTATAGACTGCTTACAACACTACACAACTTGTAGACCCAATAAGTCATCATGCATATCCAAATCCAAACACTGATAACCATATCATCATGAGACCAATCTGAAATATGAACTAAGTATACAATGACATCAAATCTTAAATTTCCAATGCCATAAACTCACAATGTTACCATAGTCAAAATATATAAACTATTCAGATAAATATATCAACAAATAAATCATGTCAAACCTGCACCAAATCTAAACTAATGTGTAGAGCTCTCCAAGAGCTTTTCGTTGACTACTCGAAGTCCAAAATCCGACTCCGTATGCCCAAGTTATGCCCCAATTCATGCTCAAAATAAATAACATCTGACTTTAGGGCTCTTAAAACCTGACAAAATCTCAAAATTATAGAACCAAACCTATACCATGTTGTAGTGCTCTGAATTAGCTTTCCAACGCTTGTAAGAACTCTAAAATCCGATATTCTGAGAGAAAGTTATGGCCATTTTACTAAGATAGTCTTTTTACCATTTTCAGTACGATTTTTCATTTTTTATTTTTTTCAGTGACGAAAATTTCGACGGGATTAAATTTGACGGCCATCATGGGCTGAAACTGAAAAACTCTTTCATTTCCTCTGAACATGGCCAAACTAGGGCATATTACACATCAAAATTTATGGAAATGTCGACCCGGATCCAATGGTGAGGTCTATTTTTACCCAGGAGGTCATTTCTGCAAGCTACCCCCCAAAACCGTCATTTAAATGAAACATCCAAAAAAATCCTTTTCTCCAACAATTTCACATGCCCAAATCTTTTAACATCCCATCATAACAGCAAATCCAAAACTTTTAGATCTGCAATAATTATTCATATATCTTGCCCTTTTCTTTTATCCTCTCACGCATTCCCATGGATTCAATCTAGGGTTACAATAATAAAACCATAGCTCTGATACCACTTGTAAGGAAACTTGGCAATAAAGAATATAACCATTTCCACATAACCCATAATAGATCTGAAATAAACACGGAATTAAAATCCACATGCAAGAGAATAGACAACATACCCACAAAATTGTGACACAAGATATACCCTGAGAAACCCTCATTAAGGGAAAAACCCAGCCTCCAAAAGCATCCATCACCATGTATTATTCAGCAAAAATACCATTGTCATACAACCATGGAAGCCTTCATGGCCATAGTCACAACCGAGCAAACTATGTGAACAAGCATGAATCCACACATCCCATGCCATGCTTTCAACCTTCACAAATGCTCCCTTGGCTAACCTGTCAAGCCTTGTCCCGCTCGACTCTTGCCTTTTGTCTTCTCCTTGTCACTCTCTCTGTCTCTACAACAACTACCCTTGTGACTGCTTATATAGTAGCAAGTCCCACAAAACCACCAAGTGGTATTACATAAACCATGTGCTAAAACCATGTGCTACCTAACCTACTAACCCCACATTTAATATTGGGCATTTAATTCTTTTTCCCAATATTAAATAATTATATGAAATATTTTCACAATGTTACAATACAACTCATCAAGAATATTCCATGGAAATCTTTACATGTTGCACGTCCATCTAGGTACAACATTACATAACAAAATAAAATAATAAAATAACAATATTATGCAATGTGTGCAACACCCATTATCTCAACATGCACCACAAGAGAATGATGAGAAATATGATTATTGGGTAGCACGTTGTATAAGAGGTAAACAAAAACTTGCACAACCGATCACAGATGATGATGGATTCACATATCCTACTGGTTCAGTGATTGTTGCTT
Source organism: Cupressus sempervirens (assembly GCA_028749045.1). Classification (NCBI taxonomy): domain Eukaryota; kingdom Viridiplantae; phylum Streptophyta; class Pinopsida; order Cupressales; family Cupressaceae; genus Cupressus; species Cupressus sempervirens. The sequence continues at coordinate 1,021,752 of CM053787.1, forward strand.
GAACATGGCTGCGGACATACATGCTTAGAAGGAATAGAATTCCTGCATTCGAAGACTATCAGAAGAACAAAGTAATTCTCATATATTCACATCTTATTATAGCAACAAATGTAAAGTTATTGAAGCATCAAGGAAGACCATAAGTAAAAGAACTTTTTACTATTGCTAATGTTGATCATGAAGCCCTGTTGGAGACCCTAAAACAGAGAGAGGACCTTATTGGAACACTCGACTACGTATATTTACTTCTTATGTTATTTTCTTCATAATGATTTAATGAATTGATGATTATCTTGTTTAATACAATAAGTTACTAATTTTTTTATGATATTGGAATGTAGGTACATCATGAAGAGTTGGAGGGGGGGTGGTATTGGGGATAATTTTTAAAATTTATGATGTATTATGATGTAAAATGTGTACTTTTTTTGTATATGATGTAAAATGTTTACTTTTTTTGGTAGGTTCTTTGTAAGGAATTATAAGAGGAAGATATTGGACAAGTTTTTGCAAATCATATTTGCATGTGACACAAGGCTATAAGGACAATTTTAAGAGCATTTATAACTATATAAAAGATAATTGCTTGCGAATATCTTATTACAAGTTTGGCTTTTTCCTTATTTGACATAAAACTGACATTATGATTATTAAAACTATTTTTATCAAACTAATCAAATATAAAAAATCTAGTTTCATTAATTTGAAAAAGATGTAATTCTTCCCAAATTTAATTTGATGTAATTCTTCCCAAATATAATTTGAAAAAGATTCATTATTTATCAAACTTAATTCAATACCAAATTAGTTTGAAACTTTGATACTCATTAATTCAAACTTAATTCAATACCAAATTAGTTTCAAACTTTGATACTCATTAACAATAAACCTTATCTCTGTTCAAGTCATATGTTTATCATTTACAATATGTCATTGTCATATGATTTAGGATCTTCTTGTTCATGTTTAAAGTCTGCCTTCTTTGTTATGCATCTAAGCATTTATCATGTATTATCATTTCAAACATATAGCAAATCTGAAACTGAGAACAATACATTACACTTGCAAACTTTATCACTGTTCTTCTTTTGAAAAACCATTGTCATGACTCATAATTTTAGATTTTTTATAAATATAGAAGTATAATTTTTAAATAAGTTTGACATACCCAAGTACCTCCATCCCCTATTATGAAAAATAGATTAATAATTTGACTTATGGCTCATATTTCCACTTCATCGTTTGTAATTCTTCTTTTTCATCTTCATCTTTGGGTTTGATCCTTGGAGCAATCCCTTGCATGCATTAACATCTTCCATGACATATTAAGTCCATTTCCTTACACAACTTGATCATCATCGAGATCACTCCGTTGATGGGAATCTTATCTTTGCATTATTTTGTGTCCTCAACCTCAAACTTTGTTATAAGCCTTGGCCATCAATTGGTCTAATAAAGTCTCTTTTTGGTAAATTCCATATTTTTTAGGTAATTCTAGATGTTTAGAACATTATTAGGGTACCTAGGAGTTTGTAGAGTCCATTTGCAATCAAATTTGCGATAAAACTTGTCTTAGCACAAAAATTGCAAAAAGTTACTTAGCAACTTTTGCAATTTTCTTGACAACTTTTCAAAATCTAACTTCTAATGGCTAGAACTTTTCAAATCGTCAGCGCCATTAGCTCTGGGTGGGTGGGTGAACCCTAGTGACACCCTTGTTCTGGCCACGGATACCATCCATCATTCGTAGCCATCGCGTACCAAGGAGTCCCCAAGGTTCTCTAAGTGCATTTTGAGGTTGATCTTCCGAGGGTCATAACTCGGAGCTCGTGAGGGCTATTGATGAATAGTCAAATGGTACAAGACGGTGATGTTGAGGTCTAAAATAACCTATCTCATTTTTGAGAGATCACATTCCCTTTGGATTCAGCACACCAATTTCGCTCGATGCCAAAACTCGCAGTGTGCCTCAGTTCATAGTTGCACCATAGTGCAACTTTGAAACTGTTGATCTTGGCATCGAATCATCAGCGCCATTAGCTCCGAGTGGGTGGGTGAACCCTAGTCACACTCTTGTTCTAGCCACGGAGACCATCCATCGTTTGTAGCCACCTCGTACCAAGGAGTCCCCAAGGTTCTTTAAGTGCATTTTGAGGTCGATCTTCCGAGGGTCATAACTTGAAGCTCGTGAGGGCTATCGATGAACTGTAAAATGCTACAGGACGATGATGTTGAAGTCTAAAATAACCTATCTCATTTTTGAGAGATCACATTCCCTTTGGATTCGGCACAGCAATTTCACTCGATGCCAAAACTCGCAGTGTGCCTCAGTTCATAGTTGCACCACAGTGCAACTTTGAAACTGCTGATCTTGGCATTGAATCGTCAGTCCCATTAGCTCCGGGTGGGTGGGTGAACCCTAGTCACACTCTTTTTATAGCCACAGAGACCATCCATCGTTCGCAACCACCCTGTACCGAGGAGTCCCCAAGGTTCTCTAAGTGCATTTTGAGGTCGATCTTCTGAGGGTCATAACTTGAAGCTCGTGAGGGCTATCGATGAACTGTCGAATGCTACAGGACGATGATGTTGAAGTCTAAAATAACTTATCTCATTTTTGAGAGATCACATTCCGTTTAGATTCGGCACAGCAATTTCGCTCGATGCCAAAACTCGTAGTGTGCCTCAGTTCATAGTTGCATCACAACGCAACTTTGAAACTGCTATCTTGGCATCGAATCATCAACGCCATTAGCTCCAAGTGGGTGGGTGAACCCTAGTCACACTCTTGTTCTAGCCACGGAGACCATCCATCGTTCGCAACCACCCCGTAACGAGGAGTCCCCAAGGTTCTTTAAGTGCATTTTGAGGTTGATCTTTCGAGGGTCATAACTTGAAGCTCGTGAGGGCTATTGATGAACTATCAAATGCTACAGGACGATGATGTTGAAGTCTAAAATAACCTATCTCATTTTTGAGAGATCACATTTCGTTTGGATTTAGCACAGCAATTTCGCTCGATGCCAAAACTTGCAGTGTGCTTCAGTTCATAGTTGCACCACAGCGCAACTTTGAAACTGTTGATCTTGGCATCGAATTGTTAGCGCCATTAGCTCCAGGTGGGTGGGTGAATCCTAGTCACACTCTTGTTCTAGCCACAGAGACCATCCATCGTTCGCAGCCACCTCGTACCAAGGAGTCCCCAAGGTTCTCTAAGTGCATTTTGAGGTCGATCTTCCAAGGGTCATAACTTGAAACTCGTGAGGGCTATCGATGAACTGTCGAATGCTACAGGATGATGATGTTGAAGTCTAAAATAACCTATCTCATTTTTGAGAAATCACATTCCGTTTGGATTCGGCACAGCAATTTCGCTCGATGCCAAAACTCGCAATGTGCCTCAGTTCATAGTTGCACCATAGCGCAACTTTGAAACTGCTAATCTTGGCATCGAATCGTTTGTTCCATTAGCTCCGGGTGGGTGGGTGAACCCTAATCACACTCTTGTTTTAGCCACGGAGACCATCCATCGTTCGCAGCCACCTCGTACCGAGGATTCCCCAAGGTTCTCTAAGTGCATTTTGAGGTCGATCTTCCAAGGGTCATAACTTGAAACTCGTGAGGGCTATCGATGAACTGTCAAATGCTACAAGATGATTATGTTGAAGTCTAAAATAACCTATCTCATTTTTGAGATATCACATTCTGTTTGGATTTGGCACAACAATTTTGCTCGATGCCAAAACTCGCAGTATGCCTTAGTTCATAGTTGCACCACAACGCAACTTTGAAACTGTTGATCTTGGCATCGAATCGTCAATGCCATTAGCTCCAGGTGGGTGGGTTAACCCTACTCACACTCTTGTTCCAGCCATGGAGACCATCCATCGTTCGCAACCACCCCGTACCGAGGAGTCCCCAAGGTTCTCTAAGTGCATTTTGAGGTCAATCTTCCAAGGGTCATAACTTGAAACTCGTGAGGGCTATCGATGAACTGTCAAATGCTACAGGATGATGATGTTGAAGTCTAAAATAACCTATCTCATTTTTTAGAGATCACATTCTGTTTGGATTCGGCACAACAATCTCGCTCGATGCCAAAACTCGCAATGTGCCTCAGTTCATAGGTGCACCACAGCGTAAATTTGAAACCGCTGATCTTGGCATCGAATCGTCAGCGCCATTAGCTCCAGGTGGGTGGGTGAACCCTAGTCACACCCTTGTTCTAGCCACGAAGACCATCCATCATTCACAGCCACCTCGTACCAAGGAGTCTCCAAGGTGCTCTAAGTGCATTTTGAGGTTGATCTTTCAAGGTACTTATACGTCTTTTGTTCCTATTATTATTTGTATAAGTCACACATCTTTTTAATGTTATTACAGTTTATGTTTAAAAGACAAAATATATGTTAAAAGCATTTGGTTAGCTCAACCACTCAAAATAAGACTTTTCTAGTGCCAGGGACGTTGAGAATAAATATTGAATTCATATGGAATGTGTTGTGTATAATTGAAAGTTCTTTAATTCATTGTGTCATTGTTTTGGGTTACTTCTTATATGGTTATTTTTAGAAAGCTCTTAAATTAGCACTAATATGCATTGAAGAATGATTAAAGGAATATGAATTGAGGAATACCCACATTCACAGTGATGAGGATCTCTCAGGTTCAGGAATAAATGAACATTCATTCCTACTACTTTAGTTAATCTCAGGAGTTTTGTTTTTAATGTTCAACTAAATCGTCTCATATATTCAAACTTTCAATTTCTCCACTTGCTAAGATTTTCAAATAAATCCTTGAAATATGGGCATCAATAATATGAATCATATAATATTTACAAACCATTACTCATATAATATGAATCAATAATAAAATTTTGAACTGTAATATACCATTTATTAATAATGAACATATGAAAATAGACCAGCGTATCCATAGACAAAGAACTCAAATATATATCAAAATACATGGATCCATATACAAAGTTTGGCTGATCATGCCATCAAAATGTGTATAATATCAATGTTTTTATATACAATGTGGCATATGCCATCTCAAAATGTCTCATGATGCATCCTATGATAACTATACTATCCTAGGGTGCTGGTGGATGATCAAAATGCAGCCTCTTCATTGCACTAGGTGGATCGGATGCCTCCTACATAAACAAAAATGGAAAACCCAAAGTTAGACTACTAAATTTATATGATTCTTTGTATCTAACATTGAAATACTCAAATGCATAATGATATTTTTTGTAATGAAAATTTATACTATCAAAATTTCATAATAAATACCTCTCTCGTCGACCTCCTATGCCGGTCAGGAGTCCTCTCATATGCCCTCGGTAATGCTTCTACCTCTCTGATTGTGGGATGTATATGTTCAAATACGTTTGTCAAATGAATCTACAATTTAAACTACAACATTATAATTCATAGCATGCTAAATTTATAACATATTTAATCATGAATTCAAACTACAACTTACTATTGTAGACTCCTCCTTAGGAAAGAGTGGTCGCGTCATCAAATCTACATAACTCTCCCGTCGGACCTCATGTGCACTAGGAGTCTCCTATGAGATACAAAATAGTAGTTGTTAATATCATGTAAATCAGTTTTGAATTTATTTACGAAGATAAGGATAATAAAAAATAAATGATACTTATACATATAGTGGGGCTCTGAGTGCAAATGGAAATCCCTGATGGTCTACGATGCGGAATCTGTACATGGTCATCGCTACTAGCCACGCCCTATATACAATAAAGAATGTAATTAAATGAGATTATCACAAACATGTTACAAGAACGCATCGATATTTAATCAAATAGAAAGCACCTAATTACCTTTCCTTTGTCAATGCGCGCTGGCTCACCCTCCGCATTTTGTTCCCCCCGGGATAGCTGCTACCTGCAAGATAAAAGAAAGTTTAGCAACTATATATGCTACAATATCAAATAAAAAGAAAATGCGAACACAAAATAATGTACTGTAGATGTCTCAAGGCCAAATGAAATGGCCGAGAGCATGGCATCATCAATCTGTCTGAGCTCCTCCTCGGTCATCAACTAAACATGAATGAAGATCACATACATATAAAAGTCAATATGGCTTAAAAATTAAAATTACTCTATTATAAAAATTAAATTTAAATCGCATATGTCATAACAAAAAAATGTATACACGTACCGACACTGAAGGAGTCCATGTAGAGGCATTCCCCTCCTCTCTCGCATCAGGGTCTGTAGCCTCTGCAAGTGTGTCTGGTGTATCCTCGCCTACTACAAAATGATACTCAAGAAGATCACCTATGGGACCCAGGCAAATATTCTTGCATGTAATGCAAGTGTGAGGCACACAAACGTGTGATGAGCTAGTCGATGATGAATTGGCACCAACATCATCAACACGAGGAGACATGATTGACCTAGCCTGAGATATCATTAGGCTACTCAGCCTATGAATGGCTCTGATGGTCTGAGAGCTAGCCTCTGTCATAATATCTGGATGCTGCACTCGAGGAGGAGGGGAGATATCAGTGGGGGGGACAAAAGTGCCAGCTTTCTTCCATTGGGAAGAGGGTCTATCCTGAGGAGCTCCTAGTCCTAAGTCCATGTTGGGCTTCATGCTCCAATAGTTCACCTTAAGTTTCAACACAAATTCTGCATATAATTTTCTAAGAAAATAAAATGGTATGTCTAAATTGCCATGTGGAGGGATATCAAAGACCATCCACCAACGATCCCAAAAGTTTTCACGTATGGCATCATTTGTGCACCATTTAATGGATAGTTTGGATTTTTTTAGGTCGACTGGTAAACCCATTTTCGGATTTGTAAAAAGGCTAGCCAAAACTTCTTTGGTTATGTTGAGGGCCGCAATCTCATCATAGTCCAAACCATCATCAAACATTGCATGTATTTCATCATGCCAATGAAGAGCGACATTTTGTTGGTTTGTAAGGGTTTCAATGTTATCCACTATGGTGTTTAATGTGGATAACATAGGAGCCAATGCGGGTACATTATTATATGTTCTCTGCAAACCTCTCAACTCGGTGAGATTCTCATTTATCAAATCCTCTATTCGAGGAGGGTTTTGAGGGGGTAGAGGATCATTTGGTGGACGGTTTTGTGGGGGTATTGGATCGTTTGGTGGGGGGTTACAAGGAATATTATCTTGTGCCTCAATGTCATCATTCTGATTAGCCATTCCTATTGAATTGCAAAACGTAATATTTATTTTTAAAAAACCTTAATTTTAACCAATTTTTTTAAAAAAACCCTAGATTCAACTAAAACAAACACAATTATGTTAAAATCTATTCAATTTAGATTAAAAATGAATTAAAAAAACAAAAAAAACTTACTTGGATATCTGATATCCGATTCTAAATCCGATATCCGATGTCGAAGCTGATATTGGTCTCAAAACGCATAATACACAGCCGCGGGTCTGTGTTTTTCTTTTAATTACTACTGGCAAATATCAGATATCCGATATTATATCGGATATTTGATTCAATATCGGATATCTGATATTGAAAGTCTCACACACAACAACGCAAATCACTTTCAATAACTTAATAAAAAACATATATGATATATTATATTATGTTTTAAATTATGTTATATTATTATAATATAATATTATTATATTATATTATTATAATATAATATTATTATATTATATTATTATAATATAATATAATAAAAAACATATGATATATTATATTATATTTTAAATTATGTTATATTATTATATTATATATTATTTTTTATTATATATTATATTGTATTTTAAATTATGTTATATTATTATAATATAATATTATTATATTATATTATATTATATTATATTATATTATTATATAATAATAATAAATTATTATAATGTATTATATTATTATAATTTATAATATATTATACTTTTTATTATATATTATATTAGATTATTGTAATGTATTATCTTATATTATATTACATTATTATAATTTATAATATATTATACTTTTTATTATATATTATATTATAATATATTACTTTATTATTATTATATTATATATATATATCATTACTATATATTATAATATTAAATATTATATTATATTATTATAATATAATATTATTATTATAATATAATATTATTATTATAATATAATATTTTTATAATATAATATAATAATAATAATATTATTATTATTATATATTATATTATAATGCATTTAATTATTATAATACATTATGTATTATAATATAATATAATATTATAATGTAGTATATTATTATAATTTATAATATATTAGACTTTTTATTATATATTATATTATAATATATTACTTTTTTATTATTATATTATATATATATATAATATATATCATTACTATATATTATAATATTAAATATTATATTATATTATATTATTATTATAGTATAATATTGTTTTAATATAATAATATTATTATATATTATATTATAATGTATAATATAATATAATATAATATAATATTATATTATAATGTATTGTATTATATTATACTATTATAGGTAATATTTTTTATATTAAAATCGTAAAAATTGGATATCCGATATGAAATTGGATATCCGATAAGGGTCGGCCTTACCTTCCAGGTTTGGTACTTGGTTAGGTGGAAAAAAGTCAGAGTGGATTTTGAAGCGCTTTTAGATGTCTTCAAACTCTAATTTTTTCACATTGCCACTTTTTGGCACACCATGATCTTGCACATACCCTTTAATATCATTTAAAGATTAAGTGTGTCAAATATATAATTTAAAATGGATATTTAGTATCATATTGAAAGGAATTTTATTTTTAACTGTTAAACTTATTTTAGTAAATATGAAGGAAGCATATTTGAAATAAGCTAAGGAAATGAAATTTTAAAACAATCCCCGTCTTTATTTAGAATCTCTCCTCTTTTTTATAGTGTATTATAGAGGGAGATCAACAATGAAAAATATCGATAGTGCTTCTTCTCATAACATTATTTCTCATGTAAATGGTATGCTTCTAGTGAGTCTCACCCCTACTACTTCATTAGCTTCAAAAATTGAATCTCAACCACCACCTACTTTGACTTTAATTGTTTTACTTGTGCCTTTAAATGCAATGACTACTAATTTGGCCTCAATGCCTTAATTATTCTTTTATGCTTAACAAAGTTGTTGGAAAATTTGAGAAACACAATTCAAACAACGTACAAATCTCCATGATAACTTATTATCTCATAATCAATCTATAAACTAATATATCCTTCAAAATATTATTTTTGTTGTGTGATTTTATGTTTGTTTAAATAGAAACAAAACTTCAATGTTTAGATTGGCAAATTAAAATCTTATTTTCTACAAGACCAATACCAATAAATTCAATGGCTTTGTTTAGTTTTTGAAAATGTTTTATATTCTCAAGCATAAATATAGTTAAAAAGAATGCCATCCATATAATAGATTTATAGTATTTTCTAATATTTTTAATTGCATTATCAAATTAGAATGATATTCCAAGACAAACAACAAAGTTATATTAAGTATTTTTTGCTAAACAATATTAAAGCGTTTAAATGTTTACTTATATAATATATTTTAAAAATTTACAATTTATATATAATTTTTTCTTTCCACTCACATTGGACCTTTTTTTTCGTATCAAGAGTGTTAGACACTTAAAGAGGGGGAGTTTTTCCTTCACCTAATAAATCCACCTTCAAGTAGACCTCAAATATTCTTTTATTTATATAAGATTAAGTAAGTTGGTTCTAATAGATCATAGTAAAATTATGATTTTACATTTTTCTTTATTTTTTAAATATAAATTCTACAAAATTCATGGGACAACTTTTAAATAAAATTATTATCGTTTCATTGTTGTGTTGTGTAAGGGCTAATTGATTATCATTTTAAAAAATTTACTACTTTTTTATTTTTTTCTTTAGCTTCTTCGTAGTAGTAATTATGCATTTCTTCTAGCTAATATTTATTTTCTTAAAAAATCTATCTTCTGAATCAAATTTTTAAAAATAGAGATCATATTTAACATTATTTCTTGTTTTAAGTAGTCATAATTCTCTCCTCAAAATAAATCATTATAAATTTTCATCAAATTGATCCTAGAATACTAGGAATAGAATATCAATTAGAACTTGTATCAAAAATTTAAATTTACAAACCTAAGGGTATTACTTGATTAATCCCCAAGGTTAAGAAAGGTTAAGGAAACTAAGATATATAGGCACTAATAGTTTCATTCTCATATTGATAAGATTACTCACATCTTATAGAAAATCATGGTTATATTAAAAAATGGTTCCATATATATAGGATGGTCTAACCCAAAACTAATTATAAGAATCCATGAACAAGTCTCAAAAAATGACAAACAAAACTTGTCATCTAGGTACAGTAGGAAATAGGAATTTGTGTGTAATGCCCCGCCAAGGGATCTAAAGAATTAACCTAAAGTTTTACTAAGTTTGCCAAAAAAATAAATAAATTTAATCATGAAAGATAAATCATTCACATCAAACACATAGTAGCGGAAACAATAACATACAATCAACTATAAGCATACATAATAGGTTACATTACTTAAGGATCCCAAGACGCTGAGTAACATCTAAATCAACTAGTATTAATGATTCCATCTAATACTACATCCACATAATATAATAATAAAAAGTCCAACGTTCTTAAATTACATTTTCGATTGCTCGATCATCCACTGTACATGCAACCAAATGGAGCAACGAAGAGCATACCAGAGAGAATACTAGAGAGAGATTTTTCTCAACTAGAAGGAGCAAGACTCATGAGTTTTCAAGAAGAAATGTCACATATAAAATATATTTTGATTGATGAAATGAGCTTCATTGGTCAAAACATGTTGGAAAATATAGATTCACGATTGCGCCAAGCATTCCCACAATCTGCACATATAAGCTTTGGAGGTAAAGATTCTATTTTTGCATCATGAATAGCTAACTCATGTGTGAAATATACTATATTTGAATCAAATTTATGAATTAATACATAGTTTTTAAAATAATTATTTTCGTCAACTGTATTTTAGGTGTATCTATAATATTGGTGGGAGATTTGGGCCAGTTGCCTCTTGTCAATGATAGAGCAACATATGCTAGTAATAAGCGCGCAAAGTTGCTATGGCAAGAATTTAAGACTGTTGTCACATTAGATAAGATATTTAGACAAGATGGGGAAGATATTGACCAACAAAGATTTTGACAACTTTTGACGAATCTAAGAGATGCAAACCCACAAATTGATGATTGGAGGTTGCTAATGTCAAGGACCCCTATCAACATAGATGTTGCAACAAATTTTGAATTTGATAATGATGTTCATTTGTTCTCAACAAATGAAAATGTTCATGCTCATAATAAAAAAATGCTGCATTCATTGAAGCATCCCGTTGCACGTTGTATTGCATCAAAAATAGGTACTATTAATACAATAGATGACTGTGTCAAATGATGAGCTTGATCTAGAGTTGTTAATATGTAAGGATTCAAGGGTCATGCTAACTTCAAATCTATGGATAGAGGCTGGTCTTGTAAATGGGGCTCTTGGATACATTCGAAAAGTTGTCTACAAGCAAGGCAGTGCTCCACCTGAGCCTCCAACATATGTGATGGTTGAGTTTGATGGTTATTCAGGGTTACCATTGGAAGATCATAATCCAAAGATAATTCCAATACCACCAATACAAAAGGGTAGAACACTTCAATTGCCATTGAGGTTGGCATGGGCATTGACTATTCACAAATCTTAGGGATTGACTCTTCCTAAAGCAACAATTGATATAGGACCAAGAGCAGGGTTGACATTTGTGGCAGTTTCACGTGTAAAATCTCTCCAATGTTTGAGAATAATGCCTCCTTTCACATATGATCGTTATAAGAAAATGAAAAAGGGTAGACAAATTTCCAAGTGCAAGGATGAAGAAAATAGACTTAAGCACCTTGAAGATAGTTGATGTGATATGTTATTCTTAAATGTTATGTCTGTAAAAATCTTTTTGAACACATAAGTATTTTGTTTGTAACACTTCCTACTATATTCCATGTTTTAAAAATGTCTATATTATACAATGATAAATGATAAAAATAACTTTCTTCATTTTAATTTATTCTATTTTGAGAAATCCTATCTTTTTTTAATGACATTTTATTTTTATAGATCTTAATTAATTGTAATGATGTATTAAGTAATAATTATATCTTAACTAATTGTACTTATGTTTTAAGTAATTATTGTACTGATTCATTCATTGATATCACTTTATGTTTACAAATTATATTTACTTTTGCTTCAATGTCTCTTAATATTTGATGACAATATTATGGATAACTTTTTTTTTATTTAAACTATTAAATAAAAGATTCATTATATAATTTGAAGGAAAAAAATCAATGAATATAATTTACTTATTCTAATTATAATCATCCAATATTAATTTGATTTTGTTTCATAATTTTAAAATTAGTGAACTAAACTTTATTTGTATTAACTTCATTTGGTCTATATTTAAGTATAAGTGCTAGATTTAATTTGTGTGTTCTATATTTGATTATATCTTATAATGATTATATATATATTTTTATTGATATTTGTTTAAAATTTTGCAGCATATCATTTGAGCTATGGATTCTTCTATTGGAGAGTCAAATATCATTGTTACGAGTCCTGCTACTTCCATAACCTCAAATAATTTCTTTGAGATTGATTTAGATAAATGTAAACGAATAATCCGAGAATCATGCTCACATATAATCAAAGCTTTGGAGAATGCTGCATTGTCAATTGATACTGTTGATGAACTAGAAATAATGGAAATGGAAGATGTTGCCAAAGTTATGCATGACACATCTGCAAAAACAGATGCATTTCCAGAAATGATGAAAGAAGTCTACCATGATCATTGCTCTAATAAAGGTCGCAACACCATCCTTATCACTGAGGAATATGTGATGTAGCTACATCATTATGGAGAAAAGTTCTTTTTTTAGTTTCTTCTCATATTTCCTATACTTCATCTGAATACTTCTACTTGGGCTTATATTTCCTATTTCATCTATGTAAGTTTTATGAACAACAACATGAATAAGTTATTTTCACTATTTCATCTATGTGAATTTTGTGAACAACAAAATAAATAAATAAATTCCACTCTTCAAATGATGTTTAAAGGTACACTTACAATATTTGATGTTACATTTTCTATGCAGAATCATCAACACTAATAATAATATTTATGAAATTGCTGACATTGATATGTATATTATGTATAAAATTTATGCTCTTATTCATATGTTAGATGCCATATTATTTATGCACAATCATCAAAACTAATAATAAAATGTATAAAAATATAAAATTGATACTGACCCTTTAAAAAATTAACATTTTATCAAGTCGTTCAAAATTAATTATTCAAATGCATTATGCCAAATTTTATTTTAATATTTATTAATAATTAAAGTTATTAATTCTAATAATTAAATAAGCTTAATTTATTAAAATAATATTTTAAAAAATAAAAATAATAATATAAAAATAAATATAATATATTTAAACAAATAACATTATTAATTGTGCACCGCGTCTGCTACTAGCTTATATATATTTTTATATATATAAAAAATCTGAGAGTTATCCTTCTCGAAGCGCTTATTTTCATAATCTAACTAAGTGCAATAGGCGCCTCTAGAAGGATAACTCTCGACTTTTTTATATATATAAAAATATATATAAGCTAGTATTACAAACAATATTATAAAATATAATTAAAAAAGAATGTTGTTTAATTTATTTTTATTTATAAAAGTAAAATGATAGCAATAATTCAAGTACTTTTATTAAAAAATCAAAGTTTTTAAAAAAATTACAAATTGAAATACTGAACTTTATAATTGATTAAAAAACTTGGTAATAGAAATAAATAGTAATAATTGTCATTGATTAGACATATTGGATTAAAAAACTTGGTAATAAAAATAAATAGTAATAATTATTATTGATTAAACATTCATTTGTGAGGTGGAGGATAAAAACTAATTGTTTTTTTTTTTAAAGTTAATCCACTTGTCACAAATGTGGAAAAGATAAGATTGTAATTAATGCATTCATAAAATTCTTATAAATCAATGTATTTGCAAAGTGTTGAAAATTCTATATTAATATGTAATGAAAATTAATTTTCTCCCTTACTATTTTTAATCCCCACCAATCCCAATAAAAATAATTAGTCTTTTTTCATATGTTAAAATCATAAAAAATAGGTCAACATTACAAATTTCTGTATAGGAAAAAAATATTTATCTGCCATTGGTGAGATGGAAAAGATGGTTGGCATGTAAAGCAACACATAGAACCCCAAAAGTGATTTCCCCACTTTGTATGGTTTTAAGGCTCGTTGAGAGTGCATGGCTTTATAATTTGGACTAGCGCGGTCATCCGAGGTGTCATCCCCTAATGAATGAGTATTTCTTAGTATTTTCTTAGCTGGTTCCTGTGGTGCGACTCCAGACTTTTAAACCCTAAAAACACCGAAAGGGAAGGAGGGAATGAGCCGGCAGCCGGCCACGTGGCATGAAGCGCCATAACGCATTCGATGGATTTCATTCCTTCACCAATCCATCCCGCCCACCTCCTCTTCTTTCTTCGTATTCAGCGCAAGGAAAAACGCACCCTGCTCATCCAACAACGCTGGTGGCAATCTTCTTGTCCAACTTTAAAAATAGAAGGGAAAAAATGCCTATTTAAGCAGCCTTTGAGTGGCCCTATTCAAGTTTTGTAACATAAGCAATTGTAGCAGAAGCCATGGAGTTGTCAAAGAAGCGCAGCAGGGATTTCGGGATTGGCAATGCCTTCACAGCAGAAGAAATGGAAGCAGCAGATGCTCTGCTAAGACTTTGTCATTCGGATTGCTTTTTTGTTCAGTGGGGAGTCAAAAGGAGGCGATCTGCTATCGCTAGAGGTGGTTTTAGTGACACGCGCATTCCGTACCAAGCTAAACTGGCCAACAGAAGTCCCTCGACGCCTCTTGGAATATCCTGGAGTGAAAGTGATGAGTTTGATGAGAGGGCAGGTGGGCTGCCGCCGTCTTCAAAGGTAAGTGGGTTTTCACGATTTAGTTGGTTTTGAATTGGGGTTGTTCTATTTTTCATTTTTGTATATGATGGTAATGGAATGTGGACGATTAGAGTTGTTTATAAATGGGTTTGGAGTGCTGTTTGAATTGTATGATTTGTACATGAGTTTTTGAATTAGCTTAAGTCATCGTTAAGATATTGGGTCAGAGATTTTCAGATTTTTTGAGTTGGGTGTTTTTTTTCTGAATTTATTGATTTGGGTTTGAAAATTCTCTTAGATTTCGAGTTGGGTTTGGAATTCTGCAGGATACGAATGCTAAAAATGTGTGTCGGAGAAGGCTGCCAAAGAAAAAGGTTGGTGTCTATATATGAACTTATAAATATAGAGTGAAGAAATACACATATTTGCAGCACTTGCCTTTTTGCATGGTGTTGCATTTATATATGCAAGTTTTTGCATGTATAGGCTTTTGTGTTCATGTGTGCATGAAATCTTCCTGTCTTGTTGGAAAAGGTAAGAGATCTTGTACATCACTAAGATATAGGGTTTGATGAATGCAGACACATAAGGAATTGAAAGAAATGGTGAACTCACTCTCTGTAGAGAAGAGCAGATTGAAAAAGGTTGGTTTGTTTATCACTTGTTTCCTCATTATTTTAATTTTAAAAATATTTTATTATCTTTTATGCAATCACAAGTGTTTTTCACTAGTTTTGACTAGAGGAATGTTTCCCATGGGCGTTATGTTTTGGATTAGGAGGAAGAACAATTGTTGAAAACCTATCAGGAGCTACAAAAACGCAACTATCATTTAAAATCACAGGTACAACCTGACATTGGCTGCCATTTTTGTTAATTTTTCTTTTGCAAAGAGTTGAGAAAATGAGGGATTGCACTTTACTGAGAAATGGTTGTTTTCTGTATTTGTAGTTGGTAGCACGTCTCACTCAAAGACAAGAGCAAAATCCACTCTCCACTTCTCAGCTAACATCATCTGATGGGGTTTCAAGCCATGGTATAGAGACTTTTGCTTGTGTCGATGATTTATCAAAGCATAATGAACATAACCAGTCTGACCATTTTGTTGGCACACTAAGCACTGTGTACGAAGAACCTTTGAAGCCACTCTCAACTTCACAGCCAAAATCATGTGATGGGGTTTCAAGTCATGGTACGAAGATTTTTGCTTGTGTTGATGATTTATCAAAGCTTAATGAACATAACTCGTCAGACCATTTTGTTGGTACACTAAGCACTGTGTATGAAGAACCTTTGCATGTTGGAGTGTATCAACCCGAACTTGAATCTCCATCTGGCTTTGAGAATGGAGACTCTTCAAGACCTACTAAAGATCCCTCAGGTCTTTTAAGCATATCAGATCTAAATGCACTTACTGAAGCTATGTGTGATATGGTTCCAAATGGTTTTCACGAGGAAATGCTTCTTTCAAAGAACAAAGTTGCAGTTGCTGCTGAAGCAAGGAGGCGACGTATAGAGCTTACTAGAGCCAAATATGCCCAAATGCGTAAAGTTCGATCAAGATGAATTAACAAATGGGTACACTGTATTTCATTAACATTTCAGATGTCAAATTGTGTGCAAGAGATCAATGCACGCTTCAAAATTCTCTCCTCTCATCATCAAAATATTTTGTCCTGTAGGTTAAGTTCTTGGTTTGATGCAGTATGTCTAAAGTTTTGTAGTTTGGCATCGGTCTGTAGATGTCAAAGAATGCTGCATAGTTGGCTAAATGGCAATTAAATTAACTAATCGAATTTAGTCAGAAATAGTCATGGACCTAGGCAGTAGACACATTTGTTTAATGCTGGTTAAGGTGGATGGTATCTGCGAGTGGGGCAACCATGCTAATTTATATACATTTTCCGTAGATATCAGGCAAAGCATAAATTTGTTACTCAATATCATGACAACAAAGTTGTCTTGACTTGGGCAGCACATTACAGTATGTAGGTAGTAAGTATCTAGCAATGAATCGTGAGTCTGGATACAAATACACTTCTCTCTCAATCTTTTAGAGTTCTGAGGGTTTAAATAAGATACTCAGATTCTTTAATTTGTATTATAATGACCAATTTTGTTTTTCACAGCTTGTGAGAAAATATGGCAATTGTAAGAGAGACACAATTAAAAATGCTGTAAGAAATAAGAGAGTATCTACCTGGGACATTGATCTCCAGTTTAGCATCATCTTGTAGAGTTAAATGCATGTTATAATTGGTTCCAAGTATTAGCCTTCTTTGGCTATATTGATCATGTAAGTATCAACTTTGTATTTTCCATCTACCATTCACAACCCCATTCATTAAAGAAAATCTCACTGACATTTTTTATAAGTTTGAGGCATAATCTAATGCTTGAAAACTGCTTTGAGGTACTGAATAATTGTGTACTTTCTCAGGTGTATTACAATTTTACTTGATGTATTGGTTACCTACTGATCATCTGAAGAGGTTGACATTAGTGCAAGAATGTGGACTCCTTGCTTCACTAACAGCTAATCGTTTGATAAGTTTTTTATTTTTATCATTAGGAACATTTTCTTTGGTCACAAAAGCTAGAGAGTCTTTGGAAATCCCAATTATCTTTTTGGTTTATATGGTACCTTTTGCTGCAATTTTTATGTGTAAGTCTTCATATTTGCAAAATTTCAATCTGGATGTTCTAATCAATACAATCATTACCTTAAAGGCAGAATGCAACGTTGTTATAGGGACCATTAGTTCTGTTTATTCGCATTCAAGGGCTTTAATTTTTATTCTCATCAATGTTGTATGTAGATAAAGACTACCATTTTGGTGAATAAGACTCTTCTGTGCACTCAAGAGGTATTGTTTTTCCATGACCTTACATAGTATTCAACAAAACATTTATAACTTATTCTTAAAGGGATTTGAATCTATGATCCTCTGTAGAGGTTACACTTTCACTAGCAGGCCTGTAAGAGGACTGTTTTATCATAAATTATGTCTATAAGAGATGTTCTTTTAAAGGAAAGATCTCACCACTTTGGTTGTAAGCATTTAGATGTTGAAGACGGCCAGGTTTATAAGTGACAGCTTTGCGAAAGCACTGAACTAATACTCCTGAACAGGTGTCAACTCGTTGTTGAAAGACACTTTTTAAAAGTTTGACATAACGCCAGGGCAGAATATTATTATATTAGCCTACCAGTGAGTAAATCGGTAGCAGATTGCTGCAGAAACATTTAAGAGCAAAATTTGAATGCCTTTAACTTCGAATCACCGTAGTTCAAGAAATGAACTAAACATCCACATCATAGGTGACATACAAGATGCCAAAGCAAAGCCTAGTCCAGTAGGACCAATGGAAAACAGAGTGTTTAAAATTTAACGACATAAAGAAATCAGCAACCTAATTTTATGTATCATTACATCTCCATTGGAAGGAAACGGACCAAGCAAGATGCTCTGATGATGGGAGAGAAAAAGAACTTTCCTATTACCCAAATTTTTATGAATTTTAGTAGCATGGATGGGATTTGAAGTCATCCAGTTAATGCACCTTACTTAAGATATTTCATGTATTAAATATACACTAAATTTCTGAAGTATACTTAGTTGACCTCAACCAGCTGGTCAAATAACACTGGAATGAAGTGAAAATAATAGAGTGTAAGTTCAAAACCTGTTGCTCAGATGACGCTTTTGTTGGCACACTAGCTTTAAGCATTGTGTATATGATGAACCTTTGCATGCTGGAGTGTCTGGGTCTCAGAATGGGGACTGTATATGACCAACCAAGTATCCCTCTTGTTTTATAGTTTTATTTTCTTAAAAATTGTGAAAAAAAAGTTGGTAATTGGAATATAAATTAAGGGATCAAAATATCGTATTCATACCCTCATAACTCGAGTAGATTTAGAGAGAAAAATGTTCATATATACTTTATGGGGCATAATTTTAAGTTGAGACTTCAATTTATGGCTAGATACCACCTACATACTGCAATGGACAGCCCATGTGAGGACATCTTCATCATCACGAGATTGAGTTACAAATTTAATCATCACGAGATTGAGTTACAAATTTATGCTTTGTCAACTGAATGCAAAGCTCAGAACCAGTGTGATTGCTCATTTGAAACTACCGTTCACATTAGCCAGCATTAAACAAATGTGGTTACTCTGCTGCGTTAAAATTTCAGCTGTCAAATTTAATGTGTGCATGAAGCCATGCATGTGTTTAAGATCTCCTCTCATTAACAAAAGGTTTTTCTGTGTAGCTAAGGTCTCGGTTTGAGTCACTAAGTCCAAAGTTTTGTAGATTAAAATCAGTCATTAGATGTGAAAGAATGGTCCATAGTTGGTTAACCATTTGGAACTATAGTGCACATAACTTAAATAGGAATCTGGTAGGCACCATTAGAAATTATAGCACACATAACTTCGGTAGGAGCATTTAAATCTGGTAGGCCTAAAAAATAGGAGGGATCCATGGAGGCAGTGAACAATGCTTACAAGAGTCGAATATGTCAAGATGTGAAAAGTTCAACCAAAGTGAATGTAAAGACCACAGTCCTTGAAGAATTTGGAAAATAGGCAATGATTCCCTATTGCCTGTGTTTCCAAGGCTATTGTATCAATCTTTCTGCTAGTTTTCAATGTTTTTAGAAGGGCAGATGTCCTATAGATTTTAAATCCAATTGCTACTGATAAATTACTAAATGAGTATTGATACTGCACAGGACCTAGGTGGTTTTCCATGCTGATAGAACAACAAACCAAAATGGTGCTGGAAGAACAATGCGTGAAACATTAACAGGAAAGCTACTGTCATGTCCCCTTTTTAGCGGCATAACTTTACAGGGGATTTGCCTATCATCGACTCTCGTAGGCAAATGGTCATGGGAAGAGGGTCATTTTTGTCTTCCAATAATTACAATTTTGCTCTCGAAGAATAATAATTGAGTAAGTGGGGCCTACTCGTCCTAATATTAAATAAAGGTTGTACTCCAACTTTATAAAGTTATTTATTTAATTTTATAAAGTTTTACATCATAAAAGATGATTCCGGAAAACTTCCAGAAACTTCTCAGCGAAGGGAATAAATAGAGGACATTGGGCTCCCATTTGGAACAAGCAGTTTGTGGATTTGATTTCCTATTCCAGTTGGAGCAATTTGTGGTCATTGGTCTGCAAATTCTTCAAGTTATCTCTGGGAACGAAAACTCCCATTGATAAGCAATTGTGAGGGTATGAAATATTGCCCAAATTATTGCATGGCTGGGGGTGACATTGCAGTTACCTCATTTGATTAGAGATCTGTGGCTGATGCCAAATTTTGAGATTCATTGACATCAGAAGAAGCGGCTAATTACGACGAATTTGGAGGAATTTGGAAAGAGGTTGGAAATACGTTTGAATCCCCATGCTTGGTCGGATTTGCGAGTAAGTTGATCTGCACCCCGACGGCTTGGCGATATCTGCACCCCGACGGCTTGGTCCATAACCGAATTGGCATTTAAAAAAAAAACGCAGAGCGAGCAGTCAGTGAGGAACAGACCGTGGGCGGATAAAGGAGACCCCAGGCCCGTCCTACCACCATTTCCGCTGCGATAAACAATGGGTACTGATGTGTGGTTAAGGGCGAACCTCTGAATCCGATTTA
Source organism: Cupressus sempervirens (assembly GCA_028749045.1). NCBI lineage: Eukaryota > Viridiplantae > Streptophyta > Pinopsida > Cupressales > Cupressaceae > Cupressus > Cupressus sempervirens. Next base: position 1,042,539 of record CM053787.1, read on the forward strand.
GTACTGCCGGCAGCATTTCGTGAAGGGTTAATAGCAACTCACGGGACTGAGCTTCTTCAGTATTCGAAATTCTGAGTATCAAATTTCAGGTCATGGTAGGAGATGCGAACTTCATGGACCGATAAGAACAGACCTTTGCAAATAATTCATTTAACCTTTGCAATTTTTTTTGCTATTCTCTCAAACAAAATTATTATTGGGTACTGGTTCTGAATATTAATAGTGTCAATCATGATCTGTTAAATAATTTATTATTTGTGAAGAAATTAGTATTGTTTCATTAGTGATTATCACCCTAAGGGCCATTTCAGTGGTATCAGAGCAGTAGTCCTGCCATCCTGATTGGGTAAGAGTACTTTTATGCAACCATATTCCCAGTGTTATATTCGCAAGAGAACCATATTTAAGGACGGAGATATGGGTGAAAGACAAACACAGAGTCCACCAAGATTTCCCAGAGTCGATGATGATGAAACCAGAGAATTTTACAGAATCATGACTACCGGACAACAAGAAATAGCTCAGACACTACAAGCTTTGACTACCATAATGGAAAGAGTTATTCAGCCCAAGATTTAGGATCAAGGAAGAGGCACATCTGATCACGATGATAGGAGTGTGGCAGGATCACAAGGTGCTCCTAGGCGCAGATCATGGACAGCAAATAGGCCTACTCGTCCCACCTTCCTAAGGGAAGAGGCTCAGGAGATGGGAGAAGACGATGTACCGGAAGATTTTCAGGATGATCTTAGGGCTGCTACTGCAGAATGGCAGGCATTACCCCCGCATGTGCGTGAATTATTGAACTTTGATCGATATCTAAACCAAAGAAGAGAACATATGAGGAATAGCCGCCAGAATAGGAGACCTAGAGGGGGTCATGATAGTGAGTTACAGCGAGCTGTCAGTAAACTTACTTTACCTTTTTTCGATGGGAGTGGTCAGATGACAGCGCAAGCTTGGATTCATAAGTTGGACACCTTCCTAGCATTACGGCCTATGTCTGAAATAGATGCCATCAGATATGCTACCTTGCATCTGGAAGGCGCAGCTCATGACTGGTGGTCACATGGAATGGTTACTTTGCAACACAATCAGGTAACAACGTATCAGGACTTTGTGGATAGATTAGTTGAACATTTTGATAAGAAGGATCCAGAAATTTATTTTCGCGACCTTGCACAGTTAAGACAGACTGGCAATTTGGAGGTTTATATTAGTGAATTTCAGAGGTTGTCAGTCATGGTACCAGATGTATCGGAAAGGAGGTTAGTTATCTTATTTACAGAAGGATTGTCTGAACCCCTCAAGGGATGGATTAAGGCATTTGACCCACCAACACTGCAGGAAGCCATGAGGAAAGCACGAAGTATGGAGCTTACAGCCCCTTCTAGCAGGTTCACTCCCAGGAGTACTACCTCTTTCAGAGACAATAGGAAGTTTGATAAAAATAAAGGGAAGAGCATTGAAACCAAAAGGAAATCTACCACACCCCTAGATACAGAGGCATTAAATGACTTGCGAAGGAAGAAATTATGCTTCTATTGCAAAGGTCCATATGACAGGGATCATGATTGTCCTTTGTGACCAAAAGGAAAAGCCAATAGGGTTATGTGGGCATATTACGAAGGATCGGATTCCGACAGTGCGGCAAAAGAGGATGAACACACTGGTTCAGAATCTGAGGAAGAGACAGGAAAGTCAGAACAAAAAGAAGAACCTGAATTGCATCTACAGCAAGGGCGTTTGTCTAGCATTCAACAGGAAGGATCTTTCAGATTACGTGGTGTTCTAGCAGGACAGAAGGTGATTACATTGGTTGATACTGGAGCTACACATAACTTCATTGATGCACGATTGGTTGAGCGTCGTGGTATTAAGACAGAAGAATTTGAAGGTCTTCGAGTACAGGTTGCTGATGGATACACTCTTAAGTGTAACAGGATAGTCAAAGACATGCCTTTACGCCTGTATAATTATGAGTTCAAAGCGGATTACCACGTGGTCAATATGGGTGACTTGGATATCGTTTTAGGGATGACATGGTTACGTTTATTGGGTGAGGTTACCTTTCGACTCAAGGACATGGAGATCAAGTTCGAAGTAGATGGGAGGCAGCATGTGTTGAGAGCTATTCGAAATAGTGACATCCGAACGATTTCTCTTAGACGATTGGAAAGATTGGTGAGACATGAGGATCTTGAATGGGCAGCCATGTGTACCCTCATGCCTACACAGGAGGAACAACAAAAGACAGAATATCATCCCGACATATAGATATTGAGGGAAAAGTATAGTAAGGTATTCAGCGATATTCCACCTGGTACACCACCTGATAGAGGGATTGAGCACATCATCGAATTAGAAGAAGGTGCTAAACCAGTCATGATCACTCCATACAGGCATCCAAAAAGGCTCAAAGATGAAATAGAAAAAACCATCAAGGAGCTTCTCACGATGGGACACATCAGACCTAGTAAGTCTCCTTTTGCTTCTTCAGTAGTTTTGGTTAAGAAGAAAGATGGTTCGTTACGGATGTGTATAGATTACAGGATGCTGAATAAGAAAACCATTAAGAATAGATATCCTATTCCACGGATTGATGAGCTAATAGATGAACTGCATGGGGCATGCTACTTTAGTAAGATTGATTTGAGATCAGGTTACCACCAGATTAGAGTCAGAGAACAGGACATTGAGAAGACTGCATTCAGGTGTCACTGTGGGCATTTTGAGTTTGTAGTAATGCCATTCGGATTGACCAATGCACCAGCTACTTTCTAGTCCACCATGAATAAGGTCTTCCATCATCAGCTGAGAAAATTCGTGTTGGTATTCTTTGATGATATCTTGGTATACAGTTGAACATGGCAGGAGCACATGGCGCATCTAGAAACAGTATTGAAGACCTTGCAAGAAGAGTCCTTGTATGCCAAAGAGTCCAAATGCGATTTGGGAATGATTGAGTTGTTATACTTAGGTCATATTATCAGCCAAGAAGGAGTACAGATGGATCCTGATAAGATTCGTGCTATTGTGGAGTGGCCTACTTCTGAGAACCTAACTCAGTTAAGAGGATTCCTTGGTTTATGTGGCTTCTACCGCAGATTTGTTTGCGGGTATTCACGACACACGGCTCCTATAACAGATTTGCTTAAAAAGGGAGCTTTCGTTTGGACAGCGAAGGCACAGGCTTGTTTTGACAGATTCAAGGAGATCATGACTTCATGTCCGGTACTAGCATTGCCTGATTTCTCGAAAACATTTGAACTTCAGTGTGATGCCTCAGGAGATGGTATTGGGGCTGTTTTGATGCAGGATAAACACCCAATTGCATATGAAAGCAGGAAACTCCATGGGCCAGAGAGATCATTCAGCATTTACGACAAGGAGATGTTAGCTATCATGCATGCATTAGCTAAGTTCAGGCAGTACTTAGTAGGTGGCAAATTTTGCATAAAAACTGACCACAACAGTTTAAGACATTTCCTTGGGCAAAGGGATCTCAATGATAGGCAGCAGAAATGGGTCAGTAAGTTACAGGCATATGACTTTGATATATCTTATGTTAAGGGCACACAGAATGTGGTAGCAGATGCCTTGTCACGCAGACCACATCTTAGTTCAATGATTGAGATCTCTGAGGACTGGAAGCATCTGATTATTGCAGAATATGCCAGAGATCCATGGGCATCTAGGATAGTTGATGGGACACTTGTTGATACCAGGTATACACTTGTGGATGAATTGATTATTTACAAGAGCAGGATATTTTTAGTCCCAGGATCGAAGGTGAAGCAGTTCATTATGCGAGCTCTTCATGATTCACCTATAGCTGGTCACCCCGGATACTTTAAAACATATAGACAGGTACGAGAAAGATTCACTTGGAAGGGACTCAAGACAGATGTATTGCGGTATGTCCGTGAGTGTCCTGTGTGTCAGCAGAATAAGCAAGAACACACCTTCCCAGCAGGACTCCTACAGCCACTTCCTATTCCAGCTCAGAAGTGGGAATGCATATCCATGGATTTCATTACCGGGTTGCCCAAGGCTCAGGGTCGTGATTGCATTTATGTAGTGGTAGATAGACTAACGAAATACGCTCATTTCTTTCCCATCACCACTACCTATACCGCAGTTCAGGTAGCCGAGGTATTCTTCAGAGAGATTTTCAAGTTGCATGGGATACCCCGCAGTATTGTCAGTGACAGGGATAGTAGATTCTTGAGTCATTTTTGGCAAGAGGTGTTCCGATTATGTGGCACTGAGCTCACACCCAGTACCAGTTATCATCCACAAACCGATGGACAAACAGAGATAGTAAACAAATGGGTGGAAGGTTACTTGAGGAATTATGTAGCTGATCAGCAGAAGACTTGGGTAAGATGGATTTATTTGTGTGAGTATTGCTATAACACCACTTTCCACATGTCTATCCAGATGACACCTTTTCGAGCATTATATGGCTATGATACACCCAGTTTCATTGACTTATTGATGGGAGATGTTCGGGTTCCACGTGTTGGGGATTTGATGCAAGAAAGTAAAGATATTATTAGCTCTCTACGTGATAACATCGCTCGAGCACAGAATCAGTATAAGCAATATGCAGATCAAAAGAGGACGGAGAGGAGCTTTGAGGTGGGCGACATGGTTTACTTAATGCTTCAGCCATTTCAACAATCTACTCTAAAAAAGAGTGGGTCAGAAAAGCTTAAGCCTAGGTATTATGGACGTTTCAGGATCACCGGGCGAATAGGGGAATTGGCTTATGAACTTGAGCTACCAGCAGATAGTAAAGTATATAATGTGTTTCATGTATCACGCCTTAAAAAGGCGTTGGGACAGAATGTGATACCTTCTGCAGTATTACCGCCTTTGGATGATGAAGGGAAATTGATACTAGTACCGGAATTCATTTTAGAAAGTAGAGAAAAATAGCTCTGCAGAAGAGTAATCAGAGAATATCTGGTTAAATGGAAGGATCTACCAGTCGAAGATGCTACTTGGGAGAATGAGACCATTTTGCAACATCTAGCTTTGAGATTGCTTGAGGGCAAGCAATTTCAGGGAGGGCGGACTGTCATGTCCCCTTTTTAGCGGCATAACTTTACAGGGGATTTACCTATCATCGACTCTCGTAGGAAAATGGTCATGGGAAGAGGGTCATTTTTGTCTTCCGATAATTACAATTTTGCTCTCGAAGAATAATAATTGAGTAAGTGGGGCCTACTCGTCCTAATATTAAATAAAGGTTGTACTCCAACTTTATAAAGTTATTTATTTAATTTTATAAAGTTTTACATCATAAAAGATGATTCCGGAAAACTTCCAGAAACTTCTCAGCGAAGGGAATAAATAGAGGACATTGGGCTCCCATTTGGAACAAGCAGTTTGTGGATTTGATTTCCTATTCTAGTTGGAGCAATTTGTGGTCATTGGTCTGCAAATTCTTCAAGTTATCTTTGGGAACAAAAACTCCCATTGATAAGCAATCGTGAGGGTATGAAATATTGCCCGAATTATTGCATGGCTGGGGGTGACATTGCAGTTACCTCATTTGATTAGAGATCTGTGGCTGATGCCAAATTTTGAGATTCATTGACATCAGAAGAAGCAGCTAATTACGGCGAATTTGGAGGAATTTGGAAAGAGGTTGGAAATACGTTTGAATCCCCATGCTTGGTCGGATTTGCGAGTAAGTTGATCTGCACCTCGACGGCTTGGCGATATCTGCACCTCGACGGCTTGGTCCATAACCGAATTGGCATTTTAAAAAAAAAATGCAGAGCGAGCAGTCAGTGAGTAACAGACCATGGGCGGATAAAGGAGACCCCAGGCCCGTCCTACCACCGTTTCCGTTGCGATAAACAATGGGTACTGATGTGTGGTTAAGGGCGAACCTTTGAATCCGATTTAGTACTGCCGGCAGCATTTCGTGAAGGGTTAATAGCAACTCACGGGACTGAGCTTCTTCAGTATTCGAAATTCTGAGTATCAAATTTCAGGTCATGGTAGGAGATGCGAACTTCATGGACAGATAAGAACAGACCATTGCAAATAATTCATTTAACCTTTGCAATTTTTTTTGCTATTCTCTCAAACAAGATTATTATTGGGTACTGGTTCTGAATATTAATAGTGTCAATCATGATCTGTTAAATAGTTTATTATTTGTGAAGAAATTAGTATTGTTTCATTAGTGATTATCACCCTAAGGGCCATTTCAGCTACATTCTAGGATTTATTTATTCAATTGCAGGATTGCATATTAGTGACAGCACTAATAGGAGGGCAGCTTGATTTTATATATAACTTTTATTTCCATGTGACAGCACATATTACTTCAGCATTAACAAATGATTTGGAATTTGTCTCCTAATATTTGTTTCTCTAAAATGGCTATAAACAAAAACATTGGGTTTGTATCCGGTTTGAGGTCTGCATCAAAAGCAGATGTGAAAGAATGCCAGGTATGGCTTCACTGCAAATGTATTGCTTTGAGTTTCACTGCAATTTATTTCTTGCCAGTTATAGTCAGTTTGAAGACATTAATTTGGGTTCACGCATCCTGATCCAGGTATACATTCTTATTGTTGTTTGGAATTATTACCTGTAGGCTAATGAGGAGTGGGTAAGCTGGTAACTTATTCATCCAGAAGCATGTAATCTACCATACAGCAGCTGGAGAAGATCAGCTGATAGACATGAAAACATGTAAGTGTGCGGAGATTAGAGGTATATCTAGCATAATCATTGCTTTACTTAATTATCAATGAATGGCTGCAGCCAAAAAAATAGCTTGACAATCCCTGTTTTATTGAAAGACAGTTCTGAACTTACTCTTGATTTCTGCGGGAAATAATTTACTTAATGAAAGGAATTAGAGTTGTACACCTCAAATCTTTTCTCCCTATCTAATTGAAGGAAAGTAACAAGTACCACAGGGAAGGAAGAGACTAAAGACATTCTAACTTGTAGAATGGGGAAGGCAACTTGTAAGTTTAGCCTTCATTTAGCAGCTGGTGAAAGAAAGTGCAAATTTCTTGTGTGGCTCAAGTGCATAATCAAATGGGAGGCTGTGGGGTGTGTGTAGAGGCCCCAGAACAAGGCAGCAAAGCATGAAGATAGAATAGCAGAGCAACTACAGCTAATAAAATAGAGTAAATAATATTTTGACAGAAAAGGGAACAGCTAAAAAGAAATTAAAAATGCTGAATCTGAAAGCAGAAATGCTGTTTAAAAGTTTGAAACTAAGTTACCAGATGCTCTCCAACAACTCTCAAAGACTGGTTCAATTCTATACAAAGTCTGGTCCTTGTCAAATTCTCCCCAACTTCGCCTATAGAGCCACAAATTTGCTGCGAATTCTGTCAGAGGAACCTGGGCAGAATTTGGAGCAAATTTTGAACAATTTGCTGCCTGGCAGCGGAACCTGGGCCGAATTTGGTTTCAAAACAATTTTTTAAAATTTTTAATGTGTTGCTTTTTTGCCTAATTTGTACTATTGGATCCTCCCAACCCTAAAAGTGACCACTAAAAAGGCTAGGAAAGATGGTTTATATGTCATTTATGCATTTGTGAATAAAAATGAAAACTTGCTTACAGAAGAAATATAAATTGATAATAGCTGAAATCCAAATTGACGATTATAGAGGATTTAGAAAAAGAAAAAAATGATATCTTTGAATCAAGGGCCTAAAATTTGAGTCTCAACTTTTGATCTACTCTAGTTAGAAATCCTCTAAACAATACAAAATAAAAACTCAGATAATAACTGCACTTATCTTTTGATGATTCCTTTCACTCTCATACTATCCCCTTTATATGGAAGTATGTCCCGTGTGTGTGACCAAGCAAGTCTATCATGTTGTATGCATGGCTAAATGATGCAATTAATATCCTATTGAATCAAAACATAGATATGGTGGCGTATTTTGCTATTTTAGTTTACTATTAGCAGAGTGGTGTATGAACTTATTTATTGTTAGATATATATACATGCAGGCACATAGTATGTTTTTGTACACAAAACCCTAAACGAATCTGAAACCCAACCCAAAAAATTTGGACGAATATCAAACCTGAACTTTGAACCCGCATCTGTACCAGAATTTGAACCGACAACTAAGATTTGAAATGAAAATTTGAAGGAATTATCCGTAATAATTTAAGAAATGAACTTGACATCTGCATCTTAAGTGCCATAAAGGATGCTAATCAAAATCTACTCCAGCAGGACAAATGTAAATCGAACAGGTGGTGTGATTTTTTGATGAATATATGTCAGTTTCTAGTAAAATAAAAATATATGTACATGCCCAAAACAAAAGAGACACAAGGTCACTCCAGAAAGCCGCAAGAGTAGTATCTGAAAAGCAAGATAAAAGAACTAATAATAAAGATGCTAAATTTTAAACCGATAACAACTCGAATGGAGGAAAATAGGAACAGGGTAAAGCAAGAAGTTGTTAATTGCAGGTCTAAAAGAATCCCTGTACCCAATGTTCCTGACATAAGATTTTTCATGTCTGCAAGATGCACGGCATGTTTTACAATATATAAACATAAATATGTTAAAATGTTGTTAATATTTAACTAGCACTTGTGCCAGACGGTGCAATGTTTATGCCAATAGAAGTATATGTTAAATGGTATTCTCTAAAATGTACAATTTTTGACATTGTCAAAGAGGGCATTTATATTTTAAATAAGAGAAAAACAAGATATTAATATGAAAGCTAAATTGTTTGAAGCTAACCCATAACTTAGATGGGATATTTGGAGACTGTAGAACACTTAAGTAGTCAGATTATGCACAAAAAATCTGTAAGACCAAGTGCATACAAAGAGAATAGTTTAGATGCATTAAAAGTAAACACCATCATTTGATTTGCAACAACTTAAGGCCTTTATAGATTCCAATGGAGGCTTGTAAGATATCTGAATGTGTAGATAGGCCATGATAACTCAGAATATATAAATGACTTTAACATCTACATGCAATCATTAAATTAAGTAAATTATTACATTTTTCTTATGATACACTAAAAAAAAGTTATTGATCTAAAATTTATCATTAATTTAAATATTATATTAGCTTTTAACATTAAACTAATTATCCTCTTTAATATTATTAATCTTAATATCAAGTCATAACTTTCAATTTAACTATGTTAGTTTAATTACTCTACATTGTAAATAATCTTTTCTTTACTTTCATGGTAAATTCCCTTTTAAAATCAACTATCCGTTTCCACATAATCTTCCCCATTTAAATCACAACATTTAAAAATCCTAGTTGCATTCATAAATGACTAATGTAAAGATAGCCTATAAGGTCATCTTATATCCTGAAGATACTAATTAAACAAATACCCAATGCTCACTAGGGTTTCTAACCCTTATGAAATTAGGAGAAATGCCTTCCCAGTTAGGAGGATGAGAACCGGGAAATGACTTGGACTGGTCAACCTTGCCTTGTTAATTTATTTTGTGTTGAATTATATAAGTCTATTTTTTTGTTAGAAAATGGAGAATTTGAAGCAAAGAATTTTTAAAGTGGGGATATCCTTTGAAATAGGATGGTGTAAGCTTGTCTATGAATGTATGTTTAAATTCTTGAAATTCTAGCACATTTAAAAAAAAATTGAAATTCTAGCATACTTTTTTTTTGTTATTGTTGGTGTATATAAGTTTTTAGCTACATAGTGTTTAACAATAGAAAGTGGGACAAACTTTTGTAAAATTGATATTGTCATTTGGTGATTTTTAGGTTTTAAAATAAGTTTTATCATTTTTGTAATATTGTTGACAAAATTTATTCTTGATTTTGGCTTATAACAACTATGCAATAGTATTGGTATGATTGATTAGGTGGTATTCTCATTTAAAAACCGAGTCACTAAAAATATTAAACATTTGATAATAAAAATGTGATTTCAATAATAACTATACTTCCTAAAAACTTAAAAAGCTTGCTATATGATTATGAAAGTTAAATAACAGTGTTATAAAATATATAAGCATGTCAAAAAAATTAATATGATCTTATTATTCAAATTCCTCAATTTCCTCATGATTAATATATTTGTTATTAAAACCTTATTTTTACAGTACTATTTTTTTTATCATGGATAGCTACTTTTACCTGATGTAAGGATGGATTCTGAGTTCATATTTTAATTAAAATATATTAGAATTATACTCATGGAGAGGCATCCAACAATGGTAAGTAGAATTACATAAATTTTAATTGTCACATCTCATAATATGCATAATTAAATAATCTTTAATTGTCACATCTCATAATATGGAGAATTAAATAATTTTTAATTGAGCAAGTGAGGAGGATTGCATGTGGAATAATGATAGCTAGAGACTAATAAGATTTTACAAAAATAATCTTTTTAAATTTTAATAAATACATTTGAATTTTGAACTTTAGAAAAAAGTTTAGAAGCTTTAAAAAATAAATTTAATTGGGGGACAAAAGTTTTTAATTGTTTATTTATGGAATTTATGGATTTCATAAGTATTCCTCATTATATCTATAGCAATTCTTATGGTCCAAAACAAGTCTCACAAAAAAAGTTTCCTCATTTTCATAACAATTTTTTTCTTAATTAATTAGAATTTTGAGTTTATATATTCCATGCTTTCTAGAGTAGTATAGAATAATTGTCATTCCATTTATTAGCTTAGAACGTGCTTCATTGAGTAAACTCCTCTATTGCTTGTTTGAATCATGAGACCAAAATCATATTTTGAGTATTACAAATTTCTTGAATTATCATTATATTCCTTAAACTAAGTTTTCTACTAATTTGAAAAATCATGCGGTGAGCCTTTTTTAAAGTATTGTTAATAGTATTCTTATTTTTCACTAGTGAGAAAGCATATCTAAGAGGCAACTCGGTTTAATCAATAAACAAAATTTATTAATCTTCCTCACATTCAAAGGAATTAGAATTAAATAAATTATAAATTTTTATTCAATTAAGGGGCATGAAAGATGTCAAATGATAATTTAATCAAATTAACTAATTGACTTAAAAGAACAATTACATAAGGGAGACTAAATAATCAAAACAACTATTTAATCTAAAAGGAAGAAACCTAAAAATCTAAAATGATTATTTAATTAAATATAGATTGATTAAGTTAAGGAAAATTGATGACCAAAACTTATTGATTTAAATAAATAATTAAATATTTAAAATTATTTAATTGAAAGATAAGAGAATAATGCAGGCATCATTTGGGTTGAATTCCCCTACAATCTAGTGGTGTAAATTTTACTAGGTTTAGATTTTGATCATTATCCTATTCAATTATCCATTATGGACTCCTTGCTAGTAGACACCTCTTCAAATTTGAGCAGATGTGGCTCAAGGATGAGAATCTTCGTAAACTAATTGAGAAGTGGTGGGTTGAGGTTAAGGTCAAGGGCTCCAAAATGTTCTGTTTAGTAACTAAGATGAAAGTAATGAAGAAAAAAATTGTTGTCTTGGATTAAAAATATCTTTGGTAATATTTTTGATACTAAACTCATAGTAGTGGAAGAGCTAGAATCCCTCAATAAGAAGGTTATAGATAAAGGGGTGGATGAGGAATCATACCTCAAAGAAAAAAGACTTAAACTAGAATATGAAGACATTTTGACTAAAGTAAAAATATTTTGGCATTAGAAATCAAGGGAAACATGGGTAGAGCCGAGAGATGGAAATATTGTAGGAATATAAATAGAATCACTCACATTAAAGAAAGGGATGGAAACCCCACCGAAGACCAAAATCTTATTGCTAAATTAATCGTTGACCATTTTGAGTCACTCTTGAATAATTGGGAGGCTTGTAATTTGAACCAACTAAAGCAAACATTGAACAAAATCTCAAAAAATTACTATCAGAGTAGAAGCATATGCTCAGTGCAAAATTTAAAAAAGATGAAACTAAAGCCACACTAAAATAGATGCATTATGACAATGTGCTAGGCTTTGATGGTTTTCCAATCCCTTTTCCCAAAAATGTTGGCACTTCATACGTGATGAAGTAACATAAGTCTTAGAAGGGGTAAGAAATTTTGGTAACCTCTTATAAGAGGTTAATACCACTTTTTAACATTGATTCCAAAGAAAGAAAAAGTGCATAACTTTGAAGATCTTAGACCTATTCCACTATGTAACACCATTTACAAAATTGTCAAGAAAACTTTGGCTAACAAAATTTAGAAAACACTTACTTTCATTATTAGTGAGGAAAAAATTGACTCCATATTAGGTAGATCTAGATATGATGGGATCATAATTGCCCAAGAGGCTGTCCGTTCAATCCAACAAAATAAAAATCCCAAAATGTCAATTAAAGTAGGCATTAGTAAATCTTATGACAAAGTAGATTGATAGTTTGTATGTAAAGTACCGGAAAATTTTGGACACTCAAAATAATGGGTCAACCTTGTCTTTGAGTGTATTTCAACTCCCAAGTTTTTTGTTCTAATTAATGGTACTCTTGAGGGCTTCTTTAGCACATATAGAGGCATTAGATAGGGTTATATGATCAAAAGATGGACAAACTTCTGTAAACCATTACTCTTGAGAGAAACCATGAAGAGAGTCTCAAGAAGCAGCTTATGACTTCCTACTTATAAGATGCAAGGGGAATGAAAGAGATATGATGCTTGTGGCTCACCAAGATAAGTGACCCTTGCAAGGTGTACTATAATATGGAAGATTCAATGGAGTAAAAGCAACAAGATGCTATTATCTAGTGATCTCCAAGTGAATATGCAAGTGCAAGATAAACTAATATGGATGCAAAAGATACTCTAAATGATGATACAAATGAAAGTACACGTAAAGAATACTACGCTAACACAATGAGAGTTGCAATCCTCCTAATACAATGATTCAAGCTGCAAGAAATAAAAGAAAGACTAAACTAGTATGCAAGTAAACTGTTACCTATTTTTGCCTCCCACCAAAAATTTGAATTCAAATACTTGAGCCCATCCAATTGCCACTTACCATCTTTAATATTATTTAAATGCCCTGGAAATACAAAAAATAAAATGATTAAAACCTTATGGTATTTCTTTTTTATTTCTTAATTTATTTCCACTGGTCCACAACTTTTTGCGCCATTAGATCTTTCGCAATCTACGGTGGGCGCTTTCTCGCATTCTCAAAATGCAGTACCTTTACATAATGCAAGGAAGCCCCTTTGTGACGCATGGCAAGTGAGGCAAATGTTCTTGTGTGGGCCACAAAAAGGAAGAAACATCAGTCCAGCTGGCATTTTGATTGGCCCTCGCTTTCCTGCATTCTGTCTTTTGTCAGACTTCCTGACAATGTGGGCAAGCGCCTAGTGACACATGTCCTAGCAACGTCACAGAGGATGTTCACATAGGTTCAAGGGCACAGGTTATGTACACCGTCCGATACAATGAGATCAAGGGCTGACACTTCCTCGCATTACGAATATGCAAGGAGATTAAGAAATGCGGGCAACCGCATTCTCAAAATGCACTACCTTTACATAATGTGGGGAAGACCCTTTGTGACGCGTGGCAAGTGAGGCAAATGTTCTTGTGTGGGCCACAGAAAGGAAGAAACATCAGTCTAGCTGGCATTTTGATTGGCCCTCGCTTTCCTGCATTTTTTCTTTTGTTAGACTTCCTGACAATGTGGCCAAGCGCCTGGTGACACATGTCCTAGCAACGTCACAAAGGATGTTCACATAGGTTCAAGGGCACGGGTTATGTACACCACCCGATACAATGAGATCAAGGGTTGGTACTTCCTCGCATTATGAATATGCAAGGAGATTAAGAAATACGGGCAAGCGCCTCGTTGCCGAGTGTCTCTGTGGGACCTGTTTCTTGTGTGGATTGCCAAGGTGGTGCCAATTGGATGCCAGGTTGTGCTGAGTGGATTTTCGGGCCCAAAAATTGTAGGGGCAGGCGTAGTATAAGGAGGATCTTTCACGATCATTGATCTTATGGAGATCAATGATCGGTACTTTCCCACAATATGAAGATGCGAGGAAATTAAACAATGCGGGGAAGTGCCTGAAGGACACGTGTCCCAGCAGGCTCGGCTAAGGAAATTAGCAGAAAGGCAACATAGTTAAGGCTGGCAGTTAGGAGACTACCACAGTCAGAGTTTTGAGGAGGTGGCGCAATTAGTTGGTTTGGTGGTCAAACTCAGGAAGACCTTATGAGGTGGCAAAAAAAGAAAAGACTATTGGCCCACGTGGCCCATTTTGGTTGTAAGACTTAGTTGACCTGCTGACTTTGCTAACTGATGAGCCAGAAATGAAGGAAATTGAGTTTTCTTGCATGATTTGATCCTCATGATCAATTCCAACTACCCTCGAATGAATGTTGAACCCAGTAAATAGTAGGAGAATACTCCACCACCCCAATTTATCCATCTACTTGATTAAAATGGTTTAATGACATCGTTTTTGTCAGGGCCCTGTTTCAACAAATATCAGATTTCATCGTATCTGAATTCGTGCCCAGATCAGATTTTCTCCAGATCTTTATCAAGACTTAATGACAGTGGTTGTGGAGTAACTTCAGTTAGAAAATATCTCAATTATGCCTAAGCTATAAAGGCAATTTTTGTAGATTTTGTGGTGGTTGACTTTTCTCTGTTTTCTCAGATATTGCTTTGCAATTCCACTGTAAATCCCCTTTTCCTCTGAATTGTATGACATTCTTATCTCCTTCAGCCATTGATGTGAAGTGCAAGAACTATTTGCCTCTCATTGGTGTATTGTAGATATTTGCAATCTTGCATGACTGTATCTCTTTTGGCCTATGAAGGGTATATATGTGAATCCTCTCTTTCCTTGTGTCATTCATTTAGGTTCTTTATGATCTGCATGTGATTGTTAAGTTAAAGCAAGTCTGGATGTGTATATCTTTTGGTGTCATGATGGTTCAATAGTGCATGTATGGGCAGAGATTGGTTTGAACACTCTATTTTTGGTGCATCGCCCCCCTTAGGTTAGAATAGGTAGATTTGCTTCTCTGCATTCCTTCTCCCTTTTCCTCTCCAAGAGTAGTTAGGTGCACTCTGATAGTAAAGGAAGCCGGCCTTCTCCAGAGACTCAACCTCATAGTTCAAGTCCCATAGCTTGGAGGTTGTTTCCATGTTTCACAAATTTGTCCTTGGGTAAAAACTTTGGACAAGGGTGCAAACTTTTGTGACAACATAAACTAGACAATGATGCAAATAAGAGTGCTCAAGTGGTCAAATAAAAGTGAAACAACATAACAATAGCATGAACATCTAAGATATGAGAGAGTGGGGAGAGAGCCTCTTTTTAAAGAGCAATAGATGACTATAGATTAAGAGGGAAAATCAAGGGTGGAGAATCATTCTCATTTTGACTTTGTGCACAAGATTCTCAAGAGGCAAAATCAATGGCCATGTTTAAGAAGCAAAAAAATGTGTGGAGGAAATTAAGAGGCAAAAGGGATTCCACTCGCCTTGGAAAGTGTGCATTCGATTTGTAGACAAAAAGTATTTTCTTTTATTTCTAAATTATGGAATTATTTTTTATTTACACACATAGGATAAAGAGGATTTATTTAATTAAAGTGGAGCATGTTCTTCTGATTAAATAAAGAGATAGGATTAGGTGGTCAAACCATAGGATAAAATTGAATAAATGATTATAAGATTAGTTGATCAAAGGTTACTGATTAAATAAATTATGTGAAATTGATCAAGCATAAGATGTAGTCTAACATGGAGATATTAAAGTTTTTCAAAAGGGGGCTTATCGTGTACTAGACCATTTTTGGGTGATTACATTTGTCCCTCTTTGGCTAATGTGTGAGTGATTTGGGAACACATTAAGTCAGAAAATGATGGTGTCTAGTTGATAAAGAGATTTGAGTTCGAACTGCAATGAGATAACTAACCTTGAACTAACAATGAACAAAGGTTAACAAGATAACAAGATAATTCCAATGCACAGTTTGAATCAAAAATTGAACATTGAAACAAATATTTGAGAGATAAGACAATATCATAACGAATATGAAGTGAAGAGAACTTATATGTCCAACAACTATTAGATTGGATAAAGCATCTACAAAGTAGAAAATATTTGAAGGATCTCAACTCGATGTGAAGCGATGAAGCTGAAATGTCTTGAACAATTGATAGCATAGAAGAATCAATTTTGTAGCATTAAAAGATTAGGGTGTTTTTGCCCCCTCAAGATTGAAATTGAAATGAGGTAGAGGAGATGTAGAAATACGATATATTTGATTAAATCAAGCTAGAATAGGTTCCATGCTGATATATATGTGATTTAGAGAGCATCGAATCAAGTTTGACCACTAAGTGATGAAAATGTGCTCTAGTTTGACTAAATTTGACTAGAGAGATATAGTATTAGAATTAAGTCAAATAAAGAGAAAATGTGATAACATAATGAAGATGAAGAAGTAGAAATGATGATTTCCTTGAAAGATGTGAAATATTTGCCTCGAAAGGGTCAGCCAATAGTGCATAGAAGAGGGACATTTAAATTGTGATTTTGACAATCAAGATGAATTTGGGTTTCGATTTTGATCTTGAAAATGGATTGAAGATGTTGAAATTAGATAAGGGTATATTTTTTGTAGAAATCCAAGATAGTTGAAAATAATTTGAAGGCTTAGCATTTGCATAATGAGATACAAGAACGAGGATGAGTGAAAGAGTGGAGGGATGATGAAAACATGATCAAGAGAAGGAGAATTATATTGAGAGGATCGAGTGCATTTGACTACAAAATGACCAAAATATTTCCAATAATGAAAAAGAAGGCCCTTGATGAGAGCCATTTATAACCTCTTTAATGCCATATTTTAATCCATTTCATTTCATTTTCATACTCACCTCCTTATTACTTTTCCATTTTATTTCATTCTATTTTATTATTTTATGTTGCATGTGACTTAATATATATAAGTAGTATTTAATGAGGTTTTGGGTTTAAAATATGGAAAATACATTATTGATTTCTTTTACTAATTATGATAATTGCAACATGTTGATTTATGGGTTCAGATTTCCCTGACGTTTATTTCACAAATTGTTCTTGTTGCATTTTGGATAAGAATTGATAATGAAGATTCTTCCATCATTCATTCTCCTCTTTATCACTCATTTAACTATGTCGCCTCACAATAATTGAGTTTACAATAATAATATCTTACATTTAATAGTCATAAGATACAGTTTCATGAAGGAGATTTTTTGCCCAATCATTGGAGGATGCATTTGTTCAAGATATGGTGCAATATGGAACTCGTTTTAAATGTGCCACTGAATTGAGAAAAAATGAATAGCCCATACTATTTCTTGGTATAGATATCATTGTAACAGAATGATTTGTAACATGATACATTAGGCTAATATGGGCTACATGACTCTCTCTCCACCAACTATTTTATTTGTTGTTGTAAACATTTGTGTCTTCTAAACAATATTCTTAAGGCTACCAAGAATGGCATAACACATTACTAACCAAATCTCTGTGTGTATTATTTGTATGATGATAAATAAAAAAAAAGCCTACACTAGAGATATTAGGAAAACTCATGATGCAAATTTTTGAACTAAATATAACTACGTTCCTCTCCACCTCAGAATTAAGATGGACTTCATATGTTGTAGGGACCAAAACCATCATTTCTTATTTTCTGTTGTAACTATGTACAACTTGTAAACAATGTGGGAGAAAGCTATTATTTTTTTTGTTATAAGCCATATCTATTTTGGTTTTTATTTGTTAGAGATGCGTCTAGATAAGCAATATTAAACATAGTGTTAGATATACAAAAAAATTGTAGAAGAGATTGCTATACGCAAATTTGAATTGTATTACTCTGTAATAAGTAAAAGCAACATTCTCTCATGGTCATAGCAGTGTAGAATCTATCTATGCTCTACTCATCATGCAACCTAGGGAGTAAGGGCCCACTCTTTGGCAAAGCACAATGGTATTTTTATTTTGGTGTGCTTGTTTAATGTATTATTTAAGAATTTAAATTTGTTAATTTAAATGTTTATATTTTTGTCTATTTAGTAATTTTCAGATTAGTTAATTTAGAGTTGAATTTAGTATTTCTATAACTATTTATGTTATTTTTATTTCTTTCATAAATTATTGCTTTTATTATTTTATGGATTGATGTTTATTTCTATTTTTGATGTTCCTATTGCTAGGAAGTGACAATTCCTGCTGCTCAAATTTATTTGATTTTTTGTAGGTTCAATTTCACATGTTGTAGTTGCATTCATAATCCCTCATCTCGCAACCAACATCCCTTGATGACATATTTCCCAGACACCTTTCAAAAGCTTATGCCCTTGGATTGACACGAATAGACCAAGTTGAAATTATTCTAATTTATGTCAAATATTTCTCATTATTTGCTCTAGTGTTAGCCTATCAGACCTCTCCTCACCTAATACAAAATGCAAAACCTAAAATGCAAGCTAGGATGAAACCCTAATATGCAAGCTATCATGAAATACAAAGTGTAGTTTGCAAGGGTCATTAAGATAGGTCATTTTTTTCATCGAGCCTTATTAAGGGACATTATAAAATCATACAACTATCACTGGTACAAGAAACTATGAAGATATATGTTGATCTCTAACCACTAGTTGCCTATTAGTGTCTAACACTTAGTCATTTCCAAGGCAGTGTTGGGTGGTCATCACTACAACCAAACCATCTAGAGAAGGTTGAGCTATAGAGGACTTTTTTATATTTTATCATATGTCAAGAAAGTAAAAGGTTGTTGAGCACCCCATGTTCGAATTTACAAGTAGGAAGGTTTACTTCTGGGGGGGGGGGGGGGGGTTGAATCAAAAGTAACTAACTTTAACCTTTTAAAAAAATTTAGCTGAGATCATTCATACACATCTAACATATCTACTTAACATGAAAAAATAAAGACATGCATGAAAATAGATAACACAAGATTTTGGTCACCCAGAAACCCTCCAAAATGAGAAGGTAAAACTAGGGTGGGGATGAAACCCACAAATTATCACTCCAGCAATATGTAACTATTTAAGGTTAGAAAGTTTGACCACTTCCAATGGTTTTCCCTATGAAAGGCCTATCCTATTAAAAACTTTACACCCTATTAAAAGCAATTTGGTTAAAGGATTTACAAACACTCACTTGGAATGTTACCCTATTAAAGGATTTAGCACCTTGTTTAAAGGCTTACAACATGGCTATTAAACCAACCTATCATCATAAGATTTTCATTCCTAATACAATGGCTAGAGAGTGTTAGAAATTCTTGACCTAATGACTTGCAATCTTCAATTGTTGATTCTAGATCCTTGTTCTACGTAATCTAATCTGATCCTTCCTGATTTGATATGTCTCTGCTCAAAATGTTGATGCTTTGTTCTAACCAACTAGATTCTGCAATGTTGCTCTTCCTTTTCTAAGTCTTTACACCCCTTTGAACTTCTCTAACATTCTCCCATACAATACTCTCACACATGCCTGAATAATGGGGTTTCATCCTCCTTTTAAAGGTTTTCAAAGACTTAGGGTTAGGTATGAATCTACGATTAATATTTGTTCTTCTTTTTTTGCTCATTTCTTTCACTTTTCCTATTGGTTGCATGCTTTCTCTATTTTTTTATTGGTTGCATGCTGATTACATAAGGAATGCAAAAGATTCGATCTTATCTTCAAGATCCTTCAAAATTCATCTTGAGTCGACTCAAAAATGGTTTACATATGAGTTTGTGAAGACACAAACTCATGTGTTGATTCTATGTTACTCGACACTTACTAGTTACTAATGCTCTACACATATAGGAATCTATAGTAATTATATTTTACTCGACATCCATAGTCTGATCGACACCTATAGTGACTTGGCATCACTTATCACTCGATGCTTGAATCTTGCTCAACACCTATTGTATTCTTAGCTCAACACATACTGTGGCTCGACATCTCTATTATACTTGGCATTATCTTAGAAATTGGTTAAGTGTGTTGACACTCAATTGTCAAAACCAATTTGAGACCAACAATCTCCCACTTTGACATGAGTGGCAAAAACACTTAACTAAGCATTATGAATTTGGTCTCTATGAGTATAATACCCATCCTATTTGGCATATATAGAAAACTTTAAAAACTTGTTCAAAATTTTGTGGAAGACTATATACCTTAAAAATTTGTAACTCCCCTTGAGCTGATGTGCCATTTCTGTATCCAAAATTCCCTTAAGTTGATTTTGTCTCATGCTGATGTGTTTGATACTCTTTGCCTTGTGTCTATCTACTTAGTTTAATTTGTAGTCCCCCTTTATTTTTGCTCCCCCTTTCACATCCTCTTGCAGTATTTGTTATCCTTTTGGCTTTATTTCCTTATGTCTCCTCAAAACTCAAAATTTGAATATCTCCCCCTTTGGGTATTCTTTCTCCTTTGGGTCTCTTTTATTATCTCCCCAAGAAAATGTATTACTCCCTTTATCTACGCATCCATTCTTATTATCTCCTATCTTTATTATATCTCCCCCTTACATGAATATCTCCCCCTTTCTGACACTTATGTCAAAGGGTCCTAAGAATGAATGGAATATTTAGCCAAAAATGTTTTATTTACCTCCATTATTATCTTTAGAGAAGCATCCCAATTGCCTAATTCTATTTCTAGTGCTTTGAGCTAGATGGCTATCTCTACTGCAAGATGTACAAGGTCTTCTAATGTAGAAAGATTTGGATCTTTCTTCAAAATGTTCTGTGCATAGGCCACTTCTTTATGTAGTACTTCTAGATGTGGAGAGATGGCAGACTAAAACTATATTAGTTTGGCCTTGACATTAGCCTCTTCTACTATTAATACAACTAACTCCTTCTGAGTGTGAAGCATTGTGGAAAAATTTTTCTCACTTTGAGTTGGACCCTTAGGTAGCTGTGTGCTAGATATCTTAAGGTTCCTCTCCATGCTCAATATTCTTTGGTCAGTTTCTTATGTGAAATATGAAGAATCACATAGTTTGGAGTACAATGAGAAGATGTTCTCAAGTACTATTTTCACCTTTTCAACTTTCTTAGTTAGTTCCACTTGTGATAGTGCTATCTCACTAGATATCTTTTCATTCACCTTCATTTGAAATTTCTTTTCAAACCATTCTAGTAATTTAACATTAGTATCAAGGTCTTCATTTTGTACTTGGTCCACTATGTTGGATAGTTGCCCCATGATGGGCTTTGTTACATCAGGTACTAACAAGTTGAATGCATCAAGGAAGATGTCTTTGATTTCTATTAATGCTTGCCTTTGCCTATACTCATTTATGAGTATCTCCTGCTTCTTTTTCCTTTCCAGTGCCTCTTGCACTTCATTTATCTGTGCTAGGTTCATTGTCTTATAGTCATAACTTGGTATGATTATTTCTTCATCAAGTGCAGAGTCTCCATAGTGAAGTACCCTTGCTACCTTGGTGGAGCTCAAGCTTGGTGCTGAGATTTGTAGTGGTATTGCATCAGTGCTCAATTGCTTAGTAGGAGTTCCTGTAGTAGGAAAATTAACCAATGTCTGAATTGCCTCTTGCTCTCTTTCCTTGGGGGTTTTCTCCTCTTCCTTTTATTCTTCACTCCTACCTTGATCAATTACAATGATTTGAGGAGGTGCACCTTGGCTTTGTGCTATAGGATCCTTTTGTCCTGTCTGTTCCTTTGCTGACTCCTTGACAGTTGAAGTTATTGTTACTATAGAATCAACCTTAGTAGTTGTGTCTTGTGTTTCTTGCTCTTTAGGTTGATCACTTGTAGCTATAGGAGGTTGTGAAGGTGGTTCTTGTGTGCTCACCTTCTCCTTGGTAATTTTAGCTACAACCTTTTGCATCTCCTCTACACTCACCAAAATAGGATTTGTGCACAACTGTGATTGTAATTTTGTTTGGTGAAGGATCTTTCTGAGATCCTCTACACTCAATGGATTAATGTTCTAACCTGAGGTGTTAGGAACATCCTTTAAAATTATAGTTTCTACAGATGTAGGTGCTGCATATGGAGGACTAGGTGGTGGCAATTAGGTGTCTTGGACAATCTGTCCTTGCTGCTACTCCTCAACTGTTGCCTCATCACCTTTATGTGTCTTCTCCTCCATTGTTACCTATTCTTTCTCTTTCTCTCCTTCTTCCCCTTTCTCATTTTCTTCTCCTTCCTCATCATCATTTCTTCCCTCAAAGGTATCTTCTTGCCCTTCCTTGATAGTAGTTAATCCATAAATCAATTTCCACATTTGTGTGGATTTCTTTACAACATCTTCTATTTTATTTTGCAAAATACTAAAGGCTCTATATTTGGGTGCAAATTTTCTCCCATGTTTCTTACTAGCCTTACTTATTTGACCTTTTGTAAGGTTTTTCATCACACAATCCAATGTTGAGACTCTTATTTCCTTCTCCATATTTATTCAATAATGCCATTTATTTTCAACAATGGAGCTTAGCTCCTTAGACATAGAATTGTCCAGTTCAAGTGGAGTAGTCTTGAACTTGGCCATCATAGTGTAGATGGATTCTTCCACTATGTTCTGTTCTTCTCTACTCAATGTATTAAAATAGATGGTCTTTAACCTAGTTAAATCTACATTATCTCTAATATTATCATAGATATTTTCCAAATTAGATTTGGTGGAGTGCCTTACCACACTAAATTGATCATTGTTAGATTTTGTCTTCTCTTCATCTCACTTTGGGGGTGCAACATATTTTCTTCTTTTCTTTTCTATAGGCCCTCTTTGCTCTATGGATTTTTCCTTATTTTATTCCTTAGCCACTTTTTTTGTTGCCCTTGTCTCTGCCACTGTAGTAGGCTTGGCTAGGCTCAGCTTTGTTGCTTTCTTCTTTCCTTTGGTCTATGTAGCAAGCTATTTTTGTTCTTTTCTCTTCTTAGGTTCAGCCTTGGGTGCTTCCTTCTTGGCACCTTCTTCTTCCTCTACGTCCTCACCCATGCCTTGGGTCAGTGCTAATGGTTCTTGAACTTGTTCATCTCCCCTGTCTTCAGCTTCTTCATCATCTTCTTCTTCAACAGTTTCCTCACCAAATTTTGCCTTTAACTTCTTAACCAGTTTGTCCTTATTCTTCAGTATGGAGGTAGTCTTCAATTCCATGTCCACTTTTGATCTAACCACATCATAAGTCCCAAAATGTGGTGCATTCTTGTCTACTTCCTTTGCTAATAGTTTTGTTATAGTTATAGATGCCTCATCTATGTTTATCTCATATCCAAGTGTTCTTAACCATCTAACCCTTGGTATGGCTACTTGAATATAATTATAATCAATATCTACAAGAAAAAATGCATCATTTACATGTTATTCTACCAATGAAATGGTTATCCTCAGCCTTTGTTTCATGCATTTCTTGAAATCTTCAAAATAACTTGTCATAAGAGTTTCAAAATTAGCTCCCATTTGTTCAATATATTCATTCACTTGAGCTACTATGGACCTATTGGTCTTCTAGCTTACTTTACCAAAGGATGGAAATTCATTTTGTACATAGAAGAATATGAAAATAAAAAATGCATGAAACTTTCACTTTTCTCCCTTGGTTCTCCTTATTGTTGCTAGATTTTCATTGATTTGTTGCAATTGCAGTTCTGCAAGATCATAACTGTGATCCTTTTTCACTAGTTTGTAACCAACATCCACTACAATGCATGGTACACTGTTAAGTCTGTTGAATTGATAAATTTTTTGTGAAATGACTCTAATAGTAAAGTCAACAAGAGGATCTTGAATAGTATCTATAGTCATTCTTCTCTTGTTCCATTTGGCACCTGTGTTCTTTTCAATAGCTTCCTTTGAGTCACTTCTAAGGGTCTTTGGCCGATCTAGGGTTGGATACTCTATTACTCTATGAATGATCCTCTTTGTTATTTTCAATGGACCATCTTCTAGCGACAAACTTTCATCATGAATCCTAATTAACAGTATCCTAATCTATTCAATTTTTAAAATAGTGGGGAATTCTAGGGCACGGGTCAAACCCTTCCTCTCAATGATTTGGTACTCTTCCTTCAAAACTCCATTTTCACACAAGTTGTCATAGGCTTCCCTCATCTCCATATCCCCAATAGCCCCAATCTTATAGTTGTAACATCTTCTAACATCCTGGACCATAACTACTTTAGGGTGTATAATAGATAGGGCTCCAACTAGGTCATTTTTGTATGCCACTTCAGGGATTGGCCTGAAATTGGGTTGTTTTACTTCATTTGACACAAGTTGGACATCAAATGGCTCTTTCTCCTGCAATTTCTTAGAACTAGAGGCCATTTTCTTCGATCTAGGATTTAAACATGAAGAAAATGTGAAACTGCATAGCTGGACACTAGTGTAAATACCTTTGAATTGATGAAATTGTGTTGAATCACTATTGAAATTGGCTCAAATGTTGGATTCTCTATTTTGAAATCATTATGCACTCTTCTTCACTTAGCTCTTTGTTTACGATGAAAAAAAAAGTTCAAAATGTGATAATATACCCTATTTTCATAGCATTTAATGCTTAGTGCATTTACGACTATCCACTTGGCTTCTTAAGAATTTCTACATTACTTGGCTTCCATTGTCTTTCCACCACTTGGCATGAACTAAAGTTTACCTTACTCGGCTTCAACTGAAATTTCTCTTCACTTAGCTTCCACTACCAACTTGGCTGCAACTAATCATTCAGCTTCTACTATCTTTGGCAATCAACTTAGCATGTATTGAAATTTTACTCAACATCTGAGGAAAACTTTTCTTGTTTGGAAAAACTGGTGAAAATTTGAATCTTTGAATCTCTATTTATGTTGATCTTTCTTTTTCAATATTTTCTTGTCTAGGGACTGATGTGTGGTAAAGCTTTGTATATTAGTCCCACATACCTTCTCTTTGCTTAGTTTGATGAAGTGTAACCACTTGACCTTTTGGGTGAAGTGATCTCTTTATTTGATGTGTTGCTTCCATCTTTCTTCTTCGAAGTCTTATTCATTTCTCCTCTGATGTGTTCAACATCTACCTTTCCTTTTCCTTTCTTGAACTTTGAGTTAGGTGCCTTTGACCTTGTTGGGTAATTCCTGCTAATATGACCAGTCTTCAAGCAACTAAAGCATGTAGTCTGACTGAGCCATCTACTATAGTTTCCATTGAAATGTGTTCTTATTTAATTTTTAGGGACGTGTCCATATTCTCAACAGTAATGACAACTATACCTGGTGTTGTAGTTCTAATTGTAAAGATGTCCATGATTATTTCTCCTTGTTGGCTGATTAGGTGTCCACATAGGCTTTGACCTGCTCTCAAAAGCTCTATCTCCATACTTCTTGCAATTGTAGTAGTGACCTTCAAATCTTGGTATTCTGATAGTCCTAGTCCTGCAGTCATGTGCTTGATGTCCTTGCTTATTGCACTTGTGACAATGACCCACATTCTTAGGTTTGTCACGTTGATGGGCATTCTTGCTCCTACTCACATTACAGGTATGTCCTTTTTTACCATAGAAATGACAAGTAGGTTTAGTGTTCTTACCTTTGTTACTTCTTTCTTCTACAGTCTTGGATGACTCTCCTTTTTTAGTGCTAGTGTATCCTAGTCCTAAAGTATTATTACTAGCTCTTGGTGATTTGAGTAGCTATTCAAAGTACTTGATGGCCTTACTTGGTTTGTTAAAGCTCTCTACAATTTCTTTTTCTCTTTTTAGGTCATTTTGTAGTTGTTCATTTTGCATCTTTTGTAATGGGCACCATAATTACTTCAGTAGTATTGACATTATACTCCAGCCCATGCTTACGAACTTGTTGCTACAATACTTTGTCCTTCAATCAGTCCACTACCTTCATAATACCATTCTGTCCAAGTGGCATAAGCGTCGGACAAGTAGTGAAGAAGATACAAGCAAAATACCAAATCTGCCTGTAGCTGGAAGTGCAACTAAATTGCCTGATAATGAAGCCAATAACAAAGAATTCCAAAGGCCAAACCCCAAGGGAATGATGTCTGTAATGTTACAAGAGAGGATAGACGTCCTCAAATGCCAAGAACGGAGCTGCAACTCACACCAATTTCTTCTCATATTCAACCTGCCTAATGAAGCCACAAATGCTTCCTTTTATTCTATTTCCAAGGGTCTGCTCAACTCATATGGGCAATGTGGGATAAAAGATGTGTAATATATAAAACATATATTAAAATACCCCTTATGTCTCCCTTGGGTACACATCACCATAAAATAAATATTAAAGTAACACTTTAATATTTTACAATTAAATTAGACGTTACTTTAATAAAACTTCAGGCATTAAAATGTATTAGCAATCAGACTCTGAATAATGCAAGTGATAGCTCATCGGAAAGCTCTCACCGAGGAGTATTGAATCCAATCACCAAAATTGACCTGCACTGTGTCCTGCCGACATACTAAAAATAGTAAGTATGCCTGAAACTGAGTAAATCAACTTCTTTTTGGCCCAAATTGGAAATGACTAGATCAAAACACTCCAGGATCCCATTAAACCCTTCATTAGCCCTCGGGACCATGTAGAAAAAGGCTAACACACACACACACACACTTGGTCAACTGCTAAAAAAATGTGATGGCCAAAAGATGGGATCATTACATCTTTAGTGTGGAGATCTCAATATCCTTGACATTCAGTTCAAGATGAGCATTCATCATCTGACTTAGGGTGTCTAAATTGCATGTTTGAAATTCTTGCAAGCTCAATTGACTTTTCTTCCAATTTGTTAACAAAGTTTCTCTTGTCTCCTTCTAGCATAACTTTATCTTCAATGGCTCTTTCCTTCTATTCAGTCACTTCACTAAGCATCATGGCTTGAGATTCTTGTTCAATTTTAAGAGTTTTGATCTCTTCTACTTGAGCTCTATTCTTCTCCATTAGGTCTACTATTTTTGCATCAAACTCTTTGGAATCTCCATTTACAAACAATTTTGAGGTGTCAATCTCCTTGTATTGTGTATCATTCTTAGCTATGGCAATATCTCTTCTTCTCTTTAAAGATTTTCTTAGGTCTTCTCTGGCTTCTTCCAAAGTATGTAAAGAAAGTTGTATATCAATCACTTAGTTTTCTATGACCTTCCCAAGTTTGTAGACTTCCATTTCCAAATCTTTTCTCCAAGCTATAAGGTTCCTCCTTGCAAGAACTTGGCTCTGATACCAATTGTTGGAATTTACAAGTGGGAAGGTTTACTTCTGAGAGGGGGGGTGAATTAGAAGTAACTAACTTTAACCTTTTTAAAAATTTTACCTGAGATCATTCATATGCACCTAACATATCTAATTAACATGAAAAAATAAAGACATGCATGAGAATAGATAACACAAGATTTTGTTCACCCAAAAACCCTCCAAAATGAGAAGGTAAAATTGGGGTGGGGATGACACCCACAAATTATCACTACAACAATATGTAACTATTTAAGGTTACAAAGTTTGACCACTTCAAATGGTCTTCCTTGTGAAAGGCCTGTCCTATTAAAGACTTTACACCCTGTTAAAAGTGGCTTGGTTAAAGGATTTACAAACACTCACTTGGAATGTTACCTTATTAAAGGATTTAACACCTTGTTTAAAGGCTTACAACATGGCTATTAAACCAACCTATCATTATAGGATTTTCATTCCTAATACAATGGCTAGAGAGTATTAGAAATTCTTGACCTAATGACTTACAATCTTTAATTTTTGATTCTAGATTCTTTTTCTACACAATCTGATATGATCCTTCTTGATCTAATATGTCTCTACTCGAAATGTTGATACTCTATTCTAACCAACTAGATTCTACAATGTTGCTCTTCCTTTTCTAAGTCTTTACACCCCTTTGAACTTCACTAGCATTCTTCCATACAATACTCTCACACATGCATGAATAATGGGGTTTCATCCTCCTTTTAAAGGTTTTTGAAGACTTAGGGTTAGGTATGAATCTACAATCAATATTCATTCTTCTTTTCTTGCTCAATTCTTTCACCTTTCCTATTGGTTGCATGCTTTCTCCATTTTTATTATTGGTTGCATGTTGATTACATAGGGAATGCAAAAGATTTGATCTTATCTTCAAGATCCTTCAAAATTCATCTTGAGTCAGCTCAAAAATAGTTTACATCTGAGTTTGTGAAGACATAAACTCATATGCTTATTCTATGTTACTTGACACTTACTAGTTGCTGATGCTCGACACATATAGGAATTTTGTTTCACTCGACTCCTATAGTAATTCTATTTCACTCAGCATCTATAGTCTACTTCACACCTATGGTGACTTAGCATCACTTATCACTCAACACTTGAATCTTGCTCGGCACCTGAAGTTCACTTGGCACTTGTTGAATTCTTAGCTTAGTACATACTATAGCTCAACATCTATATTATGTTAGAAATATTCAAGATATGAAAAGTTACTAAGAGGTAAGGGGTGAATTAGTAACTTCAAAACTTTTAAGACTATTCAACACTTTAATCATATATACTATTCACCATTCATTCATCTAATCTACTGTATATGAGAGATCAAGCATTCATAACACATGTGCATAGAGATTTGGTAACCCAGAAACTTTCCAAATAGAAAGTAAAACTAGGGTGGGGATGATACCCACAAAACTTCGTTATTGCAGTATGAAGTTGGCCTATTAAGGCTTACATTGACCACTAATGGTGATCTACCCTGTTAGGAGCATAAAGGATTGCTAGGTCCACCTTGTTAGAGGATTTACAACATACGCTGAAGTATGCACTCTGTTAGGAGATTTATACAAAGACTATTAAGTCTACCCTATTAAAGGATTTACAAAACTGATTCACCTGTTAGGATGAAATAGTGGATCTACTTAGAAACTTGGTTTGCTAATTAGATCCTTGAAGTATAGATCACCTCTTGTGACTGATGAAACTTTGCTACTCCTTGTAGACCTTGCTGAATATTTTACTCTTCTGCTGATTTACATTTATGCTTCTCAAACATTAAATGTCTCTCTTGATATTTTCATCCATATTCCATACATCTTGCAAATGATATAATATATTACATATATACCATTCCAATAATTACAATTTCAAGGTCGACTAAAACATAAGTGAACAAAATATTACTGAGTCGGCTAAACAGTAAATAACTTGGGTTCACTGAACTGACTTGGTGACCTTCTGATACTCAATGTCCACTGCATTACTTGGCATCGTCATGCACTTGTTAGAAGTGAAGGCTCGGTCCATACTAATCACCTGACATAGTTTTGAACTCGGTAACCATTGGAGACTCGATGGATATAGTACCACTCGATAAAAATTGAATCCTTCGTTTACCTTGCTTTCACTTGGTAAACACTGCGAAGCTCAGTGAACACTGTAAACTCGATAGAAACTGCTGGATTACATATTCACTCGGTAGCTATACTGAGCTTGGTTAACACTAGAATGCTTGGTGTGAATTGCGAAGCTCGGTGTAAACTGCTTAAGTGATGAATGTACAAGGTAACCACTAAATGCTCGGTATACATTGTAGACTAAGTGATGAGCTCGGTAGCTATACTGATACAGATAAGTGTTGTCACTAATGGAAATAGTAACTTAATGCCAACAATCT
Source organism: Cupressus sempervirens (assembly GCA_028749045.1). NCBI lineage: Eukaryota > Viridiplantae > Streptophyta > Pinopsida > Cupressales > Cupressaceae > Cupressus > Cupressus sempervirens. The sequence goes on from CM053787.1 coordinate 1,072,205, forward strand.
CCCCCTTTGGCATTAGTGACAAAACACTTATAAGTCAAAACATATGTACACAACCTGATTGAATGAATTTAGGTTTTTTTTTTTTAATTTTAAAAATTGATCTTTGTAGAACTATTGCATATACAAATATACTTATGTACACATGCAATCTTTATTGCGTATTAACTCCCCCTATCACTTATAGGGATACCTTTCCTTATTTATTATGTTGAATCTCTGAATCTCTCCCCCTTTTTGACAATAATGCCAAAGGCTACATATATACAATTTATATGGCTACACCAAAGTGAGATAGAAATTCTTGATGTACCTTGAGGATGGTGGAAAAAGTACTATCCCAAGTTTACTGCAAAATTTGATAGGTGGAGAGAGCAATTTGAACTTTTGCTGATAATTGAATCAAGTGATCAGCCACTGAGAAGTTTTCATCTTGGACCAATGTTTTGCAATGAGCAAGATGTTTCTACATTGTGTCCATGATAGGAAGACCATGTTCTGGATATCTATGAGTGTAGATTGAATCCTTGCTTCCTCTCTCAATAGTTCTGCCTATACATCTGCCAAATATCTGATCTTGGTGTGATGGGAGGTTGTGGAGGAGGAGTCCACCTTTAGGTTGGAGGCACTTGATTGCATATCAATGTCAATCCTATTTAACTTATCCTTTATTTCTTTGGTAAATCTAGAAACATCACAAATTTTAGCAAAAAGTGATGCTGGATTATTAAAAGAATTTTCAAAATTTCCCAAAAATGTTGACAATTCAACTTGCTTTATTGCTATCTTTTGAGCAATATTCTCTAGCACTTTGTTATCAAATTTCTTTTCAGCTTTCTCAATAAGTTTTTCTTGCCCAGAAGAACCCTCATTAAATTTCTAGACAACCTCTTCTAACTAAATCAAAATGTGTTGAGTAGAATCTACTTCAACACTTATAGCATCTGTAATTATATTCTTGGCATTCTCAATTATTCTGTATTCCTTATCCCTTTTAGACCTTAACTGCTTCTGCTTAGCTTTCATCTCTATGAGTTGACTAGCTAGCCTCATCTCTTCAATGATAGCAATGTCATAGTCAATCTTAGGTATCATTATCTCAGTTTCTAGGTCAAAGTCTTTATCAATTTCTTTTCTAGTGATCAAAAGTTTTAATGGATGCTTTTTTTTGACTTCTATGATAACTGGTTTGACCTTATGAACAGACACAATAGTAGAGATGGAAGGGCTAGCAGTAAAAATTGGGATAGGACTTGAGGATTGAATGCCAACAGAAGTACTAACTTGATCAAAAACTGAACCACTTCCCAAAAATGATGATACACTCAGTATAGCAGTATCCAAACTAATTGGATTTAAAGTAGATGCAAATAATGCTGAAAAAATTGTAGAACTTTCTCAAATCAAAATTGTGGAACTTAATGGTACAATTATTATTGATGAAGGAGCTAAGGAGGCTGGCTTGGTAGTTGAAGAAGTAACAGTCATCTCAGTAGATGAAGTGCTTGGCACATCTGTTTCAGATACCTGGAGCTGGGAGGTGGCTGGTGAAGATTGAGCAATTGATGTGGAAATTGTGCTCACAATCTCACTTTTTAGAAGCTGTCACCATAGTGGATGTAACCGTCTTTGGTGGAGAGTGAGGAAGGGATGCAATCACTTTTGCTGCAATTTTAATTGGATCTTCTTCTTCCTCATGTGCTTCCTCCTCCTTGTCTTCTTCCTCTTTTTCTTCCATAAGTGCATGTAGCTCTCCTGGAGTAACTGTGATGGATGGAGTGCTATCAAAGTCATCACTGTCATTGCTATCATCATCCTTGATCTCAACTAGATCTTCACTGGGCTTTTGCAGATGATAGATGTTCTTCTGCATGTTTTTTGCATCATTTACAACATGCTCAATGTCTTTAATTAAAATCAAACACGTGTGAAATCTAATCATCATTTTACCTTCATGGTTCTTCATTGGTGCCTTTATTTCTGCTCCAGTGAGACTCGATAGAAGATTCTTCAGAGATTGCTTATATATTTCTTTGACCGTTTGGGTGGTTGACTCCCATCTTAGTTGCAATCTCTCCAACGGTTCTTTGGAGATTTGAGAGGCAAGCTAGTCTGGGGAGTATTTCCATTTACCCATCTTATTGAGTACCAATTCCTAAATTTTCATTTTCTCAGCATCAATTCTTGTTTCAAATTTCAATGCCTTGAAATTTATGATGCTAGCTCCCTCTTCCAATTGTTTAAGCCTTTCCTCAAATGTGGGTGGAGGCCTGACCAGTATAGGTTCATGCTTACCTTTTCTAGTTCTTTTGGAGAATACTGCAGTAGGCTTTTTCTTAGGTTTGGTAATAATTACCTTACCTTTCTTCTTTGGCTTTTCCTCTTCAGATTCATGTTCTTCTTTTTCTTCTTCTCCTTCTTCTTCTTCATCATCTTCTTCATCCTCACCTTTTCCCTCAGTAAGCATAAGAGGACCGGTTGTAGTTTTCAATTTGGCTATCTTCCTCTTGCTTTTGCTTATGGCCTAGGGTAGCTTGATTTCAAGCTCAATTCTGGCCTTTGCCTCATCATATGTTTCAAAAATTGGTTGCCTTGGGTCTATTGGCTTATTCACTAGTGCTTCAATAATTTCCATGGCCTCATCAATATTTACCTCATAGGGAAGAGGTTTTACCCATGCAACTCGGGTTCTAACTGCCTGAATGTATACCTTATCACAGTCAACCATAAAGCATACATCATCTCTGTAATCTTCAACCAATTTTGGAGGAATTCAAAACCTGTTGTTCATCCTTTCCTTGAAATCTTCAAAATAATTATCCATGATGCTTTCAAAATTTTCACCCATTTTTCTACAAACTCATTTATTTGATAAAGAATGGGAATGTCTTTTCTCAACACTACAGTTCCTTTAGATGCAAAGAATTTTTGAATATAGAAGAATAAACAAGTCAACAGAGAACTAAATTTACAGGGATTATTCTTTGAAGTCCTTATACTCTCCATATTTTTATTCAATTGTCTCAACAATAATTTCGACAGATCGAATTCAAGGTTTTTCTTTACAATTTTAAAAGCCAAATCCACAACCTCACAAGGTACACTATTCAGTTGATTAGAGCTATAGATTTTGTGGGCAATGACATGAATGCCAAATCTTAATTCGACATCTGATATAATGCTGACCTTTAAACCTCTACCGTCCCACTCAGCTAAGGTTTGCTTCTGTAACTCATCCCATCCTAGGGTTTTGGTAACCTTCACTTTGTTGAGCATAGGGAGACCCGTGATTTTTTGAATCATCTTCTTTGTGATTAACACTAGCTTTTGTAGCCATAGTTGTCCATTGTGCACTCGACTCAGAATATACCTAATCCACTTGGTTTGGAAGCTTCTTGGCATATGCGAGATATGAGTTAAACCTTTGGTTTCAAGATGCTTATGCTTGGGTTTCAAAGAGCCATCAACATCATTTCTTCTAGGGCATTGTCCATTTCTAGGTTTCTAATTTCTTAAATAGAACATTTAAAATGTGTACGAATATCATTTATGAGGAGTACCTTAGGTGGAATTTGAGATTGAGCACCATTAGGGTCAAGTGATTCTGCAATGGCCAGAACAATTTTAATGTTGGGCACTTTCCATTCAGCACCCTTTACCAACATCTTCAAACCCCTTTTTGCCTTGGTGCTGCTGCTACTCCCGGATGCCATTTCTGCTCAGTAAGTGTAAGAAAATTTTGAACATATTTTTTGCTTTAAAAATTGCTTGAAATTGCTTGGAGTTGTTTGGAATTTGCTTGAAATTTCTTAGCTCTGAAATCACGATGAAGAATGAAATCAAATTCTGCCTTTTTGATGAAATTTTTTTCATTAATGCTCGGTACGAAGGTAGATGAGATGACATAGTGCTTGATAGGCTGTCGATCATTCACTTGCTTGATAGAAGCTTGCAACTCGGTGATCAAACAAAACTTTTAATTATTCTCGACCTAGCTTGGTATGGATCTTTAACTGACTTTCCCTGGTAGATGCAACTCGGCAAAAGATACGCTTTCTTTGATCTTTGTTTATCTGGAACACTGATTTGATCATTTTGCTTTCTTTTATTTTAAAATTGCTTGAGATATCACTAGAAGATGCAGTTTCATAGCCTCCTTTATGAATCTAATTGGAGTTGATGGAGTCACTCACTTCTTGAGTGACATTGTCATCATTTGAACTATCTTGCTTGGTAGATTTTGGAATCCACTGTTGCCTCATTTCCTTGTGAATGTTTTAAGCTTTAGCTTTCTTTTCATCTTCAACTCTTCCTATATTCATGTAATTTTTAGCTATATGATCAAGTTTTGTACATGTATAACATCTTACTGTTGTATCTCTTTTTCTCAAGTGATGCCTTGAGCAGTCTTTGCCAATGTGTCCATATTCTCCACAATAATGACATCTACACCAGGTACTGTAATCCTATCCAAAGATTGCCTTAACAAGTTTTTCAGCTGGATTGAATGATTTGGATCTACATTGGAATGCCTTGTGACCATGCTTCTTGCATTTGTGATAATTTCCTTCAAATTTTGGTTTCTCCTTGCATTCATTAGCTTTATGACCATGCTGACTGTAATTGTAGCATTTATCATTGAATTTGCCTTTTCCATTGCTCCAACATTTTTTTGATGTGTGACCTAGCCTACCACAGTGATTGCAAGTAGGTCTTTGATTCCTTTGGGCACCTTGTTTGAAGGTTTCACCTTCTTCCTTGTAACCAAGTCCAATTTTACCCTTTTGTCTATGAATATTTTGCTCACTTTGTTGATTTAATTGAGTCATGCCTGTTTGAGATTTCATCATTCACTCATTGATTTTCTTTTCAGTGATCAAGTCATTTTCCAAAATTTCATTGATTTGTCTTTTAGATCTCAAGTCACTTTTTAAACTTTCATTGATTTGTCTTTCAGTGATTAAATCATTCCTCGAGCTTTCATTCTCAGATCTTAGATTCATAATTTCTTCATTTGCATTGGATAATTGATCTACAAGATCTTCATGCTGAAGGCATTGATTATTTCTTGCCTCTAAGTCTTCATTTTCCTTGTCTCTCTGTTCCAAAACTTCACATAGCCTGATTGATTGGATTTCTTGTTCTCTTTTAAGCTTTCTTACATCTTCCTACAGAGAACCATTCTTTGCTAGGAGTTCCTTGATAGCCTCATTAGCTTCATCTAAACTACTTGATGGTAAAAGGTCTTCTATTTTTTCTTCAACATACTAATTCATTTGTCTTGCAAGTTCCTTTCTTCTCTTCAAGGATTGAGAAAGATGCTCCTTTGCTTCTTTGAGTTGAGCCATGGCCATTTCTAGATCTAGCTTTTCATTTTCAATAGCTTTGTCAAGTCTAAATATCTCCATTGTCCTTGATCTTTGCTCAAGCTATAAAGCTTTGTCCTAAGAACCAAAATGCTCTGATACCAATTGTTGGAAATATTCAAGATATGACAAGTTACTGAGAGGGCCAAGGTGAATCAGTAACTTCAAAACTTTTAAGACAATTCAACACTTTAATCATATATACTATTCACCATTCATTCATCTAATCTATTGTATATGAGAGATCAAGCATTCATAACACATGTGCATAGAGATTTGGTAACCCAGAAACTTTCCAAATAGAAAGTAAAACTGGGGTGGGGATGATACCCACAAAACTTTGTTACTACAGTATGAAGTTGGCTTGTTAAGGCTTACATTGACCACTTCTGGTGATTTTCCCTATTAGGATCATAAAGGACTACTAGGTCCACCTTGTTAGAGGATTTACAAACATACACTAAAGTATGCACTCTGTTAGGAGATTTATACAAAGACTGTTAAGTCTACTTTGGTAAAGGATTTACAAAATTGATTCACCTGTTAGGATGAAATGGTGGATCTACTTACAAACTTGATTTTCTAATTAGATGCTTGAAGTATAGATCACCTCTTGTGACTAATGAAACTTTATTGCTCCTTATAGACCTTGCTAAATATTCTGCTCTTCTGCTGATTCACATTTATACTTCTCAAACATTAAATGTTTCTCTTGATATTTTCATCCATATTCCATACATCTTGCAAATGATATAATACATTACATATATACCATTCCAATAATTACAATTGCAATGTCGGCTAAAACATAAGTGAACAAAGTATTACTGAGTTGGCCAAACAATAAATAACTCGGGTTCACTGAATTGACTCGATGACCTTCTGATACTTGGTGTCCACTGCATTACTTGGCATCATCATGCACTTGGTAGAAGTGAAGGCTCTGTCCATACTAATCACCTAACATAGTGCTGGACTCAGTAACCATTCGAGACTCGGTGGATATAGTATCACTCGGTAAAAATTGAATCCTTCATTTACCTTACTTTCACTTGATAAACACTACGAAGCTCGGTGTACACTGTAAACTTAGTAGGCACTATTGGATTGCATATTCACTGTATAGCTATACTGAGCTTAGTTAACACTAGAATGCTCGATGTAAACTGTGAAGCTCGGTGTAAACTGCTTAAGTGATGAATGTATAAGGTAACCACTGAATGCTCGGAATACATTGTAGACTGAGTGATGAGCTTGGTAGCTATACTGATACAAATAAGTATTGTCACTAATGGCAATAATAACTTAATGCCAACAGTATTATACTCAGCATCATGTTAGGAATTGGTTAAGTGTGTTGACACTCAATTGTCAAAATCAATTTGAGACCAACACCCCAACAGAGATCGAGTCAACATACATGTCGAGTAACATAGAAGAGACCAAGCATTTGGGAAAGTTAATGTTGAGTGAGTCAATTTGTATTGAGCGTATAGAAGCCAAGTGAGAACATAAATGTTAGTTATCACCAAGTGTCAGAATATTCAAGTGTCGAGCAAACTAGTTTTGACATATGAGTTTGTAATTGCACAAACACTTATGTAAATATTTTTAGCTAACTTCTATAGAACATTTAAAGTTTGTAGAGGCAATTAAGGAGAAGATTATGCATTTTGTCAAAAGGCATTAATCCCAAGAAAAAAAGATTAACCAATCATAAAATTAGAAGGGTAAAATTGCAAAAGAATGAAATATGGATCATTGATTAAGATCTAGAACTTTTTATGATTGTCTATTTAAGAAGGGTTAGACTTAAGATTATAATAGTGAATGGAAAAGTGAAGGAGTGAATAAACTAAGTATAGAGAAAAAGGAAGGCTAAGTCTAAAAGTAGACCAGAGAAAACAACCTAGCAGTAAAGGACATAACATTACATATCAAATAAGGAGATTAGATTGGGATAGAAAGGAAACCCATAAACATCTTTTAGAGAAAATTGAAGGATCAGATATTGAGTCAGTTTTTCTAGATTGAGTTAGGGAAAATATCTTAATAGAGTAATTCTAATAGACCTTATTTAAATCTCCTAATAGAGTCCTTACTTTATTGTATGTGTAAAATCCTTTAACAAGGTAAGATTTAATAGTCTTAAAACTTTTGATAGAGTAGACCCCTCATAGGGTAGATCATCAGATATGATCAAATTATAGCCCTAATAGGTGAAATTTTTTGTTGCAGTAGTAAAGATTTGTGGGTTTCATTCCCACCCCAATTTTACCTTCAACTTGAAGTGTTTCTGGGTTACCAAAATCATTGTGTTATGAGTTTATATTTTCATGGATGTTATTCTTAGATAGATTTCATTTTAGCATTACAAGTTTATGATTATATGTATTATGAGATTTAAGATATCAGATGGATTAGGTGTGAATACAGTTAATTGTTTAAAAAGTGAAAAGTTTTATAGATCCCAATTCACACCCCACCCAACCCCCCAGCCCTCCCAGTATTTTGTTTCCCATTAAGATTTTCAACTATTTTTATTAGAGCTCAATTCTCTTGAAAGAAGCCTAACATCTTAAGAGGATTAGATCTTGAAGGAGAAAAATATGAGTTAAGGAAATCCTTAAAGAAAATGAAAGATATGGCCATTCAGCATAATCACACAGTATACAAGGAAATTGATGCCAGATGATTGCTTAATAGTGGGAATATTGATGACAGTGATGCAACAATTGTAGATCTACTAAAGAAGAATAACATATTAAGAAAATATGTTAGAGAACTCAAGCGAGAACATGAAATTCAATCAGTAAGACTATGTGAGGTGATTGAACAAAATAAGAAAGTTGAAGAGGATAGAATCATAGATGAAGAAGACAAAAGACAAATGACTACCAGGCTTGAAGAAAGATCATTTGATGTGCAAAAACTTACAAGCAATCAGTTGGACATGACGAACTAGTTGTTAATTACAAATCACGAGTTCAACATAAAGGACATAGAGATCACAAATCTGAGATCAAAGAGTGACCAACTGAGGAATGAGTTGAGATCTGAGAAAGAAATTCTAGAAAAAATGAACAAACCAAGTGAAGCTATCAAATACTTTGAAGAATTGATGAGATCACCAAGGTCATCCATTGATACTTCTAGTCTAGGACATGTCAATCATTCTTCATCTATTGAGAAAGGAAAGTCATCAAAGAGTGGTTAGCAAAGAAATGAAAAATCGAAACGCAAACCTACTTGTCATCATTGTGGTAAAATTGGATGTACTACTAAAATTTGCAAAATAAAAAATGGTGCAAAACCCTAAACCTAAGTTTATTCGTAACTATTCTAATTGTAATAAACAAGGACACTAAGCACATTGATGTAGGTCAAATAAAAGTGATGCACCTACTAAAGCTAGATTTGAAGCACATTGTTATGTCTAAAATATGGACATAGAGCTCATGATTGAAGATCCAAAGCAAAATCAAACTAAACATCAGAAAGTAAAACACATGCACCTAAGAAAGATAACTCTTACAATTGGGATTCACAACAAGGTATAATTGTCATTATTGTGGAGAGTATGGGCACATTCTAGAGAATTACATTAAGACATATTTCAAAGGAAACTATAAGAAATGGTTGAATAGAAACCAAGTTTGTTTCATTTTTCTTAAGGTTGGACATGTGAGTAAAAATTGCATGACCTGAGCACCAGCACCAAACATGAAAAGAAACAACGAAAAATGCAAACTTAAGATGAGTAAAATATGGAAAGAGATAGTAGAAGCTGGAGGTAGTGGATCAAGTGAAGTTGAGATCACCCAATCCAATGAATCAAGTGATCACACCACATCCAACTAAGCAAAGAGGTATGTGAGGGACTATATAATTAAATGTTATATCATACAAAAGTTCTTAATAAGAAAAGTGGTTAAAAGTCCATATCAACATGAATCAAGATGTGTTAGGAAAAATATGAGAAAATTATTGGGTAATGGAGTATGTTACACTATCAAGTGTTGCGCATCAGTAATATAGTTTGAATTGACCAAGCATTGCAATATAGACCAAGAAATTACATCAACCGAGCTGATGTATTGGCTAAGAAAAATGGTATTGGCTGAGCAAGGTAATAGTGACTGAGTATTTGAATGAAAATAAGTGTGAACACAACTTGTGAAGGCCGAGACACCTATTGTGCACTTACCATAGTACAAACACATTTATTATAGACCTAAATAGAAATATTGGAGGTATATGTCAAATTTTGGTAGTCATTTTCAATGTACCAAGTGATTTTTAGTGCACAAGTTCTTTTGAGGCAATTTCAACATTATAGCAAGTGAATCAAATCATTCTATTGGCAAATTGGAAGGTCACAATAAGTAAAGTTTTTTAATGTCAAGTTAAGTTGTTATTTGAAGGAAATTTGTTCAAAACCATAGTTTAGAAATGGAATCATTTGCATTTGCATCTGGGAAGGAAATGTTGAAGGATAGGAATGCACAGATTGTGAGGAATAATCAATGACCTTCACCAAAATTCAAAGAATATCCAAAAATTAGATTGACTAGTGATGAATTTGGTGCCTTGTCATCAATTCCACCAAGGTTATTGATGATTCATGATGTATGATCATGTTATATGTTTAAAGTGGGATAATTAGATATTATGAACTTCATGAGAAATTGTGTGACAATGGAGTGTTGAAGGATGAGTACAAGATTGTTCTCAAAAAAGGGCTGACCTATGCACTAGCCAGTCTAAAGTTTTCAAGGTCGAACAGATAAAGATTGTGTTGAGTCAAGTACATGACATAAAGATTTGGATTGAAGGTGGACCAATTAAGATTAACAAGGCTATCATATGTTGAGTTACTAGTTATCCTACTTTGGATAAACCTAACATAATGAGAAGTGTCACAAGGGATGTTGTTGAGAAACAAATGAAGGCCAAGTGGAAAGGTCGTGGAATATTGATCGATGGGATCAAAAACCCAGTCATTGATTTTTTAGTACATTGATTCCACAAAACTTCTATCAATTAGTCTGACTGAATAGCATGCCTTGCATTGCAGTAGACTTGGGATAAAAATTGTGAAGAAGGACCATAGTTATGATCTTGTCAAGCTGCAACTGCAACAATTGTCAGAAAATCTTAGAGTGATAAGGAAAGAAAATAATACATCATGTAAGTTTGGTTCCCTATTCATTTGTATGTTCTTATATGTGTGGTATTGATACCCCACTATCAGTACCATAGTATGGGATAGAGGTAAATCGTAAATAAAATAGATAAATGATTTGATCAGTCAAGTGGGAGAAAATTTTGAAGTCATAATAGATAATTATTTTGAGGAATTTTAAAATAAGATATAAAATAGAATAATGATACCTAACTTAGTTGTGGATAAATATTTTGATGATATATGCTTCATGGTAGATACAAATTTTATCTATGCACATGCAATAATACTGAGGGTTTCATGGATGAAGTTGATACAATATGAATTAAATGTTGATGAAGTTACAATAGTAGTAACCACACTGTTGTCTGAAGAGATTGATACAAATATTGAGCCATTTCATTTATATGACACAATGAAGAGTAGAATGACATTAGAAAAAAAAAGTGCCCAAGATAGATAGAGAAAGGAAGAAGATTCTTGAGGGAAAACTTAGCGAAGGTAAACTTCATATCATTGAAGTAAAATGAGAGGATGAGGAATCTGAAGATGAAGATGAAGCCGAGTCATCAAAAGGAAAATAGTTGACTATTTTTGAGCTAAAGGAAATGAAGCAAAAGAAAGTCAAAATTATTGATCCAAAAGTGAAAGAGGATCTAAATAAGGCTGTGAAGAAGGCTATCACAATACCTAAGCCAAAGTAGAAAAGAAGAGTGATTACAAAATCAAAGGCAACTTAGTCCCTAGTTGAAAAAGAGAAAGAAAGTCCATCAAAGAGGAGTCTGACAAAAGCATAAAAGGAAAATCTACCTAAGAGGTCGAGGAGAAAACTAGTCGTAACACAGGAGGAGGAAAATGATGAAGAAACTGAGTCTGATGATTTTAGAAAACTTCAAATTATACATAGACTTCCTTCAACAATTGACTAGGTATGTTAGACACTTAAAGATTCAACAATCATAGCAGCACTAAAGACAATTAATTTTGATTCTTTAAAAAAAGATTATCAAGAGAAGCTTGAAAAAGCTATGTTAGATATGATGATACAGTTTAAATCTACACCTATAGAGCTAGGTGAAGGCCTTCCTGACAATTTATATAATAAAATTAATGCTAGGTGGAAGTATGGACCGACACATATTATATCACTTTAGCACAGACAATGCCATATTTAGGGAAGACACATATGTTCATAGCCCTAAAAGATTTTGCAAATAAATGTATACCTAAGGAGAGGACTTAACAAATTTTGATGAATAAAGCTCATAAATTTGAGCAAGAGAGCATTCTCAGACGGAAGGAAGCATTTGAACTGCTTGTTCCATTGACCAAAGATGAAAAAAATTAAGAAAGAGGTGAAGATGTAAAAGAAGAGGAAGATGATACAAAAGAAGTTGCAAAACTTGTAGAAGAGATAAGACAATTGGTAGAAGGGTGTGAAGAACAAGATGTTGTCACAATTGAGGACATTCCTTATTCATCCCCATAGAATTAGAATGTGTTGAGTGAGGAAGATCTGAAAAATACTACACCAAATGCCTTAGACCCCTTTCTACCATGCACCAATCTAGTGTTACTACAAGTACAAGATTATCCAACAATTGAGAGTGCAAGTACTAAAGGTTTTAATGTTACATCAAAAATAATAGTTTCTGACATGAGTGTCAAGAAATAGGGCGAGGTCCACAATTTACTCATGTCACAATGGGCCAAACAGATGAGAAAGTGGAAGAATTAGAGAAATAGATGGTAGAGATAGAGAAACCCAAAGAACAAGAAGCTATTCAAGCTCTTATACAACTATTGAGTGCCATACCAACATAGATCTTAACTATTACACATGTACAACATGTTAAATTAACTCATTAGGAGAAGTTACCTAGATAAAGTGCAAAGGGAAAATAACTATAGTTATCACTACATAGTGATAGCAACCCTCGATTATAGATGATGGCACATAAAGATGAAATAATAAATGAATTGAGAAGAATTGAGTCTACCAAGCTTGACTGTGTGGATAGGAGGTGCCAAAAAAAGATAGTGCAAGCTAAGTAAAAAATTAGTTGGAGCTGAGAAAAGTCAAATTTCAGTGTATGTCGAGTGATATAGTCTTAGCCGAGTAAATTTTAGTTGATGTCGAGCATTAGTAAACTTTAGCTTATGCCGAGTGATTTTATAGTGGATGTTGAGAAATGTAGTATGTATCGAGCATCAGAACCAAGTTAATGTTGAGTGTCAACATTATGAGAAAGATCATGAATTTGATGAATCTAAGCTAACAAGTTTGATTTCTTGGATTGTGTGAACCATGTAGAAGATAAGTTTGATGAGTTGGTGGCATAGAATTCAAGATAAACCATTTTTTAGAAAAAATCAAAGAGGATTGAAGGAGAAGTTTCTAGAAGGGAATAAAATGAAAAGATGGGGAGATTCATTGAATCCTACCTAATCCTACCTAACCCTAAAATGGATGATAGAGGATGAATGATAAAAGATCTAATTTTCCTTTATAAGAGGATACAAGGCATGAAACAATAGTTTGCATGTGCAAGAACCCAAGAAAGACAAGGAGTCTAGGATGTTGTTTCATTTGGTGGTCGAACTATAGAGTTTGCAATTGTCATGAAAAGTAGGAATACTTAAGGATATGGATGCTTGAAGGGTGAACAAGCTATCAGAGCTGAAGTGTGTGAAAGCCAAGTAGAATGGAGGACAAAAATAGAGATCTGTAATCTACAAAGTGAGTTGTAAATTGTTATTAGATCAAGCCTTACTATTACTTTCTATTTATTGTATCAGTCTAGGGTAAATCCTATAGATTAAGGTTGACTAAATAGTAATTTTGAAATCCTTTAATTGGGTGACATTCCAAGTGAATGATCTAAATTCCTTTAACAAGGTTCACTCCTAACAAGGTGATTGAAATCCTCTAACTAAGTCACATATAATAGTGTGCATTGTAACCTTTAACAAGGTTGGCCTTTCATAGGGCATCACTTCAAAAGAGTGAGAATTAGTAGCATGTTACTGGTGGTTTTTTCCAAATTGAGTTTCCATGTCAAATCATTGTGTCAAATGTGTTATTGAATCTATTATATTTCATGCTTACATTTATGCAAAGTTGATTTGACAATAACCTACAAGTTTAAGTAATTGTATGATTTAATGGATGCATGCATGATGAATATGTTGTATGGATATGTGTTCACTAAGCTATGAAAAGTTTTATTTGTACATCTAGAACTTTGATACGTGATTCACCACCCTCTCAGTTATTCTAAAAAATTCTAACAATTGGTATAAGAGCAAATTGCTTAAGAGGACTAGTTTGAAGGTACTAGAAGCAAAAAGATCAAGATGTCAAAAAAAAAAAGGTATCCAAGCTTAATAGAGATAACTTCCTTGCATGGAAAAGTTTGATGAAGCTACACCTTGGAGGTCTTGGAGATCATGCAAATTCTACCATCACCCTAGAGCATGTTGATCCTGTTGGAGCACTAATATTGAAGATCTAAAAAAGAAGAAAGAACATAGCCAAGCAATGTTGGAGATTGCGTCTTCCCTAAGTTATGCCAAGTTTGATGATATCAAGGGTTGTGACGATGCAAAGAAAATGTGGGACACTCTTCATATCATTTATGGAGGAGACATGAATGTTTTAACAGCCAAATCTAAAAGTCTTAGGGGTAAGTTTGATGATACAAGAATGCAAGAAGGTTAGAATATTGCTCAATATTGCTCTAGGATAAAAGATATTGTTAATTCCATAAGATGAGCTAATGGTAAGATAGATGATGATACCATATTGAGTAAATTTTTGAGAACATTGTTGCCCATCTATGCTATTAGAGTTTCTGCAATACAAGAACTAAGATGTATACCAATTTCTAATCTGACTCTTGAAGATTTGGTAGGTAGGCTCACTTTTTTTGAGCTATCTAATTTTGATAACTTCAAATCTAACAATGTTGAGTATGCTTTCAAAGCTTAGGTGTCATTGAAGGAACCTAATGAGAAGAAGAAGAAAAAGGTAAAATATGTTTCTAGTGATATTAATATAGATGAGGAAGATGTAGAACAACTTGAAGCACTACTAGCAAGGAGATTTCATAGATGTAAATGAAAATTCAAGGGTAAGTTACCTATCATGTGTTTCAATTGCAATGATATTGGTCATGTCGATGCTAGATGTCCAGAGAAGAAAAATTATAGAGGTGGAGACAAGTACAAAAGTAGAAGAGATGAAGACAAAAAAGATTACAAAGACAAAGGCAAGAAGTCTTGTGACATTGTTGAAGAAGTAACTAAAGATGGATCTGATGATCATGATGATGAAGTGGTGTATGTTACAATGAAGGACGATTTTGATTTTGATGAGGCAACTACACTAGTGTCTTGTGTGAACAAGAATGACTGAATGGATAATTGACAGTGGGTGTTCACATCACATGACCTGAGATAAAAGTAAGTTCATTACCTTGAATTATTATGAAGGAAATACTATAAGGTTTGGTAATGATGCACCCTTTTTGATAAAAGAAAAATATTCTATCAAACTCATAGAAAAGATTCTATATGACAATGCTTACTATGTTGAAGGACTTAACTATAATTTGTTGAGTCTGTCACAATTGAATAGTTTAGTTTGTAAGGTTGAGTTTGAGAAAAAGATTGCTAAGATATAAGATACTGATGGAAAACTAATTAGAAAAGGTCATCAAATCAAAGGTAATATTTTGTACCTTGATATGGATAATGCTACTTGTTTAGTTGTATAATTTAATGATGTGTGGCTATAGCACAAGAGGTTATGTCATGTTAATTTTGATAACTTGGTTAGTATCAGTAATATGAGAAGAGTCAAAAGTTTGCATAAGTTGAGGAAACCTAACAATATGATTTGCAAACAATGTCAGTTAGTCAAAATGACAAAGTAAAGTTTTAAGAGTAAGACTCATACCTCTAAAGGAATATTAGAGATTGTTCATACTAACTTGTGTGGACCAATTGATGTGAAAAGCTACAAAAGAGATAAGTAAATTATGCTATTTATTGATGATTATTCTAAAATAATGACAATTATGTTTCTAAAATAGAAATATGATGCTTTCCAAATGTTTAAGTGGTACTTAGTGAGAATTGAGAAGGAAACAGGTAAAAGTTTGAAATGTTTGAGATCTGGCAGGAGGAGAATTTACATCAAATGAGTTTGAGATGTTTTGCAATGACAAAGAATTCAAAAGAAAAACATCTACCCCCATAACCCCTCCACAAAATGGGATTCTTGAAAGGAGGAACAAATTTATAATGAATTGTGCTAGGACACACATGATGGAGAAGAATGTTGCTTTGAAATACTAGAGAGAAGTTGTGAGTACAACTATTTATACCTTGAACCATGTGCAAGTCAAGAAAGGTACTCATTTAACACCTTTTGAACTATGGTATGGTTATTCACCCAATGGAGAATATTTTAATGTATATGGAAGCAAGTGTTATATTTTCAAAGATTTTAGGAATGGTAAATTTGATGCAAAAAGTGAAGAAGGTATATTCCTTGGCTATGTTGGAATATTTTAGAATAACTGGGTGTGTGTGTGTGTGTGGGGGGGGGGGGGGGGGTGGTGAATCAGTTATCCAAGGTCCACATGTATAAATAAAACTTTTCACAACTAAGTGAACCCATAAAAAAATTATATTCATGCATGCATCCATAAGATTATGCAACCACTTAAAACTTGTAGGTTACTATCAAATCAACTTGCAGAATTGTAAAGTATGAAACATAACAGATTCATCAACACACTTGACACAATGATTTATGTAGAAACCCAATTTGGTAAAACTACTAGTAACATGCTACTCTTTTCACTCTTCTAAAGTGATGCCCTGTGAAAGGCCAACCCTATTAAAGGTTACAATACACACTATTAAAAGTGACCTTTTTAAAGGATTTCAATCACCCTATTAGGAGTGAGCCTTGTTAGAGTACTTTAGGCTATTCACTTGGAATGTCACCTTGTTAAAGGATTTACAAATGACTATTAGGTCAACCTTAATCTAAATGATTTACCCTAGACTGATAAAATTGTTAGAGAGTAATAGTAAGGCTTTGATTTCATACAACTTACAACTTCATTTATAGATTATAGATCACTGTTCAATCCTCAATTCTAATTTGTCTTCATACTTTGCAGCTCTATTAGCTTGTTCACCCTTCAAGTGTTCATCTCCTTAAGCCTTCTTTCTTAACATGCCATTGCATACTCTTCTCTTAGGTCACTTGATGAAGCAAAACCCTTGACTCCTTATTTCCCTTAGGTTCTCACACATGACAACCTTGCTTCATGACTAGTCATTCCTATAAATAGGAAATTAAGATATTTTGTCTCTCATTCTCCATTGTTCGATTTAGGATTTAGATGGATTAGGTAAGATACAATGTATTTACCCCATATCTCACATCTCTTCTAGAAAGTTCTCCTAGAATCCACTTTGAATTCACTTAAAAATGGTTTAACTCAAATTTTGCACCACTAGCTCATCAACCTTATCTTCCACTTGGTTCACATAATCCAAGAAAATAAACTTGTCAGCTTAGATTCATCAAATTCAAGATCTTTTAAATAATGCAATAGCTCAATATTATCAAGCTTCTAATGCTCGACACATACTACATTGCTTGACATCGACTTTGAAATCACTCAGCACAAACTAAAGTTTACTAGTGCTCGACATCAACTAAACTTTACTCAGCAC
Source organism: Cupressus sempervirens (assembly GCA_028749045.1). Classification (NCBI taxonomy): domain Eukaryota; kingdom Viridiplantae; phylum Streptophyta; class Pinopsida; order Cupressales; family Cupressaceae; genus Cupressus; species Cupressus sempervirens. Next base: position 1,089,512 of record CM053787.1, read on the forward strand.
CCACTATTCTGCTTGGCATATAGTAGAATGAAATTTTACTCAGCTCCAACTAATTTTTTGCTTGGCTTGCTCTATCTTTGATTGACACCTACTATCCACCCAATCAAGCTTGGTAGACAAACTTAGTGCAACTTGTTCTTCTAAACATTCTTACTGGAACCAGCCTTTGTAACCTTAAGTAGATTATCATTACATCATGTCATCATTGTCTTAATTGATTTTTGTACTTTATTACATAAAAATAACTCAACCTTTCCTCAAAGTGCTATTGTTACATCTTTTGATCAAATCCTCTTCATCAATCAAATAAGTGATAGTGCTTAAATCTTATAAGTAGTTGTCTTACCAACAAATAAAAAGTTTGACATCAGTGACAAAACAATGATTGAAACACATAGTCTTCTTCAACAATCTCCCTTAATCAATCTAGTTTCAATAATCTCCCTCAACAATTTTCAATCTATTCTCAACAAGCCATTCCACAAGAAGTAAAGTTTATAAGTGTTCAAATAGTAACACTAATGAGGTTGTGGAAATTGAAAATGTGAAATTTGATGAATATAAAAAAGTATATGAGGCCAAACCTATGAAGGAACCAGAGGAATAAAAATCATTTGTATATTTTTATGAAGGTATTCCTACTAATGAAGATGATGTAAATCAGGTTGCAAATCAACTACAAGTTTTAGTGACTGCTAAGTCATGTACTATGAATGTTGAGTTGCATTTAGGAACTAAACTACATTTAGGTATTGAGTTATAGAATGAAGTTGGGGCACATTATGATTTTGAGATTAGCCTACATGAAAGAGCGTAGAGCTACTTGATAGAGATGTACATAGTGATTCAGAAGTTGAGAGACCAAATGAGGAAAACAAATTAGAACCAATGACAAGGAACAAGTTGAGAAAGGATATTTGTTTGCTTAACATGCATGAACCTGAAACAATGAAAGGTTTCTTAAAATATGTGGACTTTGGTAAAGCCATGAAAGAAGAGATTGAACAAATTGAGAAAAATAAGACATGGACTCTAGTTCCTAGATCAGAATATAAAAATGTGATTGGCACCAACTGGATGTACATAAATAAGCTAGAAGAAAATGGTGAAGTCACAAGGAACAAGGCAAGATTAGTTTGTAAAGGATATGCACAAGAAGAAAGGATAGATTGTGGAGAAATATTCACTCCTATTGCAAGATTGGGAGCAGTAAGAACTTTTCTGCTTACTCTACATACAAAGGTTTCAAATTTTATTAAATGGATGTTAAGTTTGCATTTCTAAATGGTATGTTGGAAGAAGAAGTTTATATAGAATAACTAGAAGGATTTGTTGATGCTAACAACAAGAACATGGTATGTAGACTACACAAATACTTATATTGTTTGAAGCAAGCACCAAGAGCATGGTATGAAACACTTCATATTTATCTTGTAAAGATTAGATCTGAAAGGACTGATGATAACAACAATTTGTGCATGAAGACCAAAAAAGGAAAAGGTATTTTATATCTTAAATTTTTGTTGATGATATGATATTTGGAGGTCAAGATACTTTATGTAAGGCTTTTGCAAATGAAATGAACGAAGAATTTGAAATGCCTATATTTGGAGATATCAAGTTCTTTGTGGGTTTGCAAGTACATTAGATGAAATATGGTATATACATCATGCAGGTAAAATATGTAAAGGAGATACTAAATTTTTTTAGATTGGAGGATTCCAAAGCAATAGGCACACCTATGGTGACATAAATTATCTAAGAATGATTATTCAGATGAGATGAATCAAACATTGTATAGGTCTATGATTGGCAAATTACATTATGTAGTACAATATAGACCTGATATTGCATTATATGTTGGGATAGTTGTAAGATTCTCTACTAATCCCAGGGAGAATCATTTGATGACCATTAAAAGAATAATAAGATATCTAAAAGGAACACAAGACTATGGTCCAACTATAAGAAAATTAATAAATTTGAATTGAGAGCCTACATTGATGTTGAATGAGCTGAAAATATTGATGACAGAAAGAGCATGAGTAGAGGAGCATTTTTCTTAGAAAAAAGGTTGGTTACATGGACTAGCAAGAAACAAAACTACATATCTTAATATACTACTGAAGCTGAATATTTTGCTACCTTAGTAAAGTGTACAAACATTGTATGGATCAAACAACTACTCAAAATAATGAAAGAGGAAATAATTGAACCTATGATATTTTATTCTGATAATACAAGTGCTAAATATAATTAAAGAATCTTGTGACGCATACAAAGACTAAGCACATTGCAATCAATTATCATTACTTGAGAGAGTTATTTCAAGATAAAGAGGTGAAGATGGAATGTGTTAACACAAAAGAGAAAATAGCTGATATCTTCACAAAAGCATCACCTAAGGATGCTCATGAGTATCTAAGAGGTAAACTACGAGTGATACCCCTATAAAAGGCTATTTAAGAAGCATGAGAAGTACCCTGCATCAAAAAAGATGATTGACATATGTTACACATTGATGTAGTGGATCTTACTTTAGGAGTTGCTTAAACCAATCAAAGAGCTAGAGCTACAAATCAGTCACTAGCTAGGTGACAGAGAGAGAAACTGTAAATATTCATATCAACATATTAAGATGACAATTCTTTGACATTTTTGTCAAAGAGGGAGAAAGAAAAAGAAAGAGAGAAATCCAAGAGATTATAGAAGATACAACGAGAAAGAAATTTAAAAAAAAATGGTATATCTATAGAAGTTATCAAGAGGGATTCATAAGGATGAGTTGATTGATTGTCTGTTGATTAGACAAAATTTTGTAACCTATACAGAATATGAAAGTTTCTGATAGAGAGAGAGAGAGAGAGAGAGAGAGAGAGAGAGAGAGAGAGAGAGAGAGAGAGAGAGAGAGATTTCAATACAAGGGATTATATTCTTTTTAGTATTATTGTTGGTTGTACTGATTAAGTTGGGTTTGTCAATGCCAAAGAGAGAGATTGTTGAAAACAACTTGATACAAGTATGAGAATGTGTTTCAATCATTATTTTGTCACTAATGTCAAACTTGCTACTTGTTGGTAAGAAAATTGCTTATATGATTTGAGTACTATCATTTGTTTTATTGAGGAAGAGAATTTGATCAAATGGGGTAACAATAACACCTAGAGGAAAGGTTGAGTTATGATATGGAAAAGAGGTACAAAGATAAGTTAAGATAATTATATTATAGTGCATTGATTATCTACTTAAGGTTGCAAAGGTTGGAAACACTGACAAAGTCTAGAAGAACAAGAGCGAAGAATTGAGTTTACTAAGCTTGACTGAATGGATAGTAGGTGCCAAGAAAAGATAGTGCAAGCCAAGAAAAAAATTAGTTGGAGCTGAGCAAAGTCAAATCTCAATGTATGCTGATTGATTAAATGTTAGTCGAGTAAAGTTTAGTTGATATCAAGCAGACATAAACTTTAGTTCATGTCAAGTGATTTGATAGTGTATGTCGAGCAACATAGTATGTGTCAGGCATCAAAAGAAATTTAATATTGAGTATCAACATTATGAGAAAGATTCTAAATTTGATGAATCTAAGCTAACAAGTTTGATTTTTTGGATTTTTTGGATTGTGTGGAAGATAAGGTTGATGAGTTGGTGTTACATAATTCAAGATGAACCATTTTTTAGGAAAATTCAAGAAGGATTGAAGGATAATTTTTTAGAAGAGAATAAAATGAAAATATGGGTAAATTTATTAAATCCTACCTAACCCTAAAATGGAGGATAGAGGACGAATGATAGAACATCTAGTTTCTCTTTATAAGGGGAGATATGGCATGAAACAACAATTGGCATGTGCAAGAACCCAAGAAAGACAATGAGTCTAGGGTATTGTTTCATATGGTGGCTGAGCTATAGAGTCTATAATTGGCATTCAAAGTAAGAAGACTTAAGGGTATCGATGCTTCAAGAGTGGACAAGCTATTAGAGCTGAAGTGTGTGAAAACAAAGCAAAATGGATGGCTAAAATAGAGATATGTAATATGTAAAGTGAGTTTAAATTTTTTATTAGATCAAGCCTTATTGTTACTTTATAATCATTATATTAGTCTAGGAAAAATCCTTTGGATTAAGGTTGACCTAATAGTCATTTTAAAATCCTTTAACCGAGTGATATTCCAAGTGGATGATCTGAAGTCCTCTAACAATGCTCAATCCTAATAGGGTGATTGAAATCCTCTGACTATGTCACATTTAATAGTGTGCTTTGTAACCTTTAATAGGGTTGGCCTTTCATAGGGTATCACTTCAAAAGAGTGAGAATTAGTAGCATGTTATTGGTGGTTTTTCCAAATTAGGTTTCCATGTAAAATCATTATGTCAAATGTGTTATTAAATATGTTATGTTTCATGCTTACATTTCTACAAAGTTGATTTGACCGTGACCTACAAGTTTAAGTGGTTGTATGATCTAATAGATGCATGCATGATGAATATGTTATATCGAAATGGGTTCACTAAGTTGTGAAATTTTTTATTTGTACATCTAGACCATGGATAACTAATTCACCCCCTCTTAGTTATTCTAAAGAATTCCAACAATGTTGAGTTCTTCACATTGGATAATCAATGTTCTGCTAATTTGATATAGGCATAAATGAAGACATGTACAATTTCATTGGGCAAGAAAATAAGTTCAAGCTCACCTTCAGATAATAAGTCAGCATTTGATTAGCAGATTTTAGTTGAGTTAATGGCTAGAGAAAATGGCATAAGGAACAAATTGATTTCAATTCAATTCATCCTACTGATAATTTTGACGAAATTACCTATAGCTCATAATTTAACAAGGAAAGATATACATCTTTTAATAGTAGAGAGCTTAATTGACCTAGCTACTTAGCTAGATATTCATATTCAAGTCATGGGATCAACAAGAGAGATGGAAAAAAGGACTTGAAGAAATTTTAGCAAATTGTCAAACATTTTTGGATAAATATATGCTAACCCCAAGTCATAAGTGACAAAAATAGGGGGAATTATCTACATGACCTAAGTGAAAAGAGGGAAAGAAATGAGTGAAAGGGGAAAATATTCTAACAAGATGGAATCAAAAGGAAGATGACACAAAGGGGGAGACAAAGATTAGAAACAAAGTTATAAGATGAGACACCATCAGAGTTTACATAAATTTATATACTATATAGCATAGATTCTCATGGGGAGCATTATTTTTGCATAGATAGCAAAGTCATGACAAAGTGTTTTTGCCACTAATATCAAAGGGGGAGATTGTTGATCTCTAAGCCCAAGTTGCCTATTAGTGTCTAGGACTTAGTCATTTCCAAGGTAGTTTTGGATAGTCATCATTGTGATTGAGCCATCCAGAGAAGGTTGAGCTACATAGGACTTGTTTATATTTTATAATATGCCAAGAAATTCAAGGGTTCCTAAGAATCCCAACAGAGATAGAGTCAACATACATGTCGAGTATCACAGAAGAGACCAAGCATTTGAGAAAGTTAGTTAATGTTAAGAGATTCATTTTATGCCAAGTGTATAGAAGATGAGTGACAACATGAATGTTAGTTATGACTGAGTGTCAAAACATTCAAGTGCTGAGTAAACTAGTTTTGGCATAAGAGTTTGTAATTGCACAAACACTTATGTAAATCATTTTAGCCAACTTCTATATGATATTTCAAGTTTTTAGAGGAAATTAAGGAGAAGATTATACATTTTTTCAGATGGCATTAATCCCAAGAAAAGAAGATTAACCAATCAAAAAATTAGAAGGGTAAAATGAAAAAAAGGATGAAATATGGATCATTGATTAATATCTATAACTTTGTATGATTAACTATTTAAGAAGGGTTAGACATAAGATTATAATGATGAATGGAAAAATGGAGTGAATAAAATAAGTATAGAGCAAAAGGAAGGCTAAGTCTAAAAGGAGATCAAATAGAGAAACCTAGCAATGAAGGACATAATAGAGCATATCATATAAGGAGATCATATTGGGGTATTCAAGAGAGGATACCCATAAACATCTTTAAGAGAAAACCAAAGGATCAGGTATTAAAACAATTTTAATAGATTGAGTTAAGGAAAGTATCTTAATAGAGTGATTCTAACAGACCTTTTTTAAATCTCCTAACAAAGTTCTTACTTTATTGTAAGTGTAAAATCCTTTAACAAGGTAAGACTTAACAATCTTAAACACTTTTAACAGAGTAGACCCATCACAGAGTAGATTATTGGATATGATCAAATTGTAGCCCTAACAAGAAAACTTTCTTGTTGCAATAGTAAAGATTTGTGGGTTTCATCCCTACTCTAGTTTACCTTCAACTTGAAGTGTTTTTGGGTTACCAAAATCATTATGTTACAAGTTTATATTTTCATAGATTTTATGCTTAGATAGATTTCGTTTTAGCATTACAAGTTTATGATTATATGTTTTATGAGATCTAAGATATGAGATGGATTAGGTGTGAATACAGTTAATTATTTTAACAATGAATTTTTTTATAGCTCCTGATTCACTCCCCCTCTCCCCTCAGTATCTTGTTTCCCATTAAGAATTCCAATAGTTATGAATATGATCTATATCAGACAAAGATGTAGAAATCTAACCTATGAATCAAATACATAGAGGTTAAGATAATAGTGTAGTTAGATTCCAAGTTAATGTAGTAAGATAATACTTGCATTGAGACAAAAAAATTCAAGATAGCCATAAGCAATATCTTGTAGGAAAAACATGTTGAAACAATCAAGGATATAATTTAAATTCACCTAAGTGTCCAAGGATTCAAGGAAAGAGACACGTAAGATCATGGAAACTACACTCATAGGCAAAAAGAAAAAAGAAAAAAAGCCCCATGGCCACAATAGTCTAGTCAAGTGACATCCTAGAGTAACTAAGGAGGCAAAATCAGCGAAAGTCAATCATAAGAAGCACACAAAGAAAATCATCAAGCAAATCTCAATCATTTCAATTTAAGTGTGGTCTACAAAAGTAAAAAAAGGGAAAACCTCCAATTTTATTAGGTTTATGCCTTCAAGAAAGACACATTGCACACCTAGAATATAGACAAAGTGTAATCCCAAAGAGGACTATCTGATAAGTTGTGAGAAATACTTGATGTCAAGGAAAGTGTTGAGAAACATTGTGGGGCAGTACCAAGAACACTAGCTCATCCTACACACCAAATATGACACATGTCGTGCTCCTTAGACCCAGATATAGAACCAATTCCAAACTAGGAGACAAGTGTGAATGATGGAGTAAAAATGACTAAGTACCAAAGTTATGAGCTAATCGATAGAAGCACAAAGGTCTCAAGTAGTGCCTATTTCTGGGTATTCACCACTTGGATGTATTTTTTAGGACTTTTTTTTTTTTTTAAAGTATTTTTCTAGGACCATATTTGATTATTTTTGGTGACACATCAAAGTGCCTATTGCTAGGTTTTCACTAAGATGATCATTTTTTAGGACATTTTATGCCTTTTAGGATCATAGTTGATATGTACAAAAGAACTTTGAATGTTATGATGTCATGCATAAAACTTCTTGAGCTAGAGAACATTACTAGGTTCTTAGAGTTGATCTCCCTCAGGTGTAGGAAGTTGATAAGCACTAGATCTAAAGGCAAAAATAATGATATAACAACCTAACCAATTAGGTTCAAGCTTTCCTTTTTGAGCTCTGTTTTTCCAAATCTTGAGATTCTCATGTAAGACTAAGTCTCCAACCTTAAACTCTCTAGGATAAAGTTTATTTTTATAGCTTTACAAAAAAAATTTGATAAACCTCCATGTGATCAAAATAAATCCTTCTACATTCATCAAGAAGTTCTAGTTCTTGTAGCTACATAGTTTTGTAATCTTCATCTATCACAAGATCTTTTAGAGCTACCCTAAGTGAAATAATCTCAACCTCAAGGGATAAGATTATTGAGAATGATTGAAAAAGATTGTTGAAGAAGTATGATCAATATATTTCAATCATTAATTTTTCACTGATGTCAAACTTACTATTTTTTGGTAAGGCAATTGCTTATATGATTTAAGTACTATCACTTATTTGATTGATGAAGAGGATTTGATCAAATATGTAACAATAACACCTAGAGGAAAGGTCGAGTTATGATTATGTAATGGAGTACAATAATCAATTAAGATAGTGATAACATCATGTATTGATAATCTACTTAAGGTTACAAAGGTTGGTTACACTAAGAAAGTTTAGAAGAACAAGTTAAACAAAGTTTGTCTGCCAAGCTAGACCAAGTGGATAGTAAGTGCCAAGAAAAGTCAGTGCAAGCTGAACAAAAAATTAGTTGAAGTTGAGTAAAAGTCTATTCTAGGGTATGCCGAGCAAAATAGTGGATGTTGAGTGAAGTTTAGTTGATGTCAACCACCACTAAACTTTAGTTCATGCTGACTGATTTTATAGAGGACGTCGAGCAATGCAATATGTCCCAAGCATTAGAAGCATAATAATGTCGAGTGGATGCATTATTTGAAAGATTGTGAATTCAATGGATCTAAGCTGACAAGTTTATTTTCTTGAATTGTGTAAACAAAGTGGAAGATAAGCCTGATGATCTAGTGGCACAAAATTCAAGATAAACTATTTTAAATTGAATTCAAAGAGGATTGAAAGAGAAGTTTCTAGAAGAGATATGAAATATGGGGTAGATTCATTATACCCTACCTAATCTATCCTAACCCTAAATTGGATGATGAAGAATGAGTGGCAAAAGATCTTAATTTCCTATTTATAGGAATGGTTGGTCAAAGGCAAGGGTTGTCATGTGCAAGAACCTAAGGAAGACAAGGAGTCAAGGGTTTTGCTTCATCAAGTGACCTAAGAGAAGAGTTTCCAATGGCATGTTAAGAAAGAAGGCTTAAGGCTATGAATGTTTGAAGGATAAACAAGCTATTAAAGCTTAAATGTGTGAAGGCCAAGTAGAATGATGGACTGGAATAGTGATTTGTAATTTGAAAATGGAGTTGTAAGTTGTTATCAAATCAAGCCTTATTGTTACTCTCTAATAAATGTATCAGTCTAGGGTAAATCCTTTGGATTAAGGTTGACCTAATAGTTATTTGTAAATCTTTTAATTGGATGACATTCCAAGTGAATGGTTTAAAGTCCTCTAACAAAGCTTACTCCTAATAGGGTGATTGAAATCCTTTAATCGGGTCACATTTAATAGTGTGTATTGTAACCTTTAACAGGGTTGGCCTTACATAGGGCATCACTTTAGAAGAGTGAAAAAGAGTAGCATGTTACTGGTGGTTTTTCCCAAATTAGGTCTCTATGTAAATCATTATGTCAAGTGTGTTGATGAATCTGTTATGTTTTATGTTTACATTTCTACAAGTTGATTTGACAATAACTTACAAGTTTTTAAGTGATTGCATAGTCTAATGGATGTGTGCATGATGATAAATGTTTATGGATTCACTATGATGTGAAAAAATTTATTTATACATCTGGACCTTGATAATTGATTCACCCTCCCAGTTATTCTAAACTATTCCAAAAATTGGTATTAGAGCCATCTGCTTAAGAGGACTAGTTTGAAGTTACTAGAAGCATAAATACCAAGATGTCAAAAAGAGAAGTACCCAAGCTTAATAAAGATAACTTTCCTACATGGAAAAGTTTGATGAAGCTACACCTTAGAGGAATCAAAGATCATGCACAATCTACCATTAATATTGAGCATGTTGATCCTGCTAGAGCTCCAACTATTGGGGATATGAAAAAGAAGAAAGAACATAACTAGGAAATGCTGGAGATTGCCTCTACCCTACATTATGCTGAATTTGATGATATCAAAGGACTTGATAGTGCAAAGAAAATGTGGGATGCCTAAACCACCATCTATGGAGGAGACACTAATGTTCTAAGAGCCAAAGCTGAAAGTCTCAAAGGTAAGTTTGATGACATGAGAATGGAAGAAGATGAAAATATTGCTCGATATGTCACAAGAATAAAAGAAATTCTCAATGCAATAAGAGGAGCTACTGGTAAAATAGATGACGATACTATACTAATTAAAGTTTTAAGGACATTGTTGCCTATATATGCTATTAGAGTTTCTACAATTCAAGAATTGAGATGTATGCCAGGAATAATCTATCACTTAAAGGTCTGGTAGGTAGACTTACTACTTTTGAGCTATCTAACTTTTATAATTACAAACTTGAGAATATTGAATCTACTTTCAAAGCTAAAGTGTCATTGAAGGAACTTGATGAAAAGAAAAAGAGAAAAAGATATAGTATGTGTCTAGTGACAATGATACTAATGAGGAGGATGTAGAACAACTTGAAGCACTACTAGAAAGAAGATTCCACAAAGGTAAAGGAAAGTTCAAAGATAAATTACCTATCATTTGTTTCAATTGAAATGAGGTTAGTCATGTTTCTAGTAGATGTTACAATGAAGGATGAATTTGATGAAGATGAGGCAACTGCACTTGTGACTTGTGTGAACGAGAATGATAGATGGATCATTGATAGTGGGTGTTCACATTACACGAATAGAGACAAAAGTAAATTCATTACCTTGAATTGTTACAATGGAAAGTGTAAAATTTAGTAATGATGCACCATGTTTGATAGAAGGAAAAGTTTCTATCAAACTCATAGATAAAATTTTATGTGACAATGCTTACTATGTTGAAGGACTTAACTATAATCTCTTGAGTGTGTCACAACTGAATAATTTAGGATATAAGTTTGAGTTTGAAAAAAAAATTGCTAAGATATATGACACAAATGGAAAACTAATTAGAAAGGGTGATCAAACTATGAGTAATCTATTCTATCTTGATATAGAGGATGCTACTTGTATAATTGTAAAATTTGATGATGTGTTGCTATGGCACAAAAGTTTATTTCATGTCAATTTTGATAACTTGGTTTGTATCATTAATATGTGAAAAGTTAGAGGTTTTCCTAAGTTGAAGAAGCCTAATAATGTAATATGAAAACAATGTCAATTAGGAAAAATGACAAAGTCAAATTTTAAGAGTAAAATTCATGCCTCTAAAGGTATACTAGAGATTGTCCATACTAACTTATGTGGATCTATTAAAGTGCAAAGCTATAAAGGAGATAAATACATTATGTTGTTTGTTGATGACTATTCTAGAATGATAAAAATTATGTTTTTGAAATAGAAATTTGATGCTTTCCAAATGTTTAATGATACTTAGCAAGAGTTGAGAAGGAAATAGGTAAAATTTTGAAGTGTTTGAGATCTGACAAAGGAGGAGAATTTATATCAAATGAATTCAAGCTATTTTGTAATGAAAAAGGAATCAAAAGATAGACATCTGCCCCTAGAACCCCTCCACAAAATAGAATAGTTAAAAGGAGGAATAGATCTATAACAGAATGTGCTAGAACACTCATGATGGAAAAAAATATTGCTTTGAAATATTGAAGAAAAGCTATAAGTACAACTATCTATACCTTGAACCATGTACAAGTCAAGAAAGGTACTCATTCAACACCTTTTGAATAATGGTATGGATATTCACCCAATGTAAAATACTTTAAGGTATTTGGAAGAAAATGTTACATCCTCAAAGACTTTAGGAATGGTAAACTAGATGCAAAAAGTGAAGAAGGTATATACCTAGGTTATTATATAAGAAGTAAAGCTTATAATTATTTAAATACTAACATTAACAAAGTTGTGGAAAGTACAAATGTGAATTTTGATGAATATACAAAAGTATATGAGGCTGAACCTATGAAAGAACTAAAAGAATACAAATCATTTGAATACTCTTATGAAGGAATGCCTGCTAAAGAAGATGATGCAAATCATGCTACAAATCAACAACAAGTTTCAATGACTACCAAGTCATGTACTATGAATGTTGAGTTGCATTTAGGAACTGAGCTAGATTCAGATGTCAAGTTACAAAATGAAGTCAAAGCACATTCTAAATTTGAGAATAGTGTACATGAAAGAGATGTTGAGTTACCTAACAGAGATGTACATAGTGACTTTGAAGTTAAAAGAAAAATTGAAGAAACTAAAGCCAAACCAAGATTTTCCAAATATGTCAAGAGACATCATCTCGCTACACAAATCATTGGAGACAAAGATGTTAGACCAATGACAAGAAACATATTGAGAAATGATACATATTTACTGAGCATGAGAGAATCTAAATCAGTAAGAGATGCATTAGAAGATGTAGACTGGAGTAAAGCCATGGAAGAAGAGATTGAACAAATTGAAAAAAACAAAACATGGACTCTAGTTCCTAGACCAGAAGACAAAAATGTGATTGGCACCAATTGGGTATTCAGAAATAAGCTAGATGAAAATGGTGAAGTCACAAGGAATAAGGCAAGATTAGTTTGTAAAGGATATGTACAAGAAGAAGGAATTGACTACGGAGAGACATTTTCTCTTGTTGCTAGATTGGAAGGAGTGAGAACTTCACTTGCTTATTCTACATACAAAGGTTTCAAAGTTTATCAAATGGACGTTAAATCTATTTTTCTGAATGACATATTAGAGAAAGAAGTTTACATAGAAAAGCCAAAAGGTTTTGTTGATGTTAAAAATAAGAATATGTTATATAAATTACACAAAGCTCTATATGATTTGAAACAAGCACCAAGAGCATGGTATGAGAGACTTCATAACTATCTTGTGAAGATTGGATTTGAAAGGACTAATGATAACAACAATTTGTACATAAAGGTAGGAAAAGGAAAAGGGGTTTTGTTATATAAAATTTTTGTTGATCATATCATATTTTGAGGTCAAGATGCTTTATGTAAAGCTTTTTTAAATGAAATGAGACAAGAATTTGAGAGGTCTATATTTGAAGAGATCAAGTTCTTTGTGGGTTTGCAAGTATATTAGATGAAATATGGTATATATATCACTCAATCAAAATATGTTAAGGAAATACTAAAAACTTTTGGATTGGAGGATTCCAAATCAATAAGTACACCTATGGTGATAAGACACAAGTTCTCAAAGAATGATAATTCAACTGAGGTGAATCAAATACTGTATAGGTCTATGATTGGAAAATTACAATATATAGTACATAGAAAACCTAACATTGCATTATATGTAGGGATAATTACAAGATTTTTTACTAATCCTAGGGAGAATAACTTCATGGTTGTAAAGAGAATAATTAGATATTTGAAAGGAATAGAGGAGTTTGGTTGATGTAGGAGCATCCTAGGCTTTCCTGCAATCCTGCATGTTTAGAGTGATTTTGGTTAAGTGTTGAGGAGCATTGAGCTTGGATTTCGGTGGAGCTATCTTTCCATGGTTAGGGATGTGTTGTAAACACATTGGGGAAACTTTCTTCATGATTTCATAGACATTGGATGGATTAAGTTGAAGTTTGAGTTGTTTGAACCTTGCTATTAAACTCAATTTTTCTGGTTTCTAGGTGCCTGTTGCAGGGCATGTAACTAATTTTTCATAATGAATGAGATGCTTCTAACTTCAGATATTGAAGAGGGCCTAGAGTAATTATTTTTTTAAAGAGAAAAAATTCCAATTCATTATAGGTTGGGAGATATGGTGATTTTCCCAAAGTATCAATTTCTATCAATTTCATGCTATAGTCTACTGTGTGACTTTCAGGATGGATGTACACTTTGTTGGAAATATAGATAGAGTAATTGAGAGGGGGGGTGAATTAGTTACCGCAAAAAAAATACACAAATCCCTTAGATGCCTTATAAAACTAGTTATTGTTGTCACTCGGTAACCATACAAAAAAATGATGTAACTCGATAGATGCAATGTATGTTAATTAACATGCAACCATAAAGAAAATAAAATGAACACATAAGACACCAAATTTATTGTGGAAACCCAATATGAGAAAAACCACCAAGTAACTAGCTATTTATTTTCACTCTTTTGAAGTGAGCCCTGTTAGGAGCCAGCCCTATTAAAGGTTACAAAACACACTGTTAGGTGTGACCTTGTTAGAGGATTTAATCACCCTGCTAGGAGTGGCCTTGCTATAGGACTTTAGAATAATTCAATAGAACTATCACCTTGTTAGAGGATTTATAGAATTGTTGTTAAACCAACTCTATTAAGAAATTTAGGAATCATTGATATAATGGTGAGAAAGTAACAATGAGTGACTTAAATGAGATGCAACTAAGTTACTGATATAGATCTATATTCTGCTTCACTAGACCCCCTCTGATTGAATACAACTTGTTTGCTCCTCAATGAAATCTGATCCTTCTTCAAATTCTACTCACACTTTCCTCTTCACACAATCAACACACTTGCATGCTCATTCATTACACTTTAGAATTCACAACTTGACCTTTTATTTATACCTTACAAATTGTCAAGTCAGCTCATTTACAAGTTACAATTACCAATAATCATTACATCAATCGGCTACAAATATTACATGAAACAATTAAACCTTATTTCGCAAAACAATGAAATCCTTTATTGGCCGACCCTGCTTGATAAACACAACTCTAGAAATGATTTCCAATGTTAACCAACTAAAGCTCAGTGAACACTAAAAACTCTACAAAATCCTTTGGAGACCAAGTGAACTCGATAAACACTGACTTTCCTTTGTTAACCTTGTGAGCTTGATTACCACTGACTACTTCTAAAAAATCCTTCAATGCCTGAGTGATCTCAATAGAAACTAATTCCACAGAGTAATTTTTAGGAATGTTCGGTAGACTCTAGAATTTGCTTTGCTGACCAACTGAGCTCTATAGACTCTGTCTATTGACTAATATGACATTTTTGTAACATCAAAGACAATACACAATTGAACAATTATATCCAACAATCTCTCTCTTTTGCATTGATAGAAACACAACATGTCATAACACAATGAAATTTGAGAACAAGTCTTTTTCTAATAGAACATTTCTTCCTCTTAGATTTTATGCCACAAACTTCTCTAATGCTGTAATCTCCCTCTATGAAGGAATTACATAGCTTCTTTTCAAATAGCGAAATATCCACAAACAAATTCAAATTTTAGAAAGATATGACAATACATTCTCTCTCTTTGAAAACACATGCCATAGACAACACAAACCAAATGAGTAACAATGTACCTTAAGTACTGATTCATATGCAATGTTCCCATGACTATGCTGCATCAACTGATAGATCTTTCAACTTGGTTCCTATTGATGCATCACTAAAACTTCATTCTAGTGAGCTTCAGATAAGGGAATGACCCCTAACTTACCCCTTAGATATAAGAATGCATCCTTAGGTAATGGCTTGATGAATATGTCAACAATTTTCTCCTTTGTATGGAAATATTCCAATCTTATCTCCCTATCCTACACCAATTTCCTAAAAAAGTAATACTTTATTGCAATGTGCTTGGTTTTAAAATGCATCAATAGATTTTTAGATATGTTGATTGCACTTATATTGTCACAAAACATAACAACTAGTTCTTTGATCTCAACATTCATGCCTTCCAATAACTATTTGAACCAAACAATATTAGAATAGTTCACTATTGCTACAACATACTCTTCTTTTGCTGTAGATTGGGATGTGCAATTTTGTTTTTTTACTTGTCCAAGATACCAACCTCTTTCTAAGAAAGAATGCTCCACCACTTGTAGTTTTTCTATCATCAATTTTTCCTACTCAATCAACATCAATAAACACTTTCAAGTCTAGATTTCCTCCAAATTTGTATCACAATCCATAATATTTAGTGCCTTTCAAGTATCTCAAGATCCTTTTGATTGCCATCATGTGATTTTCTCTAGGTTTTACTAAAAATCTTGCTACAATACCAACTTCAAGAGCAATATTAGGCCTTGTATGAACTACATACTACAATTTTCCAATCATTGATCTATATAAGGTTTGATCTACCTCTTTTGATTCATCTTCCTTGGTAAGCTTTAGTCCAGTACACATGAGAATTCCAACTAGTTTACAATCTTTCATACCAAACATTTTGAGTATCTCATTGATGTATTTAGATTGAGTGATGTAGATACCATTCTTGCTCTGCTGAATTTGAAGACCAACAAAGAATTTGATCTCACTAAACATTGATATCTCAAATTCCTTGTTCATTTTCTCTAAAAAATCTTTTCATATATCATCATTCCTTGCAAATAAAGTATCATCCACAAATATTTCTGCTAAAACAATCTTGTTATCTGGTCCTTCCTTTATATACAAGCTAATATTATCATTAGTTCTCTAAAAATTAGTTTGAATAAGATAGTAATGCAATCTTTCATACCATGCTCTAGGGGCTTGGTTCAAACCATACAATGCTTTGTGTAATTTGTAGACCATGCCCTTCTTGTCTAGATCAACAAAATCTTCAGGTTGCTCAATGTAGATTTCTTCATCTAGAATACCATTGAGAAATATTGATTTGACATCCATCTGATATACCTTAAATCCTTGGTATGTAGCATATGCAAGTAAGGTCCTAACACATTCCAGTCTTGCAACAGGAGCAAAAGTCTCTCTATAGTTTATTCCTTCTTCTTGAGAGTAGCCTCTATGTACTAGTCTAGCTTTGTTCCTTGATACCTTACAATCTTCATTCAACTTATTTTTGAATACTCACTTAGTTCCAATGAAATTTTAAGGTACAAGAGTCCATGCTTTGTTTTTTCCTATTTGCTCTATCTCTTTGTTCATAGCCTCAATCCAACTTTCATTTTCTAATGCATCTTTGACATTTCTAGGTTAAAAAATTAGCAAGTAAAAAAGTACCTTTTAGCTTACTTCTTGTCATAGTACCTCTAGATTTGTCTCCAATAATTTGATCTGTTGCATGATGTCTTTTGACATACTTGGCCAATACAGGTTCCTTACCTTTTGACTAAGTTGTACTATCTTCATTTTGAATTTTAGTTTCTGGCTCTAGTTGATCTATCTATTGCTCGGGTCCTTCAAACTTGGTAGGCACTAACTTGGTAGAATTAAACTATGACTCAGGTTCCTACAACTTGGTTTGAACTTCTTGCAACTCAGTGATTGAAGACTCGGGAGTAGAAGTTTCCTGATTGACAAATGTATCTAGCACTATATCAGGTTCAATGAAAAAAAATCTCATGTAGTCTTCTGGTTCCTTTTTTCTTTCTTCTTCACTCCTTTCTGCAAACTCATCAACTTTCACATGTGCACTTTCTATGACTTTGTGAGTAGACAAATTCAAACATCTATATGCCTTACCTTTGCAAGAATATCCCAAAATATGCCTTCATCACCCTTCATATCAAATTTTCCTTTTTTAGATTCTTTCAAAATATAACATTTACTTCCAAATACTTTCAGGTAACTTAATTTGGGTTTATAGCCATACCATAACTCATAGGGGGTTTTGAACGAGTCCTTCTTCAACTGTACTTGGTTCAAGGTATGAACTACAATGCTGATACCTTCCTTCTAGTATTTGATAGCAATGTTCTTTTCAATCTTTAGAGTTCTTGCATAGTCCATGATAGATCTATTCCTCCTTTTAGCTCTTCCATTCTTCTCAGGAGTTCTAGGGGCTGATACCTATCTTTTGATTACTCTTTCAATGTGAAAGTTATTGAATTCATGGGAGATGAATTCACCACCTCTGTCTAATCTCAAAGTTTTTAGTCTTTTCCCTATTTCCTTCTCTACCTTGGCCAAATACCATTTGAACTTCTCAAAAGCTTCTAACTTCTCTCTTAGATACATGACAGTCATCATTCTAGAGTAGTCATCAACAAAAAGAATGAAGAACTTTTCTCCAATATAGCTCTTAATTCCAATAGGTCCACACAAATCAGTATGCACAATTTTCAAAATTTTCTTAGACTAATAGTTTTTACTTTTAAAGCTAGTCTTTCCCATCTTACCAATCTTACAATTCTTACATAGACCAACATCAGGTTTCTTTATACTAGGAATGCCTCTTACTTTCCTGAATTTTCTTATTTTCACCAGGTTATCAAAATTCACATGACATAACCTTTTGTGCTATAACCAAATTTCTTCAACTTGAGCAATAAAACATGAACATTCACCAAGTTCAAGATAAAACAAGTTACCTTTTGTCTGTATGCCTAATCCAATCAACTTTCCTTTGTCATCCAACTATCTTGCCTCTCCATGCATGAATTCCACCTTAAATCCAATATTGATTAGTTATGCCACACTCAACAGATTGTGTTTTAGTCCTTCAACCTAATAGGCATTATCACATACCACCATCATAGTCTTCAAATTGTTCAAACTTTGTTTTATCACTAGTCATATGATGTGAACAACCACTATCTATGATCCATGTATCATTTTTTCTCACATGAGGGATAAGTGCCATCTTATCCTCCTCATCATTATTAGATTCATCTTTCATAGCAATGTAAACAATTTTATTTTCACTATTGTCAGAATCCTTAGAATCCTTAGTCATGAAACATATTTTCTTACCTTTTTCCTTGAATGATTTGAAGTCTTTCTTGCCATTAAATTTTTGACCTTTCTTCTCATCCTTGTTTTTCTTGTTTGGGCACCCAGTAGCAATATGACCAAGTTCCTCACATGAAAAACAGATTAGAGAAACTTTACCTTTGTGTTTTCCTTTGCCTCTAGAATATTTCCTTGCAAGAAGAGCTTCAACCATGTCAAGATCACTGTCAAAACTCTATTATGATTCTCCCTCACTTTCTAATTGAGAATCCTTTATCTTCTTGCCCTTTTCTTTGAGTGAAAGTTTGGCTTCAAATGTTGATTCAATGTTCTTGGAAGTTGGAACATAGTTGTCATAGTTATCTAGCTCAAATGCAGTCAATATTCCTACTATGGCCTCTAAATTTATTTTATGATTTGCCTCACATCTTCTTTCTTGAATTTCAGAAACTCTAATTCCATAAATGAGAAGCAATGTTTTGAGCATTTTACTTACAACTATTTCTTTCGTGATATCTCCTCTAGAATCCTTGATTGCACTGACAATTTCTTTGACTCTTTCAACATATTTGACAATGTTTTTATCCTCTTTCACCCTCATCTTATCAAATTGTCCTCTTAGACTTTCTACTTTGCCTCTTCTCACATTATCATCACCTCTATAGATATCTTTCAACTTGTTCCACATAGAAAAGGTAGTTTTGTAGTCCTTGATGTCATCAAATTCTTCATAGCTTAGAGAAGATGCAATTTCTATCATCATGGTGTTATGAGTCTTCTTTTCAACAATATCATTGATAGATAATGTACTAGAAGGAGTTACATATTCTTCATCAAGATATTTCAATCCTGTATCTCCAATGGAAGCTAGATGGAGTCTCATGAGACCTTGCCATGCTAAAAAATTATCCTTGTTAAGCCTTGGAATTTCTCTCTTGTAAGACATCCTAATCTTTAGCTTAGATCCTTGAAATCCTTCCTACAAGCACCAAAAGTTCTAATACCAATTGTTGGAAATATAGATGGATTAATTGAGAGGGAGGGTGAATCAGTTATCACAAAAAAAAATCCACATATCTCTTAGATGTCTTATAAAAGTAGTTACTGCTATCACTCAATAACCATAGAGAAAAATGTTGTAACTCGGTAGATGCAGTGTATGTTATCTTTAGTAGAAATTAAACATTCACAGTGATTATAATACAACCATTAAAAAAATAACATGAACACATGAGACACCAGATTTAACGTGGAAACTCAATATGGGAAAAACCACCAAGTAACAAGCTATTGATTTTCACTCTTCTGAAGTGAGCCCTGTTAGGAGCCAACCCTATTAAAGGTTACAAAACACACCATTAAGTGTGACCTTGTTAGAAGATTTAATCACCCTACTAGGAGTGGCTTTGCTAGAGGACTTTAGAATAATTCAATAGAACTATCACCTTGTTAAAGGATTTACAAAATGATTGTTAAACCAACTCTGTTAAGAGATTTAGGAATCATTGCTACAATGATTGTTGATACCGATCTCTATTCTACTTCACTAGATCCTCTCTGATCAAATACAACTTTGCTGCTCCTCAAGGATAGTTGATCATTCTTCAAATTTTGCTCACACTTTCCTCTTCACACAATCAACACACTTGCATGCTTGTTCATTACACTTTAGAATTCACAACTTGACCTTTTATTTATACCTTACAAATTGTCAAGTTGGCTCATTTACAAGTTACAATTACCAATAATCATTACATTAGTCAGCTACAAATATTACATGAAACAATTAAACCTTATTTCTCAAAATAATGAAATCCTTCATTGGCCGACCCTTCTCTATAGACATTGCTCTAAAAATGATTTCCAGTGTTAACCAACTAAAGTTCAATGAACACTGTGAACTTTACAAAATCTTTTAGAGATCGAGTGAACTTGATAAACACTGACTTTCCTTTGTTAACCTTCTGATCAAAGAATCTTGTGATGCACACAAAGACTAAGCACATTATAATCAAGTATCATTACTTGAGAGAATTAGTTCAAGATAAAGAGGTAAAGGTGGAATATGTTAACACAAAAGAGTAAATTGTTGATATCTTCACAAAAGCATTACCTAAGGATGCTCATGAGTATCTAAGAGGTAAACTAGGGGTGATACACCTATCAAAGGCTATCTAAATAACAAAAGGAGTGCCCTGCATCAAAAAAATTGATTCTCATATGTTACACATTGATGTAGAGGATCTTACTTTGGGAGCTACCTAAAGTAATCAAAAAGTTGAAACTGCAAATTAATCGGAAGTAAGGTAATAGAGGGAGAAACTGAAGAAGTTCATATCTACATGTTAAGATGACAAGTATTTGGCATTATTGTTAGAGAGGGAGATAATTTTTTATCAAGGGAAACACAAGAAAGAGAAATAGAGGGAGCTAATTACAAAAAGAGAGATAATTATTGACCAAGTAGTATACACAAGAAAGAGGAATATAGTTACTAATCAAGAGAACAAAGAAATAGAAATCCTAACATATACTTAGTAAGAGGGAGTTATAAGGAAAATTTTTGTAACCAATTTAGATCATGTAAGTTGCTGATAGAGGGAAAGATTTCAATACAAAGAATTATTTTCTTTTTGGTATTGTCTTACTATTTTAACCTAGTTAGTTTGGTTGATCAAATGGTTTTCCATCAATGCAAAGAAGGAGATTGTTGAGAATAGATTGAAAAATATTGTTGAAGAAGTATGATCAATATGTTTCAATCACTATTTGTTTACTGATGTCAAACCTACTATTTTTTGGTAAGACAACTACTCATATGATTTAAGTATTGTCACTTATTTGATTGATGAAGAGGATTTGATCAAAAGATGTAACAATAACACCTAAAGGAAAGGTTAAGTTATGATTATGTCAAGGAGAACAAGAATCAGTTAAGACAATGATAACATGATATATTGACAATCTACTTAAGGTTACAAAGGCTAGTTATACTAAGAAAGTCTAGAAGAACAAATTAAACAAAGTTTGTATGCCAAGCTTGATTGAGTAGATAGTAGGTGTCGAGCAAAGTTAGTGCAAGCTGAGCAAAAAATTAGTTGAAACTGAGTAAAATTCTATTCTAGTGTGTGCCAAGAAAAATAGTTGTTGCTGACTGAAGTTCAGTTGATGCCAAGCACCAATAAACTTTAGTTAGTACTGAGTGATTTTACAAAGGATGTCGAGCAACATAGACTGTGTCGAGCATCAAAAGCATGATAATGTTGAGTGGCCACATTATTTGAAAGATTGTGAATTTGATGGATCTAAGCTGATAAGTTTGTTTTCTTGAATTGTATGAACTAAGTGAAAGTTAAGACTAATGAGCTAGTGGCATAGAATTCAAGGTAAACCATTTTTAGGTAAATTCAAAGAGGATTGAATTAGAAGTTTCTAGTAGAGATATGAAATATGGGGTAGATTCATTTTTGTAAGAATTTGCCTTAGAGAAAAATTCACCCAAGAACTAAGAACTCAAACACAAGCACAACTATAGACCAAAAAGGAGTATGATCAAAATAGCTATGTATTTACTTCAATATGCATGAAAGTAAACTAGAAGTACCTATTGTAAAGGCCTCTGAGATGAATCTAGAATGCCTAAGAATCAGCTAGATTATAAGTCATACAACTGGGCACACGTCCACTAGATATGGGTTATCCTCTATTAAGCACAGAAGTAAGTGTGATGATGAGAGGATAAGCCTACAATGGTGTAACACACAAATCAGTGTTATGGACACCATGTGCTAAATTAGAGTTGCATACTTCTGTGTTGTCAACATGACAACTCAAAAAGGTACACAAACTCCTAAGTGTCTCACAAAATAAAATAACAAAAATGTAAAATAATAAAATAATGCATTAACCTAAGTAAACTTAGGTAAGTATAAATAGTAAATATGTATTTACACCAAAACCCCTCCTTAAGTGCAACTTAGTAGAATGCCCTTAAGCTTATGTAAACTAGGATGAAATGTAGAATGGGTTCCAACTACAAGGCCATGTTAGGTACCCATGGACATAATGAAATGCAATCTCTCATAAAGTAGAGAAAGAGGGAAAATCTCATGGGAAAAACCCTCCCCCAAAAAGAGAGATGAAAATTCAAGATGCATGGATGGATGGAGTAATCAAGACCACCCCCCCCCAATTACAACATACATCCAGTATATACAAAAGTGAAGAAGGAGAAGAACAAGACCTCATACGAGGAAAAAGTCTCCCTCATAAGAAAGAAGAGGAAGAGAGATAAGGTAGTCCCCCCCCACAAATGAAGAATGCCGACTAGTGATTGCTACTCCAAGGAAGAAGTTGGTCCATGAGTGAAAAATGATGTTCCTCCCTTTTGGAAGAAACAAAGGAAAAGGTATAATCTTGAAGATGTATGGTGGCCCTGAAACCTACACAAGTATCCCTATGCTGATGTTGGTGGTTGCCCCTTCAAACATTGCTAAAAAGAATGAATGCATATCTAACAAGGATGTCTATTGAACCTGTTCCAATGAACCACCTATCTCCTCAATTGTTAAAAAGACCTTTGACAACTACTATTCATAAGGATCCACAATCACACCAACCTGTAAAGATTGATCATGTAGAGAATGGACATGAGGGTTAGAGTGAGCCCTCACAACAACTATAGAAGGACCATCTTCATCAATGAGAAGATGTAAATCATCAAGGCTATCTCCCAAGTTTGCAATGTGTGACTCCATGAACAAACCTACAATATCTGCCAAGAAGTCATCAACTAAAGATGGAGCTAGAAGACAACATGTACCCTACTTTGTTGGACCTTTCACTATGGTAATGTAAGCATGTGGACTATACTAATGTCGTAACCTCTCACTATAACTGTTGATAGAACCCCACGTGTCTGAATCTATTGAAGCACTATTGCTAGTGTCACTATTAGTTTCCATTGTGTATGAAGTGTGGAGAGGATTAGAGGATAAGTTGGGTGAACTTTCCTCAAAGTGAACATCCTTCTCCACAAAGATCTCATGAGTTTTTGGATCCATAAGTGTATATGCCTTAGCACAGTCTTCATAACCAATGAAAGTACAAGGCCTAGGTACTGGTGCCTTGCATCCTCTGGAAGATAGGTTTGCCCATGCTAAACAACTAAAGACTCTGAAGTGACTCACAACTGATTTTCTTCCACACCATGCCTCAAAAGGAGTCTTCCCATCTAGGGCATTATGAGGAGACCTATTAAGTATGTGAGTAGCACTCCTAATGGGTTCAAATTCAAGTGTTGGATCAAGAGACTTGGATTTTATCATGCAATTTTCCATGGTTTTGAGAGTCCTAATCCTTAGTGTTACAACATCTATCTTATGCAGACTGAATGCTGGTGGATTCTGAAGATCAAATCCCTTAAGTTTGCAAAAGTCTCTAAGTCTTCTATCCACATATCTTCTTTCGTTATCTAGCCATAGAACCTTGATGGCTTTCCTTGATTTGTGTTCAACATGACTCTTAAAGGCTTAAATCTTATCAACCACTTTATTCTTATGATGAAGGAAGTAGACCCATGTGAAGCATGAAAATTCATTAACAAAGGTAAGGATGTAGTGGCCTTGGCTGATTGAAGTCACTACAAAAGGTCCTACTAAAACCATGTGAAACAACTAGAGAACAAGTGGTGCTCTAGAAGACTTCCCTTATCATACTTCTCCTCAAGACTCATATCCATTGAACATGATGAACACTCACCCTTAGAAAAGTTGATGTTAGGTAGACCTTTGACCATATGTTTTGAGAAAAGTTGTTGAAGATGGTGGAAGGAAAGATGACCAAACTACTCATGCCATAAGTTGATGTGTGAATTAGAATGATTCAAGTCTTGAGAAGGAGACTTAGGTACAAAGTGGGAGAAGGAATAAAGCCTTTTTTCATGATCAACTTTCCCCACTGCAACTAATGAATCATCTTTTAGACTTTGCACCATCACTAAATCTAGAAGGAACTCAACTTTGTGACCATCTCCAAGGTGAGTGATTTGGTAAAATAATAGGAGATTGGAGCTAAGGTTTGGAACATAGAGAACATCTTTGAATTCCCCATTTTCCATTTCCACGTGTCTTTTCCCTTCAACTTTTATTCTGGTATCATCTCCCACAAAGATGTGCAGTACCTATGACTGCTTCAATGAAGAAAAGTCTCCCTTTGAAGAACTCATATGTTAGGAGGCACCTGTGTCAAGTATCCATTTCAAAGAAGAAATTTTGTTTGCCATAAGTGCTTTCCCTTTTCCCTTTGAAGAGGTTGGATTTGAATCCTTGGAAGTACTTGGCACTTGAATTTTGTTCTTCTTGAGTAGATTTTCCAACTCATCGATTCTTTTAGTCTTGCAATGATGCTCATCATGATTTGGCTTTTTGCATATGCACAAAAATGTTTGTCCTTCTTTTCATTACTTCCCTTCTTATTTGAAGAAGAATTGCCTTGCTGTGAGGAGGATTGTTGTGTCTTAGATTGTGATTTCTACTTCCACTATTTCTTCTTGTTATTGCTAGAACTTTTCCCTCCTTGACTTGATTGGTGCTCATCACTAGCCACCAATGCTTTAGTCTTTGATGTCGTGAGAAGTCTCAAATCTATCAAGTGAGATTATTTAACAATCAACATCTTTGCAAATGCATCAAATGTAGGCTTCTAGTGAGCAGTTCCCATGGTCAATTTGTGAGTATTAAAACTCAAAACAAATGAAGCATACTCTAAAGGTAGTCTCTTCAGGATGTGATGAATCAACTTGTCATCCTTCATGGGTTTTTCACAATCTTTAAGTAGTGCCCTATACTCATTGGCTTTGTTGATATAATCCTAAATTGTGTCAAAATTCTTTGGATCCAATAGAAGTAGATCATCCTCAATCTGAAATCCCTTTTCTTCATCCACCTTACCATACAATGATTCAAGTTTGTCCCATGCAAGTTTGGATTCCTTGAATCTGGAAATGTGGAAGAAGATATCTCTATGTACACAACTCTTGATAATTCCTAAAGCCTTTTGGTCTTGTCTTTTCCAATCAATGAGGTCTTTAGCATTAGTGGGTTTGGGAATTGTACCATCAACTTAAAGAATATAACCTATTAATCTACTCCATGCAATATCTTTCCATGTAGAATAATTATGTGAAGTTAGAAGTGGACATTTAGGTGAACCCATAATGCAAAAAAGTAGAAGAACACATAAGAGACACACAAAACATAGTACACCCCCCTCCCCCCCATTTTATTCAATCAAAAGACCCCCCAAAAAAGATTCTTTTGGCACTTTATATGTAGTGTGTGTACAATAGGCCACTTGTCAAAATGTACAAAGTAGACTTCTGATTTTGCTTTCTACAACTACCTTTTGAGGTCCAAATCTATCACTAAGTACTGTAGCTCAAATGTACAACAATTCTAAAAAGTAATCAAAATATTACAATGTAGAAAAAGCCCTAATTTTGAAAGTGAATTTTTTATCCACACAACCCTAGAATTTGGTTATATACATGGAAAGTAGACAAAAAATAATACACTTTCAAAAAAATAGAACCTATTTTCATATCTAGATGAGCTCGTACGAAGCATTTGAATTTGCAAAATGCAGGATTGAATAGGTACAGTCACCAAAAAATATAATATTTGAAAAATACTTGCACCAAAACCAAAAAAGAGTACCACCATTGGAAAGTTTAGGAAATTCTACCCAATTTTAAAAAAAATTACACCTAAATTGGAGTTTGGATAACTGAGTTATGGGCTCTCAAAGTTAGATTGCCAAATCAAAAAGCAATCTGGAGAGGGGTCTATGTAGGAAACTACATGCTTAAATTTGATGATCAAATGACTATCATAGTAGTTATAAAATACTTGGTTCTGATGGTCAGACGATCATCAAATTTAACCTAGTAAAATGCTGATATCAACAAAAAAGGCCACATAGGTGATGTGGCTTATGACATCAGTGTACAACTAGTTGACTAGGCATGTCCGTACAGTACGATCTATACTTGTGAAAAAAAATACAATTCCCATGGCAAGTGTATGGATGTTGATAGGGCTACTGATGATGTTATTGACTGGACTAGGTGATGTGTTAGCTATCTGTACTCCATGTGTTGTAGGTGAAAGTTCACATGGATTTTGACATATGGCAAGGTATGACACTACTGAGTATTCCTACTAAAATGGTTGGTAGGAGTGAGGTGGTAGATGTACTATACACCATGGCTCTAACTGTGCAGGTCATGTGGCTGTCAGGGCATTGTGTCAATTGTTTGATGTAGTGGGTGCGACATGGACAAAGCATAATGCGAAATGATCAATGTGGCAGCTTCGAATAATGCTACATGGACTCCTTTTTTTTGGTACTAGATTATGCTTTGCTGATGGGTTTCATAGTTTATAGGGCTAGAAATCCTATTTTTCATGGCCAAAAGTTTATATAAAATCCCACATTCATGGGTAAAATGAACATTGATGTTTTTTTAAACACAAGCGCCCACTTCAAAAGAAACTAAGCTCACCAATAATGTGGGCAGCTAGGTTCTGATAGAATGTGGTTGGAGTTCTTGCCTTCTACCTTTGGATTTGTTGTGCTTGTTGAAAAATGTAAAGTAGGACCTAGATTTAGATGATTGTAAGCCTTCGAAATAAATGAGTAGAATATTCTGAACTAAATGCAAAATATTCCTTGTAGGGCTTGGGTGTGACTACTCAAATTTGTAAAAAGAATTCTCTGGTAGCCTAATTAGGCAAAAAAATCCAAAAATATCAATTTGAAAATAAATTGTAGAGATTAAATTATTCAAATCTAAAAAATTAAATTGAAGATCTAAAAATGACCATACCCAAACTTGCAAATCAAGGCCTCTATACCCAAACTTGCAAATCAAGGCCTCTAGGTGCCAATTTGCAAAAAGAAATTGCCTCATGACTAACTTTGGCCTAGGGTAGCCAAATTTATAGTCAATCTTCACCGAATCAACATTCTAGACACAATGGCGAGGTCAGTTATGGCTCTAGATGCTCCCAATTTTTGTAATACTCCAGATTTAGGCTAAGGTGATGAAGCAACAATGGTCTCGAATGACTATGTGAAGAGAAAATCTCCAAACTTTGATATCATGTAAAAATTTTCCTTAGGGAAAAATTCACCCAAGAATTAAGAACTCAAACACAAGCAACTCTATAGACCAAAAAGGAGTATGATTAGAATAATTATGCATTCACTTCAATATGCATGAAAGTACACTAGGAGTGCCTATGTATAATGGCCTTTGAGATGCATCTTGAATGCCTAAGAATTAGCTACATGATAAGTCATACAACTAGGCACATGTCCACCAGATATGGGTTATCCTTCATTAAGTACAAAAGTAAGTGCGATGATGAGAGGATAAGCCTACAATGGTGTAACATACAAATTAGTGTTGTAGAGATCATGTGCTAAATTAGATTTGTGTACTTCTATGTTGTCAACATGACAACTAAAAAAGGTACACAAACTCCTAAGTGTCTCAAAAAATAAAAAATAAAATAATGCAAAATAACAAAATAATGCACTAACCTAAGTAAACTTAAGTAAGTGTAAATGGTAAATATGTATTTACACCAACAAATGTATCCTACCTAATCCATTCTAACCCTAAATTGGACAATGGAGAATGAGCAGAAAAAGATCTTAACTTCCTATTTATAGGAATGACTAGTCAGAAGAAAGGGTTGTCATGTGCAAGAACCTAAGGAAGAAAAGGAGTCAAGGGTTTTGCTTCATCAAGTGACCGAAGAGAAGAGTCTACAATGGCATGTCAAGCAAGAAGTCTTAAGGGTATGAGTGCTTGAAGGGTGAACAAGCTATCAAAGCTTAAATGTGTGAAGGCCAAGCAGAATGGAGGATTGGAATAGTGATCTCTAATCTACAAATGTAATTATAAGTTGTTATCAGGTCAAGCCTTACTATTACTCTCTAATAATTGTATCGGTCTAGGGTAAATCCTTTGGATTAAGGTTAACCTAACAATCATTTGTAAATCCTTTAACTAGGTGACATTCCAAGTGAATAGTCTAAAGTCCTCTAACAAGGCTCACTCCTAATAGGGTGATCAAAATCCTTTAACCGAGTCACATTTAATAGTGCGTATTATAACCTTTAACAAGGTTGGCCTTTCATAGGGCATCACTTTAGAAGAGTGAAAAATAATAGCATGTTACTGGTGATTTTTCCTAGATTGGGTTTCCATGTAAATCATTGTGCCAAGTGTGTTGATGAATCTACTATGTTTCATGTTTACATTTCCATAAGTTGATTTGACAATAACCTACAAGTTTTTAAGTGATTGCATAATCTAATGGATGCATGCATGATGATAAATGTTTATGGGTTCACTAATCTGTGAAAAGTTTTATTTATACATCTGGAATGTGGATAATTGATTCACCACCCCCACCCCCACCCCCAAACCCCCCCCCCCCCACCCTCGCCCCTCTCCTCGGTTATTCTAAAGTATTCCAACAAAGATAATATATAATCCATGGACAAGTGGAAAAGGTGTAGCTCCAATAGGTGTTTTTATGCTAATTCTATAAGCCCATAATGAAAGATTAATTTGTAGATGTCAATGTTGACCTAACTTGTTAACCATTTTGTGTAATATTTTTTTCATTGTTTTGTTTGATGCCTCAATATTTCCACTCCCCTAGGGATAGTATATGGATGACCAATATTGTTTAATCCAAAATTTATTACATAGTTGCTTTAAATCCTTATTCTTGAATTGACCCCCATTATCAGTAACTATAGAGGATGTCACACCATACTGATGTATGATGTAGTTCATGATAAATAAGGGAACCTATTTTCTTATAAGAGAAGATAACGGAACAACCTCAACCCATTTTGCAAAATATTCTGTAGTTGTGATGATGAACTTGTGACCTCTTGATGAGTTGGGGTGAATCTAGCCTACTAAGTCAAAGGCCCAATGCTAAAAAGGTCAATGTATAACTGATGGTATAATATCCCCACCTAGAGCATCAATTAGATTGACATACATCTAACATTTTTTACAATATTTTGCATATCTAACAGAATATGTTTTATAATGCCCCACTCTGGAACCCAAGAGAAATAAACCTAACATGTAACGAAGTTTACCGAACTTTTCTTTTTGAAGTTAAAAAAATATCAAATCAACAATACAAAAGTAATAAACTCATACACATCAATCACACATATACAAATACAATACAGATTTATTCCTAAAGTGTTTCTTCAAGTTAATTCATGTGATCGAGGGGTAGTATCTTCTTAATGTTTGGGTCCCCCTCATATTTAAAGATGTTGGATGTTCATTGCTATAGTTGTACCATTATCATTCTTGTTCCTAGCTTGGAGGCTTCTATTTAGTTGATGTAAATATATTATCATGTATCTTGTATTTTGATGTGCTTGTATCTATTCTTGCATACCTTGTAACATGTGTAGTGGATGTTATTTTGTTAGAGGTATTTTGTGGTATCAATTGTATTCATGCATTTGGCTATGTCATGATGTATCTACTATTTTTTTATGGTCATGGAATTGCACTTGAGAGTTAAACTAAATAACATAAACTCTCTTAAATGTTACTAAATGTGGAAGACTCCTTGAGGAATGAATGGAAGAATCCTTGAGGAATGAATATGTATTGTATTTGTATATGTTTGATTGACATGTATGACTGTATTACTTATGTATTATTAATTTGATATTGTATAAATTTAAAAGAACTAGTTTAGTAAACTTTGTGACATATTAGGTTTATTTCTCTTCGATCCCAAGTGGTGTGTTACATGTATGCATAGTAGGCCAATAGTAATCAAACCTTAGTAACTTTTGAGCTAATACAAGACCATTGGAGTGAGACCCATAGGAACCCTCATGGACTACAACTATCACATGTTTAGATTATTATTTCTCTAGACAGCTAAGAAATATTTCATCTAGAACCCTCCTAAATAAGTTACCAAAGATGAGGGTATAACATGACGAATTATAGATAATTTGGAATTTCTCATTATGAGTTAAGCAATTAGGAATGACTTGGTCACAAAGACAAGAGAAGATGTTGGCATAAGAAGATGAGTCATGACCAATGATGGTGCAAATGTTAGCATGAATGTTGATGATATTTCTTTGGGGGAGTATGTTAGCATTTTTGGAGACATTATTCAGATCTTATGTGTTGCATTCATGTCATTGTTTATCATTGATATTAACAAACACCTTATTCTATAAAGACTACTAGAGTTATAGAGGTAGATGCATTTGGCACAATTAATGATCAACAAGTTGGGTTGTGCACTCTTGGACATATATTAAGATGTGAGTATAGATTCTATAGTTATGTGTGCAAAAAGAGATATGCATTTACGACAGAAATATATGATGTTTTTTGGAGCTATCTTTTAGGGAGAGTTTCTAGAAAGTGAGTAAATTGGTAAATCAACTATATCTTTTGGCTAAGATGGAATTATGTTTAGTGCATTTGGAGGACAGTCAAATATATGTTCAAGATACTATGTTCCAAATGGAGAAATTAGATATGTAGTTTGAGTTGACTTATGAAGTTTTTTTAGCATGTTTGTTTTTTATGAGATGACTATTATAAATATCTTTGAGGAAATGTTTTAATTGCAATGAAATGTATACTGTAATATCTTAATGATGTCATGTACTATTCATTGTAAATTAGGAAAGTCTCAAAGCTGACTCAATACTTGTTCTAGGACTTGGTATTAAGGAAAGGTCTTCCTTGTGGTTTTGTATCTAGTGCAGATGATTATTATTTATGCAAGCCTTGGATGAAAATTGTATTTGATCATAGGAAAGATTGATGTTGAGAATATATTATGAGCTTCAAAGGAAATGTATTGGCAAAGAAGTTGCTTCTTATTCAATTCAAGATCTTGGATAGATTATCCTAAATATTATTTTAGTGAAGAGAGTCTAAGGCTATTCAAAAAAAGGGTTCAATTTTCCTCCTTTCAACTCCTAACAGGGTTGGCACAACTCCTAATAGAGTTGGAATCTTCTAATAAGGATTTGAACTCTCCTAAAGGGGACTCATATGCAGTGATTGTATTCCATTAGATCTTGACATGGTCCATCCTTTCACAAGGAACTTTTATATTAGTACATGATCTTGTGGGCATCATTCCCACCAGGGTTTTTCCTCTAATCGAGGGTTTCCCTAGTTAACTATCTGGTGTTATTGTGCATGGTTATCTTTCTATGGTTTTTTCATCTATTATTTACATGTTTCATAATTATTAAAGATATCAAGAGTTGTTTTAAATGCATAAATGATTCACCCCTACCCCCCTCTCAATTATCTTGGTGGACTTTACTTTCTAACCATGGTTCTTAGGGGATTCATGAGTGGGGTAACATATCTATTCCACTAGGAATTCAACCCTAGATTTGTGCTCTTATAATTATAAAATAGAAGCCAAAGTTTCAATAGCATCAGAAATTTTATTTTTTCTTGAAGTATTTGTTGAAAAGTGATGAAAGTGAAGTAATTCCTTAAAGACTCCACTAATTCTTGTAGGGAATTAAATTTTCATCTTTGGTTTGATAATCATTATTTATTTGGTTTATTATAACCTAAGAGTCTATAGTATCCTTGTCAAAATAAAATCCATATGATAAAATAATTAATAAATAAAATAATAATAATTTTAAATTTACTATATTAATTTATTAATATATTAATATGTGTAAGAATTTGCTTAAGGGAAAAATTCACCCAAGAACCAAGAACTCAAACACAAGCACATAGTAGACCAAAGAAGGATATGATCAATTAATCAGAGTATGTCCGAATACATTGCTCTGTTCAGAATGCGATATGCTATGCATGATTGCTGAGTACACTAGGAGTGCCTAATTATAAAGGCTACAGGAGAACTTCTAGAATGCATAGAAGTTAGCACCATGAAGTGTCAAACAACCAAGCACATGTCCACCAGATATGGATTATCCTCCATTAAGCATGGAAGTAAGTGCGGTGATGAGAGGATAAGCCTAGAAGAGTAGAACACGCAAAACAGTGTTGTAGACACCATGTGCTCAAATAAAGGTGCAGACTCCTGTGTTGTCAACATGACAAATCAAAAGGTGGCACAAAATCCTAAGTGTCTCATAATAAAAATAATAAAAATAATGTAAAGTAATTAACTAATGCATTAACCTAAGTAAACTTAAGTGTAAATAGTAAAGTACTAATTTACACCAACACCCCCCTTTAAGTGCAAGTTAGGGGAATGCGCTTAAGCTTACGAGCTAGGATGAAGATACAGAATGGGTCCCGACTACTAGGCCATGTTAGGTACCCATGTACATAATGAAAATGCAATGCAAATCTCCCATAAAGTGGGGAAAGAGGGAAAACCTCATGGAAAAAACCCTCCCCCAAAAAGAGAGATAAAGATGGATGCATCGATGGATGGAGTAATCAAGACCCCCCCATTATGACATACATCCAATCTATACAAAAGAGAATGAAAGAAGGAAGAGAGACAGAAGAGGCTCCCCCCCCAAAAGAGAGAAGAAGGAGACGAAGTAGTCCCCCCCCCCCTTAAAAATAGTGTGTCGATTAGTGAGAAGTGCTCCAATGAAGAAGCTGATCCACGACCTCTGAACAATGTTCCTCCCCTTTGGAAGAAACAATGGCAAGGGTATGGGTAAGAAGTGTCCCCTGGATGGAGAAGGAACCTCAATGATGATTGGTATCTCTGAAACCTGTGTCAGAACACCAACAGTCTTCTCGAATGTGAGAGAGATCACCTGCAGATGTTGGACATAAGTATCCACAATCACACCAACCTGAAATGATTGATCATGTAGAGAATGTACAATAACTGTAGAAGAATCAGTCTCAGCAAAGAGAAGCAAGAAATCATCATAAAAATCTCCCATATCAACTATGTGTGACTCCAAGAACAGAGCTGAAATGTCTGGCAAGAAATCAACACCTGGAAGATCATGTGTACCCTGTAATGCTGAAGTACATGAATAGGTCACTCCGGAAAAAGATGGAGTATCTACCTCAAAAAGAAGACGGATGTCAACAAGAATGTCTCCCACATCTTCAATGTGAGACTCCACGAACAAATGTGCAATGTTTGAAAGGAAGTCTTCGCATGAAGCTAAAGTAGGAAGACATAAAGTATCCTGCTGCACTGAATCCAAAGCATCTGTGGCTGGAACAAGATCAGTAGGAGCAACAGGAGCTGGAGGTGTGATCTCATTTGAAGAGGTGTCAGCTGCAACTGGAGGAATGAGTTCCTTTGGGAAGGGAGGAATAGATGGATCTCCATAGGTCTCCCAAAGAAACATCCAAACATCATAGGGATTAGTGAACTTAACTTCATCTGTGACGAAGTCAATAACGTCATATTCCATATGTAACTAGAGTATACGCAAAATGATGTTATGCTGATCAAAAGTAAACTCAAGACCTGGTGCATAGGGTAGTACATTGTGCTGACTAAGATATCTGATAGCAAGTTGACTCCATTCTTGATAGTTGTGTGTGGTCAATTGAATCAAATCATCCTCTTCCATGATGGATCAATCAAAAGAACCTCCAAAAAACAAAGCCCCCCCCCCCAAAAGATGTTGTTGGCATGTGAAATGTGGTGTGTCCACTAGTCAAAAAAGAACAAAGTAGACTACTAATTTTGCTAGATGCAACTGCTGCTTGAGGCCAAAGACCCAAATGTCCTAATTCTTAAAGTGACAAATATGTCCACACAACCCTAGAATTTGAATGCAGATCTGGAAAGTAGATGAAAAAATATGCACTTTCAAAAAAAATAGAACCTAAAAAGGAGTCCAAATGTGCCCGTACGGAGCGTTTCAAGTTGTAAAATGCAGGATGAAGCAGTTACAGTCGCCAAAAGACACAAATTCTGACCAATCCATGCACCAAAAATAGAAAATAATACCACCACTAGAAAATTTAGGAAATTCTACCTGATTTCAAAAAAAATGCACCTGAATCGGAGTCCGGATGACCAAGATACGAGCTCGCAAAGTCAGGCTGCCAAACTGAAAAGCAAGATGGAGAGGGGTCTGGAGGAGAAATTGGGAGCCCAAATTTGACGGTCAAATAGCCGTCAAAATAGTTAAAAATCACCACAGTTTGACGTTCAGATGGGTGTCAAATTTAAATACCCAAAGTGATGATGTCAGCAAAGTTTCGGCTAGAGATGACGCAGCTACTGATTTGTCACCACCGTACCGTATCGACTGTACGGAAAATTGATGTGGCAAAAAATACCAACATGTCAACAATGACACATGTCTAATTCGAATTGTCTCGTCGGAGATTTATCACCACAAATGTCGAATCTTCACCAAGGTTGGTGGGAAAATGTGAAGGCAGGTTACCGGTAAACCACACTGTTGTAGACGCTGTTGTCGAGGAATGTAAAGATGCAGGCAGAAATAATAGCAGTGGGATTCCTTTTTTTGTGCTGGGGTTTCCAATAGGTGGGTAATACAGCGGTGCCGGAAGGTATTCACGAGCATCAGAACTGTAAGGTCAAAGCCAAAATTTGCATAGCAGCCACCGGAAGAACTTAAAACCCTTTCCGAAAGAGACAGTGTGATCAAGAATTGCTAGAAATGTCTGCAGCTGCGCCAGAGTCTGTGGGAAGGTGCCTCACCGGGAGATGCAAAAGGCACGGAGCAGATTCAAATGCCGAAAATCAGTCGCAGGAGAATACAGATCTGCGGATCGACGTCGTCGGTGAACGCTCCAAACCCTCATCGTGGCCGGATCTGTTGGTCACGCCGAGAAATGAAGCAAAATGCCGAAAACGCCTGTGTGTGGTTGCCGAAAAACAAACCCCGCCGGTTTGTGACTATCTGCGAGTTTGTACATCTTGCGACTTACCCTACGAGTTATTAAAAAATCTGCCAAAATATGCAGACCGGGGGTTGATAGCCTGGATCTGCTAAAAGTTTTCTCCAACTTTGAATTTAAAAAATTTTGAAAAAAAAAGCCTATTATTCAAATAATAAATCTAAAAAATAGCCAAATAATGCAGAGAAAATAATAATTCATTAGATCATACCCATGCAAATTGGGGCCTTCGAGTTTCGATTTGCAAAAAAAATTTTGCCTCACGGTCAACTATGGGCCAAGGTAGGCGTGCTTATAGTCGATTTTCACCAGTTCAACATTCCGAACACAATGGAGAGGTCATATCTGATGCTGGACGCTCCCAATTTTTGCAGCACTCCAGATTTAGGCTGAGGTGATGAAGCATGCAAGAGGTCTCGAACGACTTGTGAGGAGAAAGTCTCCAAGCTCTGATACCATGTAAGAATTTTCTTAAGGGAAAAATTCATCCAAGAACCAAGAACTCAAACACAAGCACACAGTAGACCAAAGAAGGATATGATCAATTAATCAGAGTATGTCCGAATACATTGCTCTATTCAAAATGCGATATGCTATGCATGATTGCTGAGTACACTAGGAGTGCCTGATTATAAAGGCTACAGGAGAACTTCTAGAATGCATAGAAGTTAGCACCATGAAGTGTCAAACAACCAAGCACATGTCCACCAGATATGAATTATCCTCCATTAAGCACGGAAGTAAGTGCGGTGATGAGAGGATAAGCCTAGAAGAGTGGAACACGCAAAACAGTGTTGTAGACACCATGTGCTCAAATAAAGGTGCAGACTCCTGTGTTATCAACATGACAAATCACAAGGTGGCACAAAATCCTAAGTGTCTCATAATAAAAATAATAAAAATAATGCAAAGTAATTAACTAATGCATTAACCTAAGTAAACTTAAGTAAGTGTAAATAGTAAAGTACTAATTTACACCAACAATATGAAATAAGAGAATTAAATATTATGTAATATTTAGATTAATTAACCTAAATATATTAGAAGTAGTAATGTTGATATTAATATATTTGATATAATCTATATTACTAATACAATATATGTTATTAATATATAATTATTAATATAATCATATTATCTTTAATATAATTATAATTTATGTAAATTTGTGACTCTTAGAATGAAATAAGTATATACATATTGAATAAAGAAATTTTGAGAAATACCAATTAGTTAAGAAGAAATATAAATTTTTGGTATGTAAAAACCTGGAAAGAAAATCCTATAACAAATAATTTAATGTTCTAGTAGGGGACATTACAGAGTCCCCCAAAATTTGTAGGTTAGTGATTCTCCATTCAATAGCCAGTTTGATCCCATTTTCCAATTATTTGTACTCATCAATGTTATTAGTACATGGAAAGAGAAACTTGCAAGACTTAAGGATAGTGTGTCCATGAGGTGTGACAAAAATAATTCTAGCACATGCTCCATTTTGTGTATGGGAACCATCAAAGAACATTTTCCATGTGCATAGGATCATGATCTTGTAAGGGAAATATGCTAGCTATTCTACAAAATCTTAACCTTTTATGGCCTTTAGATTGATATACTCAATGTCAAATTTTTATAGAATCATCATCCATTTCGCTAATAGTCCAATAAGGGCAGCCTTAATTAGTAAATAATTCAATGGGTCAATTTTTACTGCAAGTTATATAGTGTGAGCAAACATGTAGTGCCTTAGCTTTTGAGATGAAAATACAAAAAGGAAAACTTTTTTAATATTATTATAGTTGACCTCATAGGCTTCTAGAATTTGGTTGATACAGTATATTGCTCTCTCTTTCCCAAACTCATCATTTTGTTCTAATAATGCCCCCAAGGATGTAGTTGTAGTTAAGATGTACAAAATAAGAGGTTTCCCTAGAATCAGAGGCATTGAAATTAGAGGATTTGATATTTTTTTGAATGGTCATGATCTATCAACAAGTTGAGAAATGAACCTCCTAATAGACTAGATTCGTCGTTGAAGACTTCCCATTTGACTATGGATGCGAGGAGGTGGCATATCCATTATTATTTTGACCTTTTCAACATCAACTTCAATTCCCTTAGCTGAGAAGATATAGCCTAGTAATTTCCCTAAAGTGACACCAAAAGCACATTTATTTTGATTAAGCCTAAGTTGAAATTGTCCCATTCAATGTATAATTCCCAAGTCCTTAAGATGTGTAGCTCTTTTCTTATAATTCTTTAAGGTACATCCACATAATCTTCCATGGATTTATGAATCATGTTATGAAAAATTATGATCATACCTCTTTGATAAGCCACTCCAACATTCTTAAGGCTAAATGAAATGATGTTACAAAACAATCCCTATACATGTGAAATTTATTTTCTCTTAGTCCTCAGGAGCTATCTTAATTTGGCTATAACCCAAGAATCCATTCATGAGAGAGTACATTTCATAACCTACACTCATATCCACTATCATATCTATGTTTGAAATTGGAAAGTTGTTATTTGGGAAAGCTTTGTTAAGATATCAAATATATATGCATATGCAAATGGACTTGTCATGTTTTGAGACTGGTACTATGTTTAAAATCCACTCAGCATAGCCAATAGCTCTTATAAATCCATCTTTGAGGAGATTTTCAAGTTCTTCTTTAACTAGGAGAGCAACATGTGGATGTATTTTTCTTAACTTTTGTTTAACTGGTTTAATACCAAGAGCTATGGAAAATTGATGCATAATAAAATTAGTGTCAATCCATGACATATCAAAATAAGTCCAAGAAAAATTATCTTCTTTTCACTAAAGAACTTGGTGAATTATTCTTTCTCTTTTGTTGATAAAGACTATGGTAGATGAATGATTTGTGGATTCTCTTCTATTGCAAGATTGATGGGTTATGTAGGCTCTTTCAGGATTGAAAATCTCTCCTAGAAATAACTAGACATGCTACCAAGAATCTCATTCTTGGATGCATCAAGGAGGTTTTCACTCTTGGACACATCTTTTGTTTTTATTTTTTTTGGTTCTAACACTGCCACAAAGTGGTTTTTGCCATCAAAACACCTATTTTCATTTTTCCTTTTTCTTTTGTGACTAAGATACTTGATATCAAACTCAATCATTGTTTTTATTAGTTTTTTGGTAGAAGGGACTACAAGTTCAATGTCACTTAGGTAAAAAATGATCTCATAGTAATTTTAAAAAGTAAATAACTTTGGTTATCAATTTTGTTGAGACCAATATATGAGATCAAGGTGTATAAATGAAAGTACAATGGAAGGTTCAAGATTACTGATATGGAAGGAATCATCTCCACCAATAAGAAAATTAGAGTCTATAATGTCACCTTTAAAGATATCTATGCCAATAAATCCCATAACATGGTCAAATTGATCAATAAGTGCAACATGAGAGTTCAGATCATCAATTCCTATGTGTGATTTATTGTCTATTTTAAGTTACTTTTCATAAGAATTGATCATTATTAATCCCTAGTTTGTAGATTTCACTGAAGTTGAATCTTGTTCATACTCATGTGAATATGTACTAAGATGTTTCTCTAGTAAGCATGTAGAGTTTCTTTGAATTCTCTCTCTATTAGGATGTTCAACATCTAACTCTTCATTTTAACATGATGTAGAAGCTTCAATATTATAGTCAACATGATGTTCATTATGATGTTCCTCCCAAAGAAGAGAAGTAGTAGGTACAAAGTCATCCTCTAGTGAAATTGAGTTAATAGGTTGTACTTTTTTAGATTCATCAAAATCAATAGGAGCTTCATCAAAGATAGGTTTTTCGTTGACATTATAGAATCCTAAGCTAGTACTGTCTCTAGATTTATATCCATTAAGGTGACATAGGGGATCAACAAGAACATTCTTTTTAGCACTCAAAGGACCATGGCTAGGGTAACCCATCTTATGAATAAATTTGTAGCTCTTTCCATATTGTTTGGGAGATATTTTAGCTAGGATAATAGTTTCATCAGTTTCTTCCTCCTCTCCATGATAGATCCAATTCTTAATTGTTCTTTTCTAATTTCCATCTTCTAGTGGTACAGAGAACTAAACAAAGGTTCCATAGATTGTCATAGTTGAAGAGAAAGGTTTCATCTTTTCTGAGGGTTGACCATATGAGCATGGAGAAACATTAAGTGTTGCAATAGAGTCCAATTTATACCCTTCCATTCCTATGTTCAACATCTTAAGTTTCTTCTCTCATTTAGCAAGTGAGTGAATATTATTGATTTCTCATGAAGTTCTATTATGAGGTATAAAAGATCTAGGAGTGATATCATTGATTGAAAATGTATTATCCCCAAGAATGGATACCTCCATGCCATTAAAAGGAAACTTGATACATTGATGGTAAGTAGATGACACAACTTTCATTTTTTAAATCCATGGTCTCCCTAATAATATATAATATACAAGTGGACCCACATAAAGTACTTGGAAGAATTTTTTTTTTCTATGGGACCCACACAAAGAGGTAGAACAAATCATCCCTTGGAAGACCTCTCCTCTTCATCATAAACCTAATTGTAATCTTCTTCCTAGGATTAATGATATTCTCAAAAAAAATCAACTGTCTAAGTAAATAGAATGTATAAATTTTTAACCTCATGCCTCCATTTATCAACCCATGTATGAGATAGGTTTAATGGATTAAGATATCTACACACAAGGTAATATTTTGTTGATGGCTCAATGACTTATCATCCTCTTAAAAAATGAAAGGTAGCGAGTTCTAGCAATGTGGTTAACCATAATCTGAAACTAGTTCGTAGTGATTTCTTTGGGAACACTAGTCATATGTAAGGCATCCCCTAGAATATTCTTATGAGTAGGAGATAACTATAACAACTCAAAGAGTTATATTTGTGCTAGAGTTCTTTACAATTGGTCCATGATATTATAGTTTGACTTACTTGATGTGGACACTTGTTTAGATGCAATTTTTTTGGATGTAATTTTCTTAGACTTGGATTATTTTTTCGAGGAGTTAGGACCCTTAAGCATGATTTGGGGTTTTCTAATCCTAGTGACTACATTTAGACTATTAAAGGAAGTTGAATTGACTCCTCTAAGAATGATCAAAGGTTTCTCATCATTTTTAGTTTCATGTGAACACCCATATGGAGATGTATGACATCTACCCCTAAGGTACACTCTAGGTTCATCAACATCCAAGTCATAGTTTGTATTCCTTCTTTTCAACTAAATCATGTTAACACTCTCTACTATAGGTTCAAGCATGTTGATCACATTGTTTGTGCTAGTGTAAGTGTAGTTTATCTTAGCATCCCCATTCATAGGTTTGGAAGTTTCCTCTTGTTCATACTTAGGGAAGGGCTCACTATTAGCCTTATGCTCAACAATAGTCATGAGTCCATCTACACCAACCTTGTTGTGATCAATAAGATCTCAAATGATTGTCTTGAGCCTCAAGCAACTATCAATTTTATGTCCCTTGTTTCTATGGAATTTGTAATAGTGGTCATCATTTAACCATTTGGGTTTGATCTTAAGCTCATAACATTTTGAGTTGTTTGACAAAGTGATTACCTTGTTTGCAAGAATGCCCTTTAGATTCACATCATATGAGTCTCCTAAGGGAATAAAATGACATTTAAGCTTTTATGCACATGAAGGTTTACCCTTGGAGTCATCAAACTTTTTTTTGTCGCTAGGATTTGAAGAAGCCTCTTGAAGTTTCATAGCTTGAATTCCACATGAAAAATTAAAGATAGGATCCTTAGGAATAGAGGTATCAACCACACCATCATGAAC
Organism: Cupressus sempervirens; assembly: GCA_028749045.1. Taxonomy (NCBI): domain Eukaryota; kingdom Viridiplantae; phylum Streptophyta; class Pinopsida; order Cupressales; family Cupressaceae; genus Cupressus; species Cupressus sempervirens. Next base: position 1,130,736 of record CM053787.1, read on the forward strand.
AACATGTTTGTTCTTGTTCCAATTGTTGTTCTTACCCTTGTCTTTATTGCCATTTTTGTAGCCATTGGATTTATCTTTGTTTTAATGTAAGTATCCCTTGTTTAACCAAGCCATCCTCTATGTAGAAAGCACTTTATATCATGGCATTAAATTTCTCAAAGAGTTTATTTCTAAGGTCAAAATGTGATTCAAGGACATGAGTGTTCAAAAAGATATCAATCTTTTTCTTTTTAGAAATTAGACGTGGGTATCTAAAATGTGATTTCCTCCACCTTTGCAACAATGTGACAAAAGGTTCACCATGGTTTTTCTTAAGTTTTCACAAATCCAACATAGTGGCTGGTTATTGAATATTGTAAAAGTGGTGTCAAATAAATCTTTGTGCTATCTCTTTAAAGGACTTGAATGGGTGTGTTATTTTAGTGAACCATTCTATAACTTGACCACAAAGAGTCTTAGGAAACAACCTCATGAGATAGGTGTCATCATGCATAAACTCCATGCTCAAGGTATACAACTTCCTAACATGTTCCTAAGGATCTCCATTCTCATAATACTATTAATACTAAGGAAATTCAAATTTTCTAGGAAATGGAGTCAAATATAGACCCTTGTCAAAAATAAAATGACATATAGAGTCAGTGGAAAATGGTGTTTTAGGTTTCTCCTTCTCCTTCTTCATGTATAACAATTCATTTTTCAAGTCTTGTATTTCTATCATAGAAAATTCTATTTGGGAGTGTTCTTTCTTTTGAATTAATATATCAAGATCAAAGTTGTGTGGAAGTTTTATCCCTCTAGAAGCTAGATGCATGAAGTATTGATCACTATTTTGTTCTTAACTTTTCATTGTGAGTTTTTAAATGTGATCATCTTATTGAAAGTGTATGAGTTCATCTTTAGTAACCTCAAGGTCTAAGTCATTGCCATGTACGGAGCATTGTGAGGCATATATAGTATGTATAGACCTAGGAAATGGTGAGTCATATATAACATTATGATATGATATTGGGGGCGTGCTAGGAGGTGAATTATTGTGAATGTTTCCAAAGGTTTCAAAGTTTCCCATGGTTTGAATATTGTGTTGTGAATCAAAACACCTAGTTTCCTCTTCCATGTAGGATCTTTTTCCTAACTCAGTTTGTCCAATTCTTTCATTCTCTGTAAATAGTTATTGCATGTGCCTCTCATATTCCTCTCTAGCCATAGTAAAAGATAGACTATTTTTAGATCTATGTGAAGTAAGAGGTGTCTCAAAGATACTACTAAGAAGATCAAGCCAAGTTTCATAATTTGCCTTAGGTGATTTATCAAATATCATTTTTGGTTCTTTTCCTTTAGAATCATGATGTCAAGTTGTCAAAGGTAACTCGTGGCTACCAAAATGAAAGAGAATGTGATAGATAAAATGATGATTCAAGTCAACTTGATGTCCAAACAAGATTAGCAAAATGTCCACTTGTCCAAAGAGTAAAAAAGTGAAAAAGAGAAGATAAAATAGCAAAGATAGACTTCCCAAAAAGTTCCCAAGCTGCAAGTATGATAGACCCTATGTATGACACTTATGAAAAAATAAAGCCAAGCCAAGATTACAAAAAGGTCTTGTAAGCTAGACACAAACTCTAACCTATTGGAGAAAACTAGAGACCAAATAGACCAAGATCAAGTTTTCCTAATTGACCAAAATAAGTTTCTAAGATAATAGCACAAAGAAAACAATCTTATGATGTTTCATAGTGAACTAAGCAACACCAAGATAATATAATAACAATTTTTCCTAAACCAATTGATGTTTTAGTCTAATATGATATTCTGAAACTAGATGGTATGAAGTTTCATAGTATGGCCAAGTGATAGACTACATTATTGCAGGTGATATTCTAGACTATCATATGATTTTTCTCACTATTGAAGGCGACCGATAAAATTTTAACTACAAAAAGATAAATCTTGACTAAAACATCTAATTTGATTTTTTGTTTTGGATGTTTTGACAAGTTGAAGTGTTAGAAAGAAAACTCAACTGTGAAAAAATTGTTTTTGATTTAAAAAAAAAATACCAATAAGAAAATATGATACATCAACTAGTCTTCAAGCAATCAAGCAAGGGGCAAAGAAAACTTTCATAATACAAACACATGGGGAGGTCTCAAATAAATGAAAAACATATGAATGCTACCATTATGCTTATGTTGAAATAATTTTCATGGGTCTTAGCACAAACAAAGATACATCAAGCAAGAGCTATCTAAAGGACATAGTTTTACTCAATAACTTTTCTAACAACTTAATTCCCCCTTATCCCATGCAAAATGGTTTCCCACAATAGATATTACCTTTGTCACAGATTTCTTTTGAAAAATCTAAAGGGACACATATGGTGATTCAAATCTTGGGGTGACCTGGGTAATCTCCTAGGGTCAATCCTACACAAAGATATTGAGCAGCTAAAATAGGGTACCTTCTAACCTAAGGTTCTCAGTAAGAGTATTCATTCATAGCACCCCCCTTGCATCCAATACAAAACTAGGGCCTAAAATCCACAAGAGTATTCATACTAGAAATTTTCCAATGGTCACAATCACATGAGCATCCTTACTAGAGTGAATAAAGATAGCATGTCCCTCCAAGACTTTAGTCTTTTCCAAGGGCCTTGAAATTATAGTGGGTTGGAGTAGTTTGGTTCACTTGTCCCTACTTGGATTGTTCTTGCAAAATTATTTCCTTAATGGCAAGCCCTTTAATGGTAAGAATATCACAAGGATATTAAACACAAAGTGGATACACAGAGAAGGATGAGAGTTATAATTTCCTCAAAGAGGTAAAGTTCACAATCCCACATTCCAAATGTTTCTCTCAAATATGCCAAGAAAAGTTAATTAAAGCCACTCAAGAGTGACATCTACACTTACTTTCTTGATTCACACTAATGGGATAATATTTTTTATTGCCTTAGAAAGACGAGGATAATTTCCTACCACCAATATGAACCCTTACGTATGATTTATTAGGTGCCTATGAAAATGAAATGCTAATAACAACAACCACAATGATATAAGAAAATAAGCATAATGAAATATTTTCTTTTTCTTTTTTCCTTCAAGGAAACCTACAGAAGCACTTGTTAGTATGCTTATAAATTCAATTTCCTTTAGCAAAAAATCCCTACAAAATGACAAGCTAGGGCACAAGATATGTAAATAAAGAAAAGTAATTATTAGATTTGATGAAATATAAATCTTATGAACCCATGAACACTTGCATGCAAAAGCCTGTCACAAGACAAGAATGTAGATCAAACTAATTGTTCTCAAAAAGTAAAATGTATAAAGAGAGAATGAATAGATTTACAATTATCATCCTTATAAAAGGAGAAAAATAAAACCTAAAAGGTAGAAACCCTAAAGGGAAATATCCTAGGTTGCATGATAATAATTAATAAAAGAATTAATTATTATATTCCTAAATTTTAGCTTTAGCAAACTAGATTTAATAAGAATATCTTATTACTCAAACACCCCTTTAAGATAAACTGAGGGCGTAGCTAAAAATCTAGAAACTACCACTAAAAGAAAAAGCAAATGGGTCATGGAAACAAATGCATGATCGGTACCCAAGTACAACCAAATCTCTGTAAAGAGAAGAAATAGAGAAAACCACATGGGAAAAACCCTACTCCAAGAAGAGATGGAAAGAATTTCCTAGAAGATAGGAACAAAAGGATGATCATAAATAACATTACTGAAGCATAAACTTGCAAACACTATCAAACTGCTGATCCAAATAACCTCCACTGAAGAAAACATGACTAGGTGGATAAGACTAAGTATGAAGAGTTGATCAATCAAATATGGAAGATATCTTCATGGCCTCCAATAGCATGAATGAAAGAGTGTCCATATGGTGATGAATCCATCTCACCAAAATTCATAGGCATCTAGCCACTGTAATCACCTAGTACATAGGATCAAATACTGGATACACATCTTAGTCCATCTAACCAAGAAAGAAATAGAACCAATAGAGCCCCCCTCTAATGTTGAGAGGTAAGAAATAAACATTAAAACTTAATGCAATATCTCTTGCAGAAAGAAGAATTAGGAACATTGAGAGTGCAAAAGAAGAACAAATACCTCTAATGGCACATGTCATCAACACATCATGAGGCTAATGTCAAGGAAGGAACACTCACTTGACAAAGGAAGATGGAAAAAATGGACAACATGAAACCCCTCGAGGTACATTATAATATAGTATGAGTACAACAAAATACAAAGATGTGCAAGATCCTAAAATTCAATTGAGTGACATTTTATCTCAATGCGTTAACAAAAATTATGCAAAACATGTCTACAAAGGCTATAAGATACATAAGGTTGATACAATAGATAGTACAACTTGTGATGAATCGTCTAACCCTAGACTTGAAATAACTAAGATATCCACCAAAATGCAAAAATGGAAAAAATTGAATAGAATGTGTCTAGACAAGAATTTGGAAAAACAACTAGTATTATTGGAAAGATCTCTAAAATACCTTTCCAATGATATAAAGAATTCCAAATTATAGATCAGATGCTCAAGATATGTCTCTTGGAGTGCAAAAAAGAATTCTTGAGTTTGACTAGAAAAAAAGCCATAAAAATTCATCCAAATTGAAAAAATATCTATACCACTATGATAGGCTCAGAACTAACCTTCCCACTATATCTAGTTTGTGGAAAACAAAGTCTATATGCCTAAGATATGAGCAAAAGTGTAAAACTAGGTCAAAATAGAGTTGGAAAGGCAACCAGGTGTGATGTAGTGCTGATGTCAGCAAGTGATGGACCCAAATTTGATGGTCAAATGATTGTTGATGCAAAAAAATACTTGAAAGATGACCAATTTTCTGGAAAAAAATTATCAATTGTTAGAAAATATTGTTAGTACTAGGAAAAGAACCCAATGGCAAAAATGCATATTGTAAAAAATATTTGTGCCCATATAAACTACCTATACTAAAAACAAAACTATCGACGGTAAAACATTCTAGCCATGGAAAAAACTAACCCACAATGCAAAAAGAGGGTTTAATGGCAAACCAAGTGTAGAAAACCACAGTAGGAGAAACTACTATTTGGAGGGAAAAAATTTGTGACACCCACCAAAAAAAATTGGGAAACCATAAATGTTGAATATGAGAAAAAATCATGAAACACCCATAAACCTGTAAATCGCCTTTCGAAGGCCCATGAAATTGCAGACAAAGATTCTACATGCACTGACAAAAGACCAACACTATCAACAACTAACCTCACTGGATGATGTCATAAGTGCAAAGGAGGGGGCCGAAAATAGTGGTCGATCTTAGTGGCACAATTTCCTACACATTACTAATAAACAAAAGCTCTTCTTGTCCCAAAATCAATGTGGTGGTTGGTGACATTTTCAAGGGGCAAATTATGAAGTTCACAGGTGGAGTTGCTTTGTTAGCTTACGTAGAGAAGAGTACGGGCTCGCAACTTGCGTTAGTAGGTCTGTGTGACCCCCAAACAAAAATTGTCCTCAACTTTGAAAAAAACATTTTTTATCATGTACCTTTTTATATTTTTTTTCAAAAAAATAGCATGCGCTATTTATTAAAAAAGGTCCTACACAAACATTTTTCTTTTATTATTTTTGGAAAAATAATAAAATCACTGCCTTAAGATGTGTGCCTAAGGTCGTTCAACCTTAGGCTAAATTTTTCTTGCCTCAAATTTTAGTAATATCTAAACTAGACAAATCTTGTATAGGAATGGGGCTTTTTGAGTGCTCTGAGCTCAACAATGATGTCTATTTGGGCTCAAAGTGATCCAAAATGAAGGTTCCCCCTAGATCCAATAAAAACTCCAAAAACCTTCAAGATTAGGAACAAGTTGTGAGAGATGCTACTTTGATACCGTGTTATATTTGATGAAATACAAATCTTATGAACCCATGAATGCCTGTATGTAAAATATCATCACAAGATAAGAATGGAGATTAGACAAATTGTTGTCAAAGAGTAAAATGCATAAAGAGATAATGAATAGATTTATAATTATCGTCCTTGTAAAAGGAGAAAGGTAAAACCTATAAGGTATAAACCCTAAAGGAAAATATCCTAGGTCACATGATAATAATTAATAAAAGAATTAATTATTATATGCCTAAGTTTAGCTTAAGAAAAGTAGAGTTAATAAGAATATCTTATTAGTCTAATGGTAACCTTGCAAAAAAACTTGTTAAGTTGTTGTTGGGAAATCAGAAAACCAAAATGCAATGAGATGAAAGAAAGCTAATCTACAAAAAACCAAAAGAAACCAACAAGAAATCTCCAACATCTTTCATAATTCACCAAATATCATACAATTTATCTTTGTAAGCCAATCGATATTTCAACTACAATTGACTGAGACCACAAACTATATGAACTTTTGCCCTATCAGAGACGATATTCCATCTTATTATCAAACAACATAACTCAATTGAACAAAAATTACTTGCAGTATAGAGAAATGTCGATAAAAAACCTACAAAATGTCATAGGATATTTTCTATTTGAAAAATAAAAATAATAGATCTCCACACTAAGAAACTAAAAATAAGGTGAGCACAGTTTCATAAGTCATTACTCTTGGGAGAACCCATGAAGAGAGTCTCAAGAATTGAATTGTAGCTTCCTACTTGTAACATGAAAGGAAAATAAAAGATAGATGGTACTTCTGGCTCTCAAGTGAACCAAGATGAGTGACCCTAGCAAGGTGCACTACAAGATGGAGGATTTAGTTGAGTAAGAACAACTAGATGAATCTCCATGGATCTCCAAGTGAATATGCAAATGCAAAGTAAGATAATATGGATGCAAAAGCTACTCTAAATGATGATGCAAATGCAAGTAAAATTAAAGCAAACTAAGATAACACAATGAGAATTACAATGCCCCCAATTAGACTATGTGATTTAATCTATAATGCAATAAAAGAAAGACTAAACTAGTATGCAAATACACTAGATGAGAATGCAAATAAGAGTGTTTAAATGAAAGTGCAACAACATAACAAAAGCATGAAAACATAGGATATGAGAAAGTCATGAGAAAGCCTCTTTTTAAAGAACAAAGGATGGTTAGAGATTAAGAGGAAAAATTGAGGGTGGAGAATGATTCTCATTTTGACTTTGTGTAGGCAAAAGAATGTGTGGAGGAGATTATGAGGCAAAAGAGGTTCCACTCACCTTGGAAACTATGCATTCAATGTTGAGACCAAAAAAAAAAAAAAAATTAGGAAATTCCTTTTTAGGATAAATTTGATTTATTCAATTAAATGGGGGAATGTTTTTTTAATTAAATATAGACTTAGGATAAGGCAGTCAAACCATAGGATAAAATTGATAAATGATTATAAGATGATTTGAGCAAAGATTATTCATTAAATAAACTATGTGAAATTGATCAAGCATAAGATGTGGTCTAGCATAGATATTAAAAAAATAGAAAAGGGGGGCATATAGTTTACTATACCATTTTTGGGTGATTACAAGGGTGACCTTCTTTTCCACTTCTTCATTATTATGGAAGAGGTGACTGTGTAGGACCATTAGTAAAGTTACAGAAGGACATCTAAAAGGTATTATCATCACTAGTAACACATAACCCACCGCACATCAACAATTTGTGGGAACAAATGAAAGAGAAGAAAATGGTACTTCTAATTGTTTGGGATCACATCTACAAATCTAAAGATGAAGGCATCTTAGGGTTAAAAACATGTTAAAGAAAAAAGTAAAGCTCTAAGAGCTAAGTTAGTATGGGGTATGTGCAACAACCCAAAGTTAAAATGGGTTAAAATATTAAGAAACAAATACTTGAAAGGCAGAGATCCAACAAGTCTTTTTCATTTTGAAAATTGGACCCAAAAGGTTCAAGGATTTTGGATTTCATGATGGACTGTAAAAACTTAATTAGTGATCATCTAACATGAAACTTAGGCAAAGGAGAAAACCCAATCTTCTGGTGTAGTGCCTACCCTCGTTCACATTTTTTCTAGACATATTGTTGCTATTATTATTAGACTATGATGGACTAGTTTTATGTTGATGGATTAGTGGTATTGTTTTGAGACTATCAGACATTATGTTATGGTTTCAGAGGTTATGTGATGAGATCATTATATTGTTTTCAACTATGGTTGATGATTAGTTGATGGTTATTATCTCAGGTGTTTTATTATGGATACTTACCCCATACTTGCATGTGTATGTTGTGTGTGTTTTCTTATTGTATGGCGTTTCTGATGTGGTTAAGGAAGGGAGTCGTAGTCACCTGCTTAGTCGGGATCTACAGGATGCACCACTTCCTGCCATTGTTTGTTTAGCTTAGCATTATATATATTGTATGTACATGCATGGTTTTTCTGTAGGTTGCAAGTACCGGGTATCGACTTCCCTGAATTGCCGGGATGAGCATACCCTATTATACTATCTCAATGATAAGAGAAGGGAGATAAATTTTCAAGTCCAAATCTCAAACCTTTAAGCCAATTGTCCTAGTAAGGTAGGACAAGTATCTGGATATTCTACCCATCGAATGTGTCAAATGACATGATTCGTGATTTTTAACCCTTTAGATTGATTTTGAGTGATTTGCTCTATGATGGGTTTTCATATTTTTTTTCTTGGAGGTCTATGGTGAATTTTTTATTAATTAAGTCTTAATAAATAGATTTAATTAATAAATTAATTATTTGAGAAAATTAATATAAAATATTATGTTATTTGATATTTTGATTATAATTAATTAAATGAGAATTAATTGAGGAAAAAGAATTAAATAAAAGAAAATTAAAATTAATAATAGTTATAAAAATAATAATAAAGTAATAAATAAATAATAATAATAAAAGTTATAAAAATTAAAATGAAAGTTATAAAGATTAAAATGGAAGTTATAAATATTTAAATGGAAATTATATAAAAAGTGAATTGGAGTTATAAGCTTGCATGGGAGTTAACACACTTTTCTATTTCTCAAGTGTCAACAACACGGGGGTTAGTGCATCAATTAAGCACATGGTGTCTACAACCCTATGGCTCATCTTGAAGGTTGGAAAAGACCCATGCTTAGTTGGTGACACCTTCTAGCTGTTTCTAGAAGCATTCTAGATGTTTCCTGAAAGCTCTTTATATTCAAGCATTCATAGAGGCTTAGACATAGCGGTTGGAGTGCAAATTGGAGCATTGGAGGACTCGAGAACTTTGAAGAAGGGAGGAGCTTGCTCTATGAGTTTCTGAGGAAGAGCGAATTAACATCAAAATTTGGGTAGATTCTTGTAATTTTAATTATGCTATTACGGCATCATGCATTCCCTGTCTTCTTCGTGTCTTTAATATGTCTTCTAAAGAATTTTATAATTTATTGTGCATTCTCAATATGGGTAGATTAATTTATTTGAAAATTTTATATGCATAGATCTAAAAAGAACATGGGGTTAGGGTTGAGATTCATAGTCAAACCCATTAGATTAATTATTGGAAATCAAAGGTTTATGGAGGAATTCTGAAAAATTGAAGTTGTATTGATATATTGTCAATTTTCTTATACTTATATATATATATATATATATATATATATATATATATATATATATATATATATATATATATATATATATATATATATATATATATATATATATATATATATATATATATATATATATATATATATATATATATGCTCATATATTGTGATATTTTAAATTTTGCATATATTTGTATATACATACATACATATATATATATATATATATGTATATATATATATGTATATGTATATATATATATATATATACATGTATATGTATATATACATATACATGTATATATACATATACATGTATATATACATGTATATGTATATATACATATATATACATATATATACATATACATATACATGTATATATACATGTATATGTATATGTATATATATGTATATATATGTATATATACATATACATGTATATATACATGTATATGTATATATACATATATATACATATATATACATATACATGTATATATACATATATATGTATATATATACATATACATATATATACATATACATATATATATATATATATATATATACATATATATATACATATATATGTATATATAATATATATTTGTTAAAAAAAATCAGATAACATACCCATGGGCGAAAACATTTTAATAAACATTTTAAACCAAATCGCAAATGGAAATCATGTTAGCGATTTTAAAAATAATATAAACATTTTATAAACATTGAGTCGGGGGGGGACGAGACCCGCACCCCCCATTGCGGTCGCAGTGTACCGCTGTCGCAGGTACTACGATGGCAGTGGTACGCAGTACCACTGACGTCGCAGGCCCTGCGACCGCAGGGTCCTGCATACCGGCAATCATATTATATAAATGTGTGTTATTTAAAAAAAAAAAAAATGTTTGCCATATTTGATTTTGGCATTAATCGAATTTGATTAATTCGATTTTGTTAAATGATAAAATAATTTATATATTAATAAATGTATTTATATATATATATATATATATATATATATATATATATATATATATATATATATATATATATATATATATATATATATATATATATATATATATATATATATATATATATATATATATATATATAAAATATGTAAATACGATTATTTGTTTTATAATTGTAAATTGATAATTGATTTATATCAAAGGCTCATGATTAAAATTAATTGTTCTATTAAGTATATTAAATATTGATTTGGTGGGGGATGTTTGGATTAAAATTATAATTAAAGAATGGATTTGTATTCATTCTAAATGTATAAATGTTCCTTCAAATTCTTTCTCTAAAATTGGAAACGTAAACCAAGACTTTTGCATTTAAATTCAAATTGTGAATTCAACAAAACCAAAACATGTGTTTACATTGTGTATTCGTTATGTTATTGTTTTGAGTTTTGGGTTGTCTAGTGATTATCAGTTATAGGACGTCTACCAGAGGCTTGGGAGTTATGTGATTGAGATGTCATGATGATGTTTTAATCTCAATCTTTATAAACCCAACCATGGTTATGTGATGGAATGCTCTATGTATTGTTTGTAATTACTGATTGTTATAGTTGAGATTCTTATGTATGAGACACTTGACTTAACCATTATTTTTGGTCTTTGATTAGTTAACCTTGGTTATTTTCTAGTCGCCATGATGGGACTGTGATGTAGATTTATTCTTGATGATGTCATGATGTGACATGTTTGACTCAACCATTTTTGGAGTCTTCGATCAGTATGATTGAGATATATTTTGGTTATTAAGAACCATTGGATACTTTGATTATCAGTGATACTTTAGTTGCCAATAGAGAGCTGTTGTGTTCATGATTTTCTATGGATGTTGCTCATGGAGATTTGATGCTTTTATGCATATTTGATGATTTTATTATGGATTATCCTTGTGATTTTGAGATTTATGATTCCATGAGCATTAGGGTAGGATATCTGCATGTAGTGACGGGAAGTGGCTTGCAATGGAGGTCAGGGCCTTAAGAGGCTATCAGGGTAACTCATTGTAAGTTGGATTAATAAGTGATAACATTCACACCTAATACTAACTGAATGAACCTAAAAAGATAAGAGTTTTGTTCTCGCCCATGCCTTGAGTGCTTGTACAAGCTAGGATGGGAGTAGTGAGACGCATGGTTGCGACCTTGCATTCTGTAGTATGCCTCGTCAATATGAGAGGATACTAGTGGCTGCATGAAATCAGTATGGACCCATGGAGTTTAGCTAACTGCTAGGATAACTTGTATGTGATAATTGTGATGACACTTTCCTGCTTGCATTGTAGGTTCCTACATGTCATTGTGTGCCTCTGGGATTAGATGTCAGATTTTGTGTTTGGAACCTTTGAGTTAGTATACTTTTAGGATTCCTGGACTTATGGAGATTTGTGTATGTGTTATGGATAGCCTTTTTGGGACTTGAGATTATCTCCTCAGCACAGTGGGAGTGGACCACTTAGGTACCATGCGATCGGGTGGTAGTGTATTTTCCACTCTTATCATTTTGAGATTCATTGAGACATCATGACTGATGTGTCCTTCATGATGGTGGATATGTATCCTTTTCATTGATGATTAGCATATCTTAGATGATGTTATCTTATGCTTTTATTTGCATGTTAAGACTACTTTCTACATATGATGTTGTATATGTTAGGAGTGACATTCCTACTATGTTAATACTGATGATCTCTTCGATGATTTGGAATGTTACACACGGAGGGATGGCTAGGATCCACGATGGTCTAATGATGCTATTAACAGTTGGGAGGAACTGTGCACTTAGTATATTATGTTTGATCTTTATGATGGATGTATATGTCTTCTATGATGATGTATCATGTATATCATGTGACTATCTTTACTTTGATGTATCATGGATTAGAATAGGATGATGTACCTTATTTTATGTATGTATATTCTTTTGAGCTTGTCATACCCTGTGACATGTATAGTGGATGATTGAGTATTTGAAATGTAATGTATAAACATTGGACTTATCATTATTATTTCATGTGGATGTTTTACTAGATGGATTCATGTATGATAGATGTTTCTAGATGTATTCCAATGCAAAGGGATCTTTAAGAATTTAATTTGATTATATATGTTATGTTTAATTTTAGATGGACATTACTATTGCTTTCGTTATTGTGCATAAGTTATACGTGGTATTTACTTTCATGAAAAAAAAAATACTGCTAAACTTAGTGAAACTCTAGGTTGATTCTTTGGATCCCTTGGCGGGGCATTACATCTGGGATGACCCCTGGGGACTTCTCAATGAAAAGATTACAAGTTTAGATAACTTTGAGACCTGTAAAAGAATTCTTGAATCCCAAAGGGTAAATTTGTCAGAGATTATATTTCTTTTCCAATCACAAATATTCCTTTGAAATGGAAATGGAAAATCTTAGATGAGATCGATATCCTTGCATCAAGAAAAGAAAAACTACAAGAAATCTTACTCTATAGAAATACAACCTTAAATATGGTAAAGATAGACTGGTGTATATTGACTCTTAATTAAGGGAATACAATACCAAAGAGGTGTATAGTAAATTGATGAAAAAAAAACTAAGATAACAATACTAACCTTCCCTTAAATCTTTTTTGGGACAAGAATTATCTCCCCAAAGAAGATCTTTTTGTATGGATTTCCCTTCAAAAAAATATGACAAATAGGTTTAGAAAGATAGGGCATGAAGGGCCTAGTAGATGTTATAACACCCCACTAGGAAACCCAGGAGAAATTAACCTATTATGTAACTGTTGGCTCTTGATTTAACAATTTTGGAAATAACCAATACATCTAAGGTTAGAAAATTCCTATGATGGATGCACTTGACTGCAGTCTTGGGCCAATTATAAGGATAAATCCTTCTTCTTCTTCAGGCTCTGTTAAACCTAGGTGGGTGGACCTCAAACTCTTTATATGGTACTAGTGTAAAGGCATACAAATGAATCTGAAAAATAGATAAAATCTCTTAATCTTCTATGTTTGTGCAAGCATCCATGGATGAAATAGCTACTTAATAGAGCACATGAACTTGATAAACTTAAGTGAGGGAAAACTCTTTTAATTCTTAAATACAAAGGAAAGATATTTGATTAAGATTTGTATCTCAGCATAACCCAGGTATGCAACAACAGAGAACATGCATCCTTCAAGCTGACCAGTCCCTTATCCATTGGGCATCAACTAAACTTTAACATGCAAATGGATACCTAAATTATACTCATATATTCAGGCATGTGATCTATCTATTTGACTTGCAAATAGACATCAGTCTTCATAACAACTCTCATATTATTATAAAATCCTTCTGGTGTAGACTGCAACCCTACCAGTATAAATAAGCATTTACTTGGCTCTTTGTTCCAACAACAAATCTATTTTGATATACAACCTTAAGGGATTGCAACTGAATTCAAGACCTTGGTTCTCAAACACAAAATATTACAAATAACAGAAGAAGGAGATGAGAGTCAGAATGAAACTGAGAAAGGTGAAGCTCTTGTATTAATTTCATTGAAAGTAATACATCATCTACATATCAAAACTCAGAAAATACACAAAGAAATGATTGTGTAATATAACAATGCTTCAAAAGAGATACAATATGTTGCTCATAACTGAAGAACACTGAGAAAATGGTATCACAACTATGAGAAAAATCTCAAGAAATTGGAACTAGACTGGTCTCACAATCCACCTAAAATCTTCAAAGAATTGGAACCCCTACAATAAGAAGAAAAGGAAGATATATAGGAGAGAAAATCTTTTTGGGTCTCTAATCTGAATTTGACATGTGTCCCACTAAAAGAGTCTTCAATCTGGAGCTATTGAAACTGAACTTCCTCATCTACCTGCACTTTGAAAACCATAAATGATGCCAAAATATATGATATATCCCCCCTTAAAATATGAAAATATCTCATGAAGGAATATCAAGAAATCATCACAATCTAGATTGTGGCTCCAAAAATCTAATCTCATCATGCCACATTTGCTTTTCCGTGAAATTCATCATTGTGCAGTTGCTAGAAAAAACAATTGCTTCAACCACCTCCAAAAACATTCAATTCATCCTTATAATTGTTGGGGAAGTCAAATCAGATGAAAAAATTTAAATCTGATTGCAATTTCATCTGCAACATTAAATTTGCACCACTTCTCTATATAATTCCCACTGCAACCCCCCAGATCACTAGATAAATTTTTGTGCCTTGGCTTTGAAACTTCTTTATGCTCTGTTAATTTCCTACAATTCTATAGTTCAAATAATGGCAAGATCATAGATTACATTCGAGAATTGAAATCACATGAATGAGCTCTGTGCCATATTTAACTCTCAGTAACCATTACCTCAAGTTGCATCAGAATTTTAAATCTCATTCATCGATTTTCACCACATCAGGCGATTCAAATTCAAAAATCAATGAAATTTATATCCTTAAGAGCAGGGCCACATGTCTTATTATCACTTACCTACATTCCTTAAATTTCTTGCACCTTAAAATTGTGGGTAAGTGCCAATCGTTGATCAAGACAAGATCAATGATTACACAAATCTATAGTTGAATAAGGCCCAGTTAGCTGCACTGACCAATGGGAAAGCTCCATGTGAATCTATGCCTCCTAACAACTTCCATGCAAGTGAGTTCCATATCACCCCTTGAGCGAATGAATACTTGACATCATTTTCTCCATGTGTCAAGCTGGCGCATTCCAACATTCCTTATTGAATGAGCATCTCCATATTGCGGGATTGCGCCAACTGTTGATCAAGACAAGATCAACGGAGACACTGCTTATACCTTTAATCATTATAAGTTAGGAATAGTGACATCACCATGGACACGTGTCTACATGGTGCATACCCACATTCCTTAAATTTCTTTCAAGTTCTCAATGCAGGCAAGTGCCCGCCATTGATCAAAACAAGATCAATGATGCAAAAAAATCTGTACTTTATGGTTGCTTCATCTACTTGTGCCAATAAAATAACTCCTCTCAACCCTCATGCTCTGACCCATCTAACTACTGCATTAATTGTTAAAAATCCATGCCCACATCATAAGAATTTCCACCTGGGCATATGTGTCATACAACATGGCATGACTCAACATTTTCCCTCAATCCTTGGCCCTACTATGACACGTAGTGCAAAGGTGCATACCCGCATTCCTTATTTCTTGAGAAATTTCTTAATGTGGGCATGTGCCAACCCTCGATCCTTGAAAGATCTATGGTTTAACAAAACTTCTGTTGATTTGGCAAACAAAACACTTTATCTGCATAACTGGCAGTACATATCAGCAATTATTTTACAGCTTGGCACACCGTAGCACACACTGACAATTCTCGGCCCTAGCTTGCTACGTGTCATCAAAGCACATGCTCACATTGTTTAAAAGCCTTGTATCTCAACATTGCAGGAATGCAACATCCATTGATCTGATCAAGATCAATGGTCACACAAAATCTGTGTTACATAGGACCTTTTCTCAATAAAATAATTGAGCCCGATGCAAAAAAAAATGACTAATAAAGGTTTAAACAATATTTTAATGAAATTATGCTTGCACAAACCCAACATTAGGGTAAAATGATATATCTTCAAAATCATTTTTATGAAAAACTATTTCGAGAGTTTTTTCAAAACTAGGGTAAAACAAGACATGGCACTAGGGTTTCTGAGAAATTCTCTGAAGACAAACCTTGAGAATATAATGGAATTTCAAAGACACAAAGACTAGGCTATGAACTAGGGAAATCTAAGGATTCTTAAAATATAAGGAACAAAACCCTATTTTGCAAGACTTTAAGATTCAAATGATTTTTCACTAAATTTTTCCATAATTTTTGCATTGTGAAAAATTAGACTAACAGTAACAATTTTTACCAAACAGTTTTTTTAGAAGTTTACACAACAATAATGTATATCAATGTGGAAGCAATATAAAACATACACATCAAATACACATTAAGCAATATAACAATAGTTCACATATCTCAAGGGTTCCTTAACATTGAATCACATTTGTGTAGGCATTATTAATTAAATATAATCAGAAGTACAATATCTATATCCATAAAGGAATAACATATACATGATCTCATAGAGAATACATAGGTACAACTAATACAATGAAGGACATCCAAAACATAAGAATGACTACACATGTCACAGTTTATATAATAATAATACAAATAAAATACAATACATCGTCTCATAGAGGTCTCTAGACACAAAGTACAAGATAAATGGATACATCCACTGAAGATGGGAACATGTCTCCAAAATATATAAATAGGAAAGGTATAACTATAACAATGGCACATCCAACACATGTACAAGTCTGTCGAACCTCAACGGTAAAAGAATCACTACCACCCAACCTTCTAGTAACTTAATTAGACTCACTACCACTATGTTGTAGAGATGATGTACAATCCCACATGGATATTAAATCACAAAAATAATTCTTAGGCAAGGGATCTTGAAATCTCTCTATATCAAGGGTACCATAAACTAATGATACAAATAAAATATCAACAAGCCACCAATGCCAACTCCACATACCAAAACTAACAACCAAAAGAAAATTTTGCAAATAAATACCAATTCAAATAAATAACATCCCCCTAATAAATAAAAATCACAAATTGAATAATAGCCCAAAAATAAATGACAACCACCATAGGAAAATACACAATATTCAGAGGAGACTCAGGCTACATGCAATGATAACTTGCTAGTGAATCCAACATTTTGTGGGCAAGAAAATTTTAATGTCGAGGGCGATTTTTTTGTTTCATATAGGGAAATAAAATATTACATGTTAGCAATTTTTTTTTTGCCCTAGCAAAAATTATTTTAAATGTGGTGAATTAATGTTTTTTCTTGTTGACATATAAATAAGTGATGGCTATTGTTTCCCTTGCCAAAAATAAATTAATAATGTCAGAGACAAATTACTTGTTTTGTAAGAAAATGAATAATAATGGTCTTGGCTAATATTTAGTGGTAAACTAAAAACTTATTTAATCTAAAAGTGAATTAGTAGTCACTTCAAGTTTTAACTTGTGTATTATCTTAGGTCTATTATTAATAATGTCATATCATCGTTTCGTTAGTGTCATTATTACCAAGTTTTTTATCATCACTTTCAAATTTTGTATTATTAATACAATAGTTTTATCGACCGTTGATTAATTAGAGATCAACGACAGAAGATGCATTTTGGGGCCACTCACTTGAAAAGACTTGGACTTGCATGAAATTCTTCGAAATGGAGACATGTGGGCATGAAAACCATTAAGGCATTAACTGAAATGTACTCAATGTCAAAAAATTTCAACTATCTGACATTAATGCAAGTACATTTCAGTATTTCACACACTTGAAAATTAATAGGAATACAAAAAATAAGATATGAAAGATCACGAATGCCAAACAATTTAATGCAACTACCATTAAATAGCCTCTTCAATTCCTCTTTCATTATTATTTCTCAAATTCTTCAATCTAAATTTGGTTTGTAGAGTTTCTTGAATCTTAGTAATGGGTATGCCAATTTGCTTGAAATGCACTATAATGGCTCTACAAAAGCCCTTTTTGGGTAGGATTCATGACAATGTCCTTGCCATGGTTTGCAAGCCAGATGCCCAAAGTCCTTTTATCCACCATGCTATATTCATGGTCCTTGTCCATGAATTCTTAAGAAATGATAAGAGGTACCGTTTGTCCACAGATATTACCTCCTGCTTCTTTGCATCTCTTCTCGACCTTGGAGGTAGTCAAATAGACATTTTGATGCTTCTGCGTAACATTTTAAGGAAACATTTTTAGAAGATGATATCAAAATTTTTGTATTGGTCGAGTAGGTATCAAGGTCAGATATTGGCATCCCTTTTGCAGATGTAGAAGACAAGTGTTGGGAGCAAGGCATAGGGAGCATTATATAAAAGTATCGCTTCCTGGTTGGCATGAATGAATGGTAATTGACTCTCCATCAGAAGTGAACATGACTTAGAAAGGATTTTTACAAAAGTGGCTATTGTTAGATGATGTTAGCGAGACTGACTTCACATGGCTGGACAAGTTCAGTGACATCATCTTTTCCAATAGATTCCTCATCAAGGAACTTGAAGAGCTTTCTGATTGAAGGCTTCAAGCCCTTAGCCCCTCAGTCTGCTTATGCTTCTAGCCTTCCTATACCCTAGTTTCATATTCTCTATTTTTTGAATCCTATTTCCTTAACCCTTGCCCTTTGGGCAAAAAAATATTTTTAAGATATCTGTTTTTTCTTTGGATTGGGCCTTGCCCTTTAATGTGCATTGTAAATTATGAAATAGTAAAACCAAGTTAATTTAATCAGCTATTTTGAATATCTATGCTATGAATCAGTATTATGTACATTGTACACTTTAAAATATTATCAATGAAAATAATAGTTTTTGGCTTCTCAAATCATTATTCTTGTTAGTCTACAACTTTGTTATAAAAAATTAACTGTTAATAGTTATAAAGTTAGAACTTAGAAACAAAAAAAAGGGATTCAACAATCCTTTTATGGTTTCATATTTAATTAACGATTTATAGTAAAAAAATATTCAATTGAAAATCATACAATTAAAAGTTTTGTAATTTCTAAAACTATTTTTCTTTAATCTGATTGATTAAAACAAATGGAATGATAAGAGCGGAGTTCAAGGAAAATAAAATATTATAACCTTAACAAAGTTAAATAAAACTTTGATAATTTATGTGTCAATTTTATTATTTCATACCTATCTTGTCACCTAACTTTTTTCATTATGAAATATTTTAAATGATGAAGAATAGTTTATAAACAATTATCGCAATTTACAATATATGTTAATAATTTATAGATAATTAAACTAAATAATAAATATGAATAAAATATAGCATTTGTAATTATATTTTTAAATTTAAATTATTTTATTTAAATTAAACTATTGTCATTATTATTTCATATCTTGTACCAATTTTATTTTATAAAATTTAATATATCTTTATTGAATTTTTCATATCATCTTTACAATAAAAAGTTTATGATAGAAAAGAAAATCCTTTATTTATATTATATTATAACTATTATAATTATAATTATAAATTATATATATATATAAACATTAGAATTTTGACATGCTCAAACTTAAAAATAAAATAATAATAATTAATAACAATTTCTACAACAAAATTTATTTCAATATTTTTGTATATATTAATTAATATGCTATTTACATTCTTTTCATGCTAATATTTTTTTAAATCAAATTTTTACTGATTCTATCAATTTTTTTGCCACAAACTTAGTTGCTATGGAACCTTGTTTAAATAATTAATATTAGTTATTTGAAAGGTTTCAGTTTTAACGATCCACGATTTGATCTAGACCATTCAATGAACAATAGACCAATGACCGCGGCTCTAGTTCGAGCCAAATTTTAAAAGATTAAAGTTAATAGAATTTTTACCCAAAATCAAGACACGTGTACTCAAAGATTTTACCTAAAATCTCGACCGTTGACTAAAAGAAAGATAGACGGCCCGAGATGAATTTTGGGCCAATTTGGGGAATGGTTTCCCATGTGCCTAGATTCATCCTAAATCATGAAACATGTCTGGTCATTTCAAAGCTCAATTAAGCGTCAAGACTTGGTTAATATTAATAATAATTATGTTTATAAACAATTATCACAATTTTTAATATATGTTAATAATTTATAGGTAATTAAACTATATTACATTTTAATTTTGAAACTAAATAATAAATATGAATAAAATATAATATTTGTAATTATATATTTAAATTTAAATTATTGTATTTAAATTAAACTATTGTCATCATTATTTCATATCTCACACCAATTTTATTTTATAAAATTTAATATATCTTCACTGAATTTTTCATATCATTTAATAGTAAAAAGTTTATGATAGAAAAGAAAATCCTTTATTTATATTATATTATAACTATTATAATAATAATTATAAATTATATATATATATATATAATATTTTATATAAATAATTAAATTAACATCAGGATTTTGACATGCTCAAACTTAAAAATAAAATAATAATAATTAATAACAATTTTATAACAATATTTATTTCAATATTTTTCTTTATATTAATTAATATGCTATTTAAATTCTTTTCATGGTAATATTTTTTTAAATCATTTTTTTACTAATTCTATCAATTTTTTTGCCACAAACTTAGTTGCTATAGAACCTTGTTTAAATAATTAATATTAGTTATTCGAAAGGTTTAAGTTTTAATGACTCATGATTTGATCTAGAGCATTCAATGAACGATAGATCAACGATTGTGGCTCTATTTCAGGCCAAATTTTAAAAGATTGAAGTTAAATTCTATTTCTACTCGAAATCAAGACACGTGTACTCAAAGATTATATCCGAAATCCCAATTATTGATTAAAAGAAAGATCGACAATGTGAGATGAATTTTGAGCCAATTTGGGGAATGTTTTCCCATGTGCCTAGATTCATCTAGAATTGTGAGACATGTCTAGCTCAATTAAGTGTCAAGACTCGGTTAATATTATTAATAATTATGTTTAGTCTTTTAAAACAATTATTACTTTATCCTGACTCCGCAATGTCGTGATTGTTAAGTAAAATATAGATCAATGCCAACAACAACAGCCTGGGATGAATTTTGGATAAATTTTGGATCCACTATTGTTGTTGTTAAGAAACATCTAGAATTGTGACACGTGTCCTTGACAAGTGTCATGATTCTAGATGACTCTTGATAATAGTGATAGCATTTCACAAATTGACCCAAAAATCATATTGATAATTAAGTTCAATTTTTATTAATTTATTTATTTAAAATGAAAATTTTTCAAAATTCAAATGTACATTAATGTAATAAATTTTTATTTTTTATTATTGTAGTTATGTACATTACTACATTATTAAGTCTTTATGTCATTTACATGTACATTGTACATATCATTAGTAAAGTACCTAAAATCATTAATTACTTAATACTTTTGTTTTAACTTTTAACTATTTATCTTCTATGTTATTAGAGTATGAAGTTGAAAGTTCTCCAAGTTGAGAGTTTGATACAATAGGGTTTTCAAATTTCAACTTTTTAAAGACTGATTGAATTCCATTTTGTGTTCTAAAGATTAAAAGTGTGAAACTTGAGTATCAGAGGACAACACCAATTATCAAATCTCGATTCTGGGTATTTAAATTTTTTAAATATTTTTTCATTGCAATTTGCAGCAATAGAAATCTTGATTTTTATTACATCTTAGGTTTACACTTTACAATTTTTTTAAATAGGTCTTGAAGAAGAATTTTGTGCAATAACTAGTAGCAAGCATGGAAAAAACAAAGTAAAAAACCTCTAGTATGAGTGCAAGCATAAATGAAAAGAAAGACATTATAGAACTTAGGCAAGTGCTACAAACCCCAGGTTTCACCGATGAATGTCATGATATTTTTTATCCTGTTACCCATGGAAATTTTGGAATCGTATGAATTAGAAATTCATTGTTTAATAAGTGGAAACATACACAAAAGGGGAGAAAGTATTACAAATATAACTGTATTCATGCACATACAAATAAACTAGCTACTTTGGTTACTGGATTAGCAAACCTCACTGTATTTGAGGTATTCCTTTTCCCTGAAATTGTAATGCTATGTGCTCAGAATTATGATGAAATAGAAAGGCAATTGTAAACCAAAACACTTAGGAGGAAATTTTATCCATAACTAAGAGTGAATTTTTCACTCTATTAGACCTAGGGCTAGGGTTTAAATCAAAAAGTTTTAATGAGCACATTGACTTGGATAAACTAGCACTGGCTTATGACAAATTGGAAAGAGTTTTTGAAGATTCATATATTAAGGGTTTAATAAACTCAGATTCATCTACTAGTGTTACATTGGACATAGACCATAAGCCTCCTTATCAGTATGATATTTTTATGCCATGGGTTCAAAATACTATTTCTTTTTTATCATTTTTTCTGGGATTGAATAATAACAAGGAAGTGAGGGTTAGTGTTCTTGAAATGATTTATAATATCCATTGTCAAGGTCAGTCAGTTGAGAAGGTAGATTTAAGATATAATTTTGTTTAGCACATTGTTGAATCTATGCAACAACAATAACTAATGATTAAATAAAGTATAACTATAGGCAAGACGAAGAAATTTACATTCACAAGTTACTTGTGGTACCTTCTTTTAGCAAAGTATCACCCATATTTGAGACAGAGATCAACAAGCTTGATATTGAGGTCTATAAGTTTGATGAGAAAACCTAGAAGAAATCAGAGACTCCAAGTCTAGTATATGAGTGGACATATAAGATGAGGATCACTGCTAATAATAATAACTACAAGCATTTTGTAGACTTCTTTTTGGCACCTATTTACCAAAAAATCATAGGCACTTTGTGAAATGTCCCCTTTTCTGATTTGATATGGTATTTCACACCTCTAATCAGATTTTCAAAATAAAACAACTGATATCACAAAGATCCACCAAATTTCTTAAGAAACCCCAAATCGGGTATGTCGAAAATAGTGCCAAAAAGCTTCACAGCTTCACCTGTTATTAATAAATCTGAAAGTAGACATTTTTACAGAAATTTGAGCAGCATAACAGCCTATAAAATGTCATTTCCAGATCTATATAGCCTTTACAAAACAACTCACAAATGTAGGACAAAAACTATGCTCATCGGGCTCCCGAAATTAACACAAAAATGCCCGAAAACACCACAAAAACACTAATAAACTATCTCAAAAGTTTAATCACGTATCAATACATATATTCAGCTCTATTTTAATAGCTTAAAGTATGAAATACAACAGCAACCAAAACTGATATGAAATGCTCAACTGAAAACACCAAACTCATGCAAAAAACCACACCCAAAAACCCACAAATCTACACTGTTCAGCACAAAGGCAAACTCTGTATGAGCATGCACATGGAATGGCTTCAAACTCCCGTCCTTAGCCTCCCTAGAAACCTGCAAACTCCCATTCTTGGGTCTCCCTGGAAACCAGCAAACTCCCGTTCTTGTGTCTCCTCCACAGGTTTGGCAGCCTCTGAAGAATAACAAAGAATGAGCAAAAATCAAGTTCTGGAATGAGCCCAAAATGCCTCCAAACCCCTTAAAAGAGGGCATAACTATAACTCAAATCCAAGAGAGGTTAATGAAACTTATTTTAATAATAATTTTCATTTATTAGTCCAACGGTTTCCAAAGATTAACCCCCTTTTTTTGAAACTTCACTTTCTTGGGCCTGCCTGCCTTAGCAAATATTTTCTTTTTTAATTATTTGAAAAGGGGACATGACAAGTCCTCCCCTCCCAATCATTGCTTGTCCTCAAGCAATGGCTAAACAATAAACCAATCAATCTACCTGGATCCCAAATGTAGTCATAAACTATACTACTACCAATTAACACAAGCTCCTGCAATATCCTCTGCAATATGACCAAGAGGAATCCATAATCAAATTGACAATTATAGCTCAACCAAACTCCGAAATCACCACTACCACAATCAAAAATCCATGAGGCACAAACTCTTAGAACATCAGAACCCAAGTAAAGTGGACAAATCAAACTACCAACACAGTAAATACCATCAACGCATCCCACTGGCCTATATGGAATGTACAATCCAACTCTGCAACAATGGTGAACCCTCTCGAATGAAACTGTACCAAGTATGGAGAATCCACACACTGTACAACTCCTGCAGTCAACACAACTCTGCAAATTATCGGCCACTATCTCATAACCATAACTCCCATACACTGCTAATGGTGAAAAGACATTACAAGATAAAGAGTAAGAAATGGAATCCAAACCAAATTTGTCTGCCATCAACTCCTCAGCACAAGGATCAAATGCTAACTGATGTACATACCCTGCAATATAATGTTGATAAAAAAAACCAACCTCAGTCAACAGCTCACGATGAAGAAGTGATACAACCCACTGTGACTGATCACCAGCTAAGTCAACAGATGTCATAGCCAAAGGAGTAGAATCAATAACAACACCTGCTAAAGCATCACTCCAAAACTCCTGCTCTAAGTCATGTATTATCAACCTGTCAATTGCAGGACCTATCACCATGTCATGCCCATCACAACTCTCATCCCGAGGCATCAAACTATCCCATAACTGATGATAAGCACTAGGAACCAAAGTACATCTCTGTATCATCATCTCATCAACATGGTCATCAAAGGTAGATAGATGAGCATACCTCATAGTGTAATGCCGATAGAATGCACCAATCTCAGTCAGTGGCTCAGACTGCAATCCAAATGTAACTAATTGCAATCGATCATTAACCAAGTTGAAACTGACTACTACCTCTGAAGACATTGCGAAGGGAGTAGTATTACTAGTAGGAACCATGCCAACTATCAGCTCACCAACGTCACACATGGTCTTTGATACAACATCTCTAGTCTTCGTGCCATTAGTACTAGAGGTCACCACCATGTCAGGCACACCACAAAAATCTACTACAGCACCCAACTCAATTGAACCTGACTCTAGTGGGAATGAACCTGATATGCCAATGTTAGTATCAAGGATGGATGCATCCCCATCTCCACTGTCTCTAACAATCTCGGCCATGGACATCCTCGGATCACCAAACACCATAGCTTGTGACTGTATAGAATTAGGTAAAGACTGTAGTCGCTCTAACTCCATGGTCACCTTAGCCAAATGAAACTGTGACTCCTTGAGAGCCAACTGTGTACTCTCAAGAATCTCAGAAGTCACCTCAAGCTGCTCAATAAGCTCACTCACCTCATCTTCCTTGGCCAACAATGCATCATATGCTGTACTGCCCCACTCCATAAGATAATCTTTGTCGGCTACCAACTACATATAATTTTGTCTCAAAATCTGAATAGCCTCCCATAAAGAGTGGATCTCTGTCAAGGAAAGATAACTTCCTCCTTGCTCATCACTAGTAGGAGAACCCCATCCATAAACTGCTAACAATTGACGAGTAGCATCGAAATGTTGGCAAGTGATAGCAATGTCTTGGTCACTAACTCTCAACTGATTAGACACATGATGGCACTAGCTTGACTGTCTCCTAAAAACCTCCTCTGATGCACTGTCTGAAGGAGTGTCCTCAAAGTTACTAGTCTCTAGAGTATTACCATCCATATCCTGTGAATCAAATCTAAAGCTCATATCAACACACGGAGTATCAAAAACATTAGCATTGCTGTCCAACTCCTCTGTACCCAAGGAAACTAAGTCTTCAAAACTTCCCACTGCATCCTCCTGGATGTCATCAATGCCAATATGATCCTAGGACTCATCTATACACACTGCCAAATATGAAATATCATCAACACATTCCAGCAAGTATGGTCGACTGGATATATGAACAAAGCCCAACATTGGTGTATAAAAACTAATACCAAAATCAAACTAGATACTGGCACAAGAAAAGACAACACCGTGTAATCTGCTAATCAAATCCATGATAGCACCCAAACAAACACTGCTACCAAAAAGTGTTAAAGATCTCCAGTCAATTGAATCCCAAATGCCAATATAACAATCTCGAGTCCATATCTATAAACTAGAATCAACTGGTAACTCAAGCAAACTCCTCACCTGAGTAATATGACCAATACCAACTAACTCCACATACCTGTCATGATGAGATAATGAAGTCACAATACTATCTTGGTTCACCTTCAACTGGCTGGAAAAATCATGTGAAGTACTACTAGCCTCAACCTCATGTGATGAAGCATCTAACTGTGCCTGGTACTCTTTCTCAGCAAAGTCATGAATGATCAATGTCTGCTCATCTCTACCAGGTATCTCACCATCCTGCACAACAACATCCTCATAATCATCATCTGAACCCACTACACTGTAGTCACTGCCTGTTGTAACTATACCATCTTGAATACCTGTGGCATCACCCTTTGACGACCTGTAAACAATTGTCTCAATTTGAGTATCAAGTTGACTGTTACTATCAATCTGTGTGATATCCTTTCCCACTACCTCCTGTGGCAGAGTAGAATCTAAGAACTCTACCTGGCTATCAGCTAGTTTCTCAAACTCCTCATGCAAGTTCTTGGGAATTGTGTCATCTGTCCTGTGAGAAAATCTGCCAAATAGAAATCCAGTCAACTTATCCACCTTAGCTGGGTCAGATAACATGTCATTTATACGGTGGTGCTCAACCAACTGTTTAGACATGTCATGGCTTATTTTCATAAGTTTATCTCGAATGTCTAAATAACCATCCTTTCTACTATTTTGACTCTGGCTATCAATTGTCCAAGATCATTCCCTCTGAGACTCTGTACTATACCTGTCCATTCTGGATAAAGTAGAGTGTAACCCCAATAGGATATAACTTCTTCAAGCACCAAGAACTAACATGAAAATGATTAGAAGTAGCATGCAACCATATATTTGGACATGCAACTGATTAGAAGAAACATGCAACCACCAAATTATGACATGCAAGATCTGGGTAGTTGTCAAAACTGACATGCAAGATCTGGGTAGTTGTCAAAACTGACATGCAAACTTCTACAACCACCAAATTCACCAAGAACTAACATGCAAATGATTAGAAGTAGCATGAAACCATAGATTTGGACATGCAACTGATTAGAAGCAACATGCAACCACCAAATTATGACATGCAAGATCTGGGTAGTTGTCAAAACTGACATGCAAGATCTGGGTACTTGTCAAAACTGAAATGAAAACTTCTACAACCACCAAATTCACCAAGAACTAACATGAAAATGATTAGAATTAGAATGTAACCATAAATTTTAACATGCATCTGATTAGAAGAAACATGCAACCATAAATTATGACATGCAAAATCTGGGTAGTTGTCAAAACTGACATGCAAGATCTGGGTAGTTGTCAAAACTGACCTGCAACTTCTACAAACCCTCAGGCTGGCAAGATCGTGGCTCTGATACCACTGAAATGTCCCCTTTTCTGATTTGATATGGTATTGCACACCTCTAATCAGATTTTCAAAATCAAACAACTGATATCACAAAGATCCACCAAATTTCTTAAGAAACCCCAAATCGGGTATGTCGAAAATAGTGCCAAAAAGCTTCACAGCTTCACCTGTTATTAATAAATCTGAAAGTAGAAATTTTTATAGAAATTTGAGCAGCATAACAACCTATAAAATTTCATTTCCAGACCTATATAGCCTTTACAAAACAGCTCACAAATGTAAGACAAAAACTATGCTCATCGAGCTCCCGAAATTAACACAAAAATGCCCGGAAACACCACAAAAACACTAATAAACTATCTTAGAAGTTTAATCATGTCCCAATACATATATTCAGCTCTATTTTAATAGCTTAAAGTCTAAAATACAGCAGCAACCAAAACTGATATGAAATGCTCAACTGAAAACACCAAACTCATGCAAAAAACCACACCCAAAAACCCACAAATCTACACTGTTCAGCACAAAGGCAAACTCTGTATGAGAATGCACATCGAATGGCTTCAAAATCCCATCCTTAGCCTTCCTAGAAACCTGCAAACTCCCATTCTTGGGTCTCCCTGGAAACCTGCAAACTCCCATTCTTGGGTCTCCTTCTCCACAGGTTTGGCAGCCTCTGAAGAATAACAAAGAATGAGCAAAAATCAAGTTCTGGAATGAGCCCAAAATGCCTCCAAACCCCGTAAAAGAGGGCATAACTGTAATTTACATCCAAGAGAGGTTAATGAAACTTATTTTAATAATAATTTTCATTTATTAGTCCAACGGTTTCCAAAGATTAACCCCCTTTTTCCGAAACTTCACTTTCTTGGGCCTGCCTGCCTTAGCAAAGATTTTCTTTTTTAATTATTTGAAAAGGGGACATGACACTTTGATGCCTAGATTGTTTGTGACTTGTAAAGATTGCATTCAACTAGGAAGTCAGATTCAATTGGATGACTAGTTCTTCATGGAAGAGTACACTGTCTTAAGGTTTTATGGTTAAGCGGTTGAACCCTGCAAACTTGTAATGCATGTTACAGAAAGGTTTTATGCACTATAATATGTACAACAGATGGAGAGCACAGATGAACTTTTCAGTGGACAACAAAAGAAAATGATATTTCCTTCCTTGCCTTTCACAATTGGAGGCCTCACATTTGAGAGAAAAGTTTTCAAAGTGGCAAATGAATTGGTAACTTTTTTTGGCTTTGATTTTGTCAATCACTAGAATTATGATCTATTGAACATAATAAAAACAAGACTTATTACCAATGGGAACTCTGTGAGCAAATATCAACATCAAAAGATGTTATTTGGTAGAAAAGTTAAAAAACAAAGATTTGTGGGATGAGGTTAAGAAAGAGATGGAGAAACATGCAACAGAGAATAATATTTCAATGCAAGAATTACCATCCCAAATTATGCCATTGCACATATCAGAGTCACACAAATCAAAGCCTCTGACTTACTTAAATTTCTACAAGAAAGCATCTCAACCTTCTAAGAGGTCTATGTTGAAAGCAATTAAAGAGGTATTCACATCTGAGTTGTGGTGTCAACCAAGATGATTGATTTTTGAAAAATAAGGCAAAATTTGGGTTAACCAAAGACATCAATAGGTTTTGATGAAATTGACGAGGATGAACTTTTTAGTGATTATTAGAATAAAGAGCATCCAACTGTACTATATGATTTTGGCAGTTGAAATGATAGTTATATTCAAAGACAAAAGGACCTTGAGTCTGATGCTGACATTCAAGATACTTATGATTTTGGGTTAACCAATGGTAGACATATTGTTAATCTTTAAATGAGTGCTTCTATTAAACAAACATATAGTAAAGGGGCAACTATGATATAAAAAATGGGTTATGTAGGTATAGGGCCCATTGGTGCAAGTGAAGGGATTTAAAATCTAGTTCAAGTACCAAACTAACCCAAAAGAGGAAGTAAACCAATCATTGGACTCTTTGATGAGCTTGAAGATGATTCATCTAGAAAGGGAAAAAAATATTATACTTCTGCTTCTGAAGGTCATCCCAACACATTATTTGTTAAATCTTCAAATCCAGTTGTAGTTGATCCCACTAGCATTGGACTAGCACTGGCACTAGCATGGATGAACCTTGTGCAAAAAAGAAAAAAGTTACAACAATTACACTATGAGCAATGTCAGTGGTTACTTCACCATGTATGCACCAATAGCTTATGTACAAAACCCTCAAAATCATCCTAAAATGCCAGGATTTGGAATGGACCATCTTCAGTATGTTGGCAATCCTCAAAATACAATTGTAGGTGGAGTAAGTTTAACTGGAGTTGGAGGAGCATACAAAAATACAACTGATAATTCACCTTTCAAACACTCAATTATGTTAGCAAACCCATATTTTAGTTTGAATGAGTTTGCATCAAAGTTTGATCAGACAAGCGAAAGAAATGGGCAAATTATGAAGATTTTGAAAAGTGATGCAGTTGTTGAATGTCAAGGAGCTACTAACAGAATATTTCCAACATATGATCCAAACAATGAAATGATGATCTTCATGGCTATTATGCCCCTGACTAGAGATAATAATCCACCAAAAAATGTAATAAATTGTAACAATATACAAGTTACCAATCTTCAAATAGATTTGTCAAAAGTAAAAAATATTGACAAAACCAATATATCAAAAGAGAAAAACAAAATGGTACTCTACACTTCTAAAAGCAGAGAAGGAAAACAAAAGGCTTACAAAGAAAATAGAAAAGTTATAGGCAGACCTTGATAATGTGAAGACTAAGGAGAAAGTAGTAGACAATAGGTTCAAAGAATTGCAAAATAGGATAAAGAACTCTTCTCCTATAGAGGCAATTGTCCAAAAAGAAAAGATGAATGAACAAGTGCAAAATTTGACTAAAGAATTGGATGAGTGCCAAAAAAGAATTCAGTATGAAAATGCTTCTATTGCACAGTTGTTCAAGTTTGTAGAGAGTAGTGCATAGGTCAACAATAAATTGAAAACTGACCTGGACTCTATTGTCAAGAAAAATTATAATTTGAAGATTGAATTGGAGAATGAAAAGAAAAAAGAGGAGTCTAAGTCAAGGATAATTGATAATTTGTAGAAGGAATTATGGAATGAGAAGAAAAAGGAGTCTAGTGCAAACACAATCCATAATTTGTAGAAGCAATTGGAGAATATGAAAAAAAAAGAGGAGTCAATTCCAAAAGAAATCTTTGATTTGAAGAAGGAATTGGAGAATGTAAAGAAAATAAAGTCTAGTGCTACTGCAAACAGTAACACAATCCACCATATGAAGAAGGAATTGGAGAATACAAAAAAAAAAGAGGATTCAACTGCAAAGAAATTCCTGGATTTGAAGAAGGAATTAAACACTGTAAAGAAAAAGGAGTCCACTTCAAAGACAATCCATGATTTGAAAAGGGAACTCGAGGATGAGAAGAAAAAATATGTAACTACTATACACTAAGAAAGTGTCTCTCCCCAAACCCTTCTATCCAAGGAAGTCCATTGAATTTGGAATGCTTGGATGCTAACTTGGAACTCCCTATCCATAGAGTGCAAGAGAGTGTGTTTCAAGTACAATAGCTCTCAGCTGAGCCTTAGGAATACTCTTCTTGCTAGTAAACCATGTAATGGGAGGTTCCAAATACAAGATGTAAGAGTGAAAATGTCCACAAGGAGTTCCTCAAAAATTTAATATAAATGGAGACTAAGCTAGAATGAATATGCAAAATGCAGCTATGTTAACAAGAATGAAAGTATTACAATCCAAACTAGTTATGCTATCTGATCTTAGATTATTGCAAAAAGAGCTAAACTACCATGCAAGATGCTTCTAAACTAGTATGTAATGGTGATAAGAGAATGAGACAAGGAATGAGAAGTTCTCCATAAAGCTCCAAGGAAACCCGTTAGAAAACCTACAAAATAGCAATATTCAAATGAGGATGGATCCTTTGAGGAGGAAAGCTCTCTCCTTTTTAAATTCATACAGATGATTGAGATCAAGATGAAGATGGTAGATGATCAACGATGAAATTTGAAAAGAGGAGTGATCCATGTGCACACACAAGTCAACCAATAGAATATAAGTTAACTTGTCATATAAGACAAAAGTCACAAAGCCTTTTTTTTAATTGAAAAATTAGAAAAGGACTTTTACGTGTGCACTTTAAGTGGGTTAGAAGAACAAGGTCTTTTATTTAATTAAAAGGGGACATTTTATTTTAATCAAATAATGAACTTAGGGTAGCATAGTCAAACTATAGGTTATAATCAAATTAATTGATTATTAGCAATTTGGTCTAGGTAAATGATTAATTAATTTATCCAAAATGCTAAGAAGGAGGCTAATAGTTTAGATGACTATTTTTAGGTGATTACATTTTTCCCTCTTTGACTAATGTGTTATCAATTTGGGAACACATTACGTCAAAGAAAATGGAAGCCAAGTAGGCAACGATAGATATAGATATCTGATTCTGAAGAACAAAATGCAAAAAGAGATAGCACATCCTAAATGTACAACCTAATAGTGGTAGTACTAAACATTAGGAGAAAGACGGTGTCAGAATTCAAGAACACTAACACCTAGCAAAGAAGATAGACTGAGAGCAAATGAAAAGATCAAACATATGCTCCTAGGAAATAGATAGTTGTAGCAAGCGATGATAGAGTATTTCTGCCCCCTTAGGATCAAAATTGAAATGAGGTAAGGGGATGCAGAAAGAAGCTAGATATGAGTAAATTGGAATATAGCAATGTCCAAGATGACAGATAAATGATTAGAATGAAAAAGTGACTATTAAGGAATGATAGAATGCCCCAATTTGACTAGAGTTGACCATGAAAGATATAGCATAAAAATTAGGTAAAATCAAGTAGAAAGATTATTTTAGACAAGAAAAGGAGAATTTGAGAAGATATAGTATAGAAATGATGAATACATGAAGAAATGAAGATGCCACAGCGATGATTCGAAGATTAGACCAAAGAAGATCAACTAACTATGCAGAAGAAGGTAGAATTCTAAAATGTGATTTTGATTATCAAGATGAACTCAGATTTTGATTTTGATCCTGAAAATAGATCCAGAACATCAAAATTAGCTAGGGTGCAATTTTTTATAGATGTGATGATAGGATAGCAAAGAATCTATGAGAAGAAGTGAAATATCAAGAATGTGAAAAGACATGATAAAGAAGAAAGAAAAGAAAGATGCTAAAGAAATTAGCTGATATGTCTACAAAAAGGATGAAGAGAGAGCTCTCCCTATATGTAGGAGTGTAAAAATAATCTAGAAAAATGAACCTATAATGCAAGCTAATATGTAAAGTGGTTTACTAGCAAGAAATGCATAAGATGTAGACTCTTATTTCATCATTGAGCATTTATTAGGGACATCATGAGATCACACAACCATCACTAGTATAACTATGAGAATATGAATATGATTGATATCAGATAGGTATGTAGAAATCCAATCTAAGCATCAGAGACACGTAAGTCAGGATGACTACATGATTAGATTCCCTAAGTTTGATGTAGCAAGATTACACCTGTATCAAGGCATAAGCACTAGAATAACCTCGAGTGTGGTCTTACAAAATAGTCAAGGATGATATGTTTAGAAGTCAAAGTGTCAAATGGGACAAGCATAAATGCTTTAAACGCTATAGACAAATAAAGTATACCCACAAGTAGAAATCAAGAAAGCATGCCTCGTGCCCCCAGTCTTCTAGTCAATGACATCCTTGAAAGACTATTAGAGAGGGAACATATAGAAATGAAATCATCATAAACAACATAGAAAGTAGATAAATATTAGCATAGCTCAGTCATCTAAGCCTTTAAGTGTGTGTGTGTGTAAGCCACTTGGCTATTTCTTCAAGACTTGATTCTGATAGTGAGAAATATCACAAAATTGGAGATTGTAGGTAAACTATCTAAAAAGTGTTGAGAAACACTTGATGTCATGTTGGGGGTAGTGTTGAGAAATATTGTTTTGTGAGTTATCAAAGAAACCCTAATGCAAAAGAATAATTCAATAGGCTAAGTAGTAGTGCCCCCGAGATGAGGACAAGAAGCAATCCTAAGCTAGGAAATGTTTTGTGAAATGGGTGATTAAGACTGATAGACATATGTGCAAGGGTCTCAAGTAGTGCCAATTTCCATGTTTTCACCACTTGACATATTTTTTCAAGATCATTTATGATTTTTTTAAGGATTGTTTAGAATGATTTAGAGATCACTAGCTCTCAAGCAAGATCAGATCATTTTGTCCCAATATCTAGCAAGGTATAGGACATGATGGAGCAACAAGATGGTGGATAAGCAAAGATGGATAAGAAGGGAGTATGAAGGAAGTGAAAGTGATACTCAAGGATTAACTACTCAAGAGTACCTAAGCTAGGGAAAGAGGTGAAATAGTTAGATGAAGTATGTTTTGGATAAGCAATGGAAGTAATGAGCAAGATAGCATGTAGGATAAGAAATGAAGCCAACAAGTGAGATAGCATGGAGTGTGTAGTCCAAGAGAGTAGCCATGTCAAGAGACCTATGAGAACCATGTTTTATTTATTATGATCAAGACCAAGGGGTCAACTAGATAGGATAGCAATGGGATAGAGCAATAAGAATAAAGCTCAAGATGGAGGCTATGAGTGAATGAGAAAGCACAATAGAGAATCTCATGGATAAGATAGCTAATATGCAAAGATAGCTCAACATTGTCAAGATCAAAGAGAGAAGAGGGGATGGATGATGGATGAATTATGCACGATGCTTGTTTACCAAATTTTCATCATGGTACTTATCCAAGGTGCCACAAGAAGTAGTTTTCACCATAGGATGAATTTATTTGTCTTTATTTTTGCTGCTAAGGTGCCACAAGAAGTGGTTTTCACCAAGGCACATTTTCATTGTTTCTACTTTTTCTTTTATTTTTTGGAATTTTTTTGGAAATAGGTTAATCTTTTTTTTCAATTTAGATAATGCTCTTATAGGAAGGATAAGTCATGATAAGCTAAGATCATAGATAAGTATGCTCGAAGATGCTGAAAGGGTGATGGAAGGGAGATGATAGTAGGAAGAATATATGAAGGATGAGGGTTCATGTATAGAAAGTAAGTGTAAGTTTCAGAGGATTTCATGAGGGTAGCTAAAATATTGGACAAGATCAACATTAACACACACCTTAAAGGGTGTTGGAATGATGAAGGAATCATGGATGAAATAACTTGAGGTTTAGATGTATGGGGTAGTAGGAGAATTTGAGAAGAAGATAGAATGGAAGCCTTTGGAAGCTTTTGAGGAAGATGTTTAAAATAAAATGGAGTGGAAGCCTTTGGAAGCTTGAATTTCATTTTTGAAGTGTTTTCAATATTCGACTCTTTCAAAAGAGACTGGAGAATCCATATAGCTTTAGATTTTTCTTGTTCTTTGGATGCTTGAGAGTGCATTTCTTCAATGATGGATTTAGGAACCCATATTTTCTTTGATTCAACTCTCTTGATAGTGGACCTTTGTGGTCTCTTTTGCGCATTTTCCTTCTTAGCATTCACATGTCATTTAGATGGGAAATAGTAATCTTCATTTTTCAATGGATTCTTATGTTTATTCTCACTTCCAAAGGACTTGGGATTTATGGATGAATAAGGCTGATGTGACTAGTTTAGATGGGTGAAAAGTCATCAAGGATAAGTGTCTCTATTGATCTTGAGGTATGACGGGAGAGCTAGAAGTGAAAAATGTAGGAGATGAAGAAACATAAGGTCCCAATATAGATGGAAGGTTTGAAGGCTTTAGCTTTGATTGATAAGGACCAAGGATAGACTTTGGATATGCAAATGGATAGTGGAAAGGGATATCAACATCTTTAGAGTGAACAACATGGTCAAAGCCATCAACAGACTCATGAGTAGCTTTGATAGGAACAACATTTTTAATAGAAGCAGTTGAAGCTTGAGCACAATTTTGAAGTGGATATGGAGAAGTAGAACATGAGGGGATACTTTGATCTTGACAAGTAGCTTTGGATAGCATAGGAAGAGACCTTTTCTCATAATTTTCAGTAAGCTCAAGGATGATAGTGGAAGTGGTGTCTTCATCATACTTAGGAGGTGAATAAGACATAAGATATGTAGGGGTGAAATTTTGAAGGAGATGAAAGAGTGCTTAATCTTGATCTTTCTTAATATTTATAGATTTTTCTTTTTGAGAGTCCTCTTGACATGGAGCCACTTCTAAGGACAAGGGAGAATGAAGAGTGAATGGAGTAGTGCTTGGATTTTTAGGCTTAGTAGCATGGAAAAGGTTTGCAGCCAAGTGAAGGTTAGCTTGAGTTTCTTTTAAAGGTAACCCTTGAGGATAGGCATAGTGTATGTGAAAAGAATTAGGTTATTTATTTGATAGAGACATGTTGGAAAGATTTGAAGTGTTAGGAGGTGCATGAGTGTTGGAAGAAGTGGAGGTATCAAGGAAACCATCACTAGACACATGTTCATTAATATGATCTTTCTCAACAAAAGGATCCTCATCACATGAGTCATTAGAGGTATCAACAATCCCATTATCAATAAAATCTTGGATTTTATGTATTATGATCATTATGTCAATGATAAGCACAATAGATATCCAAGAATGGGTTTCCATATGAACTAGAGTTAGGTAATGTGATGAGCTTGGTGCCAAGAAGTGTTTGCAAAGTGTCATCATAAGAATCTTCCAAGGGAGCAAAACTTCTATCAAAAGTATGTCTAGAGTCTTTTTTTTGTTTCTCAAGAGAATGGTATGCATCCATATCTTCATCATTGTCTTGGTCAAAGATAGGTCCATCATGATAGCTTGGAATAGGCTCAAAGGAGGTATCACTTTATTTCTCTCTAAGGAGGTCTTTAGATCTAGAAGATGAAGACATTTGATGTCTTTGAGTAGAATATTTAGACCTTGAAGAAGATGAACAGTGTATGTAAAGGTCTTAAGGGAGATTCATTTAAGAATGAAATCTTCCCCTCTAATTTTTTCTCAAGTTTTTGACTTCATTCCTATCATACACTTAGAGAGATGAAGGTAAGAAAGATCATTTGTCTCTTCTAGTTCTTTGTATTGAGCATATAGATTTTGAAACTCTTTAGTGGCATGGAGGATATCATGATCATCTAGATTTGGTTGAGGGTTTGTAGAACAAGGTTTAAATGCCATAATGGTAGATAGATAATCAAGCTTGAAGGAGACAGAGGAAGCTAAGAAGGTGACACAAGATAAGTTGATGTCCAAACTAAAGAGGTAGAGTGTTCACTTGCCAAAATAGTAAAGATATAGTAAAGTGACTTGTCAAGAAAGTGTCCAAGAAACTTACAACACTAGTGACTCAAGTCAAGATCTAGGAAAGAAGACAAATAGCCAAGTAGATAGAGCAAGCGAGGTGAGAAGTGAACAAGTTTCCCAACATAAGAGTGTAATCAAGAAATCAAGGTAACCATTTCAGCAAAAAGATAACTAGCAAGCAGGCATAGACCATGAAGATAGAAAGAACAAGAGAACTAAGACTAAAGAGTCACTTATAGCATGTTCAAGCATTAGAGACATAGAAAAGAAAAATCAAATGATGAGACTCCCCTTAGCAAGTAACACAAGAAATTTTTTAAGACTTGATGCTTTGACTTGGTTGACAAAGTTTGACAATAGTTGATAGCATAGAAATTTTGATGTTCAAAAGCAATTTCTTTCCAAGTAAGATAGTGACACATGGAGTAGTCTTCAAAAAATCAAGCAAGGGACAAAGCAACCTTGCATGATACAAGAATATGGGAGGTCTTAAAAGGAAGCCCTAGGACTATTTTCATGTGTATGTTCAAAAGATTTTCACAAGTCTAGCACATATGAGAACACATCAAGCATTATCTACCTAAAAGTCGCGGTTCATTACTCAACAACTTGACCCGCGCTTGATGCTCATTCACCTCACACCAAGTGGTTTCCCACAAGAGATATTGGATTTTTCATGGAAGTGCTATAAGAACAACCAAGGGAACACAGATGGTGAATGTAAAATCTTGGGGTGATCTGGGTAGTCCACTAGGATCGATCTTTGCACCAAATAGTTGAGTAAAAAAATAGGGTAGCTACTAACCTGGGGTGTTTAGAAAAGGCTTCTATTCATAATGTTCCTCTTGCACCCTATTAAGGGACACCTCACCTTGTGGTGGGTAGCAGACCTCGTGGTCACAAGAGCACCTTAAACATTTTTTCCTAGTGATCTCCTTATGGTCGAAATCTCATAAGTGATCACAATGAGCAAAGAAAGGCACTACATCTACCAAATTTTTCTGTTATTGATAGCCTTGAGTTTATAGTGGGTTGGAAGAGCGGGGTATTTTTCTTGTCCCCACTTGGATCATTCCTCTTAGGTTGTTCAAGAGTAGGCCCTCTAAATGATTCTAATTACCACAAAATGGATCCACTCTCAAGGGTCAAGATTTCTAATTCACTAGAAGTGTGAAGAGCATACTCTCCTATCTTGATTTCTTTTCCCAAACATGCCAAAAAGCTTCAATTAATCCTCTTGTTCTCAAAATCCAAAAGTGAGTCAAGATTTATAATTCATCGCAAGGGTGAAAAGCATACTCTCCTATCACCAAAGAACCTCAATCACAAGTTTAATGTTTCTATGAAATAAAAGAGACTAGTGGAATGCGACACATGGAATAAAAGAAATATAAGAAAGTTTTGTTTTTATGCTTTGGAAAGCTCTGCAAACAATCGCTAGTAGCCCTTATGCATTTGAAGCTTTGACATGTGTTATTTTTAGCAATGAAATGAAAAACTTCTTGCAAAGCAACTAAGTTTAGGGCATAACAATCAAGTAAGACCTACAACAAAAAGTGGTTAATTGCCTCAAAGATCCAAATTATCTTCCAACCAAGTGTATGCAAAGAAAGTGCAAGCTAATCACAAATGCTCTCATTTTTACTCTTTGATTTTGACCTAGTCAACAAGATGAGACTTTTTTTTACAATTTCAGATCCAAAAACATAAATGAAAAGAAGAGACCCCTACTAAAAACTAGAGAGATTTCCAAAAATGAAAGAAATTCAAAAAAATATCTTCATTTGTGCCCTAGGGCCCCATTTTGTCAAAACAGACTAGATTTATCAAATCGAGTTTTTGATCCTTAATATGACCTCAAAATTCAAAACACAAAAAAAATACCCCCTATAGAATTCAAAAATCTTTCTGAAAATGTAAGTTTTTCCAAAAGAGTCATTGATTTACGACTAGAAATGCTTTTTATGATAAACAAAGAAAAATTCATAACTAACACAGATCAATTCAAAATGATCTAAAAATTGGACTGAGACATCTCAGACACATAGTCAACCTGCAAAAAAAAATCAGAACTAAACTCCAAGTGGTTTAGGAGATATGATCAAATCTTTAAAAACCTAAGATTTTTACCTTCAAACCAATCTGCATATGGGTTAGCCTTAAAACCAAAGTGAGAACTCTACAAAATCACTTGATTAGATCCAATATGTTGTAGTAAAAAAACCAGGAATGAGAAATGAAAGCAAATGGAGCTAGAAACTTGATTCAAGCCCTACGGTGGGCACCAAAAATGTGCACTAAGAAAGTGTCCCTCTCCAAACCCTTCTATCCAAGGGATTCCATTGAATTTGGAATGCTTGGATGCCGGCTTTGAGTTCCCTATGCACAAAGTGAAAAAGAGTGTGTTTCAAGTATAATAACTCTCAGTTGAGCCTTAGGAATACTCTTCTTGATAGTAAACCATGCAATGAGATGTTCCACAGACAAGATGCAAGAGTGCAAATGTCCGCAAGGAGTTCCTCAAAAATATAATGTAAATGGAGACTAAGTTAGAATGAATATGCAAAATGCAACTATGTTAACAAGAATGAAAGTATTACAATCCAAACTAGTTATGCTATGTGATCTTATATTATTGCAAAAAGAACTAAACTACTATGCAAGATGCTTCTAAACTAGTATGCAATAGTGATGAGAGAATGAGACAATGAATGAGAAGTTCTCCAAAAAGCTCCAAGGAAATCTGTTAGAAAACTTACAGCATAACAATATTCAAATGAGGATGGATCCTTTGAGGAGGAAAGCTCTCTCCCTTTTAAAGTCGTATAGACGGTCAAGATCAAGATGAAGATGGTGGATGATAAATGGTGGAATTCAAGAAGAGGAGTGATCCATGTGCATACACAAGTCAACCAATAGAATATAAGTTGACTTGTCATATAAGACAAAAGTCACAAAGCCTTTTCTTTTAATTTGAAAATTAGAAAAAGACTTTTATGTGTGCACTTTAAGTGGGTTAGAAGAATGGGTCTTTTATTTAATTAAAAGGGGACATATTCTTTTAATCAAATAATGAACTTAGGATAGCATAGTCAAACTATAGGTTATAATCAAATTAATTGATTATTAGCAATTTGGTCTAGGTAAATGATTAATTAATTTAGCCAAAATGCTAAGAAGGGGGTTAATAGTCTAGATGACTATTTTTAGATGATTAC
Organism: Cupressus sempervirens; assembly: GCA_028749045.1. Classification (NCBI taxonomy): domain Eukaryota; kingdom Viridiplantae; phylum Streptophyta; class Pinopsida; order Cupressales; family Cupressaceae; genus Cupressus; species Cupressus sempervirens. Next base: position 1,170,991 of record CM053787.1, read on the forward strand.
AACTACTGCAAAGACAATCCAAGATTTGAAGAAGAAATTGGAGGATGAGAGGAAGAAAGAAACTACTTGGCAAGGGCAACCAGGGGAAATACAAAAAAAGAGTGAAATAGAGATGTCTAAAATGAAGAAAAAGATGGATAATATAATTGTGCAAAATAGAACGACATTTTCTGAAGACCATCATGCCAAGGATACTACAATAAACATGGTTAAGCTTATCAAAAAAGAAAATTGGGACAAAATAATGAAGAACAATGATAGTTTGTTTGAATGGCTTGATTTAAATAGCAATCTTAGACTTGTCTTTGAAAATGTAAAAAAAGATGTTGAGGGTAAGAGAAGAATCTTCACCAATTCCTTAAAAAATCTTGCTAAGAAAATTTTGAATAAAGTGCAGAGATCCAGTGACAGGGATTTGGCAAACCATGGAATAAACAACCACTTGGATGCCTCTGTAATGACCTTTATTGTCTGTCACAATTGTGAACAAGTAATGGAAATAGATGAAGCTCTCAAATATGCTTCCAAAGACTTGATGAAGATGAATCACAACATACTAAACTTGCTAAATGTTGGATTACCAAATCCAACTTACTCAAATGGAAAATTCATTGGAAAAGAAGATTGCATGAAAAAGTTTTAGAACACCATGAATTCTGATTTAGGTAACTTGCCTAAGGAAACCACTCCAAAAAGAATTGCAAGTTACATCAAACCACTATCAACAAAAAATGCAGTTATAGATAAATTCCTCAATTCATGTAAACTATCTCTATGAAGTATTCATTGTTGACAAGGTAACAACTATTTAGCTACAACCTTGAACAAATAGAGCTTCCAAATGATGCAGAATGGAATGCCCTAAAGAACTTCATTCGAGCTAGGTTATCTTCTCAAACTGTTACTATTGCTATTAGTGATAGTCATAGCTAATATCACTAAGAAGTAACAACTTAACTTAAATGATAGTACTATAATCATTTTGTTACTTGTTGCTCTTTAATTTTAAATTTTGGATTTAATTCCAATTTTGTTTAATGTTAATTGTTATAGGAATCACGAGCCAACATATTAGGATAGCTAGACAACTAGGCACTAGCATACTATTACTACACAGAGCAGATGGAAAATTTTTTGCTACTCCTACTTGAAAAAATTATACAATTGGCAATGTGATTGTACACACATAATGTATTATGTAGTAATAATATGATTATATATATAATTACAAATTGACCTATAGCTATTGTTGCTCCCTTGTATATGCAAAAGGGAATTTAGGGTCATTTCAATTTGACATTAAGTCATTTGCAAAGGGTTGTAATTGTTTGTAATTTTTAAATGTATTATATTACAGGCTAGTTTATAATTATAAATTATAATACAATTTTTTTAAAATATAGCTTATTCTGTTAAATGCATTACGTTACAATTTCTTAAAGAAACTAGAATCAATGAAAATTTAAAAGTAAAAATGTCTAAAAACTAGAATGAATGAAAATCTCAAGTTCAACATGTACTATTGTATTAAAACTAGAATCAATAAAAATCTCAACATGTTTAAAAAATACAATCAATGAATATCTCAACATGTGACTCTAAAAGTAAAAACTAGTTTCAATGAAAATCTCAACATGTAAGTTTGTAACATCAACATGTTTAAAAAATAATTTTAGCATCTATAAAAGGACAATGAATTAAGGCTATAAATTAACTTCTACAAACATAATTAATTAGTAGATAGAGTCTTAGATCAGAGCTACTAGCCTACTACTTGACTCATGCAGAAGTTAAAACTTGAAGTATAGTTGACACTCCGCCTAGATCGGCTCAGCATCACTATCATTAGAATCTTCCTTATTTATTGCATATGACATTTCATTGTTTGTTGTGTTTTCTTTAGATTCACTCTCAGTGTCAGTAAGCATGCCAAAGTCAACATCATCTTCATTGCTTCCAATATCAGAACATGAACCATTGCCACAGCCACTGCCACTACCGCTTGGGTTTGAAATGTTGGCCATCCTTCTTCTTTGACATTTGTTTCTCCAAATGCCAAGAGCCCTGTCATAAGGGAAACTATCTACCTCGTACCTATAATTATAGAGCCTCAAACAATTATTCAATTTTTTTTATAATTTGTTTCTAACCTTTTACTTCAGGAAGTCCAAAATACTGAAAATTCTCTCATCCTCCACTGAACCCAATATCATTGTCAAACATAAGCTTGAAATATTCTAGTATTGACTCTCTCAACTGATTGCTCTCACCAAAGATTTTCCAAAGCTTTGTTACTGCTTTCTCTTCATTTGGATTCTCTATAAGATCATATTGTTCCCTCATTATGTTTGCAAAAGAATATGATTAATCTCTCAATCGAGATTCATCTAAAATTCCATTTATAGTTACTTCATTGAGTACTTTAGGCTTGCAAAAATGTTGAATCAAATTTGTCATCCTTCTTTGAAAATTAGTCAGACACTTTAGAGACCAATATTGAGGAAAAATAATTGGCATTGCTTTGAGCAGTTCCTCTAGAGGGAATCTAAATCTATTTTTGACAAAAGATTGTAGCAAACTCGCTTGACAGAGTCTAACACATAGTCTTTGATTTTCTTGAAGTCTTCACTTCTAACACGTGAAAGTACCTTCTATGTTTCTGATTCTACTTCACTTCCTGCTTCATTGGGGTTGGAGTCAGGGTTGACACATGCATAGAATTGCATTGGTATGTCAACTCCATGTACTCTGGCACATACCTCATCATTTGAACCAATATGTAATAGGTTTCTCAATATTGTTCATATCTATGATTTCTATCCACTTTGCAAACTTTGATTCATCTAATGGTAGTAATCGATACAGAGTATCTAGGCTATTACATATCATTTTACGCAGCTTATTATATTCTGCAATGTACATAGCTCTTTTTTGAACATTTTTTATAATACTTCTTATGTCCTATAGCATGGGGAGAATAGATGCTAAAGTTAAGAGTATCTTAACATTAGTTAGACTTAAATATAGTCGAGGGAATCTGCCTCACACAGAGTGAATTACTCCAAGCAATGACAGATATTCAGAGATTACTCAATGCGTTGGTCCATCCAAAGAGATCCATTTGATATTATTGTCTTTAAGAAGCTTCCTCCCATCAGTAAGTTTTCGAGCAAAGTGTTGAAATTTCCGGACTTGTTTTGGACTTCGACAAAAGTATTGGTAAATCTCTTTGATTAAAGATTCCACTTTACTTACACAACCTAAATGGATGGCAGTTCTAAAAGCTAAATTCATTTGATGGGCCATGCAATGAATGGGGATAGCGTAGGGTGCCAAATATTCTTGATCTTTTTGCAAAGACCGCCTTTATGACCTTGCATAACTGAAGCTCCATCTGCTCCAACACACACCAACTTTTTGGAAATCTCCATGTATCCAAACCTCTACATTCAATTAGAGTACTCTTTAATAAATCATATAAATTTTTAGTTGTTGCACTACAATTCAATTTAGTAACAGATAGTAGAAAGGGTTGACGACAAAGATCATTTACAATTAAACATGCATGCACACCCAGGAAGTATTATCAATTGTTGTAACTTCATCTAGAGACAATGCAATGAAACTTGAGTGTTTTATTTTTTCTTTCATATCTTTTTTTTCAACCTATGCAAGACATCTAGCCCATTCCCACCCGTTGTTTACTAACCAGTAACTGTTCGGATAGTTTTGAACTTTGAAAAAATTTAATAAGGTAGTAATTGAAGGGTAGTCTATCATAGGATGTCCTCTACTCAAAATATAAAAGATCACACTTAATTGAACTACTTTTCTCGTAGTGTGCACTTCCATTGATTTCTCAGTGAAACCTTCAATGGAACCTTTTACTGCAGAACACTTCTCCCATAATTGTTGGTGTAACTCGTATATTTCGACATTCCTCATATGCAGACAATTGTCTTTTGTTTTTCAAGTTAGCACAAATTTTTTAACTCCATCCATAGTTTCCTTTTTGTAAACTTTATCGACATGTTTTTCTATGGTATCAAGTTTAAGCTACAACCTCTTCTCCTTCTTTGTTATCTCTATGCAAATCTTACATTTACATTCTACAGGAGGCTCACCATCAATTGGATTGGCCACTAGTTCAATGAACCAGTAATTTTCCACCCACTATAATTGAAAATTCCTTTTGGATAGATCCCAGCAAGATCGATCTTTCTTTGATTCCAATTTTCTTTTCCCCTTTTGCGCATGAACATGATTTATGGAATCACTTTTGGTTTTCTTACCTGACTAGTTTGAAACATACTCCAACTCTATAATATCAATTTGTGACTCTCTATTCAAGGGAAATGCCTCCAAATCGTGTTCAAGTTCATCCTTGACCAAGATATTAGGTTCACCAACTTGAACTTCTTCAATACGGTCTGAGTCTTCAAATTGTGATAAATCTCCTTTTTCAATAAGTTCTGGAGATCTAACCTGTGAATCTTGTAGGTTGCCAACATTTCTACCACCAAAATATGTCGATACAGTTCTACGTTTTGGCAATGGTGGCCTCTTTTGGCTTTTAGGGATCCTACTAGAACCCTTGTTACCCCTCTTGTTTGACATTGCAAACTGATAAAGACTGCAAAAAATAAATCAACTTAGTTGTTGAACAAAAGACTCAAATAGTGACAAGTCAAAGACTGTGAACAGTGACAATAGACTATTTAGACTACATATAATAACAATAGTATGATTCATTCTAAAAAAAAGGGTACTACTATTACGGTACTACAGTCTATGGTACTACCCAATATAATTCGCAAACTTATAGGTTATCTTAGCATGCAAGTTGTCCAGTCACTAGTGAGTGGACACTGGACAGTAAAACTTAAAAAAAAACTAGTACCGCTGTGAACATAAAAAATAAATTAAAAATCACTTGCCTTTTATGAAAATCACGGTCCACGAGTCAATGGGCAATGCACTCAGCACTCTGAAACTTCGGCAATAATAAGAAATGCCAGTCACTAGACTAGAAAAGAGTGAATTGTGTAGAATAATAATATCGTATAGTCCAATCTAGGTTGGCGAATTAGACGGGATTAATAAGCAAGAATGTCAAATATAGGCAAAACACACCTTCCTATGCAAGCCCACAATAGGAAACAGTTGGCTAAACGAGGCTAGTGGTCGACACACATTGGAAAAATGGTAGGCAATGCTCAACCGAAGGGAAAATTATTTGGTTGTAGTAATGGCGAAAGAACGTGGGACAATAAGAAACAACAATCAAAGGATGGAAAAATGCTTAAAATAAATGTATCCAAAATGTATATACTGCATTGGCGATTAGACCAATATTCTTGACCAATCATGTGATAACTAATGGACAGCTACCACGAGCGTTGGACCCAAATCTAATAAATATATGGCACACAGTTGACCTACGTTGCATGTGCTATTCTCCAAATGACAATCGACCCATGAGACAGGATCGTAAAATGGTGAAGATTCACCACTAAAGTAATCTCTAGCTACATGTATTACAAAGTGTTTGTTAGAGTGGGGTTGTCGTTGTACCAAAAGACCGATTTGTCAATACCCAATACAACTACTCAATGTATAGTAAATTGGATGCGGTTAAGCCTTTGTCACGAATCTTGAAGGGAGTGTTGAACAAACTTCCAACAATCACCCCCTTGACGTTATTTGAGGGTCTGAGGATTTGAACATGTGACCAAGCTCTAATACCACTTGTTAGAGTGGGTTATCATTGTACCAAAAGACCGATCTATCAATGCTTGATAAAACCACTCAACTTATAGTACACATGAGGCAATTAACCCTTTGTCACGAATCTCAAGGGGAACGCTAAACAAATTCCCAACGGTGTCATTAAACGATCAACTACTTGAGTCACCTTGTATTGGTCTCTCTAGACACTGAACCTTCAAGCATTGAGTTACCCTAGATTGATCACTCTAAACCCCAAACCTTCAACATGACCCATATGGCATACAAACAAGACTTACTAACTATGCAAAACCTCAATGAAGCATCTTCTCCCACTCCTACCCTACCTTGTGCTAGCAACATGAGCAGAGAATGTGATTATCTTATTAATGTTTAACCCATTTCCAAAATTTATTATCATTTTTTACCCAACTTATGATAGGTTACCTTGGAACTAACCACTTTTGGCATCAATCCCTATTGTAAGCCACTCCCTTAGGATGTACCAAGGCAACTTCCGCTAAGCTCACAAATCACAATAAATCTCAAAAATCACTATGGGATGATAATCAAATTCAATTCCATTAAATGATAATTGGAACTCATATTGATCCTCAAACCAAGACATCATAAGTACATATTGATCCCCAAATCGCACTATCATAAAATACATTTTCAACAAGAGTTCATTAAATAATAATAAGCTTGCAAAATTTGGTTGGGAAGAATGACCATGATCAAGTTAACATCACAAAACATTGAAAGTGCACAAGTCACATAGTTAATGAAACCCCAAGCCTCTAGTGTCTTGTTTAACCTGCCAATGTAATTACCACATTAACATTACCATAATAAGACATTAAATACCCTCAATGAACAAAACCCAAAAAGTCAAATCTCAAATGTGTAGGAAGATTCAAGTGTTTAGTGATGTCCAAAATAATTATACAATGTTCATCTAAGAATCACATTCGTTATGAAACAACAACTGTTTGCAAGCAAACTATTAACACTATTTACCCAAATTGATATCATACAAGAAAGGTGGATATAGTAAAATAGGTAAATTTCAAATTAATAATTAATAAGTACTCTGTTGCATATAAAAATAATAATTTAAAATTTAATAAAATCAAATTTTAAATACATTAAACTTAATATATAATAAATTTAAATAATTTTTTTTTTTAATAAAACAAATAATAATTTAAAGTGTTATCTACAACAACTTGAGTGGCAGCCAAGGCTACCAGGGGTGGGGTTTGAGATCCCCACCCCTATTTATAAATATTTTTTAAAATATTTTTTTGCTTTCCAATGTCTCTCTTGGCAAGTCTATGTTGATATAAGAACAACCATCTATGATATTTAGGAAAATTTATTGTAAATTTCTAGGTCAAACCATAGTTGACCTTATTTTTCCATTTGTTCAAATGTTGCATGTTTACTTAGATTTTATGATTTGACCAAGCTTCGTACATAACCACATAATCAATTTTCCTTCCAAATCTCTCAAATACGTCAAAGAAAGAATTCCAACGATCAAATTTACTTAGAATAGTAGACACTAAGAAAAAAAATATTTCAAAGAAGTTTTTAAATTCCTACCTCAATCTACCAACTACAATTCTAAACAAATAGACTAAATCATGCAATGCAAAATACTTCTAAGTTTAATCATGTATCTTTGCTCCCCAAAACTTGTTTGTTCTAAAATGGCCCAAAAAAAAAAAAGAGAACAAGCTCTAATTTAAAAAAATCTCTTAAAGTTTTCTAACTTTTAAAAATTATAAAATAAAACAACTGAATTAATTAATCTCCACAAATAATAATAATTAATCTTCACTTTAACCCATTATCTATTAAAATAATTGAAATCAAACATATTAACAAAATCGAGAAATTTTTGCCTATGAAGTTGTTAAGGATAAGACTGTCGTAAAATTGAAAAAAAATCATTTATTAAGTACACTACAATAACCCTAATTAAATTTCATTTTCCCTGCACAGTATCACTCGTTGAACTAACATCTGCTTTTATTTATTGGAAAACGTGTATTACAGAGGATTGTTCATGCTTATAAGAGCAAGCCTGCCATATCATTGAGCTCCTAAGGCTGGAGAGCACTTGAATTGCTTACTCTCTAGCTGTTTCTAAAGTATTGGGATTCTCTACAGATCAAACAAATATATTATAATATACCTGCAAATACATCAAGGAACTCAATGCGGTTGGCTTCTTTGGAGCGAATGAGAGGATCATAATTTAGCCTGAAGTCGGAGTAAGTAAAAGGCTTGTAAATTCTTGGGTGGTCTTCGTCCACAAGCTCCTCTGGAGCACAGATCTTGTGATCGAATGGAAAGTAGAAAGAAGAAGCCAAGGATATGCGATGCTTCCATCCTCTGTAAACAACTCTATGTGCTGAACTGTGTAATCTGCCATTGCTCCATGCCTGTATGATACATAATTACTTACTTTTGAAAGTAGATGGGTGAATGGTAAGCACAAACACAATTTAATACTAGTGTAAAAAGGAAATCGGTGAATGTTAAAGCACAAATTCATTTCAATGCTAGTCTGCAAAAGAAATGGGAATGTTTAAGTACAAAACCATTTCGGTCTTCAAACCAGTTTTGAAATTTGAAGTTCAAAGAAAGGAAGTGAATGTTGGAGTACAAATCTATTTCGTATCAACATCAATGGCATGCAGAGGCTAATTAGAAAAGAAATGGGTGAATGTTGAAGAACAGATTAATTTCCATGCTAAAACTAAATATAACATCGAATGACTTGAACATAACTTTATCACTGCTCATAGTAGGAAAAATTTCAAACCTTGAGAGAATCACCAACATTGACAAGAAATGCATGAGGTAAAGGATTGACATCGAACCACTTCCCTTGTTTGGATAGTACTTGGAGGCCATGCTGATTGTCATTGTGGAGGATTACAAGGCAACCAGTATCTGTATGTGTATGCAGAATCTCCTCTTCCATAGAGTTGCCATTAGACGTGTAGGAGTTTATTCGTATGCTGCTTGTACACTTTTCGAAATCAGAATGGTAAAATGTCATGAAATCTAAACCCAAGCTGGCAAGAACGACTTTAATAATTTTTCGTAGCAGATCGTCCACCTTGATGCCGTATGTTCCAATCTTCTCGCTGCAATATACAATGCCCACAAGAAATGTTAAAGATGCATACATTTTGATTTGATGCAAACTTGCAAATTTGGATTTCCAAAGAGTTTTTTAACATGTTGAAATTCAAAGAGTACAATCTTTATAGTGATTATAAGGAAAAAGGGAAATTTTAGTCTCAATAATGATTCCATCAGCATAAAATTATTAGTTGATTGTTTGATAAATGAAGGTCAATATTTAAATTAAATTAATTTAATAAAATTAAGATATTATATTTATATGAGGTAGAAAAATGTGATTGGTATTTAACTATTGAACTTTGTTTAAATTAAATCGTTCAATGTAGAAGACAATTTTTGACTGATTAATTACTGTTATTGAATGTCATATATTGAAATAAAAAATTATCTTCTAAATATGATTTGATTAGCTAATAAAATAGATGTTTAAATGAAGAAAGACATAATTAATGCCATGTAAGATATTAATTTGGATAGTAGAAACTCTATTTAGAGATCAAATTGTTTTATGGTCTAATAGTCAAAATTATTTCAATACAATAAACAACCGTATGAGGTGAGCCATTTAGAGAAGGAGAAAAGACTGCACTTTGCTCAACATTAACATAATAGTCATCTCTAGCTACTGCTATGTTTTGTTTTAATTTATTTTTATCATTTCATTACATCGTAAATGCTATCTTAATCAATCAAGCACCTTTTATATAGGTTAGAAGTCCTAGTCCATACTCTCACCAACCATAGTTGTGGTAGCAAGTCTATACCACAATCCTACCTATTGACACTAAATATGACAATCTCCCATTATTAGAGTCATCCATAGACCTACACCTATGGCTGAAAGGTTCATTCATAATGATTCTACTTATGTATCTCTTTCTAAGAATAAAAATCTTTGTTGTACATTATACCTACAATAGAGAGGTTGTGTCCCTGTCTTTGAGATGAGGTCTTTAAACTTTCTCTTAAATCAAAATAATCAATCGAGCATATGCTTCCAATTCAATCCATATGGCATAATATATTAGGAAATGCATTCTACTCAAATTTTAGCTCGATACTAATATCAATGTACACATAGAAACTTGTATAGTGATTAATTGGCTCAAACTTGACATGCAAATGGTGACTAGTTTTACATACAACACATATGGAATGTAACTAGCTCACTCATGAATCACATACACATGGTGTTACATCACAAATTTTGACCTAATTTTAAATTGTTCATAGCCGTTGGATTTACCATGTTTTTTCTTTCATGATCATGTGAAGTAGGTAGTTATTTATATCCGTTGTATTAACTGTTAATGAAGATGGTTGTTAACCATTACTTGTTTTATAATGTTTACCAGTTGGTTGATTTTGGAATTATGGTTAATAATTGAATTCTTTTAAATATCTATTATTATGGAACTTGTTATTATGGTGGAAGTGTTTCACGGGTGATTGCAAGAGAAGATGAAGGGGGGGAGCATTGCTAAACAGGATCAATAGAATGGGATATTAGCTTAGTCCAGTCATCAAGATTGAAAGGTATGACCTTAAATTGCCTTGGCAAGGACCTAGCTACTTGAACTTCAGGATACAACTGAAGGACCCGCATGAGCTATTAAATAAATAATTTAAAAAACATAAAATAATTTAATTAAAATATAATACGTACCTCAAAGGATTTCAAATGAACTTTCACCATGTTATTATAATGTATACCTATGTACGTACACATAAATATAAAAATGAAGTGACACCATAATATTATTTTCATATAATAAAATGATGCCACCTCACCAATATATCTACATGTATGTAGACAAATATAAATCATAATATTCCTTTTCAAATTATAACCTTCAAAACTTCTTCCATTCTTTTTTTTTTCTTGTTTGAAAACCGATTGAACACTTGGCACATTTACTTGGCGTCCAAGAACCAATACATTTCCTTTATGTTACGACTTCTTGGAAGCCAAGGAGTCACGTCACTCTTCTTATATTTGAAGTCGAAGGAGATGGAAGGCGTAACTTATTCTTATTTTCCTACAACACCCGACCACCTTGTTCATGCTTACAATTTTCTGTGATCATTTCCACCTTCCACAACACCCAATTACCTTCTTCTTAGTGTCGATAGCCCTGCTAATACCAATCTATACCATTACATTAATCCTTCCCACGGTTTCCTGCCCATTCAAATATTTTGTCGAAAATCATGAGCACTTTCATGTTGGGATTGCGTTAGATATTTTGCAAGTAAAAGTGTGGCAAGTAGCTAAGCATTCAGCAAGACATCATCTTTGAATTTGTTTAGGTTATGTGTAACACTTGAATCCAATATTTCAAATTCGATTTTCTTGAATCAAATGGTGCAATAACATCAAATTACATTAACAATGAGCTACAATATTTATCATGGTGATATCTTGTTTGATATTACAAAGTTAATCCTCTTTAAAGTAGATTTGTTCATGGCAAGTGAAAGCCAAGTAACCATAATATGAATCCATGAATCATTAAGCCAATGGAGATTAGATTTAAACAATAATTTCTGCAATCTTTAAGAACATTTTTCTCTAATCACAGATTGTGATAAGCTAGAATAAGCAGGTATGTGTGTGTGTGTGTGTGTGTGTATCATTCATGAAATAGTTGAGAATTAACGGACAGAGTTGAATGCTCTGAGATTTGACACCTAGGACTCACCGGTTGTATAGCCATAAAAAAGGTGAATAGGTGAAATGAAATCTGCAAAAGACATAGAATAAAAGTCAGATATAATGAATTAAAACCATTTTATTAAATAGCTCATGCTAGTCCCTATTATTATTTCTTATTGTCAAGTTGAGCGGTGATGATCGAATCATTGAACCCATCAGGAAAAAAAACCTTGGCCAAGGTAGTTTAAAGGCATGTTTGTCATCAATTGATCACTTGATGTCAGTGGTGTCGGTTATGCATACATGTTCATCCATAACTGTGCGGACATTCTAAACACCAAAATGCTCAAGTGGTTGGACTAAAAATATCCCAAGCTTGATTCTAAGATAGGGAGGGCCTTTCTAATTCAATAAATTGTGTGGGGATAAGTATGGTCCGAGGTTGGGAGGTTAAGCCTAAATCAATGCTTCTCTTACCGAAAGCCGAGGCTTGCACAACCAGCTAAAGATCCACCGAAAGATACTTGTATTTTTTTAAAAAAAAATTTCCACGATAAACATTTACTTACTTGTATGTAGAATAGATAGTTAATCGTTAATCTAGTTATTTTAGTTGATCATAGATATAATTATTTCCAATTAATCGTGAACCTAGTTATTTCAGTTGATCATTGATACAGTTATTTTCAATTAATTGTTAATCTAGTAATTTCAAATGATCATGGATACAATTACTTTCAATTAATCATTAAACTAGTTATTTCAGTTGATCATTGATATGGTTATCACAGTTTAACATGGTTATTTCAGTTAAACGTTAATACATGAAATAGTTAATGTCATATGAAAAGGAATTCAATTATCTATTCAATGAATGTTAGGAAAATCTCTTTATAAACTATCCTCTTTATAAACTATCTTTGTTTTGTTATGAAAAACTGTTTGTTACACATGGTGCATCTAGCTCATGCAAACAACACATGCATAATGTCAAATGCACATGTAAGTTAGCTCATGCACGAATCATAAGCCCACATGATAGGCTTGCATGTAAAACACACAAATAAAGTAAATAGCTTAAACAAGCATCGCATATAAATTGTGTGACTAGCTCATACACACAAGTACACTTGATGAGTAGCTTATGCATTCAACAAATATAGAATGTAACTAACTGGCAAGAAAAAAGTTGTGTGCACTTACTGCAATTATCTTCTTGTTTACCTAATTTGCTAACACCTTAGTCCTTAACCAATTCTAGCCAAAAAGAGTAGTGTAGAGGTGTGGCCCATCATACATTAGGATTCATTCTTCTTCCAAGTCCATTGTCGACTATGATGATGAGACAAGCACCCCATACTTGTCACCATCACCAACAAGCACATAAGTGTGATAACACACAACACATGTCCATTAATATATACATAAGCCATTGTAAATTATTTACACATATATAGTGGGCAATTAGCATTATGGATTAGATGCAAACACACTACTTGCATCTTCTCATTATTTGGTATATTAAAACTAATCCTTTAAGTGCATCTCAGTTGAAACGAGAATTGCCAATTCATACCATGTAATACATTATGAGTCTCAACCTTTTTTATTATTCATTTTCAGTTGTGATGATAAGAAAAACATCTCATATGCCTATTGCAGGTGTAACGACATAGAAGTGACCACCATTGGCTAAGGTGTAAGTGTAACAACATAAGACACATGTGCATATTCCTATATTATTTACACAACCCATTAAGCCTTTTGAGTTTAAGGATACTTACATATTTTGCCTCAAGGTCACTAGAATGAGCTAGTCCAACATAGTGCATGGTAAAATCCTCACATCTATCACCAACATGGTGTTAGCGAATGCACGTGCTATGTCCTTTCATATCATACATAGCTTTTGGTATTTGCCACTTTTATGCTACTAGTAATTATTGACTACTCACTACTATATGGTAGTTATCTCTTACCATCCTCCATCTACACAGTAGTAATTGGGTACATTGCATCTATATCATATCATGAATAGCTTTTGGGATTTGTCACCTATATGTCACTCATGACAAATGGCTTATCTCTGAAGATGTAAAAAAATAGCTTATGACATCTATTTCACACATGGTGATATTGACAATTGGATAAATTGCACATGTATCAAAATTGTTTCTAACATGTCAAGTTATCTTATAACCAAGTGTACATAATCAAGATATCCCAAAGATGCACAACCATATAGGGCGATCCATAAACCAACACACATGGTCCTATAACTCTTAGGGTCAAAATAACACAATTGACAAATTGAGCCTAAACTTGTTTACTTCTATTTAGTCACAAATACATAAACAAATATAAACTCGTAAAGTAATCTCAAAGGCCATATTGATGGCGGTCAACTGTTTCTCGATAATGTGTTAGATAAGAATCAAACCCACAATTGTGATGTTATATAATACTCCACTTCTAAGGACACATCATTTTTGCATATTAACAATTGTAACGCTTACAACACATTCATCCACCAAATAGTTATAAGGGCATAATACCATACCATATTTAATGATACTATTAATTGTCCATAGTTGTAAAGACAACAAAAGGAGCTTTGTCAAAAAAATCAACAAAGATTTTGACACTTGTTTAGAGCACGAAAATTCTTCATAATGATTAATAGTTAATCACAACATCAAATTATACTAGTTTAATTAACTATCAACATTAGATGTAGAGTTATCAATAATTTTCTTTACTTATTCATAATTGCAGTTTATATATCAAGGAAGACTAGGCCTCACTAATTCTAGAAGCTAGCCTATCTTCCTATATAGAACATTGAGCCAAAAGACAATGCTACAGTGTACAGTACACAAAGCTCGGAATATTTTAATTCAAACAAGTTTGGAGGCATGTTGGTTCATTTATATTAGAGATGATAGATCATGATGACAGTGACTCCAAAGTCATCAAAAGTTGAATATATTTTAAAAAACCAAACGTAACAAGCCTTAGAATAGGTAAACATGATAATGATGGATTTCCTCTTAGTAGCTTAGACACATATGGTGGTGACATATTAATTAGAATGTAGGCGATCATAGCTCCATCTATTGCAAATTCTAGCCTCAAGTTGAAACATGCGAATAAACAAGTCTAGAAACAATTTCAAATCTTGGAGTAATTCTTTAAATACCTCCCCAATCGAATTAAATCTAGGGGTCCTTTTTCCAAAGGAGGTAGACATGTATCTACTTCAAATAGAATTAAAGTCAAATGATTTCAACGAAACATTCGGATGAGAAATTGCACTTTCCTAGGTTATGACAATCTTGGTACAAACAATAAAAATGACCATGGGATTCTTCTCATATACATTAACAAGGTGTTTGAAGCTTTAAGGATACCCGACCTTGATAGTTAGTTTTCTTAGAGAACCAAAGATAGCTTAACACGAAAGATGATGCAAATAAAATAAATTGATTTTATCCAATGGATCATTTCAACATTATGATAAGATGAAACATTTTAAAGACTAAGGCTCTAGACAACTGCTACATATAGTGGTCTTGATTATCATCCATCTTTATACTTAGATGAGCAATAGAATATCACCTCTCGTAATTGATGTACCTTAGGCAATAGTGCCTTATAAGAACAAGTTGGCATAGTCAATATAAAATTAATATAGTAATATAAAAGCTCTAATTAGTAGCAAACAAAATATCATCACCATGCAACAATTATGTAAAAGTACCCTAATGTCTCACCATATGATTCAATAATATCAATTATCATTATGATATTATATTGACATCATTCTTGATGGGACACAATATGTATCAACAAGGTTATATCAAAACTATAGGAACTCTGAAAAACTTACTACATTAATAATAAACTTACTTTAAACATGACCAAAATTTAAGTCATACAAAAACATGATATCCATTAGATTATTATATGAAGATATACACTAAATAGTATAATCAATAACTCTTAACCTTCTAATTTCATTTACCTAATTGTTCAACATGGTATTCCCATAATAGTTCAATCCACAAGCTAGATAATGTTTGCAACTACCATTTATACTAAATATGACCTTAAATTTCAGTTGCATGTGACTCCACAAGGAAACAATATGTCACAAATCTTCTTGTACTCAAGTTTCAATGATCATAAGATGCATAAGCATTACAAGACTCTCCAACATTACATGACTAACAAGCAACCAAACTCAACTACAATATTGAGGTAAGGCTTTTACACTCAATGAACAATCTTCACAATGTAGTACTCAACAATGGCAAGAGCACTACATTTATCTATTCCCTCAATGTTTCTTAGTTCAAGCCTTTTAGAATGATAGACATCATAATAACATCATGCCTCAAATCAATCAATAATTCCTAGCAAGTTAAATCCATCATAAGATTTCCCAAGTGCCAATAGCTATAGGCTACACTCTTTGCCAATATATATCACAACTTAGAGACTCTCGCACCTCTATCATTCCCATCAATGACCACTAATGATCTAATCAAATCCTTTTCCAACTAAAATGATATTATCAAGATCAATCTCAACAAGGAAGCACCATTTGGTCACAATTTGTTAGAATAGTTATATCAACAGATGACCATCTAGTATTAAGCATTCCTACATGGATGATGATCAATAAATTTAATACAACCAAAATGTAAGTACAACATACTATTGCTACTGCTTGAAATAGAAATCATGGATATACTAGCCTCAAGGACATTTGGTTGGCTTCTCGTGCTCTCTAACTAAATCAATTTTAAATAGGCAAACAAAAGTACTTCTTGAGGTTGAAAATGCAACCACATTAGTCTCAAATAAAGCTTTCTTTCAACCAAAAAAATTGAACCTAATAAGATCCCAAAAATAGCAAGCATTATCATTTTATAATTAGTATATTTTAAAAGCAGGAGGTATTTTTTGTAGTTTGACAAGTTATGATGTTTTAAGAAGGATTTCATTGTGTAGTTGTTTAGTCAAACTCTGTCAACCCATATCTCATGAGTAGTGATTCATACAAACTCATCTCTCATGAGAACAAAAGGTTCACTTACAAATAATTAGATTTAAGTGATGCGTCGAGATTTGTCAAGTCCTTGTTCATCCTAGTACTACTAAACCACGTACACTTAATCATGGTATTTCCCCCAAGTTCAAGCCCACTTAGTTTGCCACCTCATTTACAAAACTTTCAATCAGTGTTTTATCCTATGAACCTTTCCTTATAGAAACCCTTCAACTCGTCAATTGGTAAGAGACACTTTCCATAATGTATCATAATATTGATATTAGAAATCAATTACATAATATTTTAGTAAAACTAATACATTTTACAAATAATAGATCACATTAATATCTTTTTGTAAACATGAACGATCTACTTAACATTCATCAACTCTAAACAATACTTACAAAAATTAAATATCAAAATTTCCTAAAACTTCATCTATCTCAATACTACTCTAACCTTTCCTAAACATAATCATAAAATTTTCAATATTCCAATCTCAACAAAAGCAGTATTGAACATAACCTAAAATTTTAAGATTCTCCATATTCCAATCTCAACAAAAGCAGTACTGAATATAACCTAGAATTTTAAGACCTTTTCAACACAATCATTTTAAATATGCTGTCCCCGCGACTTCCCCAAGGCCACTTTTGTTTGAGACATTTTGTCAAACAATTGGCATGCCTTGTCTATGCTTCCGCATTTTCCACGCCTATTTACTATACAGAGGCGTAGGGCAGAGAGAGGTTTTAGTTAAACTGCTAAATTATATTTATCTACTTGTTGGTTTTAGGATAACCTTTTAGCGATTCGTCTCTGAGTCTTTGAAAAGGCAAGAGGCAACTACAGAGGTGAATAATGGCTAATAGCTGCGGGGAAGTAAATGTGTTTCATCCAGTGAATAACATTATATATATAAAGTGTAATAGCAAAGACATATAGTTACTGTGCTGCTGTGTTATGTACTTCAATCTTCCCTGAATCTGCAACTCCCACGCCCTTCCTCCTCGAGACATTTGAAAAATCCCCTTTTCAAAAATAAACATATGTTTTGCCCTAATTTAAAAATGACGGACTGGGAAATTTATTCTTCATTCTTCTCATTAGTTTTATCAGTGCAATGAGAAATATCTAAGCTAACAATACTATATGGGATCTGAAACTTCAAACAGTCACAGTGATTTAAAAGTTGAACAATCGCATTTAACCTAAAGCCGATCAGCGCTATTTCTGTTCTAATAAAGATTCAAATTTTGAAAACTAAAGAAATACTGTAATATATAAGTGAAATCCATACCAGAATTTAGGGTTTCCATCTTCAGGCCATATTTTCTGAGACGTTTCTTGGACTGAATCTAAATGAGGGAAGTTTGGTAGATCAATGCTTAAATTCCAAGGTGGAGGAGCTCTGTATACAGCGCTGCTCACCCTTGCTTTAACTTCAGCGGGCATTGCACAAAATTGTTCGATTTGGGACATCACATCTTTCGCAAGATCTGCCGAAATTCCATGGTTGACGACGTAGAAAAATCCCCATTCTTTGCAAGCTTCTCTCACTTTCCGAATCGATTCAAGATCTTGGAGATGGTTTAAATCTAACCCATCAAAATCATAGGGAAGCTTTGATATGTCAATAACCGGAAAATCAACGTTTTCCCCACTGGATTGAAGAGACATGATTGAAATCACGAGAAAAATAGAGAAGCTCCGATCTCAGGATTTTGATTATATGAATAAAAATGGAATGTTTAGGTTTCCTTAAGGTCTCGTGGTAACTGGTATTTTTCTAATTGTTTATGTTTCCTAGTGGTCTCGTGGTGGCTGAGATATTTTTAATGGCTTTTCACTTAAATAATTTTTCCATGGAGAATCATATCTATGCAGACCAGATTTGGCGGTAAATGAATAGGGAATTGTAATTTTAAATTTTAAAATAACATTATCATTGTGTAATATAATTTAGCAATCGATAAAAAAGTCACTTAAAAAGTTGTGGCATATTTGGTGTAATTTGTTTGAAATTTTAATATTAAAATTATAGAATAATTTTAATATTAAAATTATAGAATAATTTTAAACTTGAGATACTATTGTCAGTCTTTTTCAAGTATATAATTGTTTGAGAGGAAGATTTAAGTGTACTTTATGTGATGTGATTAGAGTAGAAGTTTTTTTGTATTCGGGATATTTTTGTTAAGTTAAATAAAGATTTTGAAAAAGTCCAAATTTTTGTACAACAAGAAAGATTGAGCATGGCAAAATAATAAAAAATTATCAAGAGAATTAGGGGGAAAAAATCCTACTAACATAGCAAAGTAAACATAGTGATGAACTTGTTGTAACTATGAAACTCTAATTGTAGGGAGCTTTCTAACCTACTCTATGGTATGGTGGTTGTCGTGTCGGAGCCTTTTAGAAGTCTTAGATTGTCTAAATTTGGAGTTGCTTTGTGAATTCGCTTAAACAAAATGAAGACAGAGACAAGAGAGTGTGGTACTTATTCTCTAGACAAAGCAAAAGAGGACAAATTGATGGGCCTTGTGAGTGAGGACTTGTCTATTGTCATGCTTGTGATTTTCCAGCCCTCCCCTACGAATTTTGTAAACCCAACTCACTCTTAGGAAACATGTCCAAAGGAGGTAGCCCCTAGAAAAATACAAAGGCCTACAATAATGAATCAAAAGGTAAGTCAATTTCCTTCTGGTTGTCTAATGATATTATTGAAGTTATTTATGATTGTAGAGAAAAAATAACCATCCTCTTTTTCCTCAAAGACATTTCGTTTGAATAAGATTTTTTAAGTGGATCTACAATCATGGGGAAACAAGGGGTTGGGCCATAAAGTCATTAAAGGGTTATGGACGATGATGTGTTTCATGCACTTTTATAGACCCTAACCATGTATGTATTTTCCTACAATATGTGTCATGGATAATAAGTGGCAAAACATGTTATGTTCAATTATGACACCTTGATTTTCATTCTGAAAGTATTACTAAATAAAAATATTATATGATGCTTGAATTTCCCTTCCTCAACCTCAATTTTTGCCCCTTTATGCAAGTCATTACATCTTAATTGGGTAAGATGCTTTGGTGCAAATAATATTTATAATAAATGGGTCGGCTTACACACACATCCTAGAGTCTATAGAAATGGACTTGATACAATCTCTTGCAAACACTATTAAAAAAGTTGGACTAGGTTTTAAATTTGATCAACGACTTATAATCTTAACAAGCTTTATGCTTGTTTCTATTATCACATGGCACGTGATTCTTGCATGTCCTTTCAGTAAAACCCAAACAAATCAACCAACTCCTTCCTTGTCACTATTACAAGCTAGAGTTGTTGTTGCACCAAAAGATTGACCTATTAATACTCGATACAACCACTAGACTTATAGAACATAGGAGGTGGTTAAGCTATCTCGCTAATCCCGAAGGGGAACATTGGCAATTAGTCCAACAGTCACTACCACTCCAATTGAAAATTCTAATATTGCCCTAGCTTCCAAACCCTCTCCCCTCGATAACATCCTATTCATCTCCAATCAACCCCTTCCACCTATTATCCTTTGTCTCCCTCACAACCCTCCTCTCCTATAGTGTCTAAATATTACAAATATGTTGTGGTTGACTTTATAGCTAGAACATCCAAAAGGAAGAAATATGACTTCTTGGTAATAGTCCTTTGTGTATGTCTTCTTCGCCATCACAACTTAGAAGTCCTAACTACATTGCCCCATTACCTACTCAAGATTTTATTAACCCTGATCTCTCTATGGTCTCATAATCTTATCTTAAAAATTAATTCAATGCATTGCTTGTGGATGAGGAAACTCTTTTGGTAAAGCCACCATCCACATGACTCATTGGTTCACATGGAATAATTATTGTGAAGGTTTCCTTAGAAAATTGAGCTAGGTGGACCATTTTTGTATCTCTCTCAACCAAATAATTTTACCCTATGATGGTCGATTTTTGTGCCTAGATGTAGCCACCCTTTCTAATCATTTCCCCATTTGTTCTACTCTTTCTCTTTCTAACCACACTTTCTTCTTAATTAATTTTCCTTGCAATTCGAAGGTCTCCCATCTAAAAAATCCATATTATATTGATTGTCTTATTTCCACTTGGAATGTTAAACCTGAGCCCTAACAAGGAAAGTGTATGAGTTGGTAGGAAAGAACCCTTACAAGACACACTTCCTTTTTGTGTGAGTATGGTATGAGAGCTACTACTAGATGTTAGAGACTTGAAAATTCCCTCAAGGGGTAGCTTTTTTTGGGATGTTCTATCCTTGCCTTAAACCCACAAATCATTTCCTTTCAACAAATAATTATAAAGGTTAAGAATGTTATTCAAAAATTAGTTGTGTACAAATGTAAAGGTGCTCAACTGTGTGTTCACCTTTAATGGATCACAAATCATTTTTTTCATCCAATATTTGCATCATAAGTAGAAAAGGGAGTTCATTTTTTCCATAAAGTTTTCTAATAGATCTATTTTGACCAGGAATGTGCAATTTTGAAAACATACTATGAGCACTTAAAATATTTTTACAAATGATGCTACTAAAGATGACCTTCTTCCCATCCTTGAGGATCGTGTGGGTGGTTGCATTCCTCGAAGAGTAGATCCAAAATATTGTAAACTCCTTTACCACCTTTTCATTAAAGAGATTAATGATGCTCTTTAATGCAAGATAATAGAAAAATGTCTTGAAATCGATGGTCTTCCAGTGGAGTTTTATAATGTTATGGAGCCCCACGTTAGAGAAGACTTCTATAATGTGTACCTTGTATTATCACTCAAAATTTTGGCAAAATTTGATGTGCTCAATTAGCTATTTTACCTAGAAAATGTACTTGCAAAGGTTTCTCTAATGGCCCTCTTTGGAAATTCACATCTTGATATCAGTTGATCAACTTGCATGTTCATTTTCAACCCTTGATAGTTAGATCTAATGTGCTTGTAAGGTGTGAAGTCTAGGTGTCATGTGAAGGTTTACCATTTGCATATTCCTTAGTATATTAAAGTTGCCAACTTTAGATTTTTATATTTCACTATCATATAATATGGTCATGTTAATGTTAAAAATAGATTGTTTAAAGTGAGGAACCAATCATGGAATAATCATAATTTTTTACAATGATGTCAAACCTGCTACTTGTTGGTAAGAAAACTACTTTTTGGTCTGAATGTTATCATTTGTTTGATTGATGAAGAGGATTTTAAAAGATAAGATAACAAGAGTACCTAAGGAAAGGTTGAGTTATTTGGTGTATAAAAGGAGCACTAAGACCAAGTAAGACATTGATGATATCATGTATTGTTAATCTACTTAAGGCTAAAGTAAACGGTTACTTAAGCTAAGCCTAGAAGAAGAGTTTTTATAAAAACTGTCTATCAAGCCTGGCCAAGCAAATAGTATAGGTCAAGCAAACTTAGTTCAGGCTAAGCAAAATTTAGTAAGTGTCGAGTGTCAATAAAATTTAGTAAGTGTCAAACATCAGAGAAATAATAGTACTGAGTGAACCGAGAAGATGTAGTTGATGCCAAGAAACCCAGTGTTGATCGAGCATCAAAAGATTGTTATTGTCGAGTGAACAGTGTAGATGTGAGTGACAAAAAAAAGTGCTATATTGAAGATTTGATAAATTTGAGCTAACTAATTTGATTTCTTGAATTGTGTGAAGTGTGTGGAAGATTTCTATGATGAGCTGGTGGCACAAAATTCAAGATAAACCATTTTGACGCAAATTCAAGAAGGATTGTAGAAGAAGTTTCTAGAAGGGACTAAAATGGAAAAGTGGGTAGATTCATTAAATCTTACCTAACCCTAAAATGGATGATTATGGTTAAATGAAAAAGGACCTAAATTGTCTATTTATAGAGATAACAAGTTAGAAGAAAAGGTTGTCATGTGTGAGTACCTAAGGAAGACAAGAAGTCTAGGGTGTTGCTTCATATGGTGGTCGAATAAAAGAAGTTGCAATTGACATGAAAAGTAAGAAGGCTTAAGAGGTTGAATGCTTCAAGGGTGAACAAGATGTCAGAGATGAAGAGTATGAATGCCAAGCATAATGGAGGACTGAACCAAAGATCTATAGTCTACAAGTGAGTTGCGTTTATTATCAGATCAAATCCCGTTGTTACTTTCTAACAATTGTATCAGTCTAGATAAATCCTTTGGATTAAGGTTGACCTAGCAGTCATTTGTAAATCCTTTATTTGGGTGACATTCTAATGGAATGTTTTAAAGTCCTCTAATGAGGCTCACTCCTAATAGGGTGATTGAAATCCTTTAACCATGTCACATTTAATAGTGTGTATTGTAACCTTTAATAGGGTTGGGCTTTAACATGGCATCACTTCAGAAGAGTGAAAATTGGTAGCATGTTACTTGTGGTTTTTCCCAAATTGGGTTTCCATGTAAAATCCTTGTATCAAATTGTGTGAATGAGTTTGTGGTAGTTTATGGTTACATTTCTGCAAATTTATTTTGACCTAGGACAATGACCTACTAAGTTAAGGTATTGGATGTTCTAATGGATGCATGCATTATATAGTTTTATGGATATGAATCTATTGAGCACTAAAAATTTTTATTTGTACATTTGGACCTTGGATAACTAATTCACCCTCCTCTCAATTATTCTAAAGAAATACAACAATTAAAGAAAATCTTTTCATCAATCTCCCTTAGGTTAATGACCTCACATATTCATCTATAAGCCCCATATTTCCAAATCTAAATCCATTTGCACTTTATTCTAATTGTTGCATATACATATAATGCATAATCTACTAAAATTGATCTTTATATAAAGTAAATAGTTTCTATCTCAATCACCCCCACGCTAGGCAAATTACTCCATGCAATTTTTTATACTATAGGGAACATGATCCTAAGGCCCCAAGAGCTCATTTGATTTTTTTGGAAATCAATTGCAATATGATCTATTAGATTTTCACAATCCATGCTAATGCAATTTCAACTTTTGGATTTGATTGTGTAGAGTTTTTCTATCATCAAATTTTGGACCATACTACATGATCTATCATGAGGATGCTAGAGAGAAAAAGGAACATGCAATATATGTTACTTTTTCTCATCATGATACATGTGTTGGTCTCAGATTGGTTTTGACAATTGAGTGTCAACACACTTAACCAATTTTCATATAGAAGCTAAGTACACTATATGTGCCGAGCCATACAAAACTACAATAGGTGTCGAGCAATCTTCAGGTGCCGAGTGAAGATCAACTATCGAGTGACTTCAGGTGTCGAGCATGATACAAGTGCTGAGTGATATATAGATGTCGGGTCATAGTTGATGCTAAGAAAGACAAAATGTAATAGGTGTTGAAAAAACCAAAATCATATATGTGTCGAGCACCAGTAATCCAATATGTGCCAAGTAACACAAAATCAACATGTGAGTTTGTGCCTTCACAAACTTAGATGTAAACCATTTTTTGAGCTGACATAGAAGGATCTCAAAGGATAATAAGGATAAGAACGAATATTTTATATTTCTTATGCAATCAGCATGCAACCAATACAAAAAATGGAGAAGGCATGCAACCAATAAGAAAAGTGCAAGGAATGAGCGAGAATTAAAGATTCAATATGGATCGTAGATCCATTGCTAACCCTAAGTCTTTGTAATCTTTAAAAGGGAGGATGAAAACCCATTGTATGAGTGGATGAGAGCAGTGTATGGGAAAATTACAGTGAAATTCAGTGGGAAGAGTGGAAAGACTTAGAGGAATAGAGCAATACTGCAGCATCCAGTTGATAAAGAACAAAGTATCAGAATATTGAAGAGTAGCATATCAGATCTCAAAGAATCAAGATTAGAATGAGCAGAACCAGTGCCTGAAATCAGCAATCAAGGATTGTAAGCTATCAGGTTTTAGAATGAGTAGAACCAGTGCCTGAAATCAGCAATCAAGGATTGTAAGCTATCAGGTTTATGAGTCTAATACTCTCTAGCAATTGTATTAGAAAAGAAAAATCCTATGTTGATAGGTTAGCTTAACAGCTAGGTTGTAGATCTTTTGAATAAGTGATAAAATCCTTTAATAGGGTGACACTTCATGTAAAGTGTTTGTAAATCCTTTAACCAGGTCACTATTGACACAATGTATAGCCTTTAACAGGGTAGACCATCAGAAGTGGTCAAACATTATTGCTACAGTGATTTTGTGGGTACCATCCCCACCCCAATTTTACCTTCTCATTTTGGAGGGTTTCTGGGTTACCAAATTTGGTGTTATGTGTTGTTGATACACATGTTTACTTAATGCTTATTCGATATGTTTTCATGCATGATGTTTACTTTTAGTTAAAAGTTTTAATGGTTAAAATCTATTACTTTTGATTCACCACCCCTCTCAGAAGTATTCTTCCCATTTGATTATTCCAACAATTGGTATTAGAGCTGAGTTCTCACAAGGAGAAGCCTAACAACTTAGAGAAAAGATTTGAAGATGGAAGTCTTCAAACTTGGGAAGATCATAGAGAATCAAGTGATTGGTTTGTAGTTCGCCCTACACAACTTGGAGGAAGCTAGAGAAGAATTGAGAAAATCCTTGAAAAGAAGGAATGATATAGCCATAGCTGAAAATGACACACACTACAAGGAGATTGATACCACAAAAGTGTTTTTCAATGGAGATTCCAAAGAGTTTGATGCAGCAATAATAAAATTGATGGAGAAAAAAAAACTCAAGCAAAAGAAATCAGAATACTCAAGATTGAACAAGAATCACAAGCCATAATGCTTTGTGAAGTAACTGACGAGAAGAAGAAAGCCATTAAAGACAAGGTTATGCTAGAAGATGACAAGAGAAATCTTACCAACAGACTGGAGGAAAAGATAATTGAGTTTGAAAAAATCTCTGATGAAGGTACATTCTGATACCACTTGATGAAGGTACGCTCTGATACCACTAACAAAGGGCCACACCACTCTTACCAACTCACAACCAAGAATGCAACAATATGAAGACAAAGAGATAACAAAATACTTCCCAAGCAATTTTACTAAACTTGAAAATCCAATAGCAATTACAATAACATTTCTCCAAGATCTCTCAAGATCCAATCCATGCCTAAGCTAGTCCAGATCCACACTCTAGTAGAAACCTCCAAGATCTCAACTTGTGCTCGCAAGCCACCAAGAAACCTCCTTGTTTCTAAACCGCAGTCACTAGCTCTTCTCACAAACCTAATCCAAGATCCAAGTGTAAACTGCCTCACATTCGACACTCTATTCACACCCTCACAACTCCATCACAATCCTGCTGTAGACTACCTCACATTTAGTGCTCTATCCACAGACTCAGGAAAACTCACTCTTCACTTCCTCCTTCTCTTTCACACCTTGAAGCCTTCCAAGCTTTCCAAGCTTCTACTTCCCAAGCTACTCCTTGCGCTTCCACTTCTCAAGCTTCTCCAAGCTTGCTTTAGAAATGCTCATATGCCTTGCTTAAATAGGCACCTACCACCCAATACATGACTTATCCACAACCTTCTAGAATTCCTCCACAACCTTCTACAACTTCCATAACCTTCTACAATATTCATAACTTTCTATAATTCTACCCACACACCTCGATAAATGGAATGACAACCATTTATTTTTTTATTTTTTCTATTATGCCACCTATGCACCTCGAAAATAGAAATCCTCTTTTCCTTTCTTTTCTCCTTTTTCCCTTTTTTTATTTCTCCTCTAATTTTCGTCACTTTCTCTCTCCTCCACAATTTATTTTTATTTTTTATTATTATTTTTTTTCCAATTATTTTTTCAAATATATATATATATATATATATATATATATATATATATATATATATATATATATATATATATATTTCAATACTTTTCCCATGCAAGATGCTCTTGCATCAATCTCAAACATGCAACTTGACACCCTAAGCCAAATGATGAATGCACGTCATGAGTTGAATATGAAAGAAATTAAGATCTATACACTGAAGATATAGAATGAACAACTGCAAAATGACCTAAAAAGAAAGAAGGAAGTTGTAGAAAGCTTCAACAAACCCAATGAGGCAATCAAGAACTTTGAGCACCGACTAAAATCACCAAGGGCTAGTAATGATACTTCAGGACTTAGTTACACCAGCATTGAACAAGGAGAATCATCCAAGACTGCAGAAGAAAGGAGTAACAAAGGTAAGAACACTAAACCCACTTGTCATTTCTATGGTAAAAAGGGACATACTTCTAATGTATGTAGGAGTAACAAGAACAATCAGCATGATAAGCCTAAGAATGCAAGCTACTGTCATAAGTGCAAGAAGCAAGGACATCAAGCACATGAATGCAGGACTAAGATTATCAAGACACCAAAATTTGAAGGTCACTGCTACAACTACAAGAAGTATGGACATAGGGCTTTTGAGTGTAGATCAAAGCCTATGCAGACATTAAACCAGGCAACGAGAGAAGGTAACCATGGTCATCACTACAATTGGGACTATAACACTAGGTATAGTTGTCACTATTGTCAAAAATATGGACACATTCTTGAAAATTGCTTAAGGACACATTTTAGAGGGAACTATAGCAAATGGTTAAACCAAACCACATGTTTCAGTTGCTTCAAGATTGGTCATATTAGCAAGAATTTCCCAAAAAAGTCAAAGGCACCCAAGTCAAAAGTCCACAAAGGAAAAGAGAAGGTAGATTTTGAACACATCAGAGGACAAATGAACAAGAGTTGGAAGAAGAAAGATGAGTGCGGCCCATCAAATGAAGGGATCACTTCACCTAATAGGTCAAGTGGTCATACCTCATCCAAATAAGCATAAATAGATGTATGGGACTAATATACATAGTTATATCATGCATCAGTCCCAAGAAAAACAAGCACTGCAAAGAAGAAAACAACATGAGAAAAGATGTGAAGTTAAAACTCAAAATTTCACCAAGTATTGTTGAGTTGCTAGTAGCGACCAAGTTGATAGTTAGTGTCGAGTTGAGAAATGTCAATGGAAGCCAAGTGAAGTAGAAATCTAGTTAGTGCTAAGTCATGTTGAAACCTTCAAGAGTTGAGTGTACAGTTGTATGCACTTAGCATTTAATGCTAGCTTTTGAAAGGTATAGGGTCAAATTTTTATCATTTCATACCATTCGAACACAAAGCAAAGACAAGAAGAGTGCAAAGAGATCAAAGAACAACATTGAAGCCATTTGCATGGATTTCAACAACGATAAAGCACAAATTTTGCCGATTTAAGGTATTCTTCAAGTGCAAAGTTGCACAGTGTTAAAGTTTAAATCTTTTAAAACTCTAGATCAGTGAAATGGCTTCTAGTTCTAAGAACCCAAAGGATAAGGACGGTCATGAGGTCCAATTGGTCAGTAATGAGGTCAAACAACCTGAGTTTAGGCCAATCCCAGAAGTCACCTATAAGAACGACCATACTGGTGCATTCTCCATTATTCCACCCAAAGTCGTAATGGTGTAGGATGTGAGAAAGTGTTACAATTGCAAGATAGGTGTAGTAGGAGACCTTGAAATTTTTCAAGCATATGGTAAACTATGCAAAAATCGAGTGCTTAAGGAAGAATTTCAAATAGTTGAGAAAAAGGGTTTAATCCGTGCCCTAGTTTACCCCATAGGTTTTAAAATTGAATGGAGAAAAATAGTTTTAAGCAGGATATATAATGGTTGTTTGTGGCTGGAAGGAGGACCAATCAAAATAATGAAGAGATAGTGCATTGGGTTACATGTTATCCAACCCTAGATTGGCACAAGACCCTGCATAGTGACTCAAAAGAAGTTATTGAAAAGAACACTGGGGCTAAATGGAATAAAAGGGGCATGACCATCGACACAATCACAGATCTCCCTCTGGATTTTGTAGTGAGAATCATATCTCATAGGTTCTATCAATCCAGTACACTGAATAGTGTACCATGTATTGTTGTGGATGTAGCCTACAAACTTGTGAAGAAAGATCATACATATGATCTGGTAGAACTGTTGTTACAACAGATAAATGAAAACTTGGGAGCAATAAGAAAATCCAAAGGTGCTCAATGCAAGTTTGGTTTAGTTTTTGTATGCATATTCTTCTATGTTATGGAAGAGTTTCCTTCTATTGGAAAGGTGAACTAGAAGTCAAACAAATCTGCAATTACACAAATCAATGAGTATGTTGAACAAATGGGCAACAATTTTGAAGCACAGATGACAAGCTACTTTGAGGATTTTAAGAAATCCATGAAACAAAGATTGAGAATACCAGTTTCCCTAATGGAACAATATGTCAATGACATCTACTTCTTAGTTGATATTGATTACACCTACATCCAAGTAGCAGTTCCAAGGGTGAGATGGCTAAGACCTCTAGGTTATGAACTAGATATTGATGAAGCATTAGCAGTAATAATTGCATTGCTTGCAGAAGAAATAGACAAGATTGCCAAACCTTTTGGCACATATGATGTTTTAAAGTCTAAATTTGAATAGAGTTGAAGACAACCTCTATGATTAAGAGGAAAGATAAACTGGTAAAGAAGATAAAGAAGAAATTTGGTGCAAAAATTGAATGGGCAGCAAGTGTTGAAGAGGAAGAAGAAGAAGAAGGTGAGAGTGAAGAAGAAGAATAAGGGCAAGGACCAATAGAACTTACTCAAGGTTTAGGTGAAGATAAGGAGGAAGGTATAGAGGAAGAAGAAGTCAAGGAAGCACCATCTCAAGCCGAACCCAAAAAGAGAAAAGCCAAAGCTCAGCTTATAGCCCAGCCTAAAGCAAAGAAGGCTACAGAGCCAACTCAAGCCAAACCAGCACTAGTGACAAGAGCCACCACAAGGGCATCTATACAAAAGGCAAAAGAGAAAGTCAAAGAAAAGAAGAAGGCTACTAAATAGACTAGTGCAGTGTAGAAGAAACCAAGAAGAAACTATGTTGCACAACCAAATTTTGATGATGAGGAGAGAATAGATCAGAGGATATTAGCCAATTTAGAGTGGTAAGCCATCCTCCCAAGTCTCATATGGATAAAATCTATGAAAATTTTAAGAATGCAGACTTTTTTGATTTGAAAAATGTTGATTTTAAGAAATTAAGTAGAGAGGATCAAAACAAGATAGAAGAGTTGGTGTATGCCATGATGATAGAATTCAAGTACACACCTCTTGTGTTAGACAATACTATGCCTAGGAAGTTATACGAGATTATTGAAAATAAATGGCATTATTGTTTAAAGATGGAAAAAGAAATAAAAGAATCAAAACTGGCACAAGTAATGCCTAACTTGACAAGAGGTCAAATAACTAAGGCTAATAAGAAACATGGTGGAAAATTTGCACCAAAATATCGAGGCTTTAGCATCCTACAAAATAAAATTGAAGATGTAGTAAATAAGTCCACAAAATTGTGGAAGTCAATATACAAATTGACTAATGACAAGGATGAAAAAGGAGAAAAGAAGGATGCTATAGGAAATAAGGCAAAGGCCAGTGAGAAGGAGAAAGAAGACAAAATAGAAGAAGAGGAAATAAGAAAAGGAGAAGAAGAGAAGAGAGAAGAAGAAAAGAAAGAAGAAAAGAAGAAAGATGAAGAGGAGAAAGAAAAAGGTGAGAAGGAGGAGACACAAATAGGAGATCAAATGGCAACAGCTGAGCAGGAGCAGTAACAAGGCTAGAGTGTGCAAGACACACAATTGCCACCTCCTAGCCCTCTTCATGTAACTGTCACACCTGCAGACACTATAACTGTAAAGGATGTTATTGACAAATCATGTTAGAACATCAATCCACTAACTGCTGAGGATTTCAAGAAGATTCTTGACCAATCTACCCAACAAGCAAGATTATGCAATAATCTAGTATTGGTCAGTGTAGATGAGCTACAAAAGGTAGTAGTCGAATCATCAAGAGACAAGGTGAATACACAAGAACCACCTTTAGTCTCTACAGATACTAGTACTCAAATTTTAATGCTTCCACCACCATCACAAATTGCAATAGTTGATACATATGTAACAATTGACACCATTCAAAAGCTGAGTGTAGAAGTAGAGAAAGACACAGAGCAAACAAGATAGATCGCTACATCTGATCCTACAGTACAGTCAATAGGTACATCTCATATTGTTTTCATTGATCAAGGGAAATCTGAAAAAGACAAGGAGGACACATCAAAAGAATAGGAGAAGGCTACAATACATACATTGGTAGAGTTACCAAAAATTGGCACTCCTACTAAAACTCTTCAGAAGCCAAACACTGAGATGATACCATTGCAAATCTCTACACCAAGCTTGAGCTCAACCAAAGTGACCAGGGTACTTCACTATGGAGACCCTGAGTTAGATGAAGAAATTGTCATATCTACCTATGACTCCAAGACAATCATCATTGAGCATATCACAGAAATGCAGGATGCATTGAATAGGAGAAAGAGGCAAGGAATACTTAGGAAGGAGTATAAACATAAGCAAGAATTGCATGAGATTAAGGACATCTTTATGGATGCCTTCATCTTGCAGTCACTAGATGAGACAAAGCCTATAATGGAACAATTGTTAGATATTGTTGACCATGAGACAAATATGAAACTCATGGAGTGGTCTGAATGGAAGTTTTAAGGAAAAGTAAATGAGAAAATATTTAGTGACATAGCACTTCAACAAGTTGAATTGGCCAAGAAGATTGAAAAGGTCAAAACTTGTCTTGAGAATATCTTCTCATTATACAACAAGCTGTGTGATTTTTCCAGTTTCACCCAAGAGATAGGGCAAAGAATACTAAGCTTGGAGAAAAATTTGAAGATTTCTAGCATGCAGCTACCAAGAGATCTAGCTCAAAGTGAGAAGCATTTTTCTCAATCACTTCATACTCAAGAAGAATTAGCTACACTAGCAAGTGAAGAGGCCAATATAAAGGCCAAATTAATGCATATTCAATCTTCCATTACCCCACATTTGGAAGTACTCCATAAAGAGAAAGTCTATGCTGAAACTATTTTAAAGAAAGATCCTAATCTTTCTACATTAGATGGACTTGTACATCTTGCTGTAGAGACTACCATCTAGCATAAGTCACTAGAAATTGCTTTGGAAAATCAAGATGTAACTCTTAAGATGATTATGGAGGTAAACAGTACATTTTTGGAAAAATATGGTATTACTCCTTAGCACCCTTTGATATAAGTGTCAAAAAGGGGGGAAAATAAAATAATGTGAGAAATATAATAAGAGAGATATAACAAAGGGCTAGAATACTAAGTATTTATAAAAGATAAGACATAGTGTGGGGGAGATACAATGTTTTGGGAATTGTATGGAAGATAACTTTGATATAGAACACATGTATAGAGTACATAAACAAGGCAAAGGCAAAGAGTATCAAATACATCAACACAAGAATTTTGGTTACAAGAATGAAATGACACAATCAACTGAGGAGGAGTTATACGAATTTTGAGGTATATTGTTCCTTACAAAATTTTGAACAAGTTTTTTTGAAATTTTGTATATATGCCGAAAAAATTGGATAATGTACTCATAAGTTCAAATAAATAATGCTTAGTTAAGTGTTTTTGAAACTCATGTCAAAGGGGGAGATTGTTGGTCTCATATTGGTTTTGACAATTGAATGTCAACACACTTAACCAATTTTAATATAGAAGCCGAGTACACTATATGTGTTGAGCTAGACAGAACTATTGGATAGAATTGTTCAATTGTGTGTTGTCTTTGATGTTACACAAATGTCATATTAGTTATTAGATAGAGTCTACTAAGCTCAGACAGTTAACAAAGAAGATTTACAGTGTCTACCAAGCATTCTCAAGCTTTACCTTGTGCAGACAGTTGTTACCGAGCTTTCAAGGTTAGCAAAGAAAATTTAGTTGTTACCAAGCTCACTCGGTCATCAAAGGGAAATATGGTAGAGACAATTCTTACCAAGCTCTCATGGTCAGTGAAGGAAATTTAGTTCTTGCAGCCAAAGGATTTTGTAGATTTTGTAGTGTTAACCGAGTTGAGATGGTTAACTCAGGAAATTGTTTCCAGAAGCAGTATTTATCAAGCAGGGTCGACCAATGAAGGATTTCATTGTTTTGTGGAATAAAGTTTATTTATTTAATGTAATATTTGTAGCCGACTGATGTATGGTTTATTGGTAAATGTAACTTATGAATGAGCCAACTTGATAATCTGAATGGTATATATAAGAGGTCAAGTTGCAAATTCTAAGTGTGTGTGATAGATTTGATGTGATGCAAATGTGAAGGAGGACTGATTATTGGGAGATCGAATTTTGTAGGATGATCAGAGATCATTAAGGAGCAACAAAGCTATATTTGATCAAGGAGGATCTAATGGTGCATAATAGATATTTGTAATCAACAAATTTAGTTGCATCATATTCAGGTCAATTCATTGTTACTTTCTAACCATTGTAGCAGTGATTTTAAAATCTCTTAATAGAGTTGGTCTAACAACCATTTTGTAAATCCTCTAACAAGGTGATAGTTCAGTCGAATTGTTCTAAAGACCTCTAGCAAGGCCACTCCTAACAGGGTGATTAAATCCTCTAATAGCGTCACACCTTACAATGTGTATTGTAACCTTTAACAGGGTTGGCTCCTAATAGGGCTCACTTCAGAAGAGTGAAAATTGGTAGCTAGTTACTTGGTGGTTTTTTGCATATTGGGTTTCCACATTAAATCTGGTGTCTCTTGTGTTCTTGCTATTTACTATTGCATGCATGCTAACAATTATGAATGCTTAAAGTTCAGTAATAAGTTAATCTACCGAGTTACAGAACTTTTGTGATATGTTTACCGAGAGACAGCAGTAACTAGTTATCTAAGACATCTAAGGGATTAGGATTTGTTTTTGTGGTAACTGATTCACCCCCCCTCTCAGTTACTTCATCTATCAATCCAACAATTGGTATCAGAGCTCTTGGTGCTTGCAGGAAAAGATTTCAAGGATCTAAGGTAAATATTAGGATGCCTTACAAGAGGGAAATTCCAAGACTTAACAAGGACAACTTCTTAGCATGGCAGGGATTGATGAGACTTCATTTGGCTTCTATTGGTGATTCAAGGTTGAAGTACCTTGATGAAAAATATGTAGAACCTGCTGGTACATTATTTGTCAATGATATTGCTGAAAAGGAGACTCACAATAACATGATGATAGATATTGCATCTGCTCTAAGTTATGAAGAATTTGATGTCATCAAGGATTATAAAGCTGCTTTTGAAATGTGGAACAAACTGAAAGAGATCTACGTAGGCGATGATAATGTAAGAAGAGCCAAGGTAGAAAGTTTGAGAGGATAATTTGATTAGATGAGGATGAGAGAGGATGAAAACATAGAAAAATATATTGAAAGAGTTAAAGCAAGTGTTAGTGAAATCAAAGCATCTAGAGGAGATATTAAGGAAGAGACAGTTATAAGTAAAGTTCTTAGAACTCTACTTCCTATTTATGCAATTAGAGTTTCTGCAATTCAAGAAAGAAGATGTGAAGCAAATCATAAGATAAATTTAGAGGCCATAGTTGTAAGATTGACTGCATTCAAGCTAGACAACTATGATAATTATGTTCCAGCTACCAAGAACATTGAATCGGCATTTGAAGCCAAGCTTTCACTCAAGAAAAAAGGCAAGAAGATAAAGGATCCTTAGTCAGATAGTGATGAAGAATCAGAATAGAGTTTAGATAGTGATCTTGAGGTGGTTGAAGCTCTGCTATCAAGGAAATATTCAAGAGGCAAACAGAAATGTAAAGGTAAGGTTCCTCTAATCAATTTTTCTTGTGAAAAAATTGGACATATTGCTGCTAGGTGCCCAAATAAGCAAAATAAGGATGAGAAGAAAGGTCACAAGTGCAATGGCAAGAAAGAATTCAAATCATTCAAGGATAAAGGTAAGAAAACATGTTTCATGGCTAAAGATTCTAATGATTTTGATGATGAAGAAAAAGATGAAATTGTTTAAATTGTTGTAAAGGATGAATTTGATAATGATGAAGAAATGGCACTCATTTCTCATGTAAGAAAAATGATACATGGATTATAGATAGTGGTTGTTCTCATCACATGACTGGTGATAAAACTAAGTTTGAACATTTTGAAGACTATGATGATGGCAGTGTGAGGTTTGGTAATAATGAACTTTGTTGCATAAAAGGAAAAGGAAGAATCTCTCTAACCAAAGAATTTGTATGTGATAATGCATATTGGGTAGAAGGACTAAAACACAATCTGTTGAGTGTGGCATAGCTACTCAATAATGGATTCAAAGTGAAAATCATTCATGGAAAAGCAAGATTGCTAGATGGCAAAGGAAAACTGATTGGATTAGGCACTCAAACAAAAGGTAACTTGTTTTATCTCAAAGTTGGTGAATGTTCATGTTTTATTGCTCAAGTTGAAAAAATTTGGTTATGGCATAGGAGGTTGTGTCATGTGAACTTTGATGACTTGGTAAAAATAAGTAAATTCCAGAAAGTAAGAGGCATTCATAACATAAAGAAACCATAAGTTGGTCTATGCAAGAATTGTCAAATTGGCAAGATGGGAAAGACTAGCTTTAAAAGCAAGAACTATCAGTCTGAAGAAATTTTAGAAATTGTGCATACTAATTTGTGTGGACCTATTGGCATTGAAAGTTATACCAGTGAGAAGTTCTTCATTCCTTTTGTTGATGATTACTCAGCAATGATGACTATCATGTACCTAAGAGAGAAATTAGAAGCATTTGAAAAGTTCAAATGGTATTTGGCTAGAGTAGAGAAGGAAACAAGCAAAAGATTGAAATGTTTGAGGTCAAATAGATGTGGTGAATTCATTTCACATGAGTTCAATTTCTTTTGCAATGAAAGCAGAATCAAAAGACAGGTTTCAACACTCGGAACTCCTGAACAAAATGGAATACCTGAAAGAAGGAACAAATCTATCATGGACTGTGCAAGAACCTTAATGATTGAAAAGAGCATTGCTATCAAATACTGGAAGGAAGCTATTAGCACTGCAGTTCATACCTTGAACTGAGTATAGCTGAAGAATGACTCATTCAAAACCCCCTATGAGTTATGGTATGGTTACAAACCCAATGTAAGTTACCTAAAAGTATTTGGAAGAAAATTTTACATTTTGAAAGAATCTAGAAAAGGTAAATTTGATGTGAAGGGTGATGAAGGAATATTTTTTGCGATATTCTTGCAAAAGTAAAGCATATAGATGTTTAAATTTGTCTACTCACAATGTCATAGAAATGTAAAAGTTGATGAGTTTGCAAAAAGAACTAAAGAAGAAAGAAAAAGGGAACTTGAAGACTACAGGAGATTTGTTTTCATTGAACCTGATACAGTGCCAGGCACACCTGTCAATCAGAAATTGTTTACTCAAGAGTCTTCTGTAACTGAGTTACAGGAAGTTCAAACTGAGCTAATGCCTATCAAGTTGCAAGGATCCGAGTTGCAAACAAAAGCTACTGAATCAACAGCTACCAAGCCTAAACAACTAGAAGTTGAAATACAAAAGGATAACAATGCAAGTCATTCAAAAGGCAAGGAGCCTATGCTAGCCAAATATGTTAGAAAGCATCATGCACCAGATCAGATCATTGGAGATAAATCTAAAAGAACAATGAAAAGAAGTAAGTTGAAAGGCACTTGTTTACTTGCTAATTTTGAGCCTAGAAACGTCAAAGATGCATTAGAAAATGAAAGTTGGATTGAAGCCATGAATGAAGAAATAGAACATAGAGAGAAAAAAAAAACATGGACTCTTGTACCTAGGCCTAAAGACAAAAATGTGATTGGAACTAAGTGGGTATTCAAAAAAAAGCTAAATAAAGATGGTAAGGTGTCAAGAAACAAAGCTAGACTAGTATGCAAAGGATACTCTCAAGAAGAAAGTGTAGACTATGGAGAGACTTTGGCTCTTGTTGCAAGATTGGAAGGTGTTAGAACCTTACTTGCATATGCTGCATTCAAAAGATTCAAATTTTATCAGATGGATGTCAAGTTAGCATTTCTCAGTGGTATACTGGATGAAGAAGTTTACATTGAACAACCTGAAGGTTTTGTTGATCCAGACAAGAAGGAAATGGTCTGCAAATTACATAAAGCATTGTATGGTCTGAAACAAGCCCCTAGAGCATGGTATGAAAGATTGCATAACTATTTTATTCAGATTGGTTTTCAAAGAACTAATGATAACAGTAGCTTGTACATCAAGGAAGGACTAGATAATAAGATTGTTTTGGTAGAGATATTTGTAGATGATACTTTGTTCACAAGAAATGATGATCTTTGTAAAGAATTTTTAGAACAAATGAACAAGGAATTTGAAATGTCAATGTTTGGTGCGATCAAATTCTTTGTTGGTCTTCAAATTCATCAGAGTAAGAATGGAATCTACATCACTCAATCTAAATACATCAAGGAGATACTAAAAAAGTTTGGTATGGAAGACTGCAAACTAGTTGGGACTCCTATGTGTACTAGGTTGAAACTTACCAAGGATGATGAATCAAAGGAAGTGGATTAGACATTGTATAGATCTATGATTGGAAAGTTGGATTATGTAGTGTACACAAGACCAAACATTGCCCTTGCAGTAGAAATTGTAGCAAGATTCTCAACAAAACCAAAATAAAATCATATGATGGCAATCAAAAGGATCATGAGATATTTAAAAGGAACTAAAGATTATGGATTATGGTATAAACTTGGAGGAAATTTGGATTTAAAAGTGTTCACTGATGCAGATTAGGCAGGGAATGTTGATGACAGAAAGAGTACAAGTGGAGGAGCTTTCGTTCGTGGAAAGAGGTTGGTTTATTGGACAAGTAAAAAGTAGAACTATACATCCTAGTCCATGGCAAAGGCTGAATATTTTGCAATAGCAGTAAACTATTCAAACATTGTTTGGTTTAAATAGTTATTGGAAGGTATGAAGCAAGAAATCAAAGAACCTGTTGTTATGTTTTGTGACAATACAAGTGCAATCAACATATCCAAGAATCCAGTGATGCATTCAAAAACCAAGCATATTGCTATAAAATATCACTTTGTCAGAGAATTGGTGCAAGACAAGGAAATCAGATTGGAATATGTCCATACAAAGGAACAAATTGCTGACATATTAACAAAGCCTTTACCTAAGGATACATTCTTTTATCTAAGAGGTA
Source organism: Cupressus sempervirens (assembly GCA_028749045.1). NCBI lineage: Eukaryota > Viridiplantae > Streptophyta > Pinopsida > Cupressales > Cupressaceae > Cupressus > Cupressus sempervirens. The sequence goes on from CM053787.1 coordinate 1,208,812, forward strand.
AGTTAGGGGTCATTCCCCTATCTGAAGCTCACTAAAATATAGTTCTAGTGATGCATCAATAGGTATCAAATTGAAGAACCCTTTAGTTGATGTAGAATAGACATGGAAATATTGCATATGAATCAGTACATAAGGTACATTGCTATTCATTTGGTTTGTGTTGTCTTTTACATGTGTTGTCAAAGAGGGAGAGTTTACTGTCATATCTTTTTGAAATTTGCAAGAAAAGATAGTTTATGTAAGAGGAAGAGATTACTATGAAAGAGGGAGATTACTATATTTGAGGAGTTTTGAGGAATGAAACATAAGAGGGAGAAGCATTCTATTAGAGAAGACTTGTTTTCAAATTTCATTCTGCTATGACATGTTGTGTTGCCATCAATGCCAAAGAGCAAGATTATTGAATATAATTGTTCAATTGTGTGTTGTCTTTGATGTTACACAAATGTCATATCAGTTATCAGACAGAGTCTACTAAGCTTATAAGGTTCGCAAAGAAGATTTATAGTGTCTACCGAGCGTTCTTAGGCTTTACCTTATGCAGATAGTTGTTGCCAAGCTTTCAAGGTTAGCAAAGAAAATTTAGTTGTTACCAAGCTCACTCAGTCATCAAAGGGAAATATGGTAGAGACATTTCTTATCGAGCTCTTATGGTCAACGAAGGAAATTTAGTTCTTACTGAGTTCACTTGACAGCCAAAGGATTTTGCAAATTTTGTAGTGTTAACCAAGTTGAGATGGTTAACTTAGGGAATTGTTTCTGGAAGCAGTATTTACCGAGTAGGGTTGGTCAATGAAGGATTTCATTTTTTTGTGGAATAAAGTTTATTTGTTTAATGTAATATTTGTAGTTGACTGATGTATGGTTTATTGGTAAATGTAACTTATGAATGAGCCAACTTGATAATCTAAATGGTATATATAAGAAGTCAAGTTGCGAATTCTAAGTGTGTGTGATAGATTTGATGTGATGCGAATGTGAAGGAGGACTGATTATTGGGAGAGAGAATTTTGTAGGATGATTAGAGATCATTGAGGAGCAGCAAAGCTATATTTGACCAAGAAGGATCTAATGGTGCAAAATAGAGATTTGTAATCAACAAATTCAGTTGCATCATATTCAGGTCAATTCATTGTTACTTTCTAACCATAGTAGCAGTGATTTCAAAATCTTAACAGAGTTGGTTTAACACCCATTTTTAAAATCCTCTAACAAGGTGATAGTTCAGTTGCATTATTCTAAAGACCTCTAGCAAGGCCACTCCTAACAGGGTGATTAAATCCTCTAACAGGGTCACACCTAACAGTGTGTATTGTAACTTTTGACAGGGTTGGCTCCTAACAGGGCTCACTTCAAAAGAATGAAAATTGGTAGCTAGTTACTTGGTGGTTTTTCCCATATCAGGTTTTCACGTTAAATCTGGTGTCTCTTTTGTTCTTGTTATTTACTATTGCATGCATGCTAACAATTATGAATGCTTAAAGTTTAGTAATAAGTTAATCTACTAAGTTATAACACTTTTGTGATATGTTTATTGAGTGACAACAGTAACTAGTTATCTAAGACATCTAAGGAATCATGATTTGTTTTTGTGGTAACTGATTCAACCCCCCTCTCAGTTACTTCATCTATAATTCCAACAAGAACTACAACATGTGTCGAGTGATCTTCAGGTGCTAAGAAATCTTCAAGTGTTGAGTGAATTTAGGTGTCGAGAATGATACAGGTGTCGAGTCACAGTTGATGCCGAGCACTGAGCAAACTAGAATCATATATGTGTTGAGCACCAATAATCTAATATGTGTCAAGTAACACAGAATCAACATATGAGTTTGTGCCTTCACAAACTCAGATGTAAACCACTTTTTGAGCTGACATAGAAGGATCTCGAACGATAATAAGGATAAGAATGAATCTTTATATTTCTTATGCAATCAACATGCAGCCAATATGAAAAATGGATAAGGCATGCAACCAATAAGAAAATGCAAGGAATGAGCAGGAATTAAAGATTCAATATGGATCATAGATCCATACCTAACCCTAAGTCTTCATAATCTTTAAAAGGGAGGATGAAAACCCATGGTATGAGTGTATGAGAGCAGTGTATGGGAAAACTATAGTGAAATTCATTGAAAAGAGTGGAAAGACTTAGAGGAATAGAACAGTATTCCAGCATCCATTTGATGAAGAACAAAGTATCAAAATATTGAAGAGTAGCATATTAGATATCAGAGGATCAAGATCAGAATGAGAAAAACTAGTGCTTGAAATCAGCAATCAAGGATTGTAAGCTATCAAGTTTATGAGTCTAATACTCTCTAGCAATTGTATTAGAAAAGAAAAATCATGTGTTGATAGGTTAGCTTAACAACTAGGTTGTAGATCATTTGAAGAGGTGATAAAATCCTTTAACATGGTGATACTTCATGTAAAGTGTTTGTAAATCCTTTAACCAGGTCACTATTGACACAGTGTATAGCCTTTAACAGGGTAGGCCTTTAACAAGGCAGACCATTAGAAGCGGTCAAACATTATTGCTGTAGTGATTTTGTGGGTATTATCCCCACCCCAATTTTACCTTCTCATTTTGGAGGGTTTATAGGTTACCAAATTTGGTGTTATGTGTTGTTGATGCATGTGTTTACTTTATACTTATTTGATATGTTTGCATGCATGAAGTTTACTTTTAGAAGTTTTAATGGTTAAAATGTATTACTTCTGATTCAGCCCAAAACCCCCCTCCCCGCCCCCCCGCCCCAGAAGTATTGTTCCCATTTGATTATTCCAACAACATGATCCATGTTTCTTTTTCTCTATGACATCCTAATAATGGATCATGTAGTATGGGAAGTCAACAATCCTATATGCAAGGGCATCGAGCTTGGATTTGTGGAGTTATGGTTCACATGGTTGGGGATGTGTTCGATACATATTAGATAATCTTGTACTACATACACATAAAGATTGGGGTTATAATGTTGGAGTTAGAGCCATTTTGGTGACTACTAGTAACATGTTCCTGATTTACTGGCAAACCCTGGAGATTATTTTTGCAAGCTTTGATCTGAGGGAGTTGGAGTGCATGCTCTTGGATTTGGATAGTTGGATGGCATGTGGACCTATGCTTAAGAGTGTGTATTCTTATTTGGTCTTACAAGTTAGTTATGTGTTATAAACTTGGGGTGTGTCCTAAGTATTTAGTTATTTCATGTATTTAAATATATGTTTCTAAGTTGACTTGTGGCTTGAGGGTATATTTAATGAGAGTGTTTATTTAATGTAACTTTCTAGGCTGACTTATTGCTTGTTTTGGTATACATATGGGATCTTGTGAAGTCTAGAGTCATCATTTTCAACATGGAGTTTGACATGAAGTAGTTGAGAGGAGCAAAGTTGGAAGAGCTAGTAGCTAAGTGTGGGCTTGGGAAATAACAAGTTACTTGGTGGCTTGCGAGCACAAGTTTAGAGTCTTCTTTGAGTTTCTACCAAATTGTGGGTTTGGGCTAGCTAGTGGGTGGGGTTTTGTAAATGTGTCATTCTAATTGCTTTGTATTTGGCCATAACCTAGAAGGCCTTATAGTCAGGCATGTTGGATGTAAATCTTATGATTCTGTTATGAAAATTGGTGTTATTTTGGATCTAAATATCTATATTATTGTTTATATTCCACTGTGTGGTTATTTTCTAGGGGCTAGGATATCTCCCTTGGGGATTCTCTTACCTTGTACTACATCAAAAAGAAACATGTAATATGTTCCTTTTGTTCATCATGATACATGATACATGATCAATGTTTTTGTTTCTCTTTGGCATCCTGGTGATGGATCATGTAGTATGATTTGAAATGTTAATGATAAAAAACTCTACATAATCAACTCTAGAAGTTGAAATTGCAATTGCAATCTATGTAGGTTTGCCCATTGCATAGTGACAAAGTTAGTAAGATGCCCACTTTGAATTTGTTTATTTCTTAACTAAAAGAATACCTAATCAAATAGATTGGACCCTAAGATTATTTGCATAAAGTCATACTCCTATGTTGGGTTATAAATTTTCATCAATTGGTATATGTTTTCAACACCAAAAGAAAAGGCAATGTATAGTCTTATTAGTTAGAAGTCAACTTTGATAGATGATATCTTGCACCCTCAGATGAATTTCTCAAAGTTTTTCATTATGTTGTAATACATGGTTGAATCTTTGTAAATATGTCAATTCTTAGGGTCTTGCAACAAGAATTGATTAGTTTTCCAAGCTGATTTCACATGCAAAATATTAAATTCAGCTACCTTTACAAAACTTAGAATGCACATTTTAAACATGTCAAAACTCATTTTTGGATTTCAAATTACATTCTGAATCATTCTCAATGCCACTTTGAAGAGGCTTAAGGGTCCAATTGTTTTAAAGTGATTTTTACTAATAGGATCCACAATGGACCCGACTAATATTTAGACACTAGATAAAATTTGAAATTAATTAGAGGGTTCATATTATTTAATGTAATATGATTTTAAATATAAATTAATCTATTAAGGAGTGTTAAAGGGATGCATTTCAAAATATATGTTGAGATCATTCCCCTTGTTGGTTTCAACTAAGTCACTCAATAATGATGGAAAAGACCTATGAAATATTTCCATCGATGAGGCAAAATTGGTCGATTAAGGAGATAAGACACAATAGCCACCTAGGCTAACTTTACACACTAGAACTCCTAAATTGTAAGTTGGATTTTGCCAATATTTTCATTGTACCTTCATTAGTGAGTGAAGAGATTAAAGCTAAGGCCTCATATTTTAGGCATTAATGGATCTCTCTATAGGCATCATGGAGCACAAAGTGGTCAAAATATGTCATTTCAAAATACTTCCCTAATACCCACTATGTTCATTCACCAATGGTCACTCACTCAAAATATGCCAATTCTTGTGGTTAAATATCCTACTAGTCTTTATGAGATATCCTAATAGTTGTTCACAAATTGGTCAATCACAAATCCAAAAAGCTAAAAAATAATTGAATATTCATTCATTTGTGGTAAACTATTAGTTAGTCTAGGAGGTGAATATAACATCCAGGAAGTCTTGGATAAAGGTATATGCATAGCCCTTGACTTGAGAAGGATTCTAGAAACTAAAAATATTTTCTGACACCATCAATCTATACATATAATAAGATATCTCCCGATCAAAGTTTTCCTATAAGATCATTAAAATTAGCCTTGGCCATCTTAACCTCTTGCAATGTAAGAATATCCACCCTATGATCAGTAATATACAAGTTCTAATAGAATATTTATTTTGTGGGATATTAAGGACCCTAATATTAAAGGAGGGAAAAATCATTTCTTACCTCTTTGATTTAGATCAAGGGTTAGTTGTATCCCTACAATGATCTCCCTTTTATGATTTTTCTATCTTGTATCCCTTTCTGAAGGTCTTCCCACATTTGCCTCAATCTCGACATCCACCTTCTTGCACCTAGTTTTTTCTTCTTCTGTGTATACAAATTGGATTCCTATTTAGGCATCCCAAGCACTAGATGTGCATTTGATGAAACATCTAGGGAAGTCATTTCAAGGAAAAAGGAGGCTAGAACCTACCTCAAATGATAGTCACCATTTGTGGTCTCTATGAGGGGAACCAAAGGGGATAAGGGATAGCTTCCAAATATACCAACAATAATCAAATAAATAGGAAATTTTTTTGGCCTTTGTCTCAATATTTTAGCATCTACAAGAATGAGTATTTCTCCATCTTCTAAATCCATTAGGATAGGGGCATTAGTCGATTGTCTTGTATGTCAAGGTGCTTGACAAAACACTTGCCACTCATCTTCTCTAGTAGAATCTAAATCTTAAGCACATGATTTTGACCATCCTTATCCTTCACACTCAAGACAAGGGTAGCATTGTTTTTAGTCTCAAGTCCTATGCATTGGGGGCCTTGCAGTCCTCCACTATTGCAGACCTAGCAAAAAGGAGTAGCATCCTCATAAAAAATAGTTTGATTCCAACAACCCAACTTTGATTTGAGGATAAAAAAGTTAGGAAGGGCCTTATTGATGGTTTTATTGACATGAAACCTAGCAAAGATTGGACATGATTTTTCCAAGGTAATTGTGTCATAGATATATAATGGCCGAAGGCGTTTCCAATCGACCTAGAGACTTACTCATCCCAAAACTCAAGGGGGAGGCTAGGTGTAATGCCCCGCCATGTAACCCAAAAGAAGTTAAACTAAAGTTTTACTAAGTTTGAAAAACTTTTTTTTTTAAAGTTAAAGATACAAAAATAGTTATAGAATATAGTGAAAGTAATTAAAATATACTGATACATCAACAACACATAAACAAGTTACAACTCTTAAGGGTCCCATGATGATGAATCACATTTAATTTTAATTAATACTAAAACCAATATATCTATATTACAAGTAAAAATTCCATTCAAAAAATATGTAATTATATATGATGCCACTTGGCAATAAAAAAAATGCACAATTATCCACTATACAGGTCATAGGGTATGAAAGGCTGAAATGATATACATCATGAAATAGATTACATCATCTTGTAAGATACATGCGATCAAATACAATACAATAGGTAAAACCATCCAACAGAAAAATAAGATTAGATAAAAAGGAATATCTGCACAAATACATCCAACAATGACATTCGACGATTGGATCTCAATGGCATAAGAAAAAGCACTACCACCCAACCTTGTGGAACCCAAAAAGGCCCACTCCCACTATGCCAAGGAGATAAGTTGTAGTGTCTACCTCTAGTTAACTATTCTAATTTTATTGCCGAACTCTTTTAGGCCAATTTACATTTATGCTTGAAGATTAGTAACATTATTTTCCAAATTATTGGATATTGTTTTCATACTCAATTGATTTTATGATGAGACTACTTTGGTACTAGTTATTTCATGTATGCATGATTATACTTTGATGATGATTATTTATAGTGATTTTAGTTATTTAATGATGTTAGTTAGTTGGATTATTTATATGTGTTTTCTGTGGATACTTACCTCATACTTGCATGTGTATGGTGTGTGTGTATGTTTTCTTTATGTATGACATTTTTGATGTGGTTAAGGAAGGGAGTCGTAGTCATCTGCTAGTCAGGATCTACATGATGTACCACTTCCTACCATTGCCATTTTAATTTAGAACATATGTGTTTGTACATATGTGGATTTTATGCAAATTATAGGTATCGAGAATCGACTTCCCTGAATTGCCAGGATGAGCATACCCTATAGCAATATCTCAATGGTAAGAGAGGGGAGATAAATTCTTGAGTCCAAATCCTAACCTTAAAATCAATTGCCCTAGAAAATTAGGACAAGTATTTAAAATGATTACCTTTCTAAATTCATCATATGATGTAAATTTGTGATTATAACCCTTGAGTTTGATCTTGTATGTGGTATTTTATGATGGGTTTTCATATTTTGTTTTGTAGGTCTTTGGTGATTTTTTCTGTTAATTAAGTCAAATTAAAAGATTAATTAATGATTTAATTTAATGAAAAATTATTAAGATAATTTCAATGTTTAATTATATTTAATTAATTGAGAAATTAATTAAATAGAAGATTTAAATTTAAAAGATAAAATTATAGTTCTAATTTTAGAGCGTAGTAATATTAATTTAATTTAATAATAATATATTTAGGAGATATTTTTAAATAAATACTAAATATTATTATTAATTAAATTAATAAATATTTTATAAAAAATGCTTCAAAAATTAATTAAAGAGAGAAAGAGAAATTGATTTAAATAAGATATTTTAAATTGCAAAAAGTGTGCATGAATATTCAAAAAGTAAATGAAGAGTTAAAAGATTGTGATCAACGAGTTCCCTCGTATGATCACACAATCAGTGCCTTGAATTTAGGGGAGAACTCCTTATCAGAGATTGAGAATTCATATTGCAGGGATCGGGTTTTTTGGATAAGGGATATTTAGAGAGAAGGTTTTGAGAGAAAATAGAATTCTCTCACAATCTTTGGGTGCTTGCATATTAGCATCAGATTCAAGTAAAGCCTTGTGTTTTATTCACCCAACAAATTATGTTCTTCAAAATTTCTGTCTACATCATGTTTGTTGAATCTATTTTCCAAAATTCGTCTATGATGAATATTTCATTGTGATTTATTGATATTCATATCGAATTTCTATTTGTAGATGAGGATTGAAAATTAGAAAGTCCTCATGTTGTAGATTGAAAAGTTAGTATTTTAACAAGAAGGATTTTCGAAAAGAAATCAAAATTATAAATATTAAATTGGTTGGTTTATCATATTTTCCCTATCAGCCTAAATTCATAATGTTTATAAAAAATATATATATTTTAAAAAATATAAATTGGGGGGGAGGGGGGGGGGGGGGGGGGGGGCTTGTTTTAAAAGCAATTTATATTAAAATAAATTTAAAAAAAAAAAAAAAAAAAAAAAATATATATATATATATATATATATATATATATAAAATTAGGAGGGAGGTGGGTTTCATACCCCACCTCCCCTCTCGACAATGTTTTGAAGCCGTGACTACCCACAGTAAGGACTACGACAGTGACAACAATACTTTGTACTGCTACTGTAGCCAATAGCCATTTAATGGCCGCACGATGCAGTCAAGCAGGTGGGCCATAAATGCTTGCATAATATCATTTTTTTAAAAATTCATTTTAAAATTCTAACTTATATAAATTTAATTATTATGTATTAAAAATGTTTTTAATAGATTTTTTTATTAATAAATTAATTAATGTTTAATAAATTTTGTTTTAAATAATTATTACATTAATTTAGTTTAATTAAGTTTTTAATTAATAATAAAATATTGTTTAATAACATTTAAGTTATTATTGATATTATTATTTAATAATTTTGACTGTTAATAGAATCATATTAATTTTAGTTAATGATCAATAATTATTATTTTAATAATTTATATAAAGAATTATTTTGAAATTGTCTTATGATATTTAATTGTAATCCTTGTAATTTCATAAGATAAGGGTAAGTTGTGCCATATATTCAAATACGAGAAATGGGTTAAATTGTAAGGGTAAAATGTAAATCTCATCTACTCAAAAACTTACGTTGAAACAAAAACTTAAACCTTACTGATAACTTAGACTGTATGTCTTCAAAATCAAACAATGCTATGAAACTGCATTGTTAACTTTATGTTTTCTTATGTTTTGGGTTTGGGTTGACTAGAGTGTTGACTAGTCCTAGGGTGTTTACTAGAAGCTCGTGAGTTCTATTTTTGTGATGATGTTTTGATCTCAATCTTTTATACTGAACCATGGTAATGGGTCTAGTATGCTCTATGATGAGTTTGGATATATTGTTCATTATTTCTTTCCAGTATTCTTGTGTGAAACTAAGGTGAATGGTGTGACCTATCTAATTTAACCTTTGAGTCTTTGATCAATTATTTTTGGATGCTTTCTAGTTACTTATAAAGGACTGAGGTGTTGTTGTGAATAATCTTTTGATGCTTTCCAATCACTTGTATAGGGCTAAGGTGAAAACTATGATTCTTTGATTTGTACTTTTATGAGCCTAGGCTAGGTGATTTGAATGTTAAGTTGGGAAGTGGCTTGCAATGGAGGCCAAGGCCCTAAAGAGGCTAATGAGTAACCCATTGTAAGTAGTTAATAAGTGAAAACACTACACTAAATGAGAGTAAAATGATCCTAATAAGAGTCTTTTTCTTTCCTTGCCCATGCCTCGAGTGCTAGAACAAACTAGGATGGGAGTAGAGAGGATGCTTGGTTGCAGTCATGAATCATTAGTATGCCTTGTCAGTATGAAAGGATACTAGTGCCACATAGAGTCAGTAGGGGGCTAGAGAATTAAAAGACTAGTTGGGTAACCCTAGAGTTGGTTCCTACAATGACACTTGCCCATTAGCAGTATAGATTTCCTACATGTCTTTGTTTGCCTCTGGGTTTCTAGATGTCAATTTATCTTGGAACCTTTGAGTTAGATTACTTTTAGGATTTTCCTTGACTTAGATATTAATTTTGATTTTGGGATTGATATCTTGTTTGGGACTTGAGACTATCTCCTCAACACAGTGGGAGTGGACCTTTTTGGGTTACCATGAGGTAGGGTGGTAGTGCTTTTTACTTTTACCATTGAGATTTGTCCATTGATGTCATGGTTGGAGTTCCTTGTTTTACATTTCCTTTCATTTTATCTCTATGTATTATGATGGATGGTTATATCTATATGATGGATGATTTTACTTATTGTATTGTATTTTATTCATGGATCCAAAGGGATGATGTAATTTATTTTATAAATGTATATTCTTTTAGCCTTTCATACCCCATGACATGTATAGTGGATGATTGTGCATTCCAAATCAATGCCAAGTGGCATTCATAACAAATGTATATTATTTAAATGGATTGAACTTGTAGTTATTCTTTTATGTGGATGCGTTATTTATTGGATTTAGTAATATTTTAATTTAAATGTGATTTAAGGTCTTGGGATCCTTAAGGCATGTAATCTGTTATGTTTTCTTATGTATGTTTGTATGTCATTACTTCCACTACTTTATAATTGTTTTTATATGTTATTTAAAAAAAAATGTTAAGGCAAACATAATAAATTTTTAGGTCAATTCTTTTTGATCCTTTGGCGGGGTGTTACATAAACTCAAGTCCCAAACATGATAACAAACTCAAAAGTCAAAACCAATAGCTAGGTTCAAGGAATCACCTAAAAAAAAACTATCTCAAGGGTACCAAGACACAAGTATCAAATAATCCCAGAGGCAACACAAACACATAGGGAATCTATTATGCATGTGGGTAAGTGTCATCACATGAGCCAACTCTAAGATTACCCAGCTAGTCTTTTAATCCTCTGGCCCCCTAATGACTCTATGTGGCACTAGTATCTTTTTGTACGAACAAGGTGATGGAATTACAAGTAGGAATGGTAAACTACTGAGAGGGAGGGTGAATCAGTAGTTAAAACATGAACTCATAAAACTTTTCACCACTCCTCCATCTCATGCATTCAATAGATAAACTTGAAATAACATGCAAAGCATAAACATCTAAAACATGTAAACACATAAGCTATCACACATTTGACACCTGATATGATTACTCAGAAACCCTCCAATGAGAAGGTTAAACTAGGGTGGGGATGACACCAACAATTCTTCACTACTACAACAATAAAGTGTTACCAATTAACATTACAATGAGTTGACCATGAGACATGATTTGCCTTGTGAAAGGCCTACCCTTTTAAAGCCTTACAATGACTGTTAAGTCCCACCTTGTTAGAGGATTTCAATACCCTATTAGAAGTGTGTCTGGCTAAAGGAATTTAGAACATCCACTTGGAATGTCACCTTGTTAAAGGATTTACAACAATCTGTTAGCACTACTCCGCTTAGGAGGTTTAACCAAAATCACCCATTATAATGTTTTAGCATAGATCGTGATTAGCTCTGGTAGCCTGATTAATGATCAAATCCATACTGTGTCCTTCTTGATCCTCTCTAATCTAATATGTCAATATTGTATCCTCTATCCTTTTTTCTTCTCAAATTGATTCTTCAATTCCTTATACACTCACTCTTAATGAAGTTTAGGGTTTCATCCTTCTTAAGAAGACTAGAAGACTTAGGGTTAGGTTTGAATCTATGACTAAGATTCATCCTTTTTGATGCTTAATCCTTCCCTTTTTTTGATTGATTGCATGTAATTACATAGGGAATCTACTTGCAGATTCTTCCTTATCTTTAAAAGATCGTATTCTATTCTTAGGTCGGCTGAAAAATGGTTTACATAGTTGTTTGTGCAATCTCAAACAACTGTGTCAAATCTATGTTACTTGACACTTAAGGTTACTAATGCTCATCACATAATGAAATTCTATCTCTAACTCGACACCTGAACTGCTCAACATCTACTATTTGCTCGACACTTGAATCACTCGACATGTATTGTTTGCTCGACACTTAAGTGACTCAGAACATGAGTGACTTGACACTCATTGCAACTCGGCATGGTTTGTTTTTACATATCATACTCAGCATGTATTCCTTAGTTCAATATGAACTTAGTGAATGCTTTAAGTGTGTTGACACTCAATTGTCAAAACCAATCACAGATTAGCAATCTCCCCCTTTGACACGAGTGTCAAAAACACTTAACTTTACATAATCAATCTTACCGTCTCGAGTATAATATATTCAAAACTTAGCTTATATACAAAACTTCAAAAATTTCAAATTTTTTTAATAGACTATATACACTCAAAATTTATAACTCCCTTGAGTTAATGTGCCTGTATTGTCCAAAAAAATATGTTCTCCATTCTAAGTAAGTCTATTTGTTGATACTCTTTGATAAAAAAATATGCTAATACTATTTATCTAATATGCTCTGTTTCTACTCTTCTATTTGCTCTTTTTGTGGTTTCTTCCTCTATGGTGTACCTTTACCTCCTCCTTTCTTTCTCTCCCTCTTTGCACTTTTATCTCATCTCACCCTTGCATCTGCCCCTTGCTTATTTATCTCCCCCTTTTTGACACTTATGTCAAAGGGTTTATATACTGATGGTATATTTGTCCAAGAAAGACTTGTGGACCTCCATTATTATTTTTAGTGCAACATCCCAATTATCACAGGAAAAATCAAGTGACTTGATTTGGATGGCTATCTTTGCTACAAGGTGAACTAGTCCATCAGATGTAGAAAGATTAGGATCTTTCTTCATCGAGGTTTCTACATATCCTAGTTCCTTGTGGAGTATCTCCATATGAGGGGTTAGGGAGGCTTGAATATTAAGTAACTTGGCTCTTATATTAGCCTCTTCTATTGTTAATACAACTAATTGACTCTATGATTGAAGCAATGAATGGAAATACTTCTCACTATGAGCTAGGTTCTGAGGTAGTTGCATACCTGATACCTTTAAATTTCTTTCTAGACTCAGAATTCTATGGCTAGTTTCTTGTGTGAAGAGTATGGGATCACACTGTTTTGTGTACAATTAGAATATGTTCTCAAGTACCTTTTTCACTATCTCAATTTTTGTAGCCAATTGTACATGTGCTAGTGTTATATCACTAGATATTTTCTCATTGATTTTTCCTTGAAATTTTCTTTCTGACCATTCCATTAGTTTTTCATTTGTATCTTGGTCTCATCATTCACCTAATCCACAATATCTGATAGTTGTTCTAATATTGGCTTTGATTCTTCAGGTGTAGGCAAACTAAAAGCATCTAAGAAAATATCTTTTATTTCTTGCAATGCTTGCCTCTGTTTATACTCCTTTCTGAGTATCTCTTGATTTTTCTTCTTTTCTAAGGCTTGTTGCATCAATCCTATTTGTTCTAAAGTAATGGTTGCATAATCATATTTAGGTATCACTATTTCTTCATCTAAAATTACATCTCCATAGTGAATTACATTAGAAACCTTGGACGAACTGGAGCCTAGTGTTAAAATTTGTAGTGGTACAACTTTAGTGCTCAGCTCCTAAAGGACTTTTGTGGGAGTGTCAGATGTTGGTATTTGAGTGGCTTCTTGCTCCTTCTCCTTTGGTATGTCCTTTTCTTCAGATCTACCTTGATCAATTACTATTGTTTTACTTTCACCTTAGGTATAGATATATCTATCTATCCTATTTTTTTTTTGTAGTCTTTTCTTTTTCTTCTTTCCTTTGTTCAAATTTATCAATTCTTAAAATTATGTCATCCTTTATTGATGTAACTTCTGATGTTTTCATCAAAGGTTGAGCACTAGTAGCTGAAGAGATAGTAGAAGATGGTTCTTGTGTATTCATCTTATTCCTTGTAATATCAGCTCCTACCTTCTGAACTTCATCAACACTGACCAATGTTGGGTTCTCACACAATCTTTCTTGTAATGTGGATTGGTCAAGGATCTTCTTTAGATCTTCTACAGTTAATGGGTCGATATTATGAGCTAAGCTATCAGGAAGATTTATAATTACAATATTTGCAGGTGTACTTGTGTCATGTGGAGGGCTCATGCTCGACATTTCTATGTCTTGCACACTCTGTTCTTCATGTTGCTCTTCAGCTATAGCCATGTCATCTATTTTCTTTTGTGTCTCCTCCATAATAGAATCATCTTTTCCTTTAGTTACTTCATCTTCCTTGTCTTCATCTTCTTCTCCATTGTTTCTTCCCTCAAAGGGATCCTCTTCTCTTTGTTTGACTATTGTCAAGCTATATATTAACTTCCACATTTGAGTGGATTTCTTTACAACATCCTCAATATTATTTTGGAGTATGTTGAATGCTCTATATTTTGGTGCAAATCTGCTACCATAGTTCTTATTTGCCTTGACAACTAACCTTTGGTCAAATCTGGCATTACATATGCCAATGTTGATTCCCTTATTTATTTTTCCAGGTTAAGGTAGTAATGCCACTTATTTTCAACAATTGTATACAATTCCTTTTGTATTGTCTAGTTCAAGTGGAGTATTCTTGAACTTAGACATCATTGCATAAATTGATTCTTCAATCAAATTTTGCTCTATTCTATCAAGTTTTCCAAAATCAATATTCTTTAAACTTGTCATATCTGCACTATCCTTAATGTTATCACAAATATTTTCAAGATCAAATTTAGGTGTATGACTTACCACTCTAAATTGACTTGTACCTTTAGATTATATCTTTTCATCATTTTTTTTAGGCTGTGCAATGTACTTTCTTCTTTGTTTCTTTTGCACCAAGCCCTCTTGCTCAGTAGCCTTTGCTTTCTCTTTTGCTTGATCTTTGGCCTTTTGAGTGGTATCCCTTGTACTTTCCCTAGTTGTTGGTGTTGTTGGCTTTTCTAGGCTGGGCTTCATTGTTTTCTTTGCCTTTGGTTTGGCCACAGTTTTAGCCTTGGCCTTTCTCTTCTTTGGTGCAGATTAAGCTACTGCTTCTTTAATTTCCTCTTTGACACCTTCTTCTTCTTGTTCCTCACCCATGCCTTGGGTCAAAGCTAGAGGTTCTTGAGCTTGTACCTCTTCTTCTTCTTCATTCTCTTCATCTTCTTCTTCTTCCTCATCACCAAATTGAACCTTGAGTTTCCTTACTAGTTTTTCCTTCTTCTTTAATGTAGAAGCTATTTTAAATTCTATTTCAACCTTTGATTTCATTACATCATAGTTTCCAAATATCTTGGTTGTTTTGTCAATCTCCTCTGCCAGGAGTGCAATAATATTAGCTGAGGCTTCATTAACATTTAACTCATATCTTAGGGGTCTCAACCATCTAACCTTGGGTATTGCTACTTGAATATAAGTGTAATCAATATCTACAACAAAACATATATCATTGTAGTGTTTGTAATATCCTCCCCTGATTTGAACTTTGACTTGCAGAAATTTAACTTAAGGAATATTGTCAAACACTTTGTATGCAAACTCATAAAGCTGATTTCCTCAATAAATTGCTTTCCAATGAGTAGATTTATGAAAAAATATGAAGTGACATTAAAATGCATAATACACATCATAACATTTTCACAAACACTTGGCACACATTCAACAATATATGAAAAATCTAGAAACTCTTTCAATCTACTAATAAAGGGTGATTTTTAAATGTAGATGTGCACTTACAGCTAGCTACCTTAAAGGCTGCAACAACTATTTAGACTTGTATTCAACAATTATTATGCAAAGTATCAAAATTTGATAGAAGAAACCTAGAATTAGTTGTCGTAGTATTTTGCAGATGTAGTCGGCAGCCCTCCAAACTTCTAATCAGTCAAAAAAACAAGTAAACTTGATACCAACACTGTTCATGCCATATTGTAGCAAAATACTATTCATGTCGACTGTAGCAAAATACTGTTCATGCAGCGCTATAGCAATAACTAACTTCAGATCTGCATCTCAAACCCTTGTAAATTTCTTTATGCGAACGCCACAAATGAAACCCAGTGTGTTTCCTGAAGTGAAAACACCCTTGATCCTCCTGACTGTGTCTTCCAACAACGAAGAGAATGCTAGCAAAGAGGGATTCTGTCCTCCAAGCCTGATAATCAAATATCCAACAACATAACATTAATCTTCATCCAAGCATACAAAAAAAAACTCTTCCATTTCTTTTATAGTGTTCTCACAAGAGCTCAATCCTTCGTTTTCTCAATGTGGGATAAAACATAACTCCCTTTATGTACCTTATGTCTCCAATGTGTTATAAAAATAAAGGGAACTCTTTTAATTTAAATATTTCCCACAAATTATAGTCTATGCATTAATAAAGTTAAATATTTAAATTTAACTTTATAAAATGGCTTTATCAATGCATAACAAATCTTATTAGTGATAAATAAGTTTTCCTTTCGATTTTAACAATTACCATCGACATACCATTGTGACTGAATGTCCGGCCATGTCCAAGATGACTTACTATAACTAGTAAGTATGCCCAAAGTTGCCTCAAAACCCCTCAGAAAGACCTGCAACTAAAACTATCTAGGCCAAATGGCCTCTAAGCCCCTTTAATGTCCTAGTTAGCCTATGAGACTGTGGGGAAATAGGCTAACAACAACATCATGCTATGAATACTAGAAAGGGGACATTACAGTCTGCCCTTCCCAAAATTGCTTGTCCTTAAGCAATTTCAGCTCTGGATGCTGCAATATCTGCTCATTTTCCCAAGTAGCATCCTCGACAGGTAGGTTCCTCCACTTCACTAGATACTCCCTGATAGTCCTCCTGTGAAGCACCCTCTCCCTGGAGTCAAGTATGGCATCAGGAACCAAGATAAGCTTTCCCTCATCATCAAGAGGTGGCAATACTACTAAAGGTACCACATTGTGACCCAATGCCTTCTTAAGGCGTGACACATGGAACACATTATGCACTTTACTATCTGCAGGAAACTCCAACTCATAAGCTACTTCGCCCACTCTCCTGATTACTTTGAACGGTCCATAGTAGCGTGGTTTCAATTTCTCTGCTCCACTCTTCTTGAGAGAGGACTGTCTATACGGCTGTAACATGAGGTACACCATATCTCCCACCTCAAAAGACCTCCCAACCCTGTGCTGATCATCATATTGCTTCTGCTGATTTTGTGCCTTTTGCAAATTTTCCTTCAAGGATCGCATAATGTCCTGACACTCATGCAAAGTATCCTTGGCCTTAAGCACCCTGCTGTCCCTAAATAACAAATCCAAAAAATTAGGAGCATCATACCCGTACAGTGCCATAAAAGGGGACATTTGAATAGACATATGGAAAGAGGTATTATAGTAGTACTCCCCTAGATGCAGCCACTTCACCCAAGCCTTCTACTCTCCTGCAATGTAGTTTCGAAGGTACCCCTCAACCCATTTGTTCACTATCTCTGTCTACCCATCAGTTTGGGGGTGGTAGATGGTACTTAGAGTGAGCTCTGTTCCACATAACCTGAACAACTCCTACCAAAAGTGGCTCATAAATCTACTGTCTCTATCACTGACTATGCTCCGTGGTATCCCATGTAGTCTGAATACCTCTCGAAAAAATAGTTCTGTTGTTTGTTCTGCTGAATATGTAGACGAAATTGCAAAGAAATGTGCAAATTTCATCAATCTTTCTACCACAACAAAGATACAATCCTGACCCTGTGCCTTGGGGAGGCCTGTGATAAAATCCATGGAAATGCTATCCCACTTCTTCTCTGGTATGGGTAGGGGCTGTAGTAAACCACCCGGAAAAGAATGTTCCTATTTGTTCTGCTGACACACAGGGCATTCCCTAACAAACTGAAGCACCTCTAATTTGAGTCCTTTCCAAGTGAAGCGCTCTCTCACCTGCCGATATGTCTTAAAGAATCTGGGATGTCCTGCCATTGGTGAATCATGAAATGCCCTCAAAATCTTCTGCTTCATAGCAGACCCGGGTACTAAATAAGTCCTTTCCTTGTAGATGATCAGATCATTTACGATAGTGTATCGACTATCTTGAATAGCTCCCTCAATAATGCTAGATGCCCAACTATCCTTAGCATATTCTGCCAAGATCACCTCTCTCTAATCATTCATGACTATCCCAACAACAAGAAAATGAGGCCTTCTAGATAAAGCATCTGCAACAATAGTTTTCTTCCCTTTGACATAGGCTATGTCAAAATCATAGGCCTGTAATTTACTCACCCATTTCTGTTGCCTGTCATTAAGGTCCTTTTGTCCAAGGAAATGTTTCAAGCTATTATGATCTATTTTTACTGTGAATCAGCTTCCCACTAAGTACTGCCTAAACTTAGCTAGCGCATGCATGATTGCTAGCATCTCTTTGTCGTAGATGTTGTAGGTTCTCTGTACACCTCGTAATTTTCTACTCTCATATGCGATGGGATGTTTGTCTTGCATGAGAACAACTCCTATGCCCTCTCCTGAGGCATCACACTGCAGCTCAAAAGGCCTGGTGAAATCTGGAATGGCTAAAACAAGACATGTACTCATCAGCTCCTTAAACCTATCAAAAAAATCCTGAGCCCTCTCCAACCACTTGAAACTATCTTTCCATGTCAAATCTGTAAGTGGTGTTTCTATCTGTGAAAATCCCTTCACAAATCTGCGGTAGAACCCACAAAGCCAGAGAAATCCCTTGAGTTGTGAAGTGTTCCTCGGTGGTGGCCAATCTAGAATGGCCCTGATCTTGTCTGGGTCAACCCGAACACTTCCTGCACTAATAATATGCCCTAGATAGAGAAACTTTGTCATCCCAAACTCAAATTTACTCATCTTGGCATATAATGACTCCCTCTCTAGAATACTGAGCATTGTATCAATATGCTTCAAATGTTCCTCCCAAGTATGGTTGTATATCAGTATATCATCAAAAAATATCAACACAAACTTCCTCAACTGATCTCTGAACACTCTATTCATACAGGACTAGAAAGTGGCAGGGGCATTTGTCAACCCAAAGGGCATGACTAAGAACTCAAAATGTCCATAGTGGCATCTAAAAGCTGTCTTCTCCACATCCACCTCTCTAACCCGTATCTGATGGTAGCCAGATCTCAAATCAATCTTGGAGAAGTAGCATGCACCATGCAATTCATCAATAAGCTCATCGATGCGCGGGATAGGGTATCAGTTCTTGATTGTCTTCTTGCTTAGCTCCCTATAATCAATGCACATCCTCATTGTACCATCCTTCTTCTTCACCAATACTACTGAAGAAGTGAAAGGACTTTTGCTTGGCCGTATGTGCCCCATGTCAATCAACTCCTTGATTGCCTTTTCTATTTCATCCTTACATCTCTTCGGATGGTGGTAAGGTGTGATGATAACTGGCTTAGCCCCTTCCTCTAATTCAATAACATGCTCGATTCCCCTATCCGGGGGTCTCCCTGGAGGTATCTCACCAAACACCTTAGTATGTTTGGTTATTATTTTTTGTACATCAGGTGGATACTCTTGTTTATGCTGCTCTGTCATCTCAGGCATTACTCTAAACTCTGCTACCCACTACACCTGATCATGTCTAAAGAAACTCTACATCCGCTTGAGTGACACCACTTGAAGTCTCCCATCTGAAAAACCTCTGAGCACTATCTTCTTACCATTTGCCTCAAACCTCATTTCCATTTTCTCAAGGTTAAATGTAAACTCTACCAGAGACTTCATCCAGTTCATCCCAAGCACCATATCCTGATCACCAATGTTGACCACAAAGAAATCTCCTGTCATGTCATAATCTCCCAAACAAAGCTGCAAGTTGGAGATTTTCTTGGTACATTCAATTTTGAAGCCATCGGCAACCATCACCTTAAATCCCCTATGCTCCTCTGTATGTAGCCCTCTGCGTGTCACAAACTTCTCATCGATGAAGTTATGTGTCGCCCCTGTATCAATGAGTGCCACAACTCTCTGTCCACCCAAGGTTCCCCTAACTCTAAAAGTGACGGCCTCCTGTATACTTGACAACTGAGCTATTGTGCTATCACCACGTGCTTCCTCCTATGAAGAACTATCATCATCTCCATCTGATTCAGATGACCGCTCTGAATCCCCATCTACTGACTCTTTGGCTGAAAAGTACTCCATCTACTTAGCGTTTGCTTTCAATGGACACTTATGTGACAAATCCCAAGGCTCCCTGCAATGAAAATAGAGCTTCTTCTTCCTGAGATCATTAAGTGTCTCATTGTCCAACCTCTTACTTTCCTCCTTAGCTGGCTGAACCTCTTTATGAAAAGGTTTCCTATCCTTATCTTTCCTTGAAGGGAAACTCTTTGCCTAGAATTTATTTTTTGAAGATGAAGAGGAATCCATGTCACGAGCTTTCTTAATGGCTTCCTACAAAGTGGGAGGGTTGAGAGCTTTAATCCACCCTCTCAACGGATTAGCTAACCCATCCATAAATAGAACTAGTATCCTCTGTTCAGATACATCTGTTACTAACACTGCAAGTTTCTGAAACTCTGAAATGTATGTTTCCAATGATCCCCATTGTTTAAGTTGAGATAACTCCTTGAAATGGAGTTCTGGATCCTTCCTATCAAAACATTCAATCAGCCTCTCTGTAAACTCCACATATGAGGTAATGTGTGCATGTCCCATAGTGACCATACCATGATGCCACCACTCATGTGCTAACCCATCCAGATGAATTGCTGTGTACTTAATAGCTTCTTCCTCGGGCATAGGGTTCAATTGAAAGTATGTGTTAAGTTTTTGAACCCAAGCTCTTGCTGTAGACTTTCCTAAGCCATCATAATATGGTAACTCAAGTCTCCTTACTTTCTTTCGTAGCTCATAGCTCTGGTTCCTCTCATGTCCATGTGGCATATGTTTCATTCGCACATCCATATACTCCCTAAAGGTAATTGCAGCAGTAAAATCTGGCCCTCTGGCTTCCCAATCTCTCCTCAACTGGTCCTGTATATCAGTAATCTGGGGCTCTAATACGAGCTACTCTGGAGCTCTAGGAGGAAATGTAGGAATCATGGGCCTTGAACTCACTGTCCTAGCTCACTGGGGTGCATGACTGAAATTGTTCCCAACTTGTTCATCTCCATTATGTGTCCCATCCTAATCATTTCCATTCTGATTGTTACCATTCTGATTATTTCCTCCACCCATGTTAGCATTCAACCCCATTTGATGAGCCATCATCTGCATCATAAGATCCAATCTCTGATTCTATTCCTGTGCCCTTTGTTCTGCTACTCGTTGACCCTGTACCAAGGTCTCTAATAACTGTAAGAATCTTTCCTCTCCATGCTCTGGACCGACATTCCCGCCTCCACCTAGTCTTGTATTCCTGTTATCTCGGTCACCCATATTGCTGTCTTGATCAAAGAATACCTCCGCTGTGTCTGTATGACTGGATTCTATACACCCCTGTATGGATGAACTAGATTTTTTGCATTGCAGGTCTGAACTCCTACTTTGTCTTGCTCTGGTGTTGTGGAAATTATAAGGCCCCTGTCGCATGCTCAAACATAAATGCTCTGATTTTAGTGTTTTGACATTTCATCAAACACTTTCCCCTCTATCCGCCAGTTTCAAATTTCCTATAAGACCTCCACAGGATGGCAGGACTTATAGCTCTGATACCACTATAATATCCTCCCCTGATTTGAACTTTGACTTGCAGAAATTTAACTTAAGGAATATTGTCAAACACTTTGTATGCAAACTCATAAAGCTGATTTCCTTAATAAATTGCTTTCCAATGAGTAGATTTATGAACAACTATGAAGTGACATTAAAATGCATAATACACATCATAACATTTTCACAAACACTTGGCACACATTCAACAGTATATGAAAAATCTGGAAACTCTTTCAATTTGCTAATAAAGGGTGATTTTTAAATGTAGATGTGCACTTATAGTTGCCTTAAAGGCCGCAACAACTATTCAGACTTGTATTCAACAATTATTATGCAAAGTATCAAAATTTGACAGAAGAAACCTGGAATTAGTTGTCGTAGTATTTTGCAGATGTAGTCGGTAGCCCTCCAAACTTCTAATTAGCCGAAAAGACAAGTAAGCTTGATACCAACACTGTTCACGCCGTACTGTAGCAAAATACTGTTCATTCCGACTGTAGCAAAATACTGTTCATGCGGCACTATAGCAATAACTAACTTCAGATATGCACCTCAAACCCTTGTAAATTTCTTTATGCGAACGCCCCAAATGAAACCCAGTGTGTTTCCTGAAGTGAAAACACCCTTGATCCTCTTGACTGTGTCTTCCAACAATGAAGAGAATGCTAGCAAAGAGGGATTCCGTCCTCCAAGCCCGATAATTAGATATCCAGCAATATAACATTAATCTTCATCCAAGCATACAAAAAAAAACTCTTCCATTTCTTTTATAGTGTTCTCACAAGAGCTCAATCCTTCATTTTCTCAATGTGGGATAAAACATAACTCCCTTTATGTACCTTATGTCTCTAATGTGTTATAAAAATAAAGGGAACTCTTTTAATTTAAATATTTCCCACAAACTATAGTCTATGCATTAATAAAGTTAAATATTTAAATTTAACTTTATAAAATGGCTTTATGATATGCATAACAAATCTTATCAATGATAAATAAGTTTTCCTGTCGATTTTAACAATTACCATCGACATACCACCATGACTGAATGTTCGACCATGTCCAAGATGACTTACTATAAATAGTAAGTATGCCCAAAGTTGCCTCAGAACCCCTCAGAAAGACCTGCAACTGAAACTGTCTAGGCCAAATGGCCTCTAAGCCCCTTTAATGTCCTAGTTAGCCTACGAGACTATGGGGAAATAGGCTAACGACAACATCATGCTATGAATGCTAGAAAGGGGGCATTACAGTCTGCCATTCCCAAAATCAAATAGCCTTGGGTCAAAGCTAGAGGTTCTTGAGCTTGTACCTCTTCTTCTTCTTCATTCTCTTCATCTTCTTCTTCTTCCTCATCACCAAATTGAGCCTTGAGTTTCCTTACTAGTTTTTCCTTCTTCTTTAATGTAGAAGCTATTTTAAATTCCATTTGAACCTTTGATTTCATTACATCATAGTTTCCAAATATCTTGGTTGTTTTGTCAATCTCCTCTGCCAGGAGTGCAATAATATTAGCTGAGGCTTCATTAACATTTATCTCATATCTCAGGGGTCTCAACCACCTAACCTTGGGTATTGCTACTTGAATATAAGTGTAATCAATATCTACAACAAAAAATATATCATTGTAGTGTTGTTCTACTAAGGAAACATGTATCCTTAATCTCTGCTTCATGAATTTCTTGAAATCTTCAAAGTAGCTTGTCATGATCGATTCAAAATTCTCTCCCATTTGCTGAATATATTCATTAATTTGGAGAGCCACTGACCTGTTGGTCTTCCATCCAATTTTGCCAAAAGATGGGAATTCATTTTGCACAAAGAAGAATATGCACATAAGGATTGATCCAAAATTTCATTGTGCACTTTTTGTCTTTCTAATGGCTCCTAGATTTTCATTTATCTATTGCAATTGAAGTTCTGCAAGATCATAGGTGTGATCTTTCTTAACAGTTTTGTAACCAACATCCACTACTATGCAAGGCACACTGTTTAACCTACTTGAATAATAGAACTTGTGGGAAATAACCCTAACAAAAAAATCAAGCGAAAGATATGTAATGGTGTCGTCGTACCATGCTTATTCTATTTAACACATGTGCTCTTCTCAATTGCCTCTTTAGAGTCACTACATAGGGTCTTTGGCTGATCCAGGGTTGGGTAACTAGTCACCCTATGAATAATCCTTTTTGAAATCTTAATTGATCCACCCTCTAACTACATCCATCCATCATGAATTCTACTCAGAATTATTTTTATCCATTCAGTTTTGAAAACCATGGGAAAATCTAGAGCACAGGTCAAACCCTTTCTCTCTGTAATCTCGAATTCTTCCTTTAGGATTCCATTTTCACACAATTTATCATATGCCTATCTTATTTCCATGTCACCTATGGCTCTTAATTTGTAGTTGTAGCATTTCCTTACATCTTGTACCATTATTACCTTTGGTAGAATCATGGATAATGAGCCTGACAGGTCATTTTTATAAGCAATGTTTGGGATGGCCTTGAAATTGGGTTGTTTAACCTCATTGCTAACTAATTGTACCTCAAAATATTCTTTCTCTTGGGTATTATTTGAAGTAGAGGCCATTTTATCAAGCTATGATTTATCAAATTTAAAACTGTGCAACTCAGCTTATGAAGAATAAATTTAAGATTCCTTGAATTGGTGTTTGATCATCATTAGAATCCTTGCAAATTCTCTGAACTAGTTTATGAATCGCTTCTTCACTCTTCTCATTCTTGCTTTGAATTCATAATGACAAAAGAATAGGAGAAAATTGACCTTATACCCTTCAGAACTTTGCAATTAATGCTTGGTCATGTATAGCTATAAAACTCGACATCAACACAATTACTGTTCCATTCAACATCTATAGAGACTTCCTTCACTTGGCATCTACTACAGACTTAGCTCTAACTATCTTTAGTCAACAACTTGGCATTAACTAGTTTTTCACTCAGCATACACATAAGACTTTTCATACTCAGCAACAACATAAAAATTGGAAGATCATAACCTTGAATTTTTCACAAATTCTTGCATCTCAATTCATGCTAATGGAATTATTTTAGTACTAATTTCTTTTGGAACTGATATATAATGCAACACTTCAAGTGTCATTCCCACATACCTCTTATTTGCTTAGTTTGATGAAGTGTGACCACTTGACCCATTGGGTGAAGTGATCCCTTCTCTATTTGATGTACTGCCAACACCTTTCTTCTTCCATGTCTTGTCCATCTAATTCCTAATGTGTTCAACATCTACCTTTCCTTTACCTTTATCAAATTCACAACTTGGTGCCTTAGACCTAGTTGGACAATGCTTGCTGATGTGATTAGTCTTGTGACAGCTAAGACATATGGTTTGACTCAACCATCTCTTGTAGTTACCACTGAAGTGAGTCCTAATGCAATTTTTAGGTATATGCCCATATTCCTAATATGACAACTATATCTTGTATTGTAATCCCAGTTATAGGATTTTTCATAGCCTCTTACCTTTGTTGGCTTGCTTGATGACCATGTGGACTTGGATCTACATTCAAAGGCTCTATATCCATACTTTTGACAATTGTAGCGATGTCCTTCAAATTTTTATGCATGCATGGTTTTGGTTCTGCATTCATGTTCTTGATGACCTTATTTGTTGCATTTGTGACAATGAGTCATGTTCTTAGGCTTAACATCATGATTTCAATTCTTGCTCCTACAAAAATTAGTTATATGTCCCTTTTTACCACAATGATGACAAGTAGGTTTGGAGTTCTTACCTTTATTGTTCTTTTCCTCAACAACTTTGAATGATTCTCCTTCTCTAGCGCTTGTGTAGCCCAATCTTGATATATTTCTACTAGATCTAGGGAATTTCAATAGTTGCTCAAAGTACTTGATGGCTTCATTTGGCTTGTTGAAAATTTCAACAAATTCTTTTTCTCTTTTCAAGTCATTCTGCAACTATTCATTCTATAGCTTCAAAGTGGTTATTTCAATATCCTTAACATTCAACTCATGATGGGCATTCATCATTTGGCTTAAGGCATCCAATTGCATATTTGAGATCCTAGATAACTTTGTTGACTTTTCTTCCAATCTATTTGCTAAATTCTTTTGTTTTCTTCAATCATGGCCTTGTCTTCTATAGCTTTCTTCTTTTGTTTAGTCACCTCACATAGCAGTATAGCTTATGATTCTTGCTCCAAATTGAGATTTCTGATCTCTTCAACTTGTACTCTATTCTATTCCATTAGATCTGCAACTGTTGCATTGAATTCACTAGAGTTACCATTAGCAAATAACTTTGTGGTGTCAATCTCTTTGTATTGTGTGTCATTTTCTGCTATAGCAATCTCTTTCCTTCTCTTTAGGGAACTCTTCAAAGCATCTTTGGCTTCATTCAATTGATGCAGTATGAGATGTATTTCCCAACTTGTAGACTTCCATTTCATGGTCTTTACTCTAAGCTACAAAACTTCTTCTGAGAACTTAGCTTTGATACCAATTGATGGAATTACACGTAGGAATGGTAAACTATTGGGGGGTGTGGGGGGGGGGGGGGGGGGTTGTGAATCAGTAGTTAAAACATGAACTCATAAAACTTTCCACCACTCATCCATCTCATGCATCCAATAGATAAACTTGAAATAACATGCAAAACATAAACATCTAAAACATGAAAACACATAAGCAATCACACATTTGACACCTAATATGATTACCTAGAAACCCTCCAATAAGAAGGTAAAACTGGAGTGGGGATTACACCGATGATTCTTCACTACTACATCAATAAAGTGTCACCAATCAAGGTTATAATGAGTTGACCATGAGACATGATCTACCCTGTAAACGGCCTACCCTGTTAAAGGCTTACAAGGACTGTTAAGTCCCACCTTGTTAGAGGGTTTCAACACCCTGTTAGAAGTGTGCCTAGCTAAAGGACTTCAGAACATCCACTTGAAATATCACCCTGTTAAAGGATTTACAATAGTCTGTTAGGACTACTCCGCCTAGGAGGTTTAACTAAAATCATCCATTAGGATGTTTTAGCATAAATCTTGTGATTAGCTATGGTAGCCTGATTAAAGATCAAATCCATATTGTGTCCTTCTTGATCCTCTCTGATCTAATATGTCAATGTTGTATCCTCTATCCTTTGTTCTTCTCAAGTTGATTCTACAGTTCACTCTCTTACTTCTATTCTTCATGCAAAGTTCATTGCTCTCTACCTTCAATTCCTTACACACTCACTCTTAATGAAGTTTAGGGTTTCATCCTTCTTAAGAAGGCTAGTAGACTTAGGGTTAGGTATGAATCTATGGCTGAGATTCATCCTTTTTGTTGCTTAATCCTTCCCTTTTTCAGATTGGCTGGATGTAATTACATAGGGAATTTGCTTACAGATTCATCCTTATCTTTGAAATATCGTATTCTGTTCTTAGTTTGGCTAAAAAATGGTTTACATAG
Source organism: Cupressus sempervirens (assembly GCA_028749045.1). Taxonomy (NCBI): domain Eukaryota; kingdom Viridiplantae; phylum Streptophyta; class Pinopsida; order Cupressales; family Cupressaceae; genus Cupressus; species Cupressus sempervirens. The sequence goes on from CM053787.1 coordinate 1,235,894, forward strand.
TTGTTTGTGCAATCTCAAACAACTATGTCAAATCTGTGTTACTTGACACTTAAGGTTACCGATTCTTGGTACATACTAAAATTTTATCTCTGAAGCAACACTTGAACTGCTCAGCATCTACTATTTGCTTGACACTTGAATCATTTAGCATGTATTGTCTACTTGGTAGTTAAGTGACTCGCACTCATTGCAACTCGGCATGGTCTGTTTTTACATATCATACTCGACACATATTACTTAGTTCAATATGAACTTAGTGAATGTTTTAAGTGTGTTGACACTTAATTTTCAAAACCAATCTGAGATCAACATAAGGCATACTAATGAGTCAACTCTAAGGTTACCTAGCTAGTCTTTTAATCCTCTAACTACCTAGTGAATTTATGTAGTACCAATATCTTGTTAATTCATTTTAAACCCATTTAATGAAACATTATCACTTATGAAATAACCTATAATGGGTTACCCATCAACCTTTTTAGGGCCTCAGCCTCCATTACAAACCACTTTCCAACATGACACACATATAACCTACCCTAAGCTCAGTAAAAATCAAAATATCACAAAAGACCACATACCATACATTAGTTCTTAAACAAGCAACTGAAAATCACTGATCATAATCATAGATTCCTCCAATACAATCATCCTAATAGGACTAATCCTAAAATCAAGTAAACATAAACCAATTCCATGTCACAACATGACATCACCAAAAATAAATCATTTAATCACCTCAATCCTATACAAGAAACTAAAAAGCAATCCAAATACAACTGATTGAGGACTCAAAGGTTATATCAGATAGGTCACACCATTCACCTCAATTTCACACAAGAACATTGGAAAGAAATAAAATTCAATAGATCAAAACACCTCATAGAGCATACAAGAAACATTACCATGGTTGAGTATAAAAGATCAAGATCAAAACATCATCGTGACATCACAGACTAAACTCCCAAGCCTCTAGTAAACATCCTGATTAGTCAAAGCTAAGTCAATCGAACACCCAATAGTAAAATTACACGTCATAAAAAGAGTACATACAAAAGTCATTTCCATAATTAATCAGGTTTTGAAAACACAACTATTTCATTTTCACTTATAGGTTTTCAATTTTCATTTTGCTTTCAAGTATTACAGTTTCACTAAAGTTCTCAAACTCACACGAGTCTCCACGCTTAATAAATCATAAAAAAGTTGTTTAAACATTGTCTCATAGTTCAATACATTATTCGAAACATTAGATTCACTCAGATAAATCAATTAATAAGTTCAAAATAAATAGTTTAATTAAACCCAATTGATTTAACATTAAAACCTCGTATAAACCAAACTACACAACTTACAACTGACTTAATAATATTAATGCATTTATTAAACAATAATTATTAAATTATTAAAAATAATAATTATAAACATATTAATAAAATTATACTAATTTATTAATAACTATAATTATTATTTAATAATATAATAAAAATTATTTTAAATTTACCAATTATATTTTATATTAATTAAGTTAATTATTAATAATTTAAAATTATATTAACTAAATTAATTAATAAAATAAACTATATTAATAAATTTTATTAAATTAAAAATTTGAAAAATAAAAAATAAAATAAAAACATTTAAAATAATTCACGTTTTAGGGCCACCAACCTGCCATTAAAAAGGTCGTTGGTGCATGTCATGCTAAGGTAGCCATAGCAATGTCAAGGCAGCAATTGTTGCCTTTGGGCGACTCGGCCCACGTACCATGGTAGAGGTAAAAAGGTGGGGTGGGAAGGTGGTGGCCCCCCACACACCCAAATTTAATTTTTGTTTTCTTTTTTTATTATATATACATTTTTGAAACCAAAAGAACAGTCCCCCAATGCATTTTTAATACATGTAATAATATAATTGCATAGTAATTATAAATTACTATATAATTATATTATTATATATATTATAAAATTTCTAACTTAAACCTGGTAGAGAGATCTGGAGTAAATAGTTGAAATCAATAAAACAACCTTGGTTATGAATTCAAAACTCGCAACTTGATTTAACAATCCAAAACAACCCTTCAAATCCATTAAACAAGGGTTTCAAAACTAAATTCATTTACTAATATTTTCAAGAAATGGAGAACGATAATTTCAATATGAGGGTTTCAAATTCTTAAAGCATATTTATATATTTCTCAATCAAATAACAATAAATTCACATACTAGGATTTCAATCCAAATAACATTTTGAAAACAAAAATGCAACAGACATGGAGAAGACAGGGATTCAAAGAACAAAAACTACTATATAATTAAACCACGAGATCCTACTTGGATCTGATGGTAATCTGACAACACACAAAGCACACAAGACAATCCCCTTTCTCTAAAAATTTCCTTCTTAAAAATTTCTCCTCCAAAACCCGTTTAATTGCAAATTGAGCTCTAGATCTCTGATAAAGACTTCTCCCTTAAATTTGGGGCTCTAATTGTACAATCACCCGAGGGAACTCGATGATCATTATCTTTTAATATTTAATTATCTTTTATGTTTTCGTGTACTTTTTTTGCAATTTAAAATATCTTTATTAAATTCATTTGCTTCCTCTCTTTAATTAATTTATTATATTTTAATTTCATGCATAAGCTTTATGAAATTTAATTAAAAAAAACTTTATTAAATTATGTTTTCTCTCTCTTATCAAATCATGAGATGCTTTAATAATATATTTATCAATTCAACTAATAATATTATTTAGAGTTCATTATTAAAAATAAAACTCTTAAATAATAATTATTAAATTAAATAAATATAAATACGCCTAAATTAGAAATTCAATAAAATATCTTAAATTTAAATCTTTTATTTAATTAATTAAATATTAAATTTCTTTATAAAATTTCCATTAAATTAAATCATTAATTTATCTTTTAACTTGGTTTAATTATAACAAAAAATCATTGCAGACTTACAAAATAAAAAATGACAACTCAACTGAAGATAAAGACCATAATCAAACTCCAGGGTTAAAATCATGAATTCACATCACTTGAAAAATTTGGAAAGGTGAAACTAACTAAGATACTTGTCCTATTTTTTAAGACAATTGGCTTAGGGTTTAGGATTTGGACTCAAGAGTTATCTACCCACTTATACCATTGAAATACTACGATAGTGTATGCTCATTGTGACAATTTAGGGAAGTCGATACTTAGTACTTGCAATTTGCATAAAATCCAAACATGTACAAACACAATATTCTAAACTAAATAGCCAATGGTAGGAAGTGGTTCATTGTGTAGATCCTGACTAGCAGGTGACTATGACTCCCTTCCTCAACCACATCAGAAATGTTAAACATAAAGAAAACATACTTGCACACCATACACATGCAAGCATGGGGTAAGTATCCATAGAAATCACATAAAAATCATTCATCTAACTAACATCATTCAATAACTGAAAGTCACTACATGAACATATATAGCATCATTGAAACAATCATGAAATAAATAGAAGAACTAGTACTAAAGTAACTCAACATATATATTAACTGAATATAAAATACAACTAATCAATTCATGTAATCGAACACTGCTAATCATAAAAAACAATCCAAAAACTGGCCTAAAAGAATTTGATAATACAATTAGAAAAGTCAACTGGGGGTAGGCATTGCACTAGGAGAATCCAAATAGGATACATGAGAGTTAGCCTAGTGAAGGGTTCAAAGCTAGGTTTTTCACTTTTCTAGAGTGAGGAAGTGTTTATTGTAAAACTAGGATCCCAAGAAGATGGAAGAGAGATACTTCAATGCAACAAATTTGAATGGGAATAATACCCACACATCACCAAAAAAGCCTCAGTTCCTTTGAGCTTCCATTGAATCCCCATCCACTTCCTAACCATGTTAATGATTTCTCGCACAAGTTGAAAAATCTGACAAGAAGAACTAGATTCAAATCAGCCATCCTTATGTCCGTATAAAATCCAAGAGGTTGATTTTGTTTCCTTCCATGTTAGTCAACATAGAATCTAGGATACCATTAGGCTCCCTACAAGTACACCTTTCCAATCAACTTTGGGAAAAGGTTTTTACAAGGAATCTAATGTACTTTCGATAGGAATGTTGATAGGAACAACAACCAAGTTGTTGAGCATGGAATATGGACCAAGGTTACCAAAAGGTGGTGGAAGGGAGGAGGTTTCCCCAAGACAAAACCAACAATTAAAAATTCAAAAAAGTTTAGGGTTTAGGGTTTAGGGTTTAGGGTTTAAAGAACACACTTTATAACTATTGTTGAACATATATTACTATATACATTCTATTTGTTCAATATTACATAATATATTTATTCCTATTTCAACCTGATTCCAACAAAAGAATTTGACCCAATCCCAAAAAATTAATATAATTTAATATGTGTTGATAAAACCACACACATATATATACAAGAAGCCAATTTATATTTTATTTTGCACAGATATGTACATGTACTCAAAAAACAAATTTGTGTGTATTCCTTTACTTAGATATGCACACATACTCAAGAAGATAATTAATATGCTTTCAAACATGCACATATCTACAAAATATTTGAAATGAGAAAGGGGTTTTTCTAGGATTCAACTCCTACTTGTGATATAGGGTAGGGCCAAAATAATGATTCCCACTTTCCATCATGAACAAATCACATGGAAAGTGGGGATGCCCTTTTTTAGAGGCTTTGAATGAAGCTTGACCTTTGTGTTAGAAATATTCTTAACAATGCTAAGTTACTAAGAGGGGAGGGGTGAATCAGTAACTTCTAAAAATTCTTCAATTTTAACTCTTAATACATTAATCCAATTAGTTTTTAATTCTTCATATATAATCTAATCTAATTACATGCATAAGAAATTGAAAACATAAAAGCATTCATAACACTTTGACACATAGATTTGGTGACCCAGAAACCTTTCAAATAGAAAGTAAAACTAGGGTGGGGATGATACCCACAAGCTTTAGCACTGCAATATAAAGTTGGTCTGTTAAGGCTTACATTGATCACTTATGATGATCTACCCTGTTAGGAGCAATAAGGACTGCTAGATCCACCTTGTGAAAGGATTTACAAATGTACAATGAAATATGCACTCGGTAAAGAGATTTACAAAAGACTATTAGGTGTACCTTGTTAAAGGATTTGATTGATCCACCTGTTAGGATGAAATAGTAGCTGATCTCTAATCTACAACTTAGTTTGCTGAATGAGATTCCTTTATGTACTAATCACCGTGCTATGCTAGATATGTCTTTGTTGCTCCTTATACTATTGTAGCCTTTGTAATTTGCTCTTTTCTACTTTTCTTTGATTATATTTGATTACATTGCATTCACATTCACACACTTGGATATGACACAATACATTATATATACCAATCCAATTATACAAATTACAAAGTTAACCACAATACAAGTTTACACAAATATTACAAAGTCAGCCCAAATGAAGACACTTAGGTTTTGAAGATTGACTTGGTAAGGTTTTGATACTCAACATCCACTATCAATGCTCAACATCATCATGAACTCAGTAGATATAAAATCTCAGTCCATACAAATCACTTCCAAGTAGTCTTGAACTCATTTTGCACTGGTGACTCAGTGGATATTGTGAAACTCATCATATAAACTAAGTCTCTTGGTTTACATTATATGACTTGGTAAACACTATCTCCTTGAGCTCAGTATAAATTGAGTCACTTGGTTAACACTAAGTAGCTCGGTTAACAATGGACTTGCATCACATAAACTACAAACTTGGTAAGCACTGCACAACTCGATTTTCACTGATAAACTTGGCATACACTAAGATGCATGGTTTACATTGCTGATCTTCACTATAACTATAACTGCTCAATAAACACTAGAATTTGTCCAAAGGACTTGGTAGCTACTGTTGAACTCAGTGGTAACTGAAATGCTTGGCAAACACTTTTACTATAAAATAAGCTTGGTAGCTATTTATAATCTGAATAACTGTATGTCACTAATAATAAACTTGACTGATATGTCAATAATCTCCCCCTTTGGCATTGGTGACAAAAACACTTATCAACCAAAACTGAATTCAAAAAGTTTCCTAAATACTTATCCATCACCTTGTGATACTAGTTTGGTAGAGTATACTATTTTTGAGATTTTTTAAAATTGACTTTGTAAGATATATATCTATACATGGTAAGGTTCTTTCATATAGTATACTATACATCTTCTTGCTATATGAAACATATACTTACTGTACATATCTTTTTCCCCCATTGCTTTTACAATTATTACATTTTCTCCTCCATAACATTTTACATCTTTGTCTATTTGCCCCCTCCTATTCATCTTTCTCATATCTTCTTATTCACAATATATACTCCCCCTATACACATATCTTTCTCCCCCTTTTTGACATTAACTCCAAAGATTTATTCTATTTATTTACATGTTAATGCTAAAATAAGATTAAAAAAATTAATGTACCTTGAGTATGATTGCCAACCTCTTGTCCCAATCCTCTTGTAAGACCTTACTCTTGTGTAGTGCAATTTGCACTTCTATAGACAACTCTATCATATGGTTTGCTATGGAGAAGTTGTTGTCATGAATGAGAGTTTTAGAATGTGCAATATGTTTCTGCAATGCATCCATGTTGGGAAGAATCATAGTCTGTATATCTACTAATGTAGATATGATCCTTACTTCTTCTCTAAGTAGTTTAGCTTGCATATCTATCAAAAATCTTATCTTCATGAAGTGTACAGAACTTGAACTAGGGTCAATTTGCAATTGCTGAGCACTACCCTTGAGATCTTCATGTTGTTTATTTCCTTGGTAAAATTAGAAATGTCACATAGCTTACCAAAAAGTGATGATACATTTGTACAAGATGTTTCCAAAGAACCCAAAATTATAAAGAGCTCTACTTGATAGATAGCTATTTGTTGAGCAATGTGCTCCAACACTTTATTTTTAAATTTCTCTTTTTCCTTCTGTACTAACTTATCGTATCCATTGGTATCTTCATTAAACTTTTGGACTGGCTCTACCAGTTGATACAAAATTGGTTGTGAAGAATCAACCTCAATGCCTATGGCCTTTGCCAAAATGTTCTTTGCATCCTCAATAATTTTAAATGCTTTATCACTTTCCTCTCTTAATCTCTACTATTTGGCTTTCTTCTGGAGGAGTTCACCAAATGATTGCATTTGGTGTGGAGTGATCTTGGAAATGTCCCAATTAGGAATTACAGTTTCCTCATCTAGGTCTATTCTTCCTCCATCTCTTTTCCTTTACCCAAAATTTTCAGCCTTGGTCTTAATTGTCCTTGCACTTATTTATTGTGTGCTCAGAATAGAAATAATTGTAGACATACTAGGGCTAGCTATAAAAATTGATATTACACATATTGAAAGAATATTAACAAAAATACCTGAAGAATCCAAAATTGATGTAGCAATCACATATGTGCTCAAAACTGATGTAGCCAACTCGGTAGAAGAGGGAAGAGTCTGCAACTCAATAGATGAAGTGGAGATCACTTTAGTCAATGATGTGCTGAGTTGAATAGGATCAAAGAGTGATTGGACATTTGGATTTTCACTAGTTGTCACAATCAATCTTGTTGGGGTTGTCTTTGTGCTTGATTTTGTCACTGGTTTTCTTGGAGAGTGAGCAACTGAGGCAATGACTGCTACAACTATCTTAACTGGATCAATTTCCTCATCATCTTTCTTTTCTTCCTTGGTAGCCTCTTGCTCATGTTCATCTTCATCATCAATGTTATCAAAATGAGTTGCTTCTTCAACATTTTCTTCTTCATATTTCTCTTCTTTATCATCATCATCATCATCTTTTATATCAACAGGAAAATATCTTTGTTTATGTAAAAGATAGACATTTTTCCAAGTGTTAGTTGTATTCATTACAACATGTTCAACATCTTTCATTAGAATCAGACAAGTGTTGAATTTCAAAGTCAAATTTTCTTCATTTTTCTTCAGGGACTCTTTTACCTCTGAATCTGATATGCTCGGTATAAGTTGCCTCAAAGTTTTCCCATAGATTTCTTTGATAGTTTGCATGAAAAATTCCCATCTTGGCTTAATTTTCTCCATCAAAACATTAGGAATTTGAGAAGCAAGCTAATCTAGTGAGTATTTCCATTTACCCATTTTGTCCATCACCAAATCTTCTATCTGCTTTTACTCTTCAACTATTTTGATTTCATACTTTAATGCCTTAAAGTTTGTTATACCAACTCTAACTTCTAGATTTTTCAATTTTTCTTGGAAGGTGGGTGGAGGTTTTCTCAATATAATGTCTCCTCCTTCCTTGTCATCTTTCTTCCTGGAGGATCTTCTTGTAAATACTATAGTGGATAGCTTTGGTGGCTTGGTGATAATTATCTTGCCCTTCTTCTTTAATGGTTCTTCTTCCTTAAATTCTTCCTCATCCTCTACTTCCTCATCCTCCACTTCCTCATCCTCACCTTTTCCTTTGGTCAACAAAATGGTAGAACTTGTTTTCAGTTTAGCAATTATTTTCTTTCCTTTGTTAAGCACCCGAGGGAGCTTTATTTCTAGTTCTATCTTGGCATTTGCTTCATCATATGTACCAAAATATGCAAACTTAGGATCAACTGGTTCATTAACAAATGCCTCAATGATGTCTTTGGTTTCATCAATATTAACCTCATATCCAAGAGGTTTTACCCATGTTATTCTAGGCCTGACTACTTGAATGTATACTTTGTCACTATCCACCATGAAACACACATCATCGTTATAATCTTCAACAAGTTTCTTGGGGATTCAGTATCTATTGTTCATTTTCTTCTTGAATGCATCAAAATAGTTGTCCATAATACTATTATAGTTCTCACCCATCTTAGCAATATATTCATTGATCTAATAAAACATAGGCACATTTTTTCTCCATACAATAGTGCCTTTTGAACAGAAGAATTTTTGAACATAAAAGAATAGACATGTTAATAGGGAGCCAAACTTACATGGATTATTCTTTGATGTCCTGATGCTTTCCATATTCTTGTTGAAATATTTCAACAGTAGCTCAATAAGGTCGAAAGATAGATTGCTCTTCACTACGTTGTATGCAAGGTCAACTACTTCACACAATACACTATTTAACTTGCTCAAGCTCTGAATCTTGTGTGTAATAATATGGATTCCAAATTTCAACTCCATGTTTGTGACACTACTAATCTTCATTCCTTTGCCATTCCATTCTGCTAGGGTTTTCTTTTCTAGTTCAACCTGACCTAGGGTTTTGGTCATTCTAACTTTGGCTAACATTGGGAGACTAGTGATTTAATGAGTCATCTTCTTTGTGATCAATACTGGTTGCTCCAACCACAACTTCCCATTATGCACTTGACTAAGGATGAACCTAATCTATTTTATTTGAAATTTATGGGGCATGCGATGGATGTGAGTTAACCCTTTAGTTTCTAGGTGTTGGTGCTCGAGTTTCAAAAGTCCATTTGCACATAGTTTGTCTAGGACATCATCCATTTCTAAAGTGCCAATCTCTTGAATAACACATTTAAAGTGAGTGCAAATATTATTGATCAATAGTACCTTTGGAGGGATTTGAGATTGTGCTCCACTTGGATCTAGGGTTTTAGTGATTACAGGAGTGATCTTGAAGTTCGGTGCCTTCCATTCCACTCCATGAACCAATATATCTGATCCTCAATTTGCTTTGCTACTTCTGGATGTCATCTTCACTCAATAGGTTTGAAAGAATTCGAAAACTTTGCTAACAATTTTCTCAAAATGCTTGGATTCTTTGAAGATCGCACTTCGCAATAGCTCTCAAGAATTTTATGGTAAGAATGACTTCAATTCCATCATTTTATCAAAATTTCACCATAAATGCTTCAGTACAAAAGGTAGATTGATTGACATCATGTTGATAGTCTATCATCCACTTTTTTTAATTGAACATTCAGTCAAGTCTTCATGACTTAGTAACCATATACATTTTCAGTACTCCTGACTTCACTTCGGTAGAGTCTGTGACCCAACCTCACTCGGTAGAGAACGTAACTTGGTAGACACTAGTACCCTTTTACTTGGTGATTCCTTTATATCCTAAATACAAATTTGAATCATTTTGTTCTTTTCAATCTGGAAGTGTTTTGATTGTTTTCTTTGATAGCCTAGTCCTAGTTCTCCCTTGAGAACTTAAGTAGAAATAGTAGAGTCACCCAATTCTTGAGTAACTTGATCACCATTTCTTGGACTTGTATTCTCGATAGACTTTGGAACCCATTGCTATCTCATCTATTTTCAGATGTTATCATCCTTTGCCTTCTTTTCATCTTCTATTCTACCAGTATTGATATAGTTCTTGGCAAGATGACCAAGTTTTTTACAAGTGAAACGTCTTTTAGTAGTATCTCTCTTTCTCAAATGATGCTTTACACAATTCATTCCAATGTGTCCAAATTATCCGCAATAATGACATCTACACTAGGCATTGTAGTCCCAACCAAATATTTCTTTCACAATTTGCTCTGCTAGATTCAATATCTTGGTTTTGTATTCTGGTGACTTTTGTCCATGTTTCTTACATTTGTGGAATTTTCCTTCAAATCTTGGTTTCTCTTTGCATTCAATAGACTTATGACCATGCTGATTGCAATTGTAGCATTTTCCATTGAATTTTTCTTTTCCATTGCTCCAACATTTGTTTGATGTATGACCTACCTTACCACAATGATTGCAAGTAGGTCTTTGATTCTTTTGAGCACCTTGCTTGGATGATTCCTTGCTTGGATGTTTCTCCTTCGTTTGTATATCCAATTCTTGCCTTTCCTTTTTTTCTATAGATATTTTTCTCATTTAATTGATTCATGTCTGCTTGGGATTTCATCATTCTTTCATTGATTTTCCTTTTAGAGTTTAGATCATTTTGTAATCTTTCATTTTCAAATCTTAGGCTCATGATTTCTTCATTTTTATTAGAGAGCTGATCAATAAGGTCTACTTTTTGAAGGGATTGGTGCTGGATTTCATTGTTCTTTCCTTCTATTTCTTCTTTTATCTTGTTCTTCTGCTCCATGACTTCACATAGCCTTACTCACTAAATTTCTTGTTCTCTTCTTAGTTTTCTTACTTCCTCTTGTAGGGAACCATTCTTTTCTAGGAGTTATTTGATTGCTTCATTGGTTTCATCTTGATTGCTTGAATGAAGATCTTCAATTTATAGATGATCATTCATTTGAATTGCAAGTTCTTTTCTTCTTTTTAGGGATTGAGAGATTTTCTCCTTTTCTTTCTTGAGTTGGGATACAATTATTTCCAAATCTAGCATTTCATCATCTATAGCTTTGTCAAGTTTGAATATCTCCATGGCTTTGATCTTTGCTCAAGCTGTTAAACTTTCTTCTGAGAACCACAATGCTTTGATACCAATTGTTGGAAATATTCTTAACAATGCTAAGTTACTGAGAGGGGAGGGGTGAATCAATAACTTCTAAAACTTCTACAATTTTAACTCTTAATCCAACAATCCAATTAGCATTTAATTCTTGACATATAATCTAATCTAATTACATGCATGAGAAACTGAAAACACGAAAGCATTCATAACACTTTGACACATAGATTTGGTGATCTAGAAACCTTCCAAATAGAAAGTAAAATTGGGGTGGGGATGATACCCACAAGCTTTAGTACTATAGTATAAAGTTGGCTTGCTAAGGCTTACATTGATCACTTCTAATGATCTACCCTATTAGGAGCAATAAGGACTGCTAGGTCCACATTGTGAAAGGATTTACAAACATACAATGAAGTATGCGCTTGGTAAAGAGATATATAAAAGACTGTTAGGTCTACCTTGTTAAAGGATTTGACTGATCCACCTATTAGGATGAAGCAGTAGCTGATTTCTTATCTACAACTTGGTTTTTTGAATGAGATTTCTTTATGTACTAATCACCTTGCTATGATAGATATGTCTTTTTTGCTCCTTATATTGTTGTAGCCTTTGTAATTCACTCTTTTCTACCTTTCTTTGATTATATTCAATTACATTACAATTCACATTCACACACTTGGATATGATATAATACATTATATATATACCAATCCAATTATAAAAATTACAAAGTTAGCCACAATACAAGTTTACACAAATATTACAAAGTTGACCCAAATGAAGACACTCGGGTTCTGATGACTGACTCGATGAGGTTCTGATACTCAACATCCACTGTCAATGCTTGGCATCATCATGCACTTAGTAGACATAGAAGCTTGATCCATACTAATCACTTCCAAGTAGTCTTGAACTCGATCTGCACTGGTGACTCGATAGATACTGTGAAACTCATCATATAAACTACATCTCTTGGTTTACGTTGTATGACTCGGTAAACACTATCTCCTTGAGCTCAATATAAATTGAGTCACTTGATTAACACTAAGTAGCTTGGTTAACACTGGACTTGCATCGCATAAACTATGAACTCGGTAAGCACTGCACAACTCAGTTTGCACTAATAAACTTGACATACACTAAAATGCATGGTTTACAGTACTAATCTTCATTGTAACTATAACTACTTGATAAACACTAGAATTTGTCCAAAGGACTTGGTAGCAACTATAGAACTTAGTGGTAACTGAAATGCTTGGCAAACACTATTAACTATACAATAAGCTTGATAGCTATTTACAATCTGAATAAGTGTATGTCACTAATAACAAACTTGATTGATATGTCAACACTTGGAATGAAGGTCCCTAGGGGCTTCATTCAAAGCCCGACATGACACATTGGCAGGTGGGCTTCGAATGAAGCTTAGGTTTTTTTTTTGAAGCCCTAAAAAGCTGTCAAAAAAGTTTAAAATCATTTTTCTCCCTTTTTGGCTTATTCTTGCCCGTACAAGTTGGTGGACCAATGGGCTTAGAGAAAAGTCTGTGACATCATAACTTGTACCGGCATCTCCATCTACCATTTTTTTACCTCTTTGGAGCATTCATGTATGTATTTTCTTTATTTTTGAGTTGTTTATAAATATTTAATTATATTTAATAAATATTTAGTTAATTTTAATGAATGTTTAGTTTTTTTTTTTGAAAGTTTAGTTATTTTTAATGTATATTAATTAGTTTTATATTTACATGTAGTTAGTTTTATGTACATAGCTTTGTAATTTTTTTATTATGTTCGATAGTTTATAACACAACAACAGTTAGAGATTATTGAAAAAACATAGTTAAAACTATAGTTGGAAAAAAAAAAGGTTTAGAAAATGCAAAACTCTAGGTCTACTTAGAAAACAAAAAATACAAATCTAGTATTAGGTGGATAGAAAACAAAAAGTAATCTAACTTACTTTCTCTCCCTCCACTTTCTCTCTCATCACTTTCTCTTTCCTTACACTAGATATCTCCTCTTACTTTATCTATCCTCACCTTCTCTCTAGTCTCACTCTCTCTCTTGTCCTCACTCTCTCTCCTCTTACTCTCTCAACTTTCTCTCTCCTCACTTTTTCTCTCTTACTTTCTCTCCTTGCTTTCTTTAGTTTATCTCCTCACTCTCTCTCCCTACTTTCTCTCTCCTCACTTTTTTCTCTCCTCCCATTCTCTCTCCTCTCTCTCCCTCCCTCCATATCCCCTCCCACTCTCCTCTTTCTCTCCCCTCTCACTCACTCTCTCCTCTCTCTCTTCACTATCTCCCCCCCCCTCGCACGCACACACACACACACACACACACACACACACACACACACACACACACTTTCTCTCTACACACACACACACACACACACACACACACACACACACACACACACACACACACACACACACACACTTTCTCTCTACTCTCCTCACTTTGTCTCTCCTCATTCTCTCCTCTCTTTCCCCTTACTTTCTCTCTCATCATTGACCTAATAGGACCTATTAAAACCTAATCTGACCTATTAACCCTAATAAGACATATATTAAGATGCAATATGACCTATGTGCCCATAATAGGATAGGTATTAGGGCCTAATAAGACCTATTCATTTAAATAACATATATTAACATGTCTAATATGACCTATTAACACCTAATAGTCCACCTCTTAAGTTGTAATAGGATAGGTTTTAGCTTTTAATAGGACCTAGTGAACATTTAATTTGCACATGTTACCCATGTAGATGGCATCACACGATAGAGATTAGGGTTAGGGACAAGGACATGATCATGAGAAACCTCAAGGACAGGGACAATGGGCATGGACATGGTTAGAGGTAGGGAGAGGGAGAAGGAGAGGGAGTGTGTGTTCACTCTCACTCCAAATCAAGGTTAACTTTAAGAAACCCTCCTTTAGAAAAAATAAAATAAAATTTTTGTGAATCAAACATTAGTTCAAGGGAAACAAAATTAATTTTTATTTGCAAATTTTTATTTTTAAGTAGGATTTTATTAATTTTATTTGTGATTGTTTTTCAATCATATAAGAATTCTATAAAATCTAGGTGAATCTTTCATTATTGATGAAAATCATAGCAAAAAGTACACATAGCTAGAAAAAATGATTTTATTATTATTACTATTATATGGAGCCTAATTGTTTTTCAAACTTTAAGGTTAAATTTAGCCCACTTTTATCACTACAATTTACCTCCAAATTATTGAATAGTGGTTTAGGGGAAGCACCCCTATTATTTTAACCATTGGATGATCCTAAATCAATGGCCTAAATCCTATTTCAAGCCAAACTTTTAACTGGATACTGAGTTTTAAAGAAAGTTCCCAATATACGTGTCCCCAATCAAATATATTTTGCAACAAAGTGAGAAATGATAAAAAGATTCATGGAAATTCTTCAGAATGGAGACACATGTCAAATATATATGTAATTAATCTATAGTGTAACTTAAATTTTTACCAAATATTGGTGAATATTACCATCTATTAATATAAGCCTTGAAAATTATAGGCAGGCATGCATATTTAATTTACTACGTAGAAAAATTAGATTCCATTGGCAAAGTCATCACTAAAATATAAATATTTCTATATTATTATTGGTGATTAGCCTAAGCATGGGACCCAATTTTGGTAAAGTGCAAGTGACATGGACACACCAAAAGTGTAAAAAAGTTAGCCAAATCTGGGGTCCTCGATGAGTGAGATTAGCCATTTGGTGAATATTATCCATTAAAGTTATCCTTTCTCTTAGTATGGACAATATATTCCATTTTTCATCTATGAAGATGGCATGACTCAGAGAATCAATTGATAGATCCACTGCTCATTTATATAGAGGTATTTGTGAGTAAATTTACACAAGTCTTTAAGATCTTAATGATAGACTTAGATCACAAACTACATTTGCACTACAATCTATTCATAGGATTTTTGGAAAGGTCAGAGTAGAGGTCTCGGGTGATATTTCCTTAGCCTAGTTTTAGACCCTAGTCCTTACAGAGACTATCAAATGAGAGGTATTACCATATTATGAGGGTCAAGACTAGGTGAAGGGATGTCAAGTTATGAGACACATTATGCCATAGATTGCATGCATGATATACCATCCATTTATCATAGCACATGGTCGTTATCCCAATAACAACCAAATACCATTATATTTTGCCTAGTAATTGTATGCGAAGGTCCTTTGGTGCACAATGTCAACTATTTAGATCTTTTAGGATATTATAGCTATGTGGCAAAGTTGCAGATCATGATGAGTATCATCCAGCTGGTCGACCTCGACATGATCCTTGATAGTTGGTGGGTCAAAGGACTCCAAATGTGACTCCAGTAATGGTTGCTACTACAAATAGAGTTGTTATTTCTTCTTAGAGGGAAGTAATTGATAGGATATGATACATTATAGTTGCAACTAGTAGCATTACATCTGACACTATAGGTCAATATATTATGAGTAGACCTAGTCAACCGAGATCATCTTCAAAGGCATCATTCAGTATTGCATATATAGTATCAAATGATGAGGTTTATAGAGTTGTGCATCTTCCTACTCTAGGATATATACATGGCCTTAGTGGGGAGCACAAACATATGGATATGACATTGTATTTTTTAGATGATATGTTACAATATTCATACATTTTCAATATTTAGAGGATACCTTTACATGACATTGCGTATAGGATTAGAGATGCCTAGTAAGGTGCACAAGACTTTGGTGATCGATACTCAACACAACACTTGACACATCTATCAACTCAACACTCAGCTAAGCACCCATCACAAAACTTAGATGGACAATAGTCTACTATGGATCCAATTGAGGGGATATGAGTTGCAAATGTTACTATTACTATTGATGGACTATATATTCTTGAGGAGAAGTTGTAGAGTTAAGTCAGATTGAGGTTGGCACTAGGATGTGATCATATATGGAGATGATATTTGGTCATAATACCACTGAATCTCCACCACTTCCATCTCAATTGGTTACCCCTTTGAATGCTTCATTATTACACAAGATTGACATGATTGGAGATGGATTTTCTATTAACGAAACTACAGTGTATTTCATGGATGACCCTCTTTCTCCTTAGACCTAGGTGCCTCTTTTTTTTGTACAATAGTTCAATTCTATATAGAAGTATATACACATGTACTAATATTTGTGAATGAATAATATTTTTCTAGGCATAGGTAGTACAACCTACTTCTTCCAGTGTAGATCTGATCATGGAGGGAGGAGAGACATTATTGATATGACACCTGCTACTGGTGGGAGTACATATATGATAGACATGACACCCAATAGTGCTCAGGTGAAATTTAAAATTAATTTAATTTTCACACACACACACACATTGTGTGTGTATGTGTGTATGACAAATTATTATACACTAAATTTGCAAGGGTTGGTTGGTATTTCACAAGTACATGATGCTCATTGGTCTTGCTCAGAGGGTTGGTCTGTTTATATGTGTCTAGATGACTTTGTAGTTAAAGATGTAGGCATGATATGTTTAGTTTATCATTTTATCTTTTGAGCGAGACATATACACATGTTTATGATTTGACATTTCTATACGTGTTGACATGTTTGTACATGTTTATAGTCCATTTATGATAAATGATGACATATTTATATGATTCATATGATTAAACATTTTATATATGTTTCTAGTTTATGATATATGTGATATATCTTTGTAGTTTATGATTAGACATGCAATAGTACATTTGGTACCAAATTTTGATGACAGTCCCATCAAAATTTTGGTGTTGCAACCTGTCGTTGTCATGATTCAAGAAGTCTGTCATTGGAATTGTGATAATGACAAGTTGTAATGCCAAAATTGAGATGAGAGTATCATTAGAATTTGGGACCAAATGTACTAGTGATGTGATCTAGAGCTATATGTTTCTAGTTTATGAGTACACACATGTAATTGGTTTAATTTCTAGGTTCAATTTAATTTCTAGGTTTATAATTACATGTGATTGATTGAATTATATAGTTTGGATAATAGTTACATGTGATTGATTACATTTGCGATCTTGATTGAATTACATAGTTATATATTAATTACATGTGCAATCTTGATTCAACTTAGGTGATTCAATATGTTAGAACTTGCACACAATTAATTAAATTAGATAGTTGTCTATGATAATTAGAAACATAAAGTCCTAAACATGAAATGAACATGTACACATATATATGTACACATGTGATTGGTTCAATTTAGGAAATTCAAAATTATAGCACTTGCAAATTCATCAAAGTGATTGGACATACGATTGATTAAATTGAGCATATATGCATGTATATAAGTGGAATAAATATGAAATAAACATAAATACACACGTGTATAAGTCCTATGTTATATATGTGAAATGAAAAGAATGCACAGACACATATAAGTCCTAAATGCTAAATGAATACATATTTAATACACATTCAAATTTAAGTGGACTAAACATGAAATGAACATAAATACACACATGTATAGGTCCTAAGATTTACATGAACTAAAAAGAATGAACATTAATGTCCTAAACATGAAATGAACACACACACACACACACACACACAAACACACACACACACACACCCACACACACACACCCACACACAAGTCCTTTAAATTGTACATGACATGAACATGCACTTACGTATATAAGTCCTAAATGTTAAATAAATACATATACTACACATGAATTTAAATAGAACTAAACATGCCATGAACATAAATATACATGTCTATAAGTCTTAAACATGAAATGAACATATCATACACATACACATGCGATTGGTTTAATTTAGGAAATTCATAATTAAATGCTCACTAGAAAATTCATTAAAATGATTGATTAAATTGAACATAAATGTGTCTATAAGTCCTAAACATGAAATGAACATACCATATATACATATTGTTGGAAACTATAATTGGAATTTATTTATTTTGTCATTTATGTCAAACATTATTGGTGAGACAATTTTCTATTTTCTTTGAGTGTCATATCTATATGATTGATGAAGAGGATTTGAGAAGTTTTTCATAACAAAAGCACCTAGAGGAAATGTTGAGTTAAAAAGTAGAAACCACAAATGGACACTTGATTAGTTAGAACTTGATAAGATAAAGTAATTGTTCAATCACACTAAAAGAGAAGAAAACAATTGTATTGATGTCCTAAAGAAGTGATCAAAGATAGACCAATACACATTCTTGATCAAGAAATAGAGTAGAAGATTAAAGAACTTGCAATACATGTTGAGTGACGTTGGTGTTGACCAAGCCACAATAAGTGCCAAGTAGAAATAGTGTTGATCGAGTATCAATATTGAGTGATAATATATGTGCCAAACAAGAAAATTAGTAGTGACTGAGCAATCCAATCATGACTGAGCATCAGAGCACAATGTTGGCCAAAGGAAAACATTTTAAGAGTTTATGAGAAATTGTAATTTCCAACCAACAAAGTTGATTTCTTGGGATATGTAAAGCATGTTTAAGATAACGATGGATGACTTGGAACATTTAAATTAAGGGAAACTGTGCTTGCATTTTTTTATGCAAAGATTCACAAAGAAGTTTAGAGAAGTTGGGAACAAAAAAAGGAGATCATAAATTTGAAGGATTCAATGAATTTGACCTAATCCTAAGATCCACATCAATGTTTAAGTGGAAAAAAATTAGAATTGCCTATTTATGGAGGTACAATGGCTAACCTAATAAAGGTTAGAGTAATTTTTGATGCCATTGATTGGTGAACTTAAGAAGAAGGCTAAGAAGAGTTGAGAAGAGGTGAAGAGTGATTTCTTGAAGGGTTTCCAAGAGAATCAGAGACTAAGTTGACAATGAAGGTCATTTAGTGAATCAATATTTGAGCCAAACTGAGATATGTAATTGTAAAGTGATTTATATTTTCTAGATCAAAACTTGTTGCTACTTTCCAACCATTGTATAAGTTTGAAATCCTTTAATCAAGGTGGAATTCTAATGAAGTGTTCTAAAGTCCACTAACAAGGCCACTCCTTATAGGGTGATTAAATCCTTTAACAAGGTCACTTTTAACAATGTATTTTGTAACCTTTAACAAGGTTGACTCCTAATAGAGACCACTTTAGAAGAGTGAAAAGATTGGGGACATGTTACTGGTGGTTTTTCCCAAATTGGATTTCCATGTTAAATCCTAGTGTCAAACTTGTGTGGATGTTATTTGTGATGATTTAATATTAATGTTTACATTTTGCAAGTTTTTTATATTTAGGATAATGGATTTCTAGTTGATGTTACTAAAAGTTTACTACAAAGACCAAGCTAATGATTGTGAAGATCTGAAATAGTTTGAATGCTTGTTTGTTGAATTGGTACATCTAGACCTTCGATAATTGATTCAACCCCCCCCTTCTCAATTATTCTAAATATTGTAACAATTGATATCAAGGCATTAGTGCTTGTAAAGAAAATTTTGAAGGTACTTAAAATTAAAGATCATGATGTACAAAAAGGAGGTACCAAGGTTGAACAAAGAGAACTTCCATACATGGTAAAGTCTGACAAGTCTACATCTAATAGGAATTGGTGATGGTACAAGACCTTTTATGGACAATGCATAAGTGAAGATAAAAAATGTCCCTCTAACATCTTGGAAAATAAAAGAGAAGCAAGAACACAACTAAGCTATGTTGGATATTGCATCAGCCCTAAGCTATGCTGAGTTTGATGACATAAACAATGGCAAGACTACTGAAGAACTATGGGACACACTGAAGAACATCTATGGAGGAGACAAGAATTTCTTGAGAGAAAAATAAAAGAGCTTGAGAGGTAAGTTTGATGAAATTAGAATGATAGAAGGTGAGAATATAGTCCAGTATTGTGCAAGAATCAAAGAGGTCATTAATGCTATAAGAGGAGCGGCTGGAAAGATTGATGATGAAAATACGATCAACAAGGTATTGAGAAATATACTTCCTATTTATGTTAGTGTAGTTTTTACAATTCAAGAATTGAAATGTATTCTAGGAAATGACCTAACTCTAGAAGGTGTAATTGGTAAACTTCCTGCTTTTGAAATGTCAAATTTTGATAATTTCACTCCTACCACTATTGAATTTTCTTTCAAATCACAATTAGATCTTAGTAAAAAAGGAAAAGGAAAGTGACAGTGATACTTTTGATGATGAACTTAATGAGCTTGAAGCATTGATGGCTAGAAGACTTCCAAGAGGTAAAGGAAAATACAAAGGTAAGCTTCCCTTAATCTATTTTTCATGTAACAAAGTTGGTCATATTACTACAAGATGTCTTGACAAAGAAGACAAAGATAAAAGAAAGGAAATAAATTACAAAGGAAGAAGAGATGAACAAGACAATATGAGAAATATGGACTACAAAGACAAATGTAAGAAATCTTGTTACATTTTTGAAGAAGAAACTAATAATGAATATGAAAGTAATGATGAAGAAGTTGTCTATGTGGCTATGAAAGAAGATTTTGATGAAGATGAGAAAAGTAAATTAATTTCACATGTGAACAAAAGTGATAGATGAATAGTTGATAGTGCTTATTCAAATCAAATGAGTGGTGATAGAAGTAAATTATAGAACATTGGACCATACTATTGAATACAATTGATTAATTGTGTATTGTCTTTGATGTTACACAAAATGTCATATCATCACTAGTCAATGTATGTTGATCTCACTCATGCATTGAAGATAGATTTTTGTGTTTGCCTAGCTCAGAAGAAGGTATCTACTGAGTTCACTTAGGTGTCAAAGGAAAGTTTGTGAAAGTTGAGTGTTAACCAAGCTTACTCAATTACCAAAGGAACTTTGGAAATATGTAGTGTTGACTAAGTTTTCTTGGTTAACACAAAAAAATCATTTCTGAGTTAGTGTCTACCGAGTAGGGTCGACTAATGAAGGATTTTCTTGTTTGGCATATTGAGTTCAATTTATTTATTTGTTGGTTCTAGCCCACTGAGAAGATGAATATTAATTATTCTAAGTTATATTCAAGCTGAGTTGACAATATGAATGATATAAATATAAGGTCAAGTTGAAGATTAGAAAATGTATGATAGTGGAACATAATTGAAGATTTGATAATGTCAAGACAAAGCAAATTGGAAGGAGAAGCAGAATATCATTGTTGAGATGCAAAGATACATTTGATAAAGATAAATCAAGTCTACAAGATAGAATTGAGATATATAATCAACAATTCAGTTGTATCAAGAATCAAGTCATCTCAACCATTGTAGTAATGATCTAAATCTTTTAATAGAGGTTTCTTAACATACATTTATAAATCCTCTAACAAGGTGGCATTTCTATTGAAGTGTCTAAAGACCCCTAAAATGGCCACTCTTAATAAGGTGATTAAATCCTCTAACAGGTCACACCTAACAATGTGTTTTGTAACCTTTACCATGTTTGGCTCCTAACAGGACTCATTTCAGAAGAGTGAAAATCAGTAACTAGTTGCAATTGGTGGTTTTTTCCAAATTTGGTTTCCATGTTAAATATTGGTGTCAAGTGTGTTCATGCTATTTCTTTGATGTATTTGAAACCAAGTTAAAGTAATATTAATCACATATAATATCTTAAATATTTTCATGTTATGCATTTACTAAGTTGTTTCAGTGTTTACCAAGTTACAACATTTTTCTATGTGTTTATCGAGCATCAACAGAGTTAAGTTTTCACAAAGTTGTTTTGTACTGACATCTAAGGGATCTGAGATTTATTTTAGTGGTAACTGATTCACCCCTCCTCTCTTAGTTACTCCACTTATATTTCCAACAATTGGTATTAGAGCATTTGGTGCTTGCAGAGAAGGTTTTAAGGACCAAAGCTAAAGAATAGGATGTCTTATAGAAGAGAGATTCCTAAGTTGAACTGAGACAATTTTGTAGCAACACAAGGACTTATGAGGTTACATCTAGAAACTTGATTTAGGCTGTAAGTATCTTGACAAAAAATAAAAACTCCTACTGGAACATTATCAGTTGAAGATATTATTGAAAACAAAAATCATAACATCATGATGGTTGACATTGCTTCTGCTCTTAATTATGCTAAATTTGATGAAGTCAAAAGTTGTACTACAACTTATGATATGTGGAATAAATTAAAAGACATCTATGGAGGAGATGATAATTTAAGAAGAGATAAAGCTAAAAGTCTCAAAGGACAATTTGATCAAATGAAGATGAGAGAAGATGAAAACATTGCAAAATATGTTGAGAGAATCAAAGCAAGTGTGAGCACAATCAAAGCATCTGTATGAGACATTGAGGACAAAACAGTTGTGAGAAAGGTACTCTAAACCCTTCTTCCTATCTATGTAATTAGAGTGTTTGCTATTCAAGGAATGAGATGTGATCCAAATAGAAAAATATCTTTGGATTCTTTAGTTGGAAGATAGACAACTTTTGAGTTGGATAACTATGATAACTATGTTCCTTGTTCCAAAGTATTGAGCCTACATTTGAAGCCAAACTCTCACCCAAGAAAAGGAGTAAGAAATTAAAGGCCAATCAATCAAGAAGTGAAGAAGAAGAAGAAATTTATAATAGTGATCTTGAAGTTGTTGAAGCCCTAGTTACAAGAAAGTATTCCAAAGGAAGAGGATAGTATAAAGGTAAGATACCTCTAATATGTTTCTCTTGTGAAGAAGTTGGTCACATTACTGCAAGGTGCCCAAATAGATAAGACAAGGGTGAGAAGAAAAGCAATAAGTAAAAAAGAAAGAAGGAATTCAAAAACTACAAGGACTACAAGGAAAAAGGCAAGAAATCTTATTTCATAGCTAAAGATTCTAATAACAGTGAAGATGAAATGGTATGTATTACTATAAAATATGAATCTGATGATGAAGGAGATAAAATGACACTTATCTCATATTAGAAAAAATGACACATGGATTATTGATAGTGGCTACTCACATCATATGATTGGAGACAAAACAAAGTTTGAGTACATGGAATATTATGGTGGTGGTAGTGTGAGATTTGGAAACAATAAACTTTGTTGCATAAAATGAGAAGGATGTATCTCATTAACCAATGAATTTATATGTGACAATGCTTATTAGGTTGAAGGACTAAAGCACAATCTACTGAGTGTGACAAAATTGAATAACATTTGATTTAAGGTAGAATTTATGAATGAGAAGGCCAAACTACTAGATGGAAAAGGAAATATGGTTGGATTTGACAAACACATAAAAGGTAATTTATTCTATCTAGATCTCAATGAAAGTTCATATTTTATTGCTCAAATAGAAGAAAGTTGGTTATGGCACAAAAGATTATGTCATGTGAACTTCGATAACATGGTTAAAATAAGAAAAAATAGAAGTGAGGAAACCTAATATGGGTCTATGCAAAAATTGTCAAATATGTAAGATGGGAAAGACTAGTTTCAAAAGCAAGAACTATCATTCTGAAGAAGTGATAGAGCTTATGCATACATACTTATGTGGACCTATTGGAATAGAGAGTTATAGTGGAGATAAGTTTTTCATTCTTTTTGTTGATGA
Organism: Cupressus sempervirens; assembly: GCA_028749045.1. Taxonomy (NCBI): domain Eukaryota; kingdom Viridiplantae; phylum Streptophyta; class Pinopsida; order Cupressales; family Cupressaceae; genus Cupressus; species Cupressus sempervirens. The sequence goes on from CM053787.1 coordinate 1,259,954, forward strand.
CTATTCTAGAATGATGACTGCAACGTATCTAAAAGAAAAATCTTAAGCTTTTCAAAAATTCAAGTGGTATTTGGCAAGAGTAGAAAAGGAAACTAGAAAGAAGCTGAAATTTTTAAGATTAGATAGAGGCGGTGAATTCATTTTCAATAAATTCAATGAATTCTGCATTGAAAATGGAATTGAGAGACAAGTATCAGCCCCTGGTACTCCTCAACAGAATGGTATAGCTAAGAGAAGGAATAGATCCATCATGGATTGTACAAGAACATTGATGATAGAAAAGAATGTTGCAATCAAATATTGGAAGGAAGCAATTAGTACTGTAGTACATATCTTGAACAAAGTATAATTGAAGAAAGACTCAAATTAGACTCTTTTTAAATAATGGTATGGCTACATACCTAATGTAAGTTACTTGAAAGTATTTGGTAGCAAATGTTATATCTTGAAAGAATCAAAAAAAGGTAAATTTTATATCAAAGGTGATGAAGGCATATTCCTAGGATACTCCTGCAGAAGTAAGGCATACAAATGTTTAAATTTACCTACTCATAAAATCATAGAAAGTGCACATGTGAGAATTGATGAGTTTGCAGAAAAGAGTGAAGAAGAAAGCAACAAAGAGCTTGAGGACTACAAAAGATTTGTTTACTACAAACCCGATATTCTGCCAAATCTATCTGGAAGAAAGGAGAGCTCACCTCTCGAGTCCCTAAAATCTCCAACAACTACCATGTTATAGATAGTGCAACCTGAGTTATAGTCTAAAGGACCCAAGGCACAGTCAAATGCTACTGAGCTACTACAAGAGCAAACCAAGTCTGATGGACCCAAGTCATAGATAATAGGACCCAAGCTTAATGCTGAAGTTCATGATGAAATTAGTGAAACTAACTCCAAATCCAAAGTACTTATGCTAGCAAGATATGTCAGAGGACATCATGCACCTGACTAGATCATTGGAGACAAATTAGATGGAACAATGACAAAAAACAAATTGAAAGGTATGTGTTTACTTGCTGAATTTGAACCTAGAAATGTTAAAGATGCTTTGGATAATGAAAGTTGGATTGAAGCAATGAATGAAGAAATATAACAAATAGATAAGAACAAAACTTGGACTCTTTTTCCTATACCAAAGGATAAAAATGTAATTAGCACAAAATGAGTATTCAAAAATAAGCTAAATGAAGATAGAGAAGTTTCTAGAAACAAAGCAAGGTTATTCTCAAGAAGAAGGTATTGGTTATGGTAAAACTTTCACTTATTTTGCAAGATTAGAAGGTGTTAGAACTTTACTAGCATATGCAACACACAAAGGATTTAAAGTTTATCAAATGAATGTAAAATTTGTATTCTTGAATGGAATTCTTGATGAGGAAGTCTACATAGAACAACATGAAGGTTTTGTAAATCCTAGCAAAAGAGATATGGTCTGCAAATTACAAAAAGCATTATATGGTCTCAAGCAAGCTCCCAAAGCTTAGTATGAAAGACATCATAACTACTTGGTATAGATTGGTTTTCAAAGAAAAAAATATAACAATATTCTATATATCAAAGAAGGACCAAACAAGAAGATTGTGTTGGTAGAAATATTCATTGTTCATACTCTATTCATAGGAAATGATGACTTGTGCAAGGCATTTTAAGAAGAAATGAGTAAAAATAATTTGAGATGTCTATTTTTGGAGAGATAAATTTTTTTGTTGAATTGCAGATCCAATAGAAGAAAGATGGTATCCACATTACTCAATCTAAATATATTAGGGAGATACTTTAAAGAAATTTGGAATGGATGACTCAAGACTAGTTGGAACCCCTATGTCTACTAGACATAAGATTTTTAAAAATGATGATTCTAAAGAGGTAGATCAGACCACATATAGATCGATGATTGAAAAATTGTAGTATGTAGTGTATACAAGGCTTGATTTTGCATTAAAAGTTAGTATGGTGGCAAGGTTCTCAGAAAATCTCAAAGAAAATCACGAGATATTTGAAAGGTACTGAAGAATATGGTTTATGATATAAAATAGGAGGCAATTTGGATTTAAAAGTATTCATAGATTTTGATTGGGTAGGAAGCATTGATGACAGAAAGAGCACCAGTGGTGGAGCATTCTTTCTTGATAAAAGACTAGTGCCTTGGACCCATAAGAAACAAAATTATATTTCTTAGTCCACACTAGAGGAAAAATATGTGGTAGAAACAGTTAACTATTCTAATATTATTTGGTTCAAACAATTGTTGGTAGGTATGAAGATAGAGATCAAAGATCCAATAGTTATATACTGTGGTAAGACTAGTGCAATTGATATATCAAAGAAATTAGTGATGCATAACAAAACAAAACAAATTGCTATAAAATATCATTTTTTGAGAGAATTGGTACAAGATATGGAATATGTAAATACTAAAGAATAAATTATAAACATATTCACCAAGCCATTACTTAAGGATGTATTTATGTATATAAGAAGTAAGCTAGGGGTCATTCCCCTATCTGAAGCTCACTAAATGAAGCTTAGTGATGCATCAACCAGACCATGTTGAAGATCAATCAGTTGGTGTAGTATTTACAAATGGCATATTGCAAATGAATCAGTACATAAGGTACATTAATATTCATTGAACATTGTCTTTGGCATGAAAGGTCAAAGAGGGAAAAGTTTATTGTCATATCTTATAGAAATTTTATAAAAATAAAGAGTAAAAGATGTCAAATAGGGAAAATGAACTTGGTCTGATATCAAAGATAGAGTTTTCTATCAGAAGAAGTTGTTGCAAAAAGAAGTTTTTTGACAAAGGGAGAAACTAAAGGCAGAAGGAGTTCACATTGATAGAGGGAGTTCCCATGGAAAAGAATTAGAATGAAACTAAGGATATGTTCCTTACTCAAAATGAAATTCATTGCATTATGACATGTTGTGTTGCCATCAATTCCAAAATGAGGGATTGTTGAATTCAATTGATTAATTGTGTATTGTCTTTAATGTTACACAAAAATGTCATATCATTACCAGTCAGTGTATGCCAAGCTCACTCAAGCATTCAAGATAGTTTTTTGTATCTGCCAAGCATTCTAGAGTTTTCCTAGGTCAGAAGACAGTATCTATCAAGTTCACTTAGGCGTCAAAGGAAAATTTGTGAAGGTTGAGTGTTAACTGAGCTCAATTGGTTAATAAAGGTAATGTTGGATGGAACTAGTGCTAATCGAGTTCACTCGATCATCAAAGGAACTTTGTGAATATGCAGTGTTGACCGAGTTCACTTGGTTAACATAGGAAAATAATTTCCAAGTTAGTGTCTACCAAGCTGATTTTCTTATTTTGGCATATTGAGTTCAATTGATTTATCTGTTGATTCTAGCTGACTGAGAAGATGAATATCAATTTTTCTAAGTTATATTCAAGCTGACTTGAAAATATGAAAGATAGAAATATAAGGTCAAGTTGAGGATTAGAAAATGTATGATAGTGGAACATTATTGAAGATTTGATAATGTCAAGAGGAAGCAAATTGGAAGGATAAGTAGAATATCCTTGTTGAGATGCAAAGATACATTCGATCAAGAAGGATAAGTATAAAAGCCAAAATTAAGATCGGTAATCAACAATTTAGTTGCATCAGGAATCAAGTCATCTCATTGTTACTCTCTAGCCATTGTAGCAATGATCTATATCTTTTAATAGAGTTGGCTTAATAGCTATTTGTAAATCCTCTAACAAGGTGGCATTTCTATTGAATTGCTTAAAGACCTCTAACAAGGCCACTCCTAACAAGGTGATTAAATCCTCTAATAGGGTCATACCTGACAATGTGTTTTGTAACCTTTAATAGGGTTGGATCCTAACATGGCTCACTTTAAAAGAGTAAAAACTAGTAACTAGTTGCAATTGGTGATTTTTCCCAAATTGGGTTTCCATGTTAAAACTATTGGTCTCTGGATTGGTTTTGACAATTGAGTGTCAACACACTTAAGAAAATTCTAAGGTTGATGTCGAGTATAATATAGATGCTAAGCTATAGTATGTGCCGAGCTAGAAATTCAACAAGTGTTGAGCAAGTTTCAAGTGTCGAGTGACAATTAATGCCGAGCCAGTATATGTGCCAAGTAAAGTATAGGTGCTGAGAAAGACAAAGATACTATAGGAGCCAAGCAAGACATAATCTTATATGTGCTGAGCATCAACAATCAGTAAGTGTCAAATAACATAGAATCAATAGAAAGTTTTTACCTTCAAAGAATTAGATTTAAACCATTTTTGAGCCAAGTCAAGATGAATCTTGAAGGATCTCAAAGATAAGATTGAATCTATTACATTCCCTATGCAATTAGCATGCAATCAATCAAAAAAATGAAAAGAATTGAGTGGGAAAGATGGATGAATATCGATAGTAGATTCATACCTAACCCTAAGTCTTAAAACCTTTATAAGGAGGTCAAAACCCCATAATTTGAAAGTATGAGAGTGTAAGTGAGTTGAAAGGGAATGCATGAGAGAATGCAAGAGAAGTTTTGAACGAAGTGAAGGTGGTTTGAAGACTTAGAGGATGAACAACATTGTACAATCAAGTTGATCAGAACAAAGTATCAACACTTCGAACAAAGTTATATCAGATCAAGAGGGATCAAATTAGATTGGACAAAACAAGGATCTGGAATCAACAATTGAAGATTGTAAGTTATCAGGTCAAGACATTCTACTATACTTTCTAACCATTGTATTAAAAGAATGAAAATCCTATGATAATAGGTTGGTTTAGCAGCCATATTGTAAATCCTTAATAATTTTGTAAATCCTTTAGCAGGGTGACATTCCAAGTGAATGTTTGTAAATCGTTTAGATAGGTGACTTTTAACAAGGTGTAAAGCCTTTAATAAGTAGACCTTTCACAGGGTAGACCATTGATGGTGGTCAAACTTTGTAACCTTAACCAGTTACATATTGCTACAGTGATAAGTTGTGGGTGTCATCCCCACCCTAGTTTTACCTTCTAATTTTGGAGGCTTTCTGGATGACTAAATCTTGTGTTATATATTTTCATGCATGTCTTTACTTTAATGTTAATTAGATATGTTAGATTCATGTGATTGATCTCAGTTAAAATTTTTAGAGGTTAAAATTTGTTACTTTTGATTTACCACCCCTCTTAGAAGTAAATCTTTCCACTTGTAAATTCCAACAATTGGTATCAGAGTTGAGTTCTCACAAGGAGAAGCCTTACATCTTGGAGAAAAAGTTCTAGAAATGGAAGTCTAAAAACTTGGGAAGATCATACAGAACCAGGAGATTGAGATACATCTCATTCTACATTCTTTGGAAGAAGTCAGGGAAGAACTGAGGAAATCCCTAAAGAGAAGAAGAGAGATTGCCATAGTTGAGAATGATATACAGTAGAAGGAGATTGACACCTCAAAAGTGTTTGCAAATGGAGATTCCAAGAAGTTTGATGTAGTAATAATAAACCTGATAGAGAAGAATAGAGCTCGAGTAGAAGATATTAGAACTCTCAAGATTGAACAAGAATCTCAAGCCATGATGCTTTGTGAAGTGATTGAACAGAAGAAAAGAGCTATTGAAGATAAGACTATGATAGAAGATGAAAAGAGAAACCTTGCCAATGGATTGGAGAAAAAGTCAATTGAGCTTGCAAGAATTTCCAACATGTAGCTAGACACCCTAAGCCAGATGATTGATGTACATCATGAGTTGAATGTTAAGGGCATTGAGATCTCCACAATAAAGATGCAAAATGAACAACTGCAAAATGATTTGAAAAGAGAAACAGAGATTGCAGAAAGCTTCAAAAAACCTAATGAAGCCATCAAGTACTTTGAGCAGCTTCTAAAATTACCAAGATCCAGTACTGAAACTTCACGATTGGGATACACCAGCACTGAAAAAGGAGAGTCATTCAAGATTGCAGAAGAAAGAAGTGACAAAGGTAAGAATACTAAACCCACTAGTCACTTTTGTGGTAAAAAGGGACATACCTCTAATGTGTGCAGGAGCAAGAATACTAATCAACATGACAAACCTAAGAACATTTGGGTCACTACCACAAGTGCAACAAGCAAGGACATCAAGCACATGACTGTAGGACTAGAACTATGAGAACACCAAGATTTGAAGGTCACTACTACAATTGCAAGAAGTATGGACATAGAGCCTTTGAGTGTAGATCAAAGCCAATGTGGACACCAAATCAACCAGCAAAGACCAAAAGTCATGAACATCACTACAATTGGGACTACAACACTAGACACAGCTGTCACTAATGTCAAGAGTATGGACATATCCTTGAAAATTTCATAAGAACACATTTCAGTGGAAACTACAATAAATGGTTGAGCCAAAGTACATGCTTCAATAGTTTGAAGACTAGTCACATCAACAAGAATTGCCCAACAAGGTCAAAGGTACCCAACTCAAAGTTCAACAAAAGAAAAGGGAAGATAGATGTTGAACACATCAGAGGAGAAATGAATAGAACATGGAAGAAGATAGATGAAGGAAACACATCTAATGAAGGGATCACTTCACCTAAAAGGTCAAGTGGTCACAATTCATCCAACTAAGCAAAAGAAGGTATGTGGAACTAATATACAATGCTTTATCATACATTAGTTCCTAGACAAATAACTACTAAAAAGGAGAGACCAGCATGAATAGAGATGCAAAGTTAAAATTTCAAGTTTTTACAATTGTTGTCAAGTAAGAAAAGTTACCTTCAGATGCTAAGTAAAATCCTAGTACATGCCGAGTTGTCTGTCAAAGTCAATAGAAGTTGAGTGATTAGCTGCAGCCAAGTTAGTAGTGGATACTAAGTAAAGAAAAATTTATACTGAAGCCAAGTAAGAGAAACTCTAGTATATGCCAACTATTGGAAAGATAATGGAAGCTGAGTAAAGAAAAATTTCTTAAGGAGCTGAGTGGTCAGCTGTAAATGCACTAAGCATTAAATGCTGTGAAACAAGGGTATATGATTGCATTTTGAATCATTTTTTACCATTGCAAGCAAAGAGAAAAAGACGAGAAGAGCGTAAAATGACTTCCAAGTAGAGTTTGAAGCATTTGAGCTGATTTCAACAAAGACTCAACATAGTTTCATCGATTTTAAGGTATTTATACTTGTGCCAAGCTATGCAGTTTTAAAATTTCTTCATGTTTAAACCCTAGTTTGAAGAAATGGCCTCTAGCTCTAGAAAGCCTTAGGATAAAGAGCTGTTTGAAGTCCAACTTGTGTCAAATGAAGTTAAACAACCCAATTTTAGACCTATCCTTGAAGTTTCCTATAAAAATGACCCTGCCAATGTAATACCCCAAAATTGGCACATTGCCATATTAACCAACTTTGGTTTATTCAATTATTCCTAAGTCCTATTTTACTAGGCAATTCTAAGACAGATAATCACTACTTGACCTTGGTGTCAAATGCAAAAAATCCTAATCTACATTAATCATATTATTTATTTAATTCTTAAATATCGACTCAAATTAGCTACATAAACCTATTGATTCAATTTAATATAATTATAAGTGTTCTACTTTAATTAAATTAAAATTACCTCTTTAGCCAATATACAAAGGAATTATTTACATTTAATTTAATAAGATATCTCCTCTTTTTAATTATTGAATTTAATTATTCAATTAGTTAAAGTTATCAATTTATGAGGTCATATTCTATTTTATTAAATTAAATATTCCCAAAAAGGTGATCGGTTAACTCCTTTTATCACTCAAAAAGGAATCAGTTAGCTCCTTTTATCACTCAAAAAGGAATTAGTTAACTCCTTTTATCACTCAAAAAGGAACTAGTTAACTCCTTTATCACTCAAAGGAACTCCTTTTTGAGTGGCACTCCTCTTCAATCTGGATCCTCTTCTAAACCCCAAGTCCTGAGGAAGTTTTCTTTATGACTGGCACTCCTCTTCAATCTTGACTATCCATTCTGATTAATCTCAACTGTCGATCACTTCTTGGATTCTATAAAAGAAGCTCTCCATTCCTCATATATAGGATGAATTTTGGAATTTATGTTGAACTTATGTTGAAATTCTTACTCACTTTGCTCAAATTTGCATAGCTTTATTTCTTTTATTGTAATATCATTTAGATTTTAAATATGCATCCATTTACCATAATATGCTTCTTCATTTCTTAGATCAACAATTGCATCTTTCATCTAGATTAATTGCACTTTCATTTAGCTACATAAATCCTTCGTTCTAGAGGTCTAGTTGCCCGCTTCTCAAGCAAAGGCATAATCCTTCTAGTTAGAAGGCAACAAGTCACTGTGTTAGACTTTTCGGATAAATAATCCAATGTTTATTCTAGGATGATCTCGTAGGTAATGACCATGTTGAAGTGTTTGTGAGAATCCGAGACCCGCATTTCACACTCACATTTCTAGCGCCAGAATTCTAGAATGGACAAGATTTTAAAGATTATCTCCAGAATGGAGCTTAATCTTAAGGGATCTAGATAGAACACCTAGATACCTAGATTGATAAGCTTTTAAAGATTATCTCTAGAATGGAGCTTAACCTTAAGGGATCGAGATAGAATACCTAGATACCTATCCATAAAAGATAGCAAGATCCAACAATGAGTCATAGAATCATCTCTAGAATAAGGCTTGATCCTCAGGAGTTGGGGTTTAGACTATCCTGATACTTGTCCATTGAACTCTAATAAAGACTGCTATAAGATGTGATCAGCTAATGAAAAGATGAGATAGATGAAAAATGATGCCAGAGAGAGGGGAACAAGATGCCCCTAGTGATGAGATGCCCCGAGTGATGAGGACATAAGATTCAGCTTGAGTTGAAATTTAGATTCAATGATGTAATCAGCCGGAGCACTATCCATAATTCCTCTTAAGGTTATAATGGTTCAGGATGTTAGGAGATGCTACAACTGCAAAATAGGTACTATTGGAGACATAGAAATCAGACAAGCATATGATAAAATGTGCAAAAATAGTCTTGAAAGAAGAGTTTCAAATCATTGAGAAGAAGGGCTTAATTCATGCCCTAGATTTCTCTACTATTTTAAAGACTGAATGGATTAGAATTGTACTTTGTAGGATACATGATGGTAGTTTGTGGTTAGAAGATGGGCCAGTTAAAATTTCAAAAAGGATTATTCATAAAGTAACTGGATATCCAACCCTAGATCAGCCTAAAACCCTCAGGAGTGACTCCAAAGAAGCTATTGAGAAGAATACTGGAGCCAAGTGGAACAAGAGAGGCATGACCATTGATACCATTAAGGATCTTCTTGTTGATTTTGATGTCAGAGTCATTTCCCACAAATTCTACCAATCTAGTAGACTCAACAATGTTTCCTGTATTGCAGTGGATGTTGGTTATAAACTTGTTAAAAAAGATCATACCTATGATGTAGCAGAATTGCAACTACAACAAATCAATGAAAATTTAGGAGCTATAAGAAGAACAAAGGGAGCTCAATGTAAGTTTGGAGCAATTTTGATATGTATATTCTTTTATGTACAGAAAGAATTTCATTCTTTTGGAAAGGTTAGCTAGAAGACAAATAGGTCCATAGTAGCCCAGATGAATGAATACATTGAACAAATGGGGGAAAATTTTGAGACATTAATGACCAACTACTTCAAATATTTCAAGAAATCAATAAAATAGAGACTTAGGATTCCAGTCTCACTTGTGGAGCAACACATAAATGATATTTGTTTTCTTGTTGATATTAACTATACTTACATCCAAGCAGCCATACCAAGGGTAAGATGGCTTAGACCACTTGGGTATGAGATAAATATTGATGAGGCATCTATAGCAATAACAACACTGCTTGCAAAAGAAGTGGATAAAGATGCCCAACATTTTGGCACATATGATGTAGTGAGATCTAAAGTAGATATGGAGTTGAAGACTACTTCTACACTGAAGAAAAAGGATAAATTAGTGAAGAAGCTTAAATAAAAATTTGGAGAAGGATCAACAGAGGCAAAAGAAGAAGAAGAGCAACAAGAGCAAGGGCCACTAGCACTAACCCAAGGCATGGGTGAAGATGCTGAAGAAGAAGAAGGTGTTGAGGAAGAAGAGGAAGCACCAAGGTAGAGCCTAAGAAGAAGAAAGAATAGAAACATCTTGTTACATAACCTAAAGGCAAGAAGAAAGCAAAGCCAAGCCCAACAAAACCTACAACTAGGGAAGATACAAGGGCTACAACAAAGGTGGCCAAAGAACAAGAAAAGAAGAAAGCCACATAATAGGGAGGACTAGCAAAGAAAAAGAGGAGAAAATATGTGGCACCTACAGAATTAGATATGGAGAGGATAGAGTCAAATGACAATGGACAATTTAGAGTGGTAAGTCACACCACTAAGTCTGATCTAGAGAGTATATGTGACAATATAATAGATAATGCAGACTTGTCTAGATTGAAAAGTATTGACTTTAATAAGTTAAGTAGAGAAGAACAAAACATAGTGGAAGAATCAATGTACACTATGATGGAAAAGTTCAAGAATACTCCACTTGAACTGGATAATACTATGCCTAAGGAGCTATATACAATTGTAAAGAATAAATGACATTATTTCCTAAACATGGAAAAGGAAATAAGAGAGTCAACATTGGCTCGTGTGATACTTGACCTCACAAAAGGTCAAATAGGTAAGCCAAGTAAGAAGCATGGGAGAAAATTTGCACCCAAATATAGAGCATTCAACATTTTGCAAAATAAAATAGAAGATGTTGTGAAAACATCTACACAAATGTGGAAATTGATTTATGGGCTAACTATAATGAAAGGAGAAGTAGACCCCTTTGAGAGAAGGAATGATGAAGATAATGAAGAGGAAAATGACAAGGAAGAAGAAACAAAGAAGGAAAAGGAAGAAGTTATAGTGGAGAAAGATGTACAAGAGAGTGTAAAGGCAACTGCTAAGGAGAAACAACAAGAACAGAGTGTGCAAGTGACACAAATGCCACCTCCTAGTCCTCCACATGCAATACCCACATCTGTAGAGATAGTAATTGTGAAGGATGTTCCTGACACCTCTGGTCAGAACATCAACCCATTGACTATAGAGGATCTTAGAAAGATCCTTCACTAGACTACTTTGCAATCACAACTATGTACCAATCTAGTCTTGGTGAGTGTGGAGGAACTACAAAAGGTATTAGTAGAGATTACAAAGGAGAAGGTGAATCCACAAGAACCGCCTTCACAAACTCCAACAGCTGCAAGTGGACAACTACAAGAGCAAGAAACACAAGATGCATCAACTAGGGTTGACACCATAGTCAAAATGACTTCAACTGCCAAGGAGCAAGAAAAGGAGCAAATAGGATAGAAGGATACCTCTGTCATCATAGCACAAGGACAAGGTGCACCTACTTAGATTATAATCATTGATCAAGGAAGAGTTGAAGAGAACAAGGAAGAGATCCCTATGGAGAAAGAACAAGAGGCAATTCAAACATTAATAAATTTGCCTACTATAGGGACTCCCACTAGAACAACATAGCAGCCGAGCACTGATGTAGTACCTCTACAAATATCTACACTAGGATCGAGCTCTACCAAGGTAGCAAGGGTACTTCACTATGGAGACCCTACACTTGATGAGGAGATAGTCATTCCAAGATATCACTATAAAAATATGAATATTGATTAGATTAATGAAGTGCAAGAGGCACTTGAGAGGAAGAAAAAGCAAGAGATACTCAAGAATGAGTATAAGCAAAAGCAAGCATTGATTGAAATCAAATATGTCTTTTTAGATGCATTTAGCTTTAAAATACCTGATGAGACAAAGCCCATAATGGAGCAATTATTCAACATAGTGGACCAGGTACAAAATGAAGACCTAAACACCAATGCCAAAATGCTTGAGTGGTCTTAAAAGAAATTCTAGATGAAGGTAAATGAGAAAATATCTGGTGAGATAGCAATTTCTCAGGTGGAGCTGGCTAAAAAAGTTGAAAAGGGTAAAAGCAGTATAGACACCTAAATCTGATTACATCACTTAAGTAATCCTATTTAGTCATCTCCTAAGGCATCATTAATTAAGTATTTAACATTTAATTAATCTATTGTAATCCCATGGTTAATTAATTAATTTAATTAACTATAGTCCAATTGATAAAATCAAATGATAATCTTAAATCATTTTATCAATTAAATCCATATTTCCCCTATTAAATTAAATAAATCCTCAAATCTATTTAATTTAGTCTCACATCCCCCATTTTATTAGATAAATTATTTAATAAATTATTCAAACCCCTAAACATCAATTAAACCCTACCTTTACCCCTAATCCAACCCATCCACCCATACTAACCTCACTTAGTCACCTAACTAACCCATCCCATCAAATCTAAGCCACTTCCACTAATCCCCCTCTAATCCAAGCCTAATCCTCACTCTAACCATGTGTACAACCTTAATCCTAGATGAAGAATTCCTAACCCAAGCCAAAGTCAAGATTTCCACCCACCTCCCATTTTAATATTCAAGAAAAGACTTCATCTTCCATTTTAATATTCAAACAAAGACTTTATCCCCCATTTTTATATTCAAACAAAGACTTTATCTGCCATTTTAATATTCAAACAAAGACCTAACATCCTCTTTTAATATATTCAAATAAAGACTTAACCTACCTCATTAAATCCCAAACCACTTGCCTCTTAATCTCATCCTAAGCTAAGCCTAATCCCTTTCTTAAGCATATGCACAACTTTAACCAAGTGCTAAGAAAGTCTTAAACCAAACCAAAGTCAAAGTTCTATCCTTAAAGTCTTGCATTCTTATCCAAGAGCCTTAAAGACTCTTACATGACTTAAAAGGCTATTTAAAGACTTTTTACACCTATTTTCCACACTCATCCTCCCTTTTCTTCCCTTATAACTCCCTCTAGCCACCTATCTTGATCCTAGTCCCTATCCAATCCCCTTGTGACACTTGTCACAAGGCTAGAGCTTTGAAGAAGCACAATCCATGTGCTCTCTTATCTTTGCATCCTAGCCCTCCTTAACCGATTCCCCTTCCTTGCATCATGACCCTCCATCTCACTACCCCTTGGCCTATAAATGAAACCCTCTCACTTCACAAATATCATCCACTTCCATGCTAATGTTATAATGCTATTTTGAGAGCCTAGGGACTATCAAAACACCATCATAATGGAAAAATCCATCCACAAATCTATTTTGAGTCATATTCTCCATTGAAGATTGAGCAACGTCATTGAGCACACATCCCATCTTTTAGACACATCTATGCATCAAAGGGAAGATTTCTTGGTTTAAGAGGTTTGCACATTCTTAGGCTACTTTGGTACTTTAATTATCTTTCATCTAATCATATATGTGAGTTAAATCTATTGTTTTGAATATTTTGGTTATTCATTGTATTCCTTTAAGCACTAGTTTGACAACTCTGCAAATACTAGATTACCAACTTTGTATCCAATAATCCCTTGGATCACTTACTCACATTTACCTAACACTTTGCTCCTTGTTCACACACTTCATAGTTGATTCACATCACAATCACACTTTACAACCAAGGAAAATACTTTCCTTTATACCAAGTCCTCAAAACAATTCCTTGAGTCAGCCTTGAGGCTTTCCCAAATGATTATAATAGGACCTCATTAAGATAATTAATTATTTCACTATCACACTACACTATCGGCTCACAGTCTATACAACTTCTCACATATGCAACTCCAAAATTTGTGGACTTCCTGACATCATCATTAGACTGTCCTCTACCACTATCTAACTTCACATATCTAGATTATATCTCTGTTAGAAGATATAATATAAATATCCAAAACTATTTTTCAGGTACTATGTTTCTATATTGCTCTCTGTAAATAAGCATATCTTATGTATGTCTTTGACTTATGTTATGCACACTTAACCTCATCATTAGGATATAATGTAGAACATATCCTTAACCATACAACACATGAAAATCAAAATTATGTTTGTACAACCACAATCTTTGTCTACTACTCTGCCAATTCTCACAGAAATCGTACTATGTTGACATCAACAAAAAACATAGTCATGAATGCAACATGTCAATCATGCTACATGCTCTCCAATGGTTATGATACTCTCCCAAAGGAATACCATCAACATTCATGCTAACATTGCCTTCATATGAATTCTGCACTAATGAATAGGAGGTTTCAGATGAATCAGATGTTGAAAAGATTTTTATTATAGAGGAGTCATTTAGGTACTTGTTTGAGGATATAGAACCTCAGGAAGTAGATGATTGGACACCAATGGATGTGTCATTTGCAAAATTATTTAGAGGTGTAGAAGATGAAGAGGGAGAAGATTCTATGGATATCATAAAACATGGCTGATGCAAACAATGATGATGAAGGACATTATGGCATAAAGTACTTGGCATAATCAATTGGAAAGCAAGAAGATGAAGATGGTAGTAGTGTTTTTTAACTAGTTGGAGATGCTCAAGAAAATGAGCATGCCTATCTAGAAAGGAAAGTGCACAAGGTTAAGGTTGAAGTATCTTCCACTACTATAAAAAAGAGGAGACATAAAACATGGACGCTGATGTGATTGTGAAGCCTTGTATGATTGTTCCTACAACATGTTAGATTTTGGTGACTAATCAGGAAAGTATTGTACATACTTCATAAATTCTTTGGGGCTCAGGGCATGGCCCCCCAAAAAAATTTTGGGCCCTATTTTATTGAAATTTTGGGCTAACATGTAATTATTAATTGTAACCCTAAAGTGGTAAAAATACTTTTATAAAAGGGCTTAGGGTTAGGGACTGTTTCATAGTTGTGATGCAAAATTGCTTCTTGCAGCAGTATTGAGCTATAAGGGATTATGGATTGTAATTAGGTTGTAATCACTAGATCATAGGGTAAGTGCACCGAGTTGTGGTGCCAAAAAGATGACACCCTTTTTTTCCTTTCTATTTTCAATAAGTGCGCACGCGCTATAGTGCGTGTGTGCTATAGTGCGCACGCACTATAGTGCGCACGCACTATAGTGCGTGCATGCTATTTAAAATAAAAATAAAAATTTCAAAGCACGTACGCGCTATTTAAAAGTATATTTAAATAGTGCATACGCACTATAGTGTGTACGCACCATAGCATGTGCGTGTTTTTTGAAAAAAATTAAATTTACAAAGCGCATACGCGCTATTTGAAAGTAAATTTAACAAGCTTTAAATAGCGCGTGCACGCTATAGTGCGCACCACTATAGCGCACACACGCTATTTAAAGATTTAAATACTACCAAGCCTAACATTTGGTATTGCTTTGGGAATCCAAACCAAAGCTTTGGAGTCCATAAACTGGTCTGAGACGTGTTTTGTTGCAAACATACAAAAAATGATTGATTTTTCTTGTGTGCTCTCCGTCTAGTTTCTTCATGGTTGAGCATCAATAAAATCAGGTTACATGACATTGTAGGTCTCTTTGTTAGCTACACAACCATATAATTTATTTTTAATTTGAACTATTTTAAGCCTTTCATCTATAATTTCTTTTGAATGTATGTCCATTTTTTGTCAAAAACCAACTTGTACTAATTGGGCTATAGATTTTAGCTCGTTCATTGAATTTTAAAAAAATTTAGTTTTTTAGAAACTAGACTCCATTCTACACACTTTGAAAAAAAGAAGTTTTGATTTTAGATTAGTTTTCAATCATTTATAGGGGGAGCACATAGATATTTCACATTTTTCGAATGTGTCCAATTAAAAAATTCATAAAAAAAAAATACATATTATAAAATTACCTAAAAAATCTGGGATAAACTACATAGTGTTAGGTAACTTTTGACCGGAGCGATTAAAAAATTTGAAAAAAAAAGTTAAAATTTTAGGGGGACCACACTTTGTACTGTGTTATGTTTTTCTGGAAAAACCAGCACCACTTTTTGTGGCCCCCTTTTTTGAGGACCTAAAACTAAACCATTTTGAAAAAAAATTAGTAGTTTAGCAACTAGATTCAGAGGACTATGACTTTTGTTTTTGTCATATCTTAAAATTTTGAGCGTAACTATCTTCAAATTCTTGTTGAAGTCCAAAAATTGCTGATTTCAGGAAAAAGGTGTCCACTTATACCCCCCTTTTGGCACCACAACTTGGTGCACTTACCCCATAATAATATCGGACTTGCTATTTGGTGGACGTAGCCCAGAGATTAGGTGAATGTAATGGACACCCAGGAATGCCCAAAAGTTGAACCAAGGCTGAAATTATATTAATGCTGAAAATGTTGCAATCAATTACAAAGAGATGTATTCCAAAAGCCAAACCCTAAGGGAATGATGTCTAGAATGTTACAACAGAGAATGAACATCCTCTATTGCCAAAAAAAAGGAGTGTAATTCACACATTTAAGCTCTTATCAAATACAAGTCATAATCATCCAATGATCAACAATGAGACTTTCAACCCTATTTATCCTTTTCTTCATCCTTCTAGAAGGAACTAAAACATTAACTAATTGCAAGAGCTAGAAGCTTCCTCCTTCCAATAATTAATGCGTTCTCTAAAAATTCCTCCTTGGCAATAATTAATTAAATCACGAGAGGCTTCCGTCCTTCCAATAATTAATACATACCCTAGAAGTTACTCCCTTGTAAATAATTAAATTAATTAAATACAAAGTCACCTTTAATTTTTAATTGAATGACTTTATAAGAAATTAATTTAATTTCTTCTTATCCTCCACTTAGACTTTAGAGAACGTGAAGGCTAAAACATGGGAACATTACAGTGAACCATGTTAAATCTTGGTGTTTATATTCTTTTTTGTGTGATCTATAATTTTTTGTTATTGGTTATATTTGCATGTAATTGTTATTTATGTCCGTGGTTTAATCCTAACACAACATGTGCTGATTTGGTAGCTTTGGAACAAGGTAAGGTTGTCCCTGATAAAATAGTGGAAATTTTTGAGAGTATGCAAAGGTTTGGCACCTTTGTTTGTATTTTACAAGATGAGGTAGATCCTCTGGTGATTCGTAACCATGAAAGGTTTCTAGATGCATTATTCTTGGTCATAGAGAAGTGGAGAACAATTGCAGGTAAAATATTTGATGAGTTTAAAAGTTTCTTGAATAGAGGAATATATTATGCACCTGCAAAAAGTAATATTTCTAATTTTATATTAATGAGTGAATTAGTGTCTATGAAGGTTGCAAGGGAAGATGTTTCCCTGTCAAATTTTATTCAATTGGATAGAACTTGCAAAATATTGATCCGTAGTGTGTTGGAGCAGAGCATGGTACTGTCGAAATCCTCTCAATACCCTATTTATTCTATGGATTTGTTGCTTGGGATATCTTTGTGTTTTCTTTTCTTTTGGTACTTGCTCTTCAAGTGGGAGAATGTTATGAATGTGTGAAGCAAATGAAGTCATTAGATGTAATTTGTTGATTCCGTCGATTAACCATCGGGTTACGTCATGTTATGACTACTTCATAGTTCATAGAGTTCACGTACTTAGTCATTGTGAAATAGCGACACATCATGATAACAACGCATGTAAAATTTGTCTGTGAGTAGTTGAAGTATTTATTACGAAGTTTGAACTATTGAATGTTCTACATGATAGCGCCCAGAAGCTTCCAGATGTTGGCACCTAGTTTGGTATTTCAAACTAGTTTTTGACGCCTTGTTCATGTTTCTTGTATTATATATCTAATGTATCTAATGGTTGAATGTAAGCTCTTATGTAAGCTTGTATGTAATGTTGCATGAACAACTCTAATATAAAAATTATTCTCTTTTTTCTTTATTCTTAATCTTGTCGTGTGTATTGCTTTGGCATTTCCACTTCTCTACTATGTTATTAAGCCTTTGGCTTTCTACAATGGCAGCAATCTTCAATGTAAACACTTTCCATTTTGAAAAAAAATAGACGTTCATTTACATGTCAAAAAACAAAATAGAAGTAGACTAACTATAATTATAATTAAAATCGTGAAAATTGAGGAAATGGAAGTAAAAATGAGGAGAGTCTGGAATTATTTGCTCACGCCTCTTAGACTCACATAAATATGCAATGATGAAAATTATGAGATTATGAAAATAGGTACCTCGAGCATAATATCTCTCGCCTTATTTTATATATATATGTAATATATATAAGCTAGTTGCCTATCAGAGAAATCATTAATCAAATTTCTGACAATATTCTGCCAAATTTAGTGGTCTCCGACTCTTCAGGCAATGGTAATTTGCATGATGAGAAAGGGCGTGAGGAAAATAATGGCTTCAACAAGACACAACTGTGGCAAATGTGCTTTATTTACGAGTCAATTTAGATCATATTTCAGCGTCCAATACGTTGTTTGAGATTTGCAACAACACAGACTTAATTGCAGGGATCATATATCAAATCCAGCACAATCTTCATCCATAACGCGGGGATGAATTGGACAACAATATCCTTGTCTGCCCTCACACGTTCCTATCTCACAACATTCATAAAAATTGGCATACTCCTTATCTTCAAAGAAGACAACTCCTTGCAGGGATCAACCTGAGCTACTGCAATGCCCACTACCAATGTCATTACTATCATTGCACAAAACAATTTCGTTACCTTCGCCATTCTCCTCTTTTACGTTCAGAGAAGAATTCTTCTCAAAAAATGTCCATAATCCAATCCTATTTATAGAAGGAAATCACTCCCTGCTATATGAGAGAACTAGTGTGTAAATCCTCACCGACAATTTCTTGCATTCCACACAATATGATCAGTTGAACAGATCGACAACAGTCAGCAAGGGGAATGTAGCAAGAACAGTCACTTTTTCAGAGTCGTTTTCTGTACTTCACGACGCAAGACCACCGGATTGGCCGAATAATCCAGACGAAGTTTCTCTAAAGAGAAAAAGCCTATCGGCTTAATTATAGATTTTATCTTTAAAAAATTTAATTCACATCAATTTGTATATAGTATCATCATTATTCCACTATTATTCCCTTGCTAAAATTTGTATTTAGCTTTTGTATGCTTCAATGGAGGATCCTGATGGTGAGGAAACACAAATGTAGTCAGAAGAAGTTCACACCTTAAGAGAATCCCCAACAGTGACGAGAGATGAATGAGGTAAAGGATTGGCATCGAGCCACTTCCCTTGTTTGGATAGTACCTGGAGGCCCTGCTGATTATCACTGGGGAGGATTGTCAGGCAACCAGTATCTGTATGTGAATGCAGAATTTCCTCTTTCATGGAGTTGCCATTAGATAAGTAGGAATTTATTGATATGCTGCTTGTACACTTTTCGAAATCAGAACGGTAAAATGTCTTGAAATCCAAATCCAAGTTCGCAAGAATGATTTTAATTATTTTTCTTGACAGATCATCTAGCCTGATGCCGTATGTTCCAACCTTCTCGCTGCCAAATAATACCCACAAGTTGTGTTAAAAGTTTACATCTTGAATCGTTAAAACTGCTCAATTTCGATTTCCAATTAGTTCTTTTATTTAGTTGAAATTCAAAGAATCCTTTCATTAAAAATAAAAAAATCTGATTGAATGTAAATAAGGCAAAAATTAATAATATTGATTGTTTGATAATCAAAATTTTATATTTTAGTTAATTAGTTAAACAGTAATAAATTAATTTTGGTATAAAAATAACAGTTTTGATTTCAAAATGACGTATAAAATTAAAATTGATTGATAAAAATGGGATAATTAGTTATATATATCATAAATTAATATCTAAAATTACTTTTTAGATGGTTAGTCATTGAATTATTTGATGATTAAGTAAAGTAATAGACAACTAATGTCAAGTAAGCTATTTAGGTGGGTAATGCATATTCTACTCAAGTATCAAATTGTCTAATGGTCTAAAAGTCACTAATTGATTGGACACAATAATAACCATACAATGTGAACCAATTCAACAAGGAAAATTTAGATAATTTTCAAAATGAAAAAATTCAGCTCTTACAAAATCCCTGATTATAACTATTTATGTAGTTGTTTTACTTGTATCATTTCATTACACCTTACATGCTATTTTAATAATGAAATAACTTTATCCAAATTAGAAGTTCTAGCTCCCACACATCCCCCAATCATAGCCATGGTAGAAATTATGTGTCACAATATTTCCTACTCACACTAAATATGGTAAGCTCCCAATATTAGGACCATCTCTAGACCGAGACCTATGCCTCAAAGGCTCATTGACAATGGTCCTACCTATATCTCATTTTTTAGAATAAAAGAGTTTGTTGTTTGAATATTAATAATAAAGATATTTTGTTCCCACCTTTGAGATAAGATCTTTAACCTTACATATTTTTTTTTAAAAATTGATTGTACATATGCTCCCAATTTAACCTGTATACCATAATATTCTAGCAACTGCATTCCTATCAAATGTTATTTGGATACCAACATCAATGTATAAGCACAAACAAATCCAACTACTGATTACTAGACTCAAACTTTACATTAACATGGTTAATGTAGATTTACATTAACATATGTATGCAATGTACTAGCTCATGTATGCATCATTTACATAGTGTGTAACTAGCTCATCAACAAATTACAAATGTACAATTACTAGATCATGCAAACAAAATATATATGTACAATGATACTAGCTCATGCACATGTCACATACGTAGGCAATTAGTCCATGTGCATAAATGATTACACATGTTGACAAGCTTATGCATACAACACATTTACATAATACAACTAGATCACATATGCAACACATATACATCTTGACATTAACCCATGTGTTCAACACATATACACAACACAACTAGTTGTCATGAGTGATCGAGAAGACTAATTGCAAATATTTCCTCATTTAGCTACTTATATTAAAACTCTAGCCTTTAACTGATCTTAGCCAAAAGGAATATTAAGGTGTGCCATATCCTACACTAGGACTCATCCTTTTTACAAGTTAACTATCAACTAAAATGATAAGAAAATCATCCCATACTTGTCATTACACACATGTACATTATGAGTTATCAATACACATAGTGGATAATTAACATTTTAAAGTGGAAGTGACCCTACTATAGGCATCTTCTCATTGCTTGGTACACTAATATGTTTCCTTTGAGTGCCTACCCAAAAAGGGAATTATCGATGCATCCAATAGTTTATTATGAGTGTCATCCTTTTTTTTTTCTAGTTTGTTACTAGCTACATGATGATAAGAAAAATATCACATGCTACTCATGATCATCTACAACAGAAGTGTAAGTTTAAAAACATACAACATATATGTCTATTAATAACATCTACTCAACCTTTGAATTTGGATGCTAAAAATCTATTATCTAATTGGTTGCATGCATTCTCCATTTTTCTCATTGGTTGCATGTGTTCTCCATTTTTCTAATTGGTTGCATGTTGATTGCATAATAAATATAAGATTCATTCTTACCTTTATTATCCTTTGAAATCCTTCTATGTCGGTTCCAAAACCGGTTTACATCTGAGTTTGTGAAGGCACAAACTCATATGTTGAATTTGTGTTACTTGGCACATACTAAACTATTGGTGCTTGACACATATTTGATCCTGGTTTGCTCGACACCTATTGCATTTTGTGTTGCTCGACACATGCATGACTCTAGCTCACTCAGCATATGAAGCGTTCTAACTTGCTTGGCATCAATTGTGACTCGGCATCTATATGTCACTTGGCACTAGTATAATGCTCGACACATACTGTAGCTCGACATACATAGTGTACTTGGCTTCAATGTAGAAAGTGATTAAGTGTATTGACACTCAAATGTCAAAACCATTCTAAGACCAACAATCTATAGGGCCCATTTGCCGTTGCACCAAAAGCCATGACTGTTAGTGAACATGGAACACCACATAATTAACCACCTGTGGGCAGGGGAGCGCGTCACATCACCCAACAATCTCCCCCTCGACGCGCATACCAGGTGCTTACGCGGGTTGGGAAGGCACCGGAGAGATTTGAACCCATGACCAGGCCAAAACCAGGCTCTAATACCAATTGTAGGGCCCATTTGACATTGCACCAAAAGCCATGACTGTTAGTGAACATGGAACACCACATAATTAACCACCTGTGGGCAGGGGAGCATGTTGCATCACCCAACAATCTCCCCCTCGACGCGCATAACAGGTGCTTACACGGGTTGGGAAGGCATCGGGGAGATTTGAACCCATGATCAGGCCAAAACCAGGCTCTGATACCAATTGTAGGGCCCATTTGCCGTTGCACCAAAAGCCATGACTGTTAGTGAACATGGAACACCACATAATTAACCACCTGTGGGCAGGGGAGCGCGTCGCATCACCCAACACAATCTCCCCGAGCTTTGACATAAGTGTCAAAAACACTTAACTAAACATTATTGATCTGACCTTATGAGTACCCTATCCAATCTACTCTATTTATGTACAAAATTTCAAAATTTGTTCAAAATTTGTTCAAAATACCTTATAACTCCCCCCGAGCTGATTGTGCCTCATCATTCTTTGCAACCAAAATTTTGTGTTGAATGTGCCTAATATTCTTTGCCTTTTCCCTATTTTTGTAGTCTGTACCTATGTTTGATTTGTTCTATCTACTTTGACAATATTTGTAGGTTTTATTCATATCTCCCCCATACACATTAAGTCTTATCTCCCTCTCTTTTGGCTATATGCAATTCTTTCCCTTTTTATTCTCCAAAAGAATAAATGAAAGAATGTAATTATTGGAATACTTAGTACACTCCCCCTATCTCCTTTATTATTTCTCCCCCTTTTTGACACTTATGTCAAAGGGTTCTAAGGAGTAATACCATATTTAGCCAAAAATGTGCTATTTACCTCCATTATCATTTTCAAAGCTGCATCCCAATTCTCCAAAACAATGTCTAGTGACTTGTGTTGGATGGTAGTCTCTGCAGCAAGATGTATAAGTCCATCTAATGTAAAAAGATTAGGATCTTTCTTTAAGACAATTTCAGCATAGACTTGTTCTTTATGGAGGACCTCCAAATGTGAGGTTATGGAGGATTGAATCTGCATTAATTTGGCCTTTATATTGGCCTCTTCACTTGTTAGTGTAGCTAATTCTCTTTGAGTGTGAAGCAATTAGGCAAAATGCTTCTCACTTTGAGCTAGATCCTTTGATAATTGCATGCTAGAAATCTTCAAATTTCTCTCCAAGTTCATAATCCTCTAGCCTATCTCTTGTGTGAAGTT
This sequence comes from Cupressus sempervirens, assembly GCA_028749045.1. Taxonomy (NCBI): domain Eukaryota; kingdom Viridiplantae; phylum Streptophyta; class Pinopsida; order Cupressales; family Cupressaceae; genus Cupressus; species Cupressus sempervirens. The sequence continues at coordinate 1,283,207 of CM053787.1, forward strand.
GGGAAAATCACATAGCTTCTTGTATAGTGAGAAAATGTCCTCAAGTATAGTTTTGACCTTTTCAATTTTATTGGCCAATTCAACTTGTGCAAGTGCTATGCCACTTGATATCTTCTCATTCACCTTTCCCTGAAATTTCCTTTCAGACCACTCCGTGAGTTTGAAATTTGTGTCTTGGTCTTCACTATTCACCTAGTCAACTATATTAGATAATTGCTCCAGTCTAGGCTTTGACTCATATGGTGACTACAAGCTAAAGGCATCCATTAAGATGTCCTTAATCTCATGTAGTGCTTGCTTATGTTTATACTCTTTTCTAAGTATTTCCTACCTTTTTCTCCTATTTAATGCATCTTGCATCTTAGTGATTTTCTCCATTGTGATAGTCTTTGAGTCATAGGTAGGTATTACAATGTCTTCATCTAATAGAGGGTTTCCATAGTGAAGTACCCTGGGCACCTTTGTAGAACTTGAGCTTGGTGTGGAGATTTGCAAAGGTATGGTTTCAGTGCTCGGCTTCTGAAGGGTTTTTGTAGGAGTGCTTGTCTTTGGTAGTTCTACCAATGTTTCTATAGTGGCTTGCTCCTTTTCCTTTGAAGTGTCCCCCTTCTCATCAGACTTCTCTTCTTCTGCACTTGGCTTTTGTGTGGTGTCACCTACAGCTATTGGTGGTGGAAGCATTAAAATTTTAGTGCTAGTAGTTGTATAGGTGAAAGGTGGTTTTTGTGGTTTTATCTTGTCTCTTTTTGGTTCTACTACTACCTTCTATAGCTCATCTACACTTACCAATATAGGGTTTGTGCATAACTATGCCTGTAGAGTGGATTAGTGAAGGATCTTGGAGAGATCCTCTGTAGTTAGGGGATTGATGTTCTGAGTTGAATTGTCAAGAACATCCTTGATAGTTATTGTGTCTACAAGTGTGATGGTTACATGAGGAGGGATAGGGTGTGGCATTTGTGTGTCTTGCACACTCTGTTCCTCTTGCTGCCACTATTCAGCTATTGCCATATCTTCTCCCTTTTGTGTCTCTTCCTCCTCACCTTTTTCCTTATATTCTTCCTCTTTCTTTTCTTCTTCTCCTTTCTCTTCCTTCTCTTCCACTTTCTTTTCCTCTATGTTTTCCTTAGTACTAGCCTCTGCCTTATTTTCTTCCTCTTCCTTGTCATTAGTTATTTTGTAGATTGTCTTCCACAATTGTTTGGATTTATTTACTACATCCTCAATCTTATTTTGTAGGACGTTGAAGGCTCTATATTTAGGTGCAAATTTGCCACCATATTTCTTATTAGCCTTTTTTATTTGACCTCTTGTTAGGTTAGGCATCACTTGTGCTAAGGTAGATTCTCTGATCTCCTTTTCCATTTTCAGACAATAATGCCATTTATTTTCAATTACCTCATATAGCTCTCTAGGCATGGTATTGTCTAGCTCTAGAGCTGTGTTTTTGAATTCAATCATCATGGCATATACTGATTCCTCTATTTTATTTTACTATTCTCTACTTAGCTTATTGAAATCAAGACTTTTCAAATCATTCAAATCTACATTTTTAACATTTTCACAAATTCTATCTATAGCAGATTTGGGAGGATGACTTACCACTCTAAATTGGCCAATATCCTCTGACTATGTTCTCTCCTCATCATTAGTGTCTAGTTGTGCAACATATTTTCTTCTTTTCTTTGGCACTTCATTAGGCTGTTTGGTAGCCTTCTTCTTCTCTTTTGTTGCCTCTTTGGCCTTTTGTGTGGATGCCCTTGTGCTGGCTCTTGTTGCTAGTGCTAGCTTGGCTTGTGTAGGCTTGGTTACCTTCTTAGGTTTGTGCTGAGCTGGAGGTTGAGTTTTAGCTTTTCTCTTCTTTTGCTCAGCTTGTTAGGTGCTTCCTCATCTTCTTCTTCCTCGACACCTTCCTCCTTGTCTTCTCTTAAGCCTTGGGCTAACTCCATTAGGCCTTTCCTTTCTCTTCTTCTTCTTCACTCTCTCCTTCTTCTTCTTCTTCTTCAGCACCTACTTCTCCTTCAATATCTACACCAAATTTCTTCTTTATCTTCTTCACTAATTTATCTTTCCTCTTAATAATAGAGGTTGTCTTCAATTTTGTTTCAACTTTGGATTTGACAACATCATATGTGCCAAAATGAGGAGCCTCCTTATCTATCTCTTTTGCAAGCAATGTTGTGATTACTATTGAGGCTTCATCTATATCAAGCTCATATCCCAATGGCCTTAGCCATCTTACTCTTGGAATTGTTGCCTGGATATAGGTATAATCAATGTCAACCAAAAAAATGTCATTGATGTGTTTTTCTACTAGGGAAATTGGTATTCTCACCCTTTTCTTCATGGATTTCTTAAAATCCTCAAAATAGCTTGTCATTTGGGCCTCAAAATTATCATCCATCTGATCAATGAACTTGTTGATTTGTGTGATTGCGGTTTTGTTTGGGTTCCAATTCACCTTTCCAATAGAAGGAAACTCTTGCATGACATAAAAGAAAATGCACATAAGAACTGAACCAAACTTGCATTGAGCACCTTTTGACCTCCTTATTGCTCCTAGGTTCTCATTTATTTGCTGCAACATTAGTTCTGCTAGATCACATGTATGATCTTTCTTCACAAGTTTGTAAGCTACATCAACAACTATACATGGCACACTGTTCAATCTACTGGATTGGTAGAATTTGTGAGAGATTACTCTCATTGCAAAATCTAGAAGAGGATTAGTTACAGTGTCAATAGTCATACCCCTCTTATTCCATTTAGCTCATGTATTCCTTTCAATGATCTCTTTGGAATCACTATGTAGGGTCTTAGGTCGATCTAGGTTTGAGAAACCCATAGCCCTATGTACTATCCTCTTGGTAATCTTTACTGGTCCTATTTCCAACAACAAACATCCATTGTGAATTCTACTAAGGACAATCTGTATCCATTCTATTTTGAAACCTATAGGGTAGACTAGGGCATTGATCAAACCCTTTTTCTTGACTATTTGGAACTCATTCTTCGGAATTTTGTTTTCACATAGTTTGTCATAGGCTTGGAATATCTCAAGATCACCTACTACTCCTATCTTGTAGTTATAACACTTTCTCACATCCTGTACCATGACAACTTTTGGTGGAATAATGGACAATGCACTAGCAGGATCATTTTTATAGGTGACTTTAGGGATTGGCCTAAACTCGGGTTATTTTATCTCATTACTAACTAGCTAGACCTCATGACTCTACTTTTTCTTGGGGTTCTTGGAACTAGAAGCCATTCTACCGAACTAGGGTTTTAATATATTAAAAAATTCAATACTACGTAGCTTGGCACTTGATAAATACCTTAGATTGATGGAATTTATGTTGAATCACTATTGAGATCGATGCAAATGGCTTCAAGGTTTCTCTTTGATCGCTTTTGCACTCTTCTCATCTTTGCTCTATGTTTGAATGATGTAAAAATGATCAAAATTTGACCTTATACCTTTCAAAACCTAGCATTAAATGCTTAGTATATACAGCTATAAACTTGACGCTTGAAGGTTTTAGCATGACTCGGCTTCTGTTGGACTTCATTTACTCTGCTTCCACTAGATTTCTACTTCACTTGGCATCAACTATCAACTTGGTCACTATTAGCAACTCGGCATCCATTGGAGCTTTGCTCGGCATTTGAGGATAGTTCAACAATATTTTCAAAAAATTCAAAATTTGACTTGGCATCTTTGCTCATGCAAATTTCTTCTTTGTAGTACTTCTTTTGTCTTGGGACTGATGTATGATATAACTTTGTATATTAGTCCCATACACCTATTCTTGCTTAGTTGGATGAGATATGATCACTTGACCTCTTGGGTGAAGTGATCCCTCCAATTGATGTGTTGCGCTCATCTTTCTTCTTCGAAGTCTTGTTCATTTGCCCTCTAATTTTTTCAACATCAACCTTCTCTTTTTCTTTCTTGGCTTTTGTCTTGGGTGCTTTTGACTTTTTTGGGCAACTCCTGCTAATATGACTAGTCCTCAAGCAACTGAAACATGTGGTTTGACTTAACCATTTTCTGTAGTTCCCTCTAATATGTGTCCTTATGCAATTTTTAGGGACATGTCCATATTCCTGATAGTAGTGACAACTATACCTAGTATTGTAATCCCAGTTGTAGTGATGACCATTGTTGTTTCCCTTTGCAAGCCAATTGGGTATTCACAGAGCCCTTGATCTACATTCAAATGCTCTATGTCCATACTTTTTGCAGTTGTAGAAGTGACCTTCAAATCTTGGTGTCCTCATGGTCTTGGTTCTGCATTCATGTGCTTGATGTCCTTGCTTTTTGCAATTGTGACAAAAAATTTCATTTTTAGGCTTATCATGCTGATGACCATTCTTGCTCCTGCATACATTAGAGGTGTGTCCCTTTTTACCACATAAATGAAAAGTAGGTGTAGTGTTCTTACCTTTGTTACTCCTTTCTTCTGCAGTCTTGGATGATTCTCCTTGTTTAGTGCTGGTGTAACCAAGTCTTGAAGTATCATTACTAGCCCTTGGTGATTTCAGTAGTTGCTGAAAGTACTTGATAGCCTCATTGGGTTTGTTGAAGCTTTTTACTATCTCCTTCTCTCTTTTCAGTTCATTTTGCAATTGTTCATTTTGCATTCTCAAGGTGGAGATCTCAATGTCCTTCATGTTTAGTTCATGATGAGCATTCATCATCTGACTTAAGGTATCAAGCTACATGTTTGAAATTCTTTCAAACTCAATTGCCTTCTCCTCTAATCTATTGGTAAGATTTCTCTTATCATCTTCTATCATGGCCTTGTCTTCAATGGCTTTCTTCTTTTGTTTAGTCACTTCACAAAGCATTATGGCTTGTGATTCTTGTTCAAGCTTGAGTATTCTTATTTCTTCAACTTGAGCTCTATTTTTCTCCATTAATTCAGTTATTGCTGCATCAAATTCCTTGGAATCTCCATTGGAAAACACTTGTGTGGTATCAATCTCCTTGTAGTGTATGTCATTTTCAACTATGGCTATATCCTTCCTTCTTTTTAAGGGCTTTCTCAATTCCTCTCTGGCTTCCTCCAATTTGTGTAGAGTGAGATGCACATCAATCACCTGATTGTCTATGATCTTCCCAAGTTTGAAGACTTCCATCTTCAGATCTTTTCTCTAAGTTGTTAGACTTCTCCATGTGAGAACCTTTTCTTTGATACCAATTGTTGAAATATTCAAATGGGAAGAGTACTTCTGAGGGGGGGGTGTGTGGGGTTTTGAATCATAAGTACTGCACTTTTAACCTTTTTTCAAATCCTTTAAAACAAATAACTAAAAGTAAACTGTATACAGGTAAACATATTAAATGAACATAAAGTAAACACATGCATCAACACATATAACACAAGATTTGGTAACCCATAAAACCTCTAGGAATAAGAAAGTAAAACTAGGGTGGAGATGATACACACAAAATCACTACAACATTAATTGTTTGACCACTTTTGATTGTCTGCCCTATGAAAGGCCTGCCCTATTAAAGGCTTTACACTATGTCAATAGTGACCTGGTTAAAATATTTACACAATTTTTACATGACATTGGACCCTGTTAAAGGATTTAGTCACCTCTTCAAAGGATCTACAAAATAGCTGTTAAGCTAACCTATCATCACAGGGTTTTCACTATCTAATACAATTGCTAGAGAGTATTAGAAACCTTTGACCTGATTGCTTACAATCTTCAACTGCTGATTTTAGGCACTTGATCTGTTCACTCTAATGTGATCATTTCTTGATTTGATATTTTTTCGTAGCCCCTATTCTATTTTGATCAACTAGATATGTAATTGCTACTCAATTTACTAAGTCTATGATGTCCCTACTGTTTGCCCTGTTCTGCAACTTTGCAATCTTCTTAGCAACTTCCCTTGACTTCTCTTTTGTAGCTTAAAATCATGGGGTCTAAGCCTTCTTATAAAGACTTTGTAGAATTAGGATTGAGTATGGATCTACAATCCATATTGAATCTTGAATTCTCGCCCATTCCTTGCATTTTTCTCATTGATTGCATGCCTTCTGCATTTTTTTGGTTGATTGCATGTTGATTGCATAGGAAATATAAAAGATTTGTTCTTATCCTTATTATCCTTCAAAATCCTTCTATGTTGGCTCTAAAAATGGTTTACATCTGAGTTTGTGAAGGCACAAACTCATATGTTGATTCTGTGTTACTCAACACATACTGAACTATTGGTGCTCGTCACATATTTGATCCTAGTTTTCTTGGCACCTATTGCATTCTATGTTGCTTGGCACATGTATGACTTTGGATCACTTAGCATATGAAGAATTTTGACTTGCTCGACATCAACTGTGACTTGGCACCTATATGTCACTCAACACCTCTATAATGCTTGACACCTAAAGTCACTTGACACCTGTTGGAATTCTGGCTCAATACATACTATAGCTCGGCATACATAGTGTACTCGGCTTCAATGTAGAAAGTGATTAAGTGTATTGACACTCAAATGTCAAAACCATTCTAAGACCAACAACAAGAAGAAATTACTTATATTACTAATCATGTCTTAATTTACAAATTTATGGGGATTAGGGTGGCAGTTCCCTTCTTAGAGTCATGGGCTCACTGCATATGGAATCTAGAGGGGGGAATGTAAGTTTTGTTAGTTGTTAATGACTATTTTCTAGTTGGTTTATTGTGTATATTAGGTAGGTACACAACTTTTCAAGGGGTTCTTATATTCTACAACTAAGTTGGCATTTTGATCAAACCACAACATATTAGGTTCAAGCCTAGTAAATAAATTCCTTTGATGACTCTTGTATAGACAAGGCTTCCCTAATTTCCATTAGTACTTTTAGCCAAAGGATATCTTCAATTTAGTTGTGGCATAAATGGGAAAGCTAATGGGTCCTTCACAACAAGCTATGGAAAAATAGGTAATCATCTATGCATGTGTTTGTGTTGAGATTGATTTGAGAAAATTAGTATAATATTACATATAAAACTAATAGGGATCAGAATCATGGATCTAACCACTTGATTATATGAAAATATTATATTTTATTACCAAAATCTCCACAAATATTAATATTTAGAAAAAATGTGTCCTAAATATAATCCTGCAAGGACTTCTAAAAGTGGACCAATCACCTCCTAAATAAGATACAGTGAAGGCTCTTAGTCCTTGAATAAGGAGGGCTTCATCTTTGTTAAAACCTATGATAAGGGAAAGAGTCAAAAGATAACGTTACATGATAGGTATGTTGATAAAATTTGCAAGAATGTTGATGCTCTAGATGACCTAAATTAGAAATTAAAAGAGCCCTAAAGAACACCCACATGCAAGAACATATCGTAGAGAAGTATAGAGAATAAAAAAATAAGGATTTGGCTCTAACAATATGCAAGATTTTATTATCAGACTTAAAAAGAATAAATTTACAAAGAGATATTAGTCCTTATAAAAGGAAATCAAAACCCTAACATGTAACTAACCTAGGTTGTATTATTATAATTAACTTGAAAGATTTAATTATTATATGCCTAATGTTTAGCTAAGAAGAATAGATATAATAAGTGACTTAATAATTAAATCAAAATGATTTAATGAATAAGAAAATACCTTTTTACTCTAATACCCCCCTTAAGATAAACTTAGAGAGTAGATAAAAACCTATAAACTACTAGTAAAAATAAATGCAAATGGGTCCCAACAATAAAGGCTTGATTAGGAACCCAAGTACAAGAGAAAGTCTCTATAAAGAGGAGAAATACACAAAACCAAATGGGAGAAACTCTACTCCAAAAGGAGGCAAAGAAATTGAAGAACACCACTAGAGCATGAAGCTCCAAACTCTATCAAATTGTTGATCTGAAGTTCACCTCCATTGAATAGAACATGGCTAGGTAGAGAATATTAAGCCTAAAATTAAATGTTGTTCCATAAGTAAAAGTTGTCTATTAGTGTCAAACACATAGTTATTCACAAGGTAGGATTGGTCAGTCATCACTATGGCCGAGTCATCCTATACATGACAAATAATGTAATGAAGACTTGTAGATGTCTTAGTTAGTGTCAGACAATAATTAATATTGAGAAATTCATAGGTCGCTAAGTACTTTAGTATTAGCTGAATGTGTCAAAAGATTGTATATTCTCCGAGTGTATACATATGCCGAGTAGAGTTGAATCCAAGTGACATCATGTAGAATAGACATGGTCAAGTATTAGGAAGCTATGTGTTGAGTAAGATAGTTTGATATATATTTTTGGAATGACACACAATCTTATGTATACTATTTTTTCTATGTTGGAGATGTATTTCTATGATCAAGAAGTTTGTTAAACAAATTTAATAATGAATCATTCATCCATGTGTGAAGAGATTAGCCAATTAGAAAATTGTAAGTACTAAGAAACAAAAGGGATGAATATATATCATTGATCAAGATCTAGAAGCTTCACTAAACAACTATTTAAGGAGGGTTTTAGTCCTAATTCAAGTGTATATTATTGAGAGTTTGGATGCATGCAAAGTTGAAGGTGAACCAAAAAGAGTGACAAAGCAGTGCAATGAACAATTAAGAGAAGATTCATAGAAGATCTATCATAGAGAGGTGATATATTATTGAACAGAGGAGATTTTTCATCAACATTCAAGTGCAGACTCAAGGATTAGGTACTGATACATTTTAATACATGTTTTAGGACAAATCTCCTAACAGAGTGGTGTTAACAAGCCTTTGTAAATCTCCTAACATAGTACTTAGTTGTGATTCTAAATCATTTAATCAAGCTAGACCTAAAAGTCTTGTAAGCTCTTAATAGGGTAGACCCCTCATAGGGTAGATCATGAAAGCGGTCAAATATTTTAGCCTTAATAGGAACAATTTATTACTACAACAGTAAAGATATTTGTTGATGTTATCCCCACCGTTGTTTTACCTCCACCTTGTGTTGGAAATATAAGAGTAACTGGGGGGTGAATCAGTTACCACTAGAATAAATCCCAAATCCCTTAGATGTCAACTATAAAACTCAGAATGATAAAATTAAATATTATTGATACTCCATAAACACACAAAAATTACTGTAACTCGGTAAATTTAGAGTGTGAATTACTTTAATAGATCTTAAGATGTTATTAGTAATTAATTGCAAGCATGAAATAAATAACAAGAACACATGAGACACCAGGATTTAATGGGGAAACCCAATTTGGGAAAAACCACCAATGTAACTAGTTAGTATTTTTCACTCTTCTGAAGTGAGCCCTATTATGAGCCAACCCTACTAAAGGTTACAAAACACACCATTAGGTGTGACCCTGTTAAAGGATTTAATCACCCTGTTAGGAGTGGCCTTGCAAAAGGTCTTGAAATAATTCAATGGAATTTTCACCTTGTTAGATGATTTACAGATGGCTGTTAAACCAACTCTGTTAAGAGATTTTAGTTCACTGCTACAATGGTTAGAGAGTAATAATGAGATGATTTGATTGTGATGCAACTAAATTGTTAATTATAGATCTCTGCTCTAGTTCATACTTGATCCTTCTTGATCAAATAATACTTTTTTGGTCCACAATGATATCTGCTTATCCTTCAAGTTTGCTTCTTCTACTTATCTCATTCAACTCATTCAACTTGCATCTCACACTTTGAAATCACAACTTGACCTTTTACTTATACCTTTCAGATTGTCATGTTGACTCAAATACAACTTAGAATAACCAATATTCATTACCTTAATCACCTAGAATCAATAGGTAAAATAATTAAGCTTTACATGCAAAAATAAGAAAATCCTTTGGAAGCCGACCTAGCTTGGTAGAAATTAATTCTGAATTGATCTCCTATGTTAACCGATAGAAGCTTGGTTAACCCTGCAAACTTGCAAAATTCCTTTGGTAATGGATGTAGGAGTTGAGAATCTGACTCCGATAATGCACCAAGATCACCTGCAGTGCAAATAACTTGCTGAAGAGAATCCGAGGGAGCAAAGAGCTTGAAGCAAAAATCGCACAAGAATGATTCACAATAGGAAATTAGAATTACTATGTGAAAAATGGAATGAATTTACAATGAGTGAGAGACCGCTTATAAAGGCCTCATGGAAGCTTTTAGAACAATCTGGAAGGAGGTAGAAGATAAGGTTGACAACCAAGCATCCACAAAAAGGTGGAACATGCTAGAAGGGAACAAACTCCTGTGTTGTCAACAACTAACCACTACAACTATTAAATACTAAATATTAAATAAATGCATTAACCTAAGTAAGCTTAAGTAAATAGAATAAATAATTAATAAATTAATTATTTACTCTAACACCCCCCTTAAGTGCAACTTAGGGAAATGCCTTAAGCTCACAAAACTAAGATGAATGCAGAATGGGTCCTGGCAAGGAGGCCATGTTAGGTACCCATGTACAGTGCAACAAAATGCAACCTCTGAAAATGGGAAAAGAGAGAAAACCACGTGGAAAAAACCCTCCCCCAAAAAATGGTAAAAACAACATGCTGAAAAATAAAGGAAAGAAGGAAGGAAGGAAGGCCTCAACAAGACCCCCCAAGGACAACTTCCACCAGAAATATTTTAAGAGACTCTCTCAAAACCATAAGTACAACCAGGCCCCCCATGAGGATAGACACCAAGGCCCCCCCATAATGATGGAGCTCCTGTAGAAATGATCGAACCAATGAAACTCCAATGCGGAAGGAACAAATACACATAACAAGGAAACCACTGAGTGAGAGGGGCAACTGGAAAGCCTAGCTGATGCCCAAAAGAGAATGTATGAGGAATCAAAAAGGGAATCCCCAAGGTAGGTGTGATGACACTGTCATGAATGTCCACTGTAGTATCCACAACAAGTGTACCTGGAGTCTCAATAAATGAAGCTGGAGGATCAGGTAGAGTGGAAGAAGAATCCTACAGAGGAAAAAAGCCCTCAACTGGATGTGGTGTAGCAGCCAAAATAGGGATCTCAAGAACAATACAAAGGTTCAAATATCCAGACTGCACCACATGATGCTCCTGTGAAAGAGAAGATCCATGCTCCAACAATGGAGATGGTGGACCAAAGTGTGAGGAGGTGTAGAAATGAGTGGAAGGATCAACTTCCCCTGTAGTAATAAGATCTCCTGTAGCATGATCTCAAATGAAGACTAAATCAATAGTGAACTCAACTGTCTTCCCTGATCCACTACGTGTAATCTGAGAAATCGAGAGAAGGTTGGTAGACAAAGATGGAACATACAATACATCATTGAATATACCATCTTGGATGTGAACTGAACCTTTCCCACAGACTGGTAATGCAGTGTTATTCCCCATGAGAATGTGAGGAATAGGAGAAGCCTCAAGAGTGGAGAAGACACCTTGAGAAGATGTCATATGGTGAGAAGCACCTAAATTTAGTATCCAAGGAAACTGTGAAGGAGATGCAATGGATGCGTATAATGCATGACACTTTCCAAGATCTGATGTAATGTTGAAGAGGTGGAAGAAGCCTGAAAAGAAGACCCTTGTGAGGTAGAAGAGGATGGAGAGGAAATAGTGCTCTTCTAAAGGAGAGCGTGCAAATTAGCAATCTGTTTCTCATAGCCATCACAACTCTTCTTAAAACAACATGCTTCTTCATGAGATCCTTTCCCACAATAGGAATAACTAGGAGTTGCGGTCTTCTTTTTCTCCTTCTTCTTAGAAGATGATGAGCTAGTAGAAGAGGGATCTGATATCTGCTTCGACTTCTATTCCTGTGTATCCTTGGAAAGAAATGCCTATGAATGTGAACTTGAAAGTGAATCCATTTGAGTAATCTTGGACTATTCACGGGTTAACTGATCACAAAATATCTCAAATGAAGGCATCCTATGTCTAGCACCCAAGGCATCCATAGTGGAGTAGAAAGTGGAAGAGAAGATCTGATACTGTCCCTTTAACTTTGAGAGTATCAAAAAGATACATTCATCATCTATTTTGTTCTTCCCACATCCCTGCAAAAGTGTACGTAGAGATTTGAACTTCATCAAGAAGTCCTCAATGGTGGGAAAGTTGTCAAGTGTCAAAGAAGTCAACTCTGCATCTAGCTGAAGTGCCTAAAACTCATTCACTGTGCCAAGAAAAGTCTGGAATTTGAGCCAATAAGCTCATGGAGTGGTCAAACCATCCAAGTGAAATAGTAGATTGTATGAAATATTCAATGCAATCAATCCCATGGCTTCATCCATTTTGTTCCTATGCTAAAGAACCTCAAAAGCTCATGTAAGAATAGGTTGATTCTCATCCAAACATGACCATAGACCTCTTGACATGAGAAGCCTAGTCATTTGTGTCTTCTAGGTGTGATAGTTGTGTGGAGTAAGATAGGTCACAGATGGATCCACCATTGAGAGAAAGAAGAAGATGGAAGTAGAAGGTGCTTAACTGAAGTAAATTATAGAAAAGAAAAACACCTCCCCACAAACATACAATAATATCTCTCAAATGCCACAAAAATAACTAAGGAAAGCAAAAAATTGGAAAAGAACTTGGATTTGTTGATGCAGAATAGGCAGAAACACAAGTCTCTACTTTGATGCCAAAAATAGAAGGTCAAATGAACTTAGAATCTAACAAAACTAGCACCAATGTCTCTTTCTCTGAGTCAATTTTTTGATGCTTCTTTCAGATTGAAAAAAGACCTTTGTATGCCCAAGTTATAGCCAAAAAACTGACTGCTACTCCAAAAAAGCCACCTTACTGGAAAATTAAAAACACCAGCTTAAATTTGACGATTGTATGCCCATCACAAGACCATTGCCGAAAAAAATTTGGTCGCCAAAAAAGTGATGTCAGGTTGTTGAAAAGTGATATCAGCATGTTAGAATATGATGTTAGCAGGATGCCAGGTGTCAACAGGTGAATGGTCCAACTGTGGAGGTCAGATCGCTAACAAAGTAGCTGATTGGGTCCACATGGAGGCTGAGCTATTTACGGGTGGCAAATAACCGGCTGCCACCTATCAGAGGAGCAGAGCAGAGAGGTCGCTGTTAGTGGTCCGCCGAATAGGCGACGTGAAGGAGGCCCGACCGGGAGAAGCGGCCGGTGTCACCGATGGAGTGGCATGTCGGAGGCGCGTGGGTGGCCCCACGAAGGCACGTGAGCACTGTTGTGGCAGCGCCCAAATTTATATTTTTGAAATCATTTTGACTGTCACGTGTCCGTATGACGGTATGGTAAGACCCTGGAATAAATTTTTTTTGCCTCCCGGAGCTCTATCTCCGAAAACAAAAAGTTTTATATGAATTCTGACTGTAAACGAGCTTCCAAATCCAATGGCGGCATCCGTTTGGGCTGAAAATGCTCCAAAAAATTGCTCTACCCCTGATTTGAAGAAAAATTGCACAAATAAACTAGGGTTTGTGACTTCAAATCACGGCTTCAAAAATCCTTCAACAAAGTTGCAGCAGGAAGACTCTAATACCATGTAGGACTTGAGAATCTGACTCTGATAATGCGCTAAGATCACCTACAGTGCAAATAACTTGCTAAAGAGAAACCTAGGGAGCAAAGAGCTTGAAGCCAAAACCGCACAAGAATGATTCACAATAGGAAATTAGAATTACTATGTGAAAAATGGAATGAATTTACAATGAGTGAGAGACCACTTATAAAGGCCTTATGGAAGCTTGTAGAACAAGCTAGAAGGAGGTAGAAGATAAGGTTGACAACCAAGCATCCACAAAAAGGTGGAACATGCTAGAAGGGAAGAAACTCCTGTGTTGTCAACAACTAACCACTACAACTATTAAATACTAAATATTAAATAAATGCATTAACCTAAGTAAGCTTAAGTAAATAGAATAAATAATTAATAAATTAATTATTTACTCTAACAATGGAGTGAACTCGGTTAACAATGACTCTTCTCAACTTTCCCTTTGTTAACTAAGTGATCTTGGTTAACACTCTTTTCTGCTTGACTTCCTTCGATGCTCAAGTGAGCTATGTAGAAACTGCCTTTTGCACAGAGTAAACTCAAGAATGTTTGGTAGACTAGGATAGCTATCTTCATTGACCAAGTGAGCTTGGTATGCACTAACTTTTAATTGATATGACATTTGTGTAACATCAAAGACAACATACAATTAATCAATTGTATCCAACAATCTCCCTCTTTGGCACTGATGGCAACACAACATGTCATAGCATAATGAAAATTTGAGAATAAGACTCCCTCTGTCAAAAAGTCTCTCTCTCTTTGATTTTATGTAGAAACTTCTCTTTTAGTGTTCTCCCTCTATGAATGAACTTCTTAACTTCTGCCTCTGCAAAATTTCAGAAAGATATGATAGTAGACTTCTCCCTCTATTGGTTGTTTTGAAATGCTATAAGTTTCAAGCTACCCTGATGCAAATATGGGAGATCTAGGGGAAACTAACTCCCATCTTCAACATACTATTTCAAACACCATGCCAACTATAAGGCTAGACACTTCTTCTACTCCAGGCTCTGCAAAACCTAGGCTAGTGGACCTTAGATTCAATTATATGGTACCAGTGCAAAACATATTCATAAATCTATTAAAGCAAATTTAACCCTTATTTCTCCTAATGACTTATGCAATGACATATATCTGCACTAGCTAAATGTAAGACAATGCAATTCATAAGCTGAGTGAGGGCATCACAGTTAGGTTCTTCAACATTAAAGGGAAAATATTTGATTAATGATGTTGAGTTCAGCAAAGACCTAGTTATGAACAACAAAACTAAATGATCCTACAACTGATCAATGCCTTATCTATTAGGTAGTCACACAAATTCCTAACACACATCCTTGAAAGTCATTGACATATGCCATACATCAGGACTTCCTAATCTATTTATCCACTTTGTGAATTATACATCTGCATCTTTTTGAATCTCATACTTGACCTATCCCTTCATGAGATTTGCAATCCTATGATGATGAATCAAGCATTTACATAACCCTTTGAATCATAAGCAAAATAAATCAACATATACAACCAACAGATTACAACTAAGTTTCATACTCTTTGTTTACAAAACATAAAAGATCACAAACAACATGAATGAGAGACAAAATATTAGAATGAAGATTAACTTGCTGCTGAATTTTATTTATTTGTTTGAAAAAAATACAAGAGATGCATGAAATTGAAATGCCAAACTACTTAACAGGTCAGAACTATCTTTACAAAACTTAAATGGTGCTCAATGCAAGAGAAATTGCTAGAGAATGGTATCTTAGTAGTGAGAAGTTTTTCTCAGAAAAATGTAACAAACCCTTACAATGGATGAGAGGAAGAAAGATATAGATAATAAGTGAATTCCCAGATCTAATATGAAGACAACATGTGTCCACTTGAAATTCCCTCCTTTGTAGTGAAAAGAATCTCTATAATCTCTCTCCCCTTTGATCTGATTTGGTTTTTATTCATCTTTTATAATTGACTTGAAACATCTCCTGTTGAATGATGAAAACTTTTGTGTCACCAAAAATCTGAATTACATCATGAAATGTTGGTAAAATTTTGGTTTTAAACTGAATGAAGGTGACCAAATTTGACCCTAACTGCATTTTTACCATATTTTACCCACATTCAACTCATTATCATGCTAGAAAATAGTTTTGAACTTTGTCCACTAAATATAGTTGCAAGTTGGGAATCTAGGAGAAAACCTTGAATAACTTGAACAGACTACTTCCTATGCAAAAAAAAACTCCAAAATCGAAAAGCTCATCTTCTCCCAATTTCAGCAATATATAATATGACTATATTTGCTCATAGGAAACCCCCTGAATCTCAGTTTGAAAAATCATGCCTCTCTACTATAAAACTCTGGCTTGGAATTTGAATTTTCAAAAATTTACAATTTCCTAAAGTTTACACTTTAGAAAATAAACCCTTTTTTATTTAAAAACATCTCAACATGAGCCCTTTTGAAAAAATAATTAAAAACTAATTTTTAAATCATTTTACATTTTGTAGCCTCACCCTACAACTTTAGGTCAAACTCCCTTTGACTTTTGTGACATGTGGTGGTATCTGATTGGCTGACCTTTGCACACACCTACCACTGGGCACCACTTGGTGCCATCCTATTTGTTGCTTGAACTACCACATTGCTTCTTTGGACACACTACCACATTATCTCTGGGTGGGTCTGCTGCGATGTCACCATCCTTTGAGACCCGCTAACATGTTGCAGCCTAATGCTTTCCTACATTCCTTAACTTTTGCACATCTTCATAATGCAAGAATGTGCCAATCATCCATTTTGCCACACGATGCAATTTGATGCATCTGATTATGCAAGCTTCTGCTGATCTCCATGCTGCCACACATCAACCCACCTTGGTTGCAGTTGGTCCCACCTTGCCACATGTCATGTTAGCACTTCCTTGCATTGCTTAAATTCCTTGCACCTTGAGAATGCATGCAAGCACCCACCCTTGATCATGGTTAAATCAAAGATCAAAGATTATTGTATTTTTATAACACCCAGTTAGCTGCATCAACCAATAGAAAATCTCCATGTGAAGCAGTACAATCAAAAAAACTCTATGTAAATAGGTACCTTATCATCTCCTAAAGGGGTGGGTCCCTGATGTCATATTTTCCATGTGTCACGCTAGCACTTCCCTACTTTATCTAACTAGTGAGTACTTTCAAAATGTGGGCAAGCACCAGCCGTCAATCTCTGAAAGATCAATGGCAGAATAGCTTAAACCCTTTTGACAATTGGAGATAATAGAAATGACATTAGTGAGGACACATGTCAGTAAGGCAGTTACCTACTTTATTTATCTATCATGTAACTTCACCAAGTGGGAAAGTGCTATCCATTGATTAAGTCAAGATCAACGGTGGAGCCAAGTGATGTTATTGGAAACCATGTTAGCCCAAATAGCTTATGGAATTTTCACACCTGTGATACAGAAGGAGGACAGCTGTTAGCAGTGCTGGTTTATCATGCGGTGCTAACATCATCATGGATATGTGTCCACAAGGCACTTTTCCACATTATTTAAATCTCTTGCATTTTGAAAATGCAAGAAAGCATTGGCCTTTGATCTTGCACAAATCAACGATCACACAAAATTGTACCCTTATGTTGTCTAGTCAGCTATCCTGACCAATAGAATATCACCTTCCAAACCAATGTGCTCTCACAAGTGCCAAAAAAAAGAATTCATTATTACCTTTGAGAAGGGTGGATGCATGATATAATTATTAGCTATGTGTCATGCTGGCACTTCCCTGCTTTGCGTAAAGTTCCTTCATTTTCTTATAGTAGGAATGTGCTGCTCGTTGATCTCCTTAAGATTAATGGTGTGATAAATCTTGCTCTTTTTAAGATCCAATCAGCCACACAAAACAATAAATGCACTACTTTTGTATTGTGTCTGATAACTTTTCCAATAGTATAGACTACATTATTACCTTTCAGAGTAGTGGGACCATGACATCATTATATGCCACATGTCAAAGAGGTGCTTGCTCGCATTCTTTAAAACTCATGCACTTTCATATTGTGGTCATACACCATCTATTGATTTTCAAAAGATAAAAAATGTGCATAACCTGTGCCCTTTAAACTGCATGAATATCCTTTGTGACATCATTATGGACAGGTGTCACTAGGGCACTTGCCCACTTTAGTTAAAAACTTTGTACCTTCACGAAGGAGGAATATACAGATGTGATGCACAAAAGTAAACCCATTAAATGATTTAACCAATGATATTTTTGGAAAGTTGCACATGCTCTAACCATACTGACAGCTCTAAAAAAGTTCTGACAAGTCCTAGTCTTTGCAATGCAGTTATAACCCAATGTCACCAAGTGCTACGTGGCACAAAGGCGTTTTCCCCCATTACATAAAAGTTGAGCAGATCCATCTTGTGAGTATGTGCCCACCGTTGATCTTGGAGAGATCAATGACTAGCCCAAAACAAACCATGATAGTTAAGACGCTCTATGAATCACTAAATAAAATAACCATGGTTAGGATAAAGGTGACTGGGTTAAAATGGTGAAGAAAGGATTTTTAAAAGATATACATGAAAATTTGAAATAATATATTTTAAAAAAACTAAAACTTCCCAAGCATATTTGAATTCAAACAAATGAAAACCCTACCCTTGGAAATATGGAGCACAAACAATATTAGGGTAACACAAAATTAAGGGTTTTTGATTTACAAAAAAAAAATCTTGAAAGACAACCCTAATTTTGAAAAGTTAGTTGTATTTTCACTATAATATGCAAAAAATTTGAATGGTGAAAAATTAGGTCAATAGTGGCTCTATCTAGGGATGCATGCCCCTTATGGGCATGGCAAGGATTCAGATCTCTTGAAAAACCAGACCACACACCTGGCATCAAAAACTTCTCTTGAATAGCTTTATTGAAAGCAAAAACAACTACTCCTACTATGTACAAATGATGGCCTTGAGCCACCAGAAAGTTTTCAAAACTCCTTACCTCTGTCATACACCTAATTTTCATTTTCATCCTCTTGAGGTAAACTAAAATTATCTTTCTCATCAATTCCACCAATCAAATTTAGCATCTTGAAATAGAACATTTGGCAAAATTGAATTCACACCTTCATTCTCATAGCGCATGTAAAAATCAGCATTAAAATCTTCATTTTGCTCACTATGAAAATATGAATCAGCATGATCATAACTACTGATATCAAACTGAAACTGATCATCACTAACTAAATCATGGATACCTTCAACCAAAAATACAAAAGATTGATACTCTATTCCATTCAACAAGTTACATGAATCAAATTGTAACTCACCTTGTACATCCAAATGTAAATGGAATGAAAAATCTAATTTATCCTCATTCATAATATTAGTACTCCATAAATTAGACCGAACATTCACTGCAACCTCTTCACACTTAAACAACTGATTAGATACCAAATCACAAGAATCATCATGAAACTGCATGTTCACAATATGCTGATCCATAATAATGTTTCCCTCAAATAACTCACTAGAATAAACCACTTCATTAGTATTAATTTTCTCAGCACATGAGCAATCTAAATATATCTCAACCTCATGAAAACAAGAAGAGAATGAACTAGCAATAGACCTTATCTCTACATCTTTCTTCTCAACATAGAAGTCACCATGTGTATTGATGTATGAACTACCATCACATACATCTCCAAAACTTGATAGAGAATATTCTAAAATTATATCTTCCTCAACATCAAATTTAGGAGAAATGATTTCACCATATGAAAATGCAAAATGTGGTAGAGCACAAGCATTCTTGGATAAATTAGCATACCTTTCAAAATCATGGGCCAACAAATCTGAAATCTCATCAACACTTAACAAAACTAGTTTCTTTTCCTTGGTTGTGATTATTATCTAGATAGCTTGACACATTTATAATAGCAGACTCATTAGTAATACATCCTAAAGAATCAAAACTCTGATCATTCCATACATCTTCTTCTTCAGACAATACCTCAACAATTGGTATCATAACACATTCACATTCATCACTAGAAGAAAGACTATTACTGTTGTTACACTTTTCCTCTTCTTTATACTCATCATCATAAAAAGATGATTCCACCTTATGCATGTCATCAAACTACTAATTACTATCATATGATTCATAAAATTGAGACTCTTCATTTTCAAAATCTTTTTCAACAGATTCATTTAATTCATTATCATTCAAATCACTTTCAATCTCCATGATAAAATCTTGGATTTCACAAATCTTATCTAATCTTGAATTTGCTGACCAATCAATCAAATGTGGCATAAAAACCTCTAAGAGTACCATTGGCCATGAAGACTCCTCAAGTCTAAAAAACTCATCAAGATTCAAAACTACTGATTTAAACTTCATGTAAATTTGAAATCCACTAAGACCCTTAATATCACCAATTGTATCTCTTAACATTATGATAGTCTTATTATGAATCTTTCTTTTCAGCTTAGCAATATTTGCATGAACACTTTCAAGAGTTGGCATATCATTTTCAAACCTAGACTCTGAATCCATCTTATAAACTATTAAAAATCTACCTCTATTTTATTAGTGCTAAAACCACTAGATCAAAGCAACCATTTTGTTCATTCAACTTTCATGAAGGACAAATACATGAAAATTGAAAATGCCTTTATGTGTTGCTGCATTATACCTCTGATCTATTTATTGGCACTATGTAAACATGAAAACCTTCACACCATAGATAAAATCCTTTATAGAGCCACCACCTCCTTGAAGAGGAAAATGAAATCACAATAGTGATTCACCTTTTGAAATCAATTACTTTAGTAGATACACACAACCACATAAACCATTAATCAAGAACTTATACTTCCTTTTTTTCACACAAATTAGATCTGCCCAGTGGCCTGCACTGCTAGAGCTCAACTCAATAGATAGGAAGCAAAACTAACAACAACCTTGGTTTCAAAGTGAAAACTAGAACCTTGATGGTATCACAGAGAAAACTACCAACAATAACAATGAGAAAGAAAGAGAATAATATAGAGGAGAGTGAATTCCTGGATTTGTTGTGCATCCTACATGTGTGAGATTCCCTCCTTTGTAGTGAAAAGAATCTCTCTAACCTCTCTCGGCAAATGCATATCAAATCCTTGATCCTTTTGCCTCCCGAAAGCATAAAGTATCTCAGAATATTTGATGAAAGAACATAATTGATTTTGATGCCAGATTTGAACTTAAGGTAAAAGTAAAAAATTAGTTAAATGGTCTCTAGAGGCACAATAAATTTATCAGAATCAATTTTTTTCCATAATCAAGCTTCAACAAGCTTTTATATCTACCCTCTAACCAATTTTGATGCTTAATGGTGAAATCTACTAAGAATGCCCTAGAAATTATAAATATGCTTATAACTCGAACTAGTGAGCACCTATGCAAAAGTTGACCTCAAAAATGAATAGCTTGTCTCTTCCAAGTTCCAATGGTATATAGGAGTGTATATTTTGGGAGAAAAATGCCCCTCTAGTAGCCATTTGAAATTCAGGCTCCAACTCCATGGCCAAAGCAATTAAAAGAATAAATTTGAAAACTTAAAAAATTTCCATAGTGTGAACTATATGAAATTGACTATTTAAAACAATTTTTTCAATTTACTCAACTAAATGCTCAAAATACATATTTATTATTTAAAAGACTTCCCTTTTCAAATTTTCACCATTGATCTCAAAAAATCCTACGATCCAGGAGAAAAATAGGGATGACTCATCTTCCACTTGACATGCTGGAGTTAAACCAATGAAAACTCTCCATTTGTACCTTTTCTTCATTGTTGGCACTTCAAACTAGACCCACTAATCCTTGAGGACATGTGTCATTGAGTCATTACCTCACTATACATAAAGAGTGAGCATGTTGCCATAGCGACGAAGCGATAGCCATTCATTTCATCTCAATCTGACAACATACATTTTGATGTAATTTTTAATATCAGAGTGGTGGGTCCATCCTTCATTTACCTTGTTCGCTATGTCACTATCCTTAAAGCTTGAGTAACTCTTCATAGTGACATAGCAACAACCATAGATCTGCATTTAATTTGAAGGCAAGGAAGTTGCATTACATTCACATAATTGTAGTGGGTCCCTTGGTCACCATGTCACGTTGAGTAAATAGTGCACATCTTTTCATAGTGATGTAGCGATGAGCGTTGATCTAATCTTAATCCAACGATTACAATCTTTCATCTGACTTTTAACTTGGGCATGATAATCTTCCAACCTCACACACATCAGCCCACCTTGGTTGTAGTTGGTCCCACTTTGCAACATGTCACGTTAGCGCTTCCCCACATTGCTTAAATTCTTTGCACCTTGAGAATGTGGGCAAGTGCCTCTTTAACATGTGGCATATGATGATGTCATGGACCCACGACTTTGAAAGGTAATAATGCAATTTGTTCTATTGGTAGAGTTGTTAGACACATCACAAAAGTAGTGCATTTATTGGTTGGTGTGGCTGACTAGATCTTAAAAAGAGCAAGATTTATCATGCTATTGATCTTAAGGAGATCAACAAGTAGCGCATTCCTGCTATAAGAAAATGAAGGAACTTTAAGAAAAGCAGGGAAGCACTAGCATGACACATAGCTAATAATGAAATCATGCATCTGTTAGGAACCTGTGTGTTCCTTCTGTTTATTTTGTTAGAGTAGAGTTGTTGGACGCATATGCTTTGTAAGTCGTCCCGTGAGTTTATTTTATTATCCCACATGCATAGGTAGTATTACTTTTCTAGATCGTACCCAGTATATAAGAATAGGTTGAGGCCCTTGATGGGCACAGACGAATTTATTGTATTGAGCTTGCTCAAAGGAGGTTACCCCCTCGAAGTGGCCTGCGATCAGTAGATTTATTCTGAGTTCTGCTATCACTTTGTATTCTGTTATTTCGAGCATTCTCACGATATTGCTATAAGGAGGTTCTTCTCATCTGGTATCAGAGCACTCTCTTGGGCTCGCTGGGTGGAAATTACATCAAATTTTTTTTCTGTCGTGGCCTTCAGGTTCCTCTCACTTCTAATATCTCTTGTTATTGCAATAACTCTTTTCAGTTGTTCTGTCTGTGAGTGAATTTTTCTAAGTCGACTGTTCAGAAAAAAAAAAAAAAAAAAAAAAGAGTAAAAATTTTTCTGTTTTTTAGTCATAGCTTCCTTGTTTGCTTTCTGTTTCTGCTCATACTTCCGCAGAACGTCTGCAATATCATTTCGCATACTTCCTTCCTTGGCGACCCAACCCCAAATTTTACATATCAAAGCCCTAAATCCCTCATTTATCTAATTTTAGGGTTTGCCCTATCTTTTTCACCTCTCATCCAATCGCCACCAAACTGAGCCACAAGATTCAATTCCTCATTTTGCTCCCTTATCCCCCTTGGACTGTTCGCCTCATTTCGCCTCCCTACCCTTGAAACCCTCATTTTTCTTTTTCCCTTGTCCCCAGATAGTCTCCCACCACCCGTCGAACACCCATTTCCTATATGAGTTTTACCCAAATCCAAGTTTGCCGTAACTAAAAAAGTTTTTGTTTCTCATCTTCTACTCATTTCAAAAAAAAAAAAAAAAAAAAAAAAAAAAAAAAAAAAAAAAAAAAAAAAAAAAAAACCTTGTTTTATGGTTGTTACGCGTACAGGAGCAAAAATCATGGAAGAGGAAATTGCATCCCTCAAAACCAGACTTCAAGATCTGGATGACAAAATTCTGGGTCTTAACTTTCAGCAGTCAGCCATGAGCCGAAACCATTCAGGAGATACTAGGTCCTCTTCTGGCAATTTCCGTGGACCAAAGCTTGATTTTCCACGCTTCAATGGTTCTGATCCGACTGGATGGATCTATAGGGCAGAGCAGTATTTCAGCTTGCATAATACTTTGGATAACCACAAAGTCTCCCTTGCATCTTTTCATTTGGAACATGAAGCTCTTCAATGGTTTCGTTGGTACATCAAGGCTAATGTAGGCCCAACGTGGAGCGAATTGTGCACCCTCATTTTGGAGCGCTTTGGCCCTAGTTCCTTTGATGATTTCACAGGAGCACTCACTAAACTGCGTCAAACAGGCACTGTAAGAGAATACCAGACAGAGTTTGAAAAATTAGCTAATCACACAGAGGGCTTGTCTGATGAATTCTTCCGTAGTTGTTTTGTCAGTGGTCTGAAGGATGCACTTCGCTCAGAAGTCAAAATGTTTCGACCTACTACAATGATGGAAGCCCTTGGGTTGGCTAAGTTAGCGGAAGACAAGATTAGTGCTCTACAATGCTCCAGATCTAATTTTGTTCCATTCAGAAATACAGGTTCTCACAACCCTCCAGTCATACCAGCTCCCAGAACTACTCCGATCAAGCACTTGTCGGAAACAGAGATGCGAGTTAGGCGAGACAAAGGGCTTTGTTATAATTGTGATGAGAAATGGTCTCGGGGCCATAGATGTGTTCAGCAAAAGCTCTATCTCTTGGATGTGGATTCTCCACCGGAACTGGAAGAATATGTAGATGCTCAGGAAATAGTGGATGCTGAGGTTGAGCCTCACCAGCCTGAACCTCCTTCCCCAGAAGCTCCACCAGAGATATCTGTCCATGCTTTGGCAGGAGTCACTACTCCACAAACCATGCGGGTCCAGGGTTTCTTCAAGAAGATCCCTCTTACTATACTCATTGATTCTGGTAGCACTCATAACTTCATTGATCCACGAATAGCCAAACAGGCTGATTGCTTTATCCATCCCTGCTCTAGCTTTGAAGTCATGATTGCCAATGGGGGCACTTTACCTTGTAAAGGGAAATGTCGCAATGTGCGTCTCTCTATTGGAGATTATAACATGCGCTCTGACATGTTTGCCTTACCCTTAGGTGGCTGTGATGTGGTTTTGGGTGCCCAATGGTTACGCACTCTTGGCCCCATTCTCTGGGATTTTGCTGAACTTTGGATGCAGTTTTCAGCCGAGGGGCACCAACACACTTTGAAAGGCTTACAACCAGGGTCTCTCAGCATCATCAGTTCACACCATATGGAAAAACTTCTTAAGAAGAATTCACATGGTGTCATCGCTCAGCTCCATTCCATTCAGATGCAGCCATCAGCAGTCTCTAGCACTCCTGCCGATCTCCAACACATTTTGGACAAGTATTCTGGTATATTTGCTGAACCTGTGGGATTACCTCCTTCTCGTCCAGAGGACCACCGTATTCAGCTCCTTCCTGGCAGTGTTCCGCCCAACATCAGGCCCTACCGCTACCCATTTCATCAGAAGACCGAAATCGAGATACTTGTCCGTGACTTACTGAAGCAAGGTATTATTCGCCCTAGTACCAGTTCCTTTTCTTCTCCAGTTCTGCTTGTTCGCAAAAAAGATGGGTCATGGCGACTCTGCATTGATTTCCGAGCACTTAATCATCTCACTATAAAGGACAAGTTTCCCATTCCAGTTGTTGATGAACTTCTTGATGAACTTCATGGGGCTCATTTTTTCTCCAAGTTAGATCTTCGTTCTGGGTATCATCAAATTCGGGTTAATGAGGAGGATATACCTAAAACTGCCTTCCGCACACATGATGGTCACTATGAATTTTTAGTCATGCCCTTTGGCCTCACGAATGCTCCTTCAACATTTCAGGCAGTGATGAATAACATATTTCGACCATACCTCCGGAAATTCATTCTGGTCTTCTTTGATGATATCCTCATATATAGCAAAACTTGGGCTGAGCATCTCCATCATCTGGAGCTTGTCTTGCAACTTCTCTCTGATCATCAACTCTGTGCAAAACTATCTAAATGTGTGTTTGGCCAGGAGGAAGTGGAGTATCTCGGGCATATTGTTGCACACCATGGAGTGCGGGTGGATCCTACAAAAATAGATGCCATGAAAACTTGGCCGCATCCTCAAACTCTCAAGAGCCTTCGGGGTTTTTTGGGGTTGACTGGCTACTACCGCAAGTTTGTCAAAGATTACGGGAAAATTGCAGCACCATTGACAGCTCTGTTAAAAAAGGATGCCTTCTCCTGGACCCCTGTTGCTGAGACTGCATTTGAACAACTGAAACAGGCTATGTGCAGTACACCTGTTCTAGCGATGCCAGATTTTTCCAAACCCTTCACTATTGAGAGTGATGCTTGCGGCAATGGATTGGGTGCTGTTCTCCTGCAAGATGACCATCCTATTGCGTTCACTAGCAAAGCCCTCTCTGGTAAGAATCTAGCCCTCTCTACTTATGAAAAAGAAATGATGGCTATTTTGCATGCTGTACAGAAGTGGCGGCCATACCTCTTAGGGAGTCATTTTTGCATCAGAACCGATCACCAAAGTCTGAAATACTTCCTGGAACAACGGGTATCCTCTCCTACACAACAGAAATGGGTCAACAAACTCATGGGGTATGATTATGAGATCACCTACAAGAAGGGTAAGGAGAATATTGTGGCAGATGCTCTTTCTCGCACATTTGATAATCAAGCTTCCCTTTCCGCTATTTCTAAGCCCATTCCCAATTGGTTAGCGTCTGTTCAGCAGGGCTATGACAGTGACTCTTCTTTATCTCAAATCATTCACCAGCTAGCCAATAATCCTTCTGCTATACCACATTACTCTTGGGATGGTGCTTCTCTTCGATACAAGGGTCGGCTAGTGCTTCCTCAGAACCCAGCTCTACATCAGGCTATTTTTTATGAACTCCATGCTTCTCCTTTAGCAGGGCACTCAGGCTTCCTCAAAACTTATGAGCGAGCAAGGAGAAACTTCTTTTGGAAAGGAATGAAACAGACGATTCAACAGATGGTGGCTGAATGTGATACTTGCCAATGCCACAAGGGTGAAACGACCCTCCTTCCTGGCTTGCTCGAACCATTGCCCATCCCTACATGGATTTGGACTGATATTTCTATGGATTTCATTGAAGGGCTTCCTAAATCCGGTGGCAAGACAGTGATCTTGGTTGTGGTTGATCGTCTCTCGAAATATAGTCATTTTTGTGCCCTCAGCCACCCCTATACTGCCTCCTCTGTTGCACAAATCTTCATGGACCAGATATTTCGTCTTCATGGACTCC
The DNA here is from genome assembly GCA_028749045.1 of Cupressus sempervirens. Classification (NCBI taxonomy): domain Eukaryota; kingdom Viridiplantae; phylum Streptophyta; class Pinopsida; order Cupressales; family Cupressaceae; genus Cupressus; species Cupressus sempervirens. The sequence continues at coordinate 1,309,828 of CM053787.1, forward strand.
CTTCTTCCATTGTCTCTGATCGTGATGCAACTTTTACCAGTCATTTTTGGACTGAACTGTTTCAGAAAACTGGCACCAAACTGAAGATGAGTTCGGGCTATCACCCACAAACTGATGGTCAAACGGAAATTGTCAATAAATGCTTGGAAACTTATCTTCGTTGCTTCACTTCCGAACAGCAACATCAGTGGGCCAAGTGGCTCCCTTTAGCTGAATGGTGGTACAATACCTCTTACCACACTGCCTCTAAAATGACTCCATATGAAGCAGTCTATGGTCAGGCACCTCCAGTGCTCCTTCCCTACACTCCCAACAGCTCACCAGTCCAGGCAGTTGACATAGTTCTCCGCAGCAGGGATCAGATTCTTCGTACCTTACAGGATAATCTTCACATGGCCCGTAATCGGATGAAACAGCAAGCAGATCAACACCGTTCTGAGCGCTCATTTCAAGTTGGGGATATGGTTTTTCTTCGTCTACAGCCATACAAACAATCCTCCCTAAAGCTGAAAGGGCGTCATAAGCTGGCCCCAAAATTTTATGGGCCTTATCAGGTTCTGCAGAAGATTGGTTCAGTTGCTTATAAACTGGAACTTCCTCCTTCTTCCCGCATTCATCCAGTTTTTCATGTTTCTTGTCTAAAGAAAGTTCTGGGTACCACTGTCAGAGCACAAACTACTCTCCCTGAAATGGATACGGAAGGATCCATTATCCTGGAGCCGGTGGCAATCATTGACCAGCGCACTCACCAGCTTCGCTCTCGCTCCATCTCTGAGGTCTTGATTCAGTGGCATGGCATGCAACCAGAGGATGCTACCTGGGAACCCCTTCTTCAGATTCAACAACAATTTCCACACCTTAAGCTTTGAGGACAAAGCTTTTTTCTAAGGGAGAGGGGATGTTAGGAACCTGTGTGTTCCTTCTGTTTATTTTGTTAGAGTAGAGTTGTTGGACGCATATGCTTTGTAAGTCGTCCCGTGAGTTTATTTTATTATCCCACATGCATAGGTAGTATTACTTTTCTAGATCGTACCCAGTATATAAGAATAGGTTGAGGCCCTTGATGGGCACGGACGAATTTATTGTATTGAGCTTGCTCAAAGGAGGTTACCCCCTCGAAGTGGCCTGCGATCAGTAGATTTATTCTGAGTTCTGCTATCACTTTGTATTCTGTTATTTCGAGCATTCTCACGATATTGCTATAAGGAGGTTCTTCTCAGCATCTACCCTTCTCAAAGGTAATAATGAATTCTTTATCGTGGCACTTGTAAGAGCACATTGGTTTGAAAGGTGATATTCTATTGGTCAAGATAGCTAACTGGACAACATAAGGGTACAAGTTTGTGTGATCATTGATTTGTGCAAGATCAAAGGCCAACACTTTCCCACATTTTTAAAATACAAGAGATTTCAATAATGTAGGGAAGCACCTTGTGGACATGTGTCCATGATAATGTCAGTGCTGCATGATAAACCAACACTGCTAATAGCTATCCTCCTTCTATATCACAAGTGTCAAAATTCCATAAGCTATTTGGGATGACATGGTTTCCAATAACATTGCTTGGCTCCACTATTGATCTTGACTTAATCAATGAATAGTGCTTTCCCACTTGGTGAAGTTGCATGATAGATAAATAAAGTGGGTAAGCACCTTACTGACATGTGTCCTCATTGATGTCATTGTTTTTATCTCCAATTGTCAAAAGGGTTTAAGCTATTTCACCACTGATCTTTCAAAGATCAATGGCTAGCACTTGCCTGCATTTTGAAGGTGCTCACTAGTTAGATAAAGTGAGGAAGCACCAACTTGATGCATGGTGAATATGACGTCAGGGACCCACCTCTTCAAGAGAAGATAAGGTACATGTTTATGTAGAGTTTTTCTAATTGTACTACTTCACATGGAGATTTTCTATTAGTCAATGCAATTGACTAGGTGTTATAGTAGTACAATAATCTATTATCATTGATTTAACCATGATCAAGGGTGAGTGCTTGCTTGCATTCTCAAGGTGCAAAGAATTTAAGAAATGTGGGGAAGTGCTAATGTGACATGTGGCAAAGTGGGACCAACTACAACCAAGGTGGGTTGATGTCTGCTAGGTTGGAAGATTTATCATGCCCAAGTGTAAAGTTAGATGAAAGATTGTAGTCATTGGATCAAGATTAGATCAACGCTCATCACTACGTCACTAGGAAAATATGTGCATTGTTTATTGAATGTGACATGGTGACCAAGGGACCCACCATAGTTATGTGAATGTAATGCAACTTCCTTGCCTTTAGATTAAATGTAGATCTATGGCTGTTGCTACATCGCTATGAAGAGTTGCTCGAGCTTTAAGGATAGTGACATAGCGAACAAGGTAAATGAAGGAGGGACCCAACAATTTGATATTAAAAATTGCATTAAAATGTTTTCCATTAGATTGAGATGAAACCAATGGTTATTGCTTCGTCACTATGGTAACATGCTCACTCTTTATGTATAATGAGGTGGCGACTTAACAACACGTGTCCTCAAGGATTAGTGGGTCCAATTTGAAGTGCTAATAATGAAGAAACGATACAAATGTAGAGTTTTCATTGGTTTGACTATCAGCATGTCAAGTGGAAGATGAGTAATCCCTATTTTTACTCTTGGATCGTAGGATTTTTTGAGATCAACACTGCAAATTTGAAAAGGGAAGTCTTTTAAATAATAAATATGTATTTTGAGCATTCAGTTGAGTAAATTGATTTATTTTTTTTAAACAATGAATTTCATATAGTTCACACTATGGAAATTTTTAAAATTTTAAAATTGATTCTTTTAATTGCTTTGGCCATGGAGTTGGAGCCTAATTTTCAAATGGCTACTAGAAGGGAAATTTTCACCCAAATTATACACTCCAACATATCGTTGGAACTAGGAAGAGATGAGCTATTCATTACTGAGGTCAACTTCTACACAGGTGCTCACTAGTTTGAGTTTTAAGTAGATTTATAATTTTTGGGCCATTTTTAGCAAAATGGGCAGATTTCACCATTAAGTATCAAAATTGGTTAGAGGGCAGATATAAAAGCTTGTTGAAGCTTGATTATGGAAAAAATCAATTCTAATAAATTTATTGTGCCTCTAGAGACTATTTAACTGATTTTTCACTTTTACCTTAAGTTCAAATTTGGCATCAAAATTAGTTATGTTCTTTCATCAAATATTCTGAGATACTTTATGCTTTTCAGAGGCAAAATGATCAAGGATTTGATATGTAGTTGCAGAGAGAGGTTAGAGAGATTCTTTTTAGTACAACGGAGGGAATTTCATGTGGACACATGTTGGATGTACAACAGATCCGAGAATTCACTCTCCTCTATATTATTCTCTTTCTTTCTCATTGTTGTTGGCAGTTTTCTCTATGATACCAGCAAGGTTCCAGTTTTCACTATGAAACCAAGGTTGTTGTTGGTTTTTCTTCTTGTCTATTGAGCTTAGCTCTAGCAGTGGAGGCCATACATCCACTTGTGCAGATTTTCATTTCATTTCATGTATTTTTTTATGAGATATTGGAAAGTTGATGCTAGATCATGTGAACTATTTTGAGTTTCATTTAGTTTTACCAGTTGATGTATTCAGTCTTTCCAAGGATGAATGCAAAGGGGATTTACAATGAATTATCTGGGTTTTCTTATTTTGTCTCCTAATTCTTCATATGCTATTGACTTTGAGATTAAATGAATAAGATTCATTTGATTTAAGGTAGCTTGGATGAGTTGTATGTCAGATCTATTATTGCTTTTGATTCAAGGAGTCAAGTAAATGCTTCAATGTTCTGATAGGGTTTCTAGGTGTATGGAGGGGATATTTCATAAGAATGGAATTTGGGTATTTCAATTGAAAAACTTAATTGTAAGAAGATCAAGTTAGGTCATCTTGCTAGTAATGACTCTATTTTTTAATGGATAAGGCACTAATCACTAAGTCAGATTCAAGTTGGGGTGAAAATTATTTACACAAATCATTTTAATCAAATAAATTCAGTTTTCCATGTTTTGTAGTGGGCTAAAAAGAATTAACCCTCACTTAGCTTATGAGTTCATAGGTTATGATTTGTAGCTATTTTGTTGTTATGTTAGTCCATAAGTATCAGAAGATTGATGGGTTTCATCTATTGTTATTGGGTTTAGATTTATGTTTAATTGCACTGGTACCATATATCAAAACCTCAAGGTTAACCTGGCTAGGTCTTTTAGAGCTTGAAGTGAAGAAGGAGTTCTACTTTAGAGTTGGCCCAAGATTTTAGTTGAGTGTATCCATCATAGGAATTTGCTAGCCTTAGATGCATTGGTTTGGTTTCTTGGTTATTTTAAAAATTGTTAAATCAGGAGCCAACACCCTCTTTGACAACACAAGAGAATTCTAATTAATGCCAATGTACCTTGAGTATAGATTCATTGCAATATGTCCTTGTCTATACTACATCAACTAATTGATCTTCAACTTGGTTCTTGTTGATGCATCAATAGCTTACCTCTTAGATACAAAAATGCATCCTTAGGTAATGGCTTGGGAATATATCTGCAATTTGTCTGCAATTTGTCTTTTTTTATTCACATATTCCAATTTGGTTTCTTTATCTTGTATTAATTCTCTTACAAATTGATATTTAATAGTAATGTGCTTTATTTTGGAATGCATCACTAGATTCTTTGATATGTTGATTGCACTTGTGTTATCACAATACATCACTATTGGCTCTTTGATTTCAACCTTCATTCCTTCCAACAATTGTTTGAACCAAATAATGTTAGAATAATTCATTGCTGTTGCAACATATTCTACTTTTGCTTTGGATTGAGATGTGAAATTTTGCTTTTTGTTTGTCCAAGATACCAACTTTTTGCCAAGAAAGAATGCTCCACCACTGGTGCTTTTTCTGTCATCAAGATTTCCTTCCCTATCAGCATTAGTAAATACTTTTAGGTCAAGGTTGCCTCCAAATTTGTACCATAAGCCATAGTTTTTAGTTCCTTTTAGATATCTCAAGATTCTCTTGATTGCCATCATGAGGTTTTCTCTAGGTTTACCCGAGATCTTGCTACTACTCCAACTGCTAAGGCAATATCAGGCCTTGTATGTACCACATACTATAATTTCCCAATCACTGATCTATATAAGGTTTGATCTACTTCTTTGGAGTCATCATCTTTTGTAAGCTTGAGTCTAGTACACATGTGGGTTCCAATTGGTTTTGAATTCTCTATTCCAAATTTCTTGATTATCTCTTTGATGTACTTCGATTGAGTGATATAGATACCATTTTTGTTTTGTTGTATCTAAAATTCAACAAAGAATATTATTTCACCAAACATGAACATTTCAAATTCTTTATTCATTTTTTTTGAAAATGCTTTGCATAGGTCACCATTTCCTATGAATAGAATATCATCCACAAATATTTCTACCAATAAAATCTTCTTATTAAGTCTTTCCTTGATATATAGGCTACTGTTATCATTTGTTCTTTGAAAACCAATTTGTATCAAGTAGTTATGTAGTCTTTCATACTAGGCTCTAGGAGCTTGTTTGAGACCATATAGGGCTTTGTGCAATTTGCAGACCATGTCCCTTTTGTATGGATCAACAAAACCTTATGGTTGTTCAATGTAGACTTCCTCATCAAGAATTCCATTCAAGAATGCAGACTTAACATCCATCTAATATACTTTGAATCCTCTACAAGTTTCACCATAATCAATACCTTCTTGAGAGTAGCCTTTACATACCAATATTCCTTTGTTTATTGATACTTTTTCATCTTCATTCAGCTTATTTCTAAATACCCATTTTGTACCAATCACATTTTTATCTTTGGGCCTAGGTACAAGAGTCCAAGTTTTATTCTTTTCTATTTACTCTATTTCTTCATTCATAGCCTCAATCCAACTTTCATTTTCCAATGCATCTTTAACACTTCTAGGTTCAAGTTCAGCAAGTAAACATGTACCTTTTAGTTTGCTTCTTGTCATTGTTCAATTAGATTTGTCTCCAATAATATGATCAGGTGCATGATGTCTTCAGACATATTTAGCTAGTATAGGTTCTTTGACTTTTGAATGAACTACACTATCTTCATTTTGAATTTCAACTTTTGGCTTGAGTTCTTCTATCCATGGCTCTGGTTCTTTAGACTCAGTATGCACTAGCTTAGTAGCCTCTAAATGTGACTCTAGTCCTTGAGACTTGGTTTGAACTTCCTACAACTTGGTAGCTGATGGAGATTTTGGAGAGCTTGAGAGATGAAGTCTCCCTTTTGTCAAATGTGTTTGGAAATATATTAGGTTCATAGTAGACAAATCTTATGTAATCTTCTGGTTCCTTTTTGTTTTCTTCTTCAGTATTTTTTGCAAATTCATCAATTCTCACATGTGTACTTTCTATGATTTTTTGAGTAGAGAAATTCAGACATTTGTATGCTTTGCTTCTACAAGAATATCCTATAAATATACCTTTATCACCTTTTACATCAAATTTTCCTTTTCTAGATTCTTTCAAGATACAGCATTTGTTTCCAAATACTTTCAAGTAACTTAATTGGGTTTGTAACCATACCATAGTTTATAGGAAGTTTTGTTTAAGTCCTTCTTCAACTGAACTTGATTCAAAATATACTTGTCTTTTGATTCCTCTTTCAATGCATAAATTATTGAATTAATTTGAGATGAATTCACTATCTCTGTCTGATCTTAAGCATTTCAATCTTTTTCTAGTTTCCTTTTCTACTCTAGCAAGATAGCATTTGAATTTCTCAAAAGATTCTAATTTTTCTTTGAGATACATGACAACCATCTTTCTAGAATAATCATCAACAAAAATAATGAAAAAACTTTTATCCACTATAAGTTTCTATTCCAATGGGTCCACATAAATCAGCATGCAAAATTTCCAAGACATCTTCTAACTGATATTTTTTTCTCTTAAAACTAGACTTTCCCATTTTACCAATTTGGCAATTCTTGCATAATCCAACATCAGGTTTCTTCAAACTAGGAAGACCTCTTACTCTTCTGAGTTTGCTAAGCTTGACCATATTATCAAAGTTTATATGATATAGTCTTCTATGCCATAGCCAACTTTCTTCTACTTGAGCAATGAAACATGAACAATCACCAAGATCAAGATAAAATAGGTTACCTTTTGTTTTCCTACCTTATCCAATTAGATTCCCTTGGTTATCTAGCAGTCTTTCCTTTCCATTAATGAATTCTACCTTGAATCCAATGTTTTTTAGTTGTGCCACACTTAGCAAATTATGTTTTAGTCCTTCAACCCAATATGCATTGTCACATACAAGTTCATTGGTTAATGAGATTCAACATTTCCCTTTTATGCAATGGGATTCATTGTTTTCCAAACCTTACACTACCTCCATCATAGTGTTCAAAATGTTCAAACATAGTTTTTTTTGTGGTCGTATGGTGAGAACATCCACTATCTATGATCCATGTGTCATTTTTGCTAACATGAGAGATAAGTGTCATCTTATCTCCTTCATCATTAGATTTATCTTTTACAACAATATACACTATTTCATCTTCACTGTTATTAAAATCTTTAGCCATAAAACAAGTTTTCTTACCTTTTTCTTTGTATGATTTGTGACCTTTGATTTCCTTCTTTCCTTTGTACTTGTGGCTTTTCTTCTCTTCCTTGCCTTCTTTTTTTGGGCACCTAGTAGCAATATGACCAATTTCTTCACAAGAAAAATAGATTAGAGGGATTTTACCTTTGTACTTTCCTCTATTCCTAGAATATTTCTTTGCAAGTAGAACTTCAACAATTTCAAGATCACTATTAGAGCTTTCTTCAGTTTCTTTCTCACTTTTTGATTGATTATCTTTTATTTTCTTTCCTTTTTCTTTGAGTGAGAGTTTAGCTTCAAAAGCAAATTCAATATTCTTGGAAGCAAGAACATAGTTTTCAAATTTATCTAGTTCAAAAGCTATCAATCTTCCTACTAGGGTGTCCAAACCTATCTTGTTATTTGGATCACATCTCTTTTCTTAAATAGAAAATACTTTGATTGCATAGATGGAAAGTAAAGTTCTAAGAACTTTTATATACAATAATTTCTTCTTTGATTTCTCCTCTAGATGCTCTGATTGCACTAACACTATCCTTGATTCTTTTCACACATTTTGCAAAATTTTCATCTTCTCTCATCCTCATTTGATCAAATTATCCCCTAAAGCTTTCTGCTTTGGCTCTTCTTACATTGTTATCTCCTCCATAGATTTCTTTTAGCTTGTTCCACATATCAAAAGTAGTTTTGCAATCTTTGACCTCATCAAATTTAGCATAACTGAGAGCAGATGCAATGTCAATCATCATGATGTTATGGTTCTTCTTCTAAACAATATCATCAACTAATAATGTTCCAGTGGGACTTTTATATTCTTCATCAAGATATTTTCATCTTGAATCACTGATGGTAGCCAGATGAAACCGCATAAGTCCTTTCCATATTGCAAAGTTGTCTCTATTCAGCTTTGGAATCTCTCTCTTGTAAGACATCTTGATCTTTAGCTTACGTCCTTGAAACCTTCTCTGCAAGCAACAAAAGCTCTGATACCAATTTTTGAAAATATAAGAGGAGTAACTGAGAGAGGGAGTGAATCAGTTATCACTAGAATAAATCTTACATCCCTTAGATGTCAACTATAAAACTTAGACTGATAAAATTAAATACTATTTATACTTGGTAAACACACATAAATTACTATAAATTAGTAAATTTAGAGTGTGAATTACTTTAACAGATCTTAAGATGTTATTAGTAATTACTTGCAAGCATGAAAGAAATAACAAGAACACATGAGACACTAGGATTTAATGTGGAACCCAATTTGGGAAAAACCCCCAATGTAACTAGTTACTATTTTTCACTCTTTTGAAGTCAGTCCTGTTAGGAGCCAACCCTATTAAAGGTTACAAAACACACTGTTAGGTGTGACCCTATTAAAGGATTTAATCACCCTATTAGGTGTGGCCTTGCAAAAGGTCTTGAAACAATTCAATGGAATTGCAACCTTGTTAGAGGATTTACAAATGGCTATTAAACCAACTCTGTTAAGAGATTTTAATTCATTTCTATAATGGTTAGGGAGTAACAATGAGATGACATGATTGTGATACAACTAAATTTTTTATTACAAATCTCTGCTTTGGTTCATACTTGATCCTTCTTGATTGAATAATACCTTTTTTCTCCACAAGGATATCTTCTTATCCTTCTAGTTTGCTTCCTCTACTTATCTCTTTCAACTCATTCAATTTGTATCTCACACTTTAAAATCACAACTTGACCTTTTACTTATATCTTTCAGATTGTCAAGTTGGCTCAAATACAACTTAGAATAACCAATATTCATTACCTCAGTCAGCTAGAATCAATAGGTAAAATAATTAAGCTTTACATGCCAAAATAAGAAAATCCTTTGGAAGCTGACCCAACTCAATGAAACTAATTCTAAATCAATTTCAAGTGTCAAACAACAAAAGCTTAGCTAACCCTATGAACTTGCAAATTTTCTTTGGTAACCAAATGAACTCGATTAACACTGACTCTTCTCAACTTTTCCTTTGTTAACTAAGTGATCTTGGTTAACATTCTTTTCTGCTTGACTTCCTTTGACACCAAAGTGAGCTTGATAGAAACTGCCTTCTATATAGAGTAAACTCAAGAACACTTAGTAGACTAGGAAAACTATCTTCATTGACCAAGTGAGCTTGGGATGCATTGACTGTCAACTAATAAAACATTTGTGTAACATCAAAGACAACACACAATTAATCAATTGTATCCAACACCTTGGAGGCTTTCTACGTTACCGAATCTTTGTGTCAAGGGCTTTATGTGTTTTTGATTTTTGTTCATGCAATTAGATGTTAGATATGATATTATATTGCACTGAATGTTTGATTTGGTATAAGGTTAAATAGAGATAAGGGTTAATGGTGAAGTTATCAAATATGGTTCATGTTTGAAGTGTTAAAGTTTTAGAGATCCTAATTCACCCACTCCCTCTTAGAATCTTACTTTCCCTATTAGATCTCCAAAAATTGGTATCAAACTTGTGTACTCTTAGTAGAAGTCTATTCACTTGGGAGTTAAAGATCTTGGAAAATGGAATCCTACAAACTAGGAAAGATTATTGAAAACCAAAAGCTTGATGTTCAACTTGTATTTGAACAAGTTAAGGATGCAAATGAGACATTGAGGAATCCTTAAAGAGAAGGAAAGAGATAGAAATTAAACAAAATGATACACAATACAAAGAATAAACTATTGAATAATTTTTTGATGAAGGCAAATCTAGTGAATATGATGCAGCAATAGCAGATCTAGAAGAGAATAACCAAAAGATGAATGAAGAAGTCAGAGCATGGAAAAGAGAATATGAAATGAATTCAATAAGGGTATGTGAAGTCATGGAACAAAATAAGAAAGCTTAGGATGATAAGGCTGTGGTAGAAGAAGACAAGAGACAATTAGCTACAAGATTAGATGAAATGTTCACTAAGGTACAAAATCTGGCACACAATCAATTTGCAATTAGTTATTGGGTTCTAATCAAGAGAAAACTAGAAAGGAGTTAGAAAATATGAGTTTGAAATATAAGAATGACATATTGAAGATAGAGTTGAAATTTGAAAATGAATTCAATTAATGGTGGAACAAACCTAAAGAGTCTATGAGATTACTTAATGAACATATCAATGTACCAAGGAGACCTGATGAAACTTCTACACTAGGATATGTAGAGTTATTATTAGGTGTCGATCAAGGAGAGTCATCAAATAAGGAGAATAAATGAATGTGACTGCTAAACCAAAGAACAAGAAGCCTATATGTTATCATTGTGGAAAATTAGGACATATAATAAACATTTGTAGGAGCAAATTTGGTAAGTCAAATTCTCAACCACAATTCAATGGTAATTTCTTCAATTGAAACAAACAAGTTTGTCAAGAATATGGGTGTAGATCAAAGGTCAATAAGACACCAGTTACTTCTAGATTTGAAGGTTACTATCATACATGATAGAAGTATGATAATAAGGCACAAGATTGCATATCTAAAGTGAAGAACAATTTGACACCTAAATATCATAGAAAAGAATCTAAGAAAGGTAATATCATAAATTGGGATTACAATACTTTAGTAAACTATCAATTGTGTGAAAAGTATGGAGACATTACATAAAATCGTGTTATGGTTCATCTGAAAGGATGATCAAGAAACTAGAATTTTTTTGGACCAATATGTTTCAACTATCAAAAGGTTAGTCGCCTAAGAAGAGGTTGTATGAATTAAGCATCAACACCTAATATTGAAGAGAATGTTGGAAAGACAAAGGTCAATACTAAAGAAGTGAGAAGCTAAATGAATCAAACCTAGAAAAAAAAGATTGAAGAAGGCAATAGTTCAAATGATGAAGTTGTGATCATCCAATCCAATTGATTAGGTTATTCCCCCACCTCAAACTAAGTAAAGAGATAAGTATGGAACTATTTTTCAAATTGATAAATCTTACATCAATTCCTAGAATAAATTCTCTAAAGTCCAAATCTGCATGATAATGGATCCACAAGGACAAGATTGAAGTTTGAATTGAGTAGTGTATTTTGGTGTTGAGTTGAGTTGTTAACGTTGACCAAGTGTTAGCAATGAATTTCAGAAATGTTAAGAAACTGAGTTGAAATGGTAGTTATTACTAAGTTGAGGTTTTGACTAAGTTGATGGAATTAGAAATTGTGATAATTGAGTTATTCTGTGTTGCTGGAGATAGTTTTATCTCACCCACTATTTGTATAGAGCATTGATGAGGCCCTAATATTGAAATTTTGAGGTATACATCAAGTTTTTCAAGTCATTTTGAGAAGACAACAATTGATTTTTTAGAGAATAAAGTGAGTCTGATGATTTGGAGATCTTTCAATAAAGATTGCAAGAGATTCAAAGTGTGTCATTAGCAGTTGTTGTGAGTTGGGAAGCAATTATGTGGTTGCTGAGTTGCATAGAAATTGTGTTCAAACCCTAAATTTGAATAAATGGCATCAAGATCTGATGTAGGAGCATCCAGAGGTATAAGGGCAATCTTGTGTCACCCAAAAAAAATGTACATAGACTTAGTTTCTATTTCATGTGTTTTCATTTCTGGACACCCATTTGGGTCAAATAAAGGTTCCAACTCTCACAGTTCCACTATCAGTGTGCTAGAAAATCCCAAAAAATAGGAGCATGTAATTGGGAAATAATTTTGGTAAACTAGAAGGTGTGAATTGGCCAAATGAATGTAATTGTGATTTAGAACATTCCAAAAAAAGAATCAGGTCAAAAGGCCCCACGGTTTGAAAGTTATTGTAATTTTTTGAGTTTTGGAGACCTCCTAAGAATGCTTCAAAGTCAATTTAGGGGCATTAAATGACCTCAAAAAGGGCCAAAAAATGGGGGACAAGTGAATGCTCCTCCATAAGGCTATAGAGCACTTTGAGAGCTTTTCGAAAATGTAAACGATTCATCAATCGGAGCTACGGTTCAAAAGTTATGCCTCCTGAAAGTTTGATTACCGTTTTTGGATTCTTCTAGATTTGCGCCAACTTCTAATGCAGCTTCTAGAGCCTTCTATTTGGTCGGTGGATGCCTACTAGCACTTTCTAGAATGTATTCCTAGTCCATAACCCTTGAGGGTCTATTTAAGGAGATTCCTGGCATTGTAGAAGGCAGTTTGGAGTGGAGTTTGAGAGGAGGTGCTGAAGGGAGAAATTATCTCCACATTTATGCTATTGTAAGCCCTTAGGGCATGTTTTGAAGTTTATTTTCTCTGTACTAAATGTACTAGCTTATTTTTTAGTTAATACAATTTCCCTTTTTCTGTTTTGTCCATTCTGTTCTTGGGTTGTGTCCCGATCAAGATCATCTGCAACTGAGAAGAATACCTATTTAAAGGTTAGTAATACTTAAGTAGTGAAGAACGATGTTTGTCCACTACTTAAGTACAAGACATATCTCGAGATAGTGATGACGGGTGATCCCTTAGGTGCCCTATCATTAATCCCACCTAGAATTATAATGATTCATGATGTTAGGTCATGTTACATGGGTAAAGTGTTGGAAATATATATGGGAAAGTAAGTTCTAAGAGCGTGGTGTAGGGTGAGTCAACACTTAAATTTTTTACCTCTAAAACAATTCACCATACATCCATCTCATAATTTTACATGTAAACTAAAATAAGTAACCATGCATCACATCCATAGTATAAAGTAAACCAAAGAATTAAAAAAATGATTTAGTTACCCAGAAACCCTCCAATGAGAAGGTAAAACTGGGGTGGGGATGATACCCACAACTCTTCACTACTGCAATAATAAAGTGTGGCCAATTATGGCTACAGAGTTTTGATCATAAACTATGATCTACCCTATGAAAGGTCTTCCCTATTAAAGGCTTACAAGATTATTAGGTATCACCTTGACTAAAGGATTTCAACTTACAATAAGTTAAGCACTCTATTAGGATATTTACAAAAGCCTGTTAAGATTACTTTGTTAAGAGATTTACTTTGTATCACCTATTAGAATGATTCAACACTTGATCCTTTGGTTAACACCTTGCTACGTGATGTCAAATGTCCTCTTTACTATTAATCTTTTGATCCTCTTGATTAGATCTATCTTCTCAAACTAATTTTGCACTATACAACTTTGTCTTAGCCATCTTCTCCACCATGAATTACATCTACACTATTAGCATTCATCCCTTCATACTGCTCCTTAAGGTTTACCTCCTTAAATAGGTATTGTGGAGATGTGATAGGTCACAATCAATAGTTGTGGTTGATCCTTATTACTACCTAATTGCTTCCCTTTTTTGATTGGTTACATGTAACACCTTGGGATGTGTAATATGACTAGATCCTTATGTCCTATAATAAAAAATTCAAGTTCATGTTAGCCAAAAATGGTTTACATAGAAGTTTGTGTCTTAACTAACAACTATGTCATTGACTAGTTACTTGACATCAATAGGCTCTGATGCTTGGCCTTTACTATGCTCTTTATGCTTATACTTTGCTTCTAATAACTTGACACTTACTATTACTTGACACACACTATTTACTCAAAACCTTCTATTTGCTTGGCACCTAAGTGACTCGACACATAATGATTTCTCAGCACCTACTACTAATTAACACTAATTGCCATATTACTTAGCATGTATTATCTGGGCACTTATGCTTGGTATACACTATGCACTCGGCTTGCACTATTCTCTACTAGATAATGACTAACTATTTTTTCACTACCTTTTCAAAACCAAAATGAGATCAACAATATCCCCCTTTGACATGAATGGAAAAAACACTGGCATGGCATATACACTTGTATTTCATGCATAATTCAGACAATGTATCATCTCTACTTGACTTCTATACAAAATTTTCAAAATCTTTGAAATTTGCAAAAATGTTGTCTCTCATACCTTATTAGTCCCCTTGAGTAAATAATTCCTTTCATTTTTGTAACTCCTTTTGAGTAGATATCTACCTTGACAAAATTTCACCAAAATTTACAAAATCCCCTTTTTTGACACTTATGTCATTTGGGTGGTACACTTATAGTTTATTTGTCCAAAAATGGCTTGTGTAATTCCATTATGATTCTCAAAGCTAAATCCCAATTATCACTGGTTGTATCTAGAGACTGGAGCTGAATTTCTAGATGTGCTGCCATGTCCACTAGACCTTCATGTATTGAAAGATGAGAATATTTCTTAATCAATATTTTCACAAAGGGTAGTTCTTTCTACAAAACTTTTATGTGAGGGGTCAACATGGACTATATATTGATCAATGTAGATCTTGTATTTTCATCTTTTGCTTGCAACTTGGCAAGTCTACTCTATGTTAGCAATAATATTTGAAAATGAACTTGACTAGTGCTAGGAGATTGCCTTAATGTAGTACCTTTTAATTGTAAATCTCCTTGTAACTGGTCAATTGATTATTGAGTCTCTTTAGTAAAGATATCAACATTACATAATTTAGTGTATAGAGAAAAAATATTATCCAAAACTTTCTTCACACACTCCATCGTGGTTGCTAAATCAACCTATCTTAGTGCAGTGACACTAGATATCTTGTCCATAACCTTAATGTGAAATCTCTTCTCAAACCATTCCAATAATTTGATGTTTGACTCTATGTCCTCATCCTTTATTTTATCAACTATATGTACAAGTTTTTCTATAATTGTCTTATTGGAAAATGAATTTGGAATATCAAAAGAATCTATAATTTTTTTTTTGATATCATGTAATAATTTTATTTGCTTGTGCTCCCTTCTTAAGATTTCTTGCCTTTTCTTTCTCTATGAAGCCTCTTGAAGAACGCTCATTTCTTCAATTGTGATAATTGTTATATCAAACTTTAGTAGAAGGATCACCTCATCTAAACTCATATCCTCAAATGATGTAGTTTCAACACTCTTGGTTGTGCTAGTACTCGACCTTGCTATCGACAATAGTGTTTCTTATGTACTCAACCTTTGAAGATCTAGCTGGTAGGTAGAGGTCTAGTGACTAATAAAGTGACTAGTTTCTGTACAGCTACCTTTTCCTCTATTTCAATAGTTTTCTTATTCTCTTCTCTTTGTTTATCATCCTTCTAATTTTCTTCCTTGTCCTTTTTCTCTTCATTACCCTCTTTTTTTATAATAATGAGTGCTAGTAAACCTGAACTTTGTAGAAACAAAAATGATGTAATTGGTGTTACTCTCTGTCTCTTTCATCTAAATGACTATTGTAGTCATTACATATGGTGCATTTGTAGTCCCATATTTCTGTTCTAGGTTTACACTTTGATCTATTATTTGTTCTTTTGATTCCTTCTCCTTCACTTCTACAACCATGAGTGGCACTAAAGATGTGTCTTTTTTTCTATCTCAGTGGATGCAATCTTAACTATTTAAGATTCATTAATCCTTACCAATATAGGGTTTGAGCATGGAAATTTTTTATTGTTGAATTCCAGTTGTAGTTTCTTTATGTCCTCTTCACTTTTTGGATTTATATTTTGTGTAGTATTATTAGTTATGTCCTCAATAGTTACAGAGTCATGTTGACTCTCTTTCTCTCCATATGATGGACTGGTGCTTGGCATTTGAACATATGCTGCACCTTGTGTTTCTTCTTCAATTGTGTCATCTGTTTCCTCAATTGTATCTTCCTTTTCCATTTCTCCATTCTCTTCCATAGTTTTGGTGGATAACCCATAGATAAATTTCCAAAGTAATGTGCTCTGGGTTATCACCTCTTCAAAATATGAAAAGTTCTATATTTTGGGGTAAATCTACCTTCATATTTCTTCATTTCTTTAGCTATCATTTTCTTATCCAAAGAAGGCATGGCTTGGGCTAATGTAGCCTCTTTGATCTATCTTTCAGTTGTCAAACTAAAATTCTACTTTTGCTCAACTACCTCATAAAGACTTTTTGGAAGAGAGTTAGCAATTTCTAGTGGAGTGGTCTTAAAATTTGCCATCATATCATATATAGTTTCTTTTATATTATTCTTATCTTTATTCCCTAGCTTATCAAAATCTATATGTGAAAATCCAAATAAATTTGCATTGGTTTTTACATTTTCACATAAGTTGTTAATGTCAGATGAAGGCTTATGGCTTACCACTTTGAATTGACTTAAGTCATTAGATTATGTCTTCTCCTCATCAAAGTCAACTTGTGACTTGGACTTTCTCCTTGGCTTCTTAGTAGGCTAGCTTAGCTCTACTATGAAACTCTCTCTTTTTCCTTTAGCCTTTGTCTCTTTAGCTTGTACTATGGAAACCCTTGTGCTTGACCTTTTCAAAGGTACAACTAATTTCTTTTCTATTTTTTTAGCTATTTTCTTTTGTTTCTACACTAGGTTCTATTGTTCATTCCTCTTCTTGCTAGTATCTTCAGGTTCTTCCTTGGCATCCTCTACATCAACATCTTGGTCCTCACCTATACCGTGAGTAAGTTCCAAAGGTCCTTGACCTTCACAACCTTCTTCCTTGACCTTCATAACCTTCTTCTTCTTCTTTTTCTTCACCAAACTTTTCCTTAAGTTTCTTCACCATCTTTTTCTTCTTTCTTATCATTGCTGTAGTTTGCAAGTTAAAGACAATCCTTGATTTTTCTTCCTCATAATTCCCAAAGGATGTAGCATCCTTATCTTCTACCAATAGTGTAGTAATAGTTGTTGAGGCTTCATCAACATTAATCTCATATGGTAAGGGTCTCAACCATCTTACCCTAGGAATTATTGCCTATACATATGTGTAGTCGGCTACAACTAGGAAACAAACATCATTGTAATGTTTTTCCACAAGTGACATAAGAATTCTTGACCTTTGCTTCATAGACTTCTTAAAGTCTTCAAAAATAACTAGTCATTATTGATTCAAAATTTACACCTAGTGTTCAATGAATTCTCCTATCTGTTGAATAATAGATCTATTTGTCTTCCATACAACTTTGCCAAATGTAAGAAAATTTATTTTTCACATAAAAGAATATGCAAATGATGATTGAACCAAACTTACATGAGGCACTCTTAGCTTTTCTAATAGCTTCCAATTTTTTTGACAATTATTAAAGCTGTAGCTCAGCTAGGTCATAGTTGTGATCTTTCTTTGAAATCTTGTAGCCTAGGTTGACCACCATAAAAGATACAATATTTAGTCAACTTGACTGGAAGAGCTTGTGTGCAATCACACACATTGTAAACACTACAATAGGATCTATTATGGTATCAATTGACATTCCATGTTTTTTCCATACTGCTCTAGTATTTTCTCTATTGTTTCTTTCACATTGCTCCTCATACTCTTAGGTCTATCTAGGGTAGGATACCCTATCACTCTGTGAATGATTTAGTTGGATATTCTGATAGGTCCACTCTCCAACCATAGTTGATTTTCATGAATTTGGCTTAACATTATCTTTATCTGCTCGGTCTTGAAAACCTAGGGAAAATCTAGGAGACACGTTAACCCTTTTCGCTCTATGATTTTGTGTTCTTCCTTTAGTACTCTATTCTTAGACAATCTCTAAAGGTGTTATTTCCATATCACCAACCTCACCTACCTTTCATGTATAACAAAATTGTACATCCTAGATCATTAAAAATTTTGGTGGTATCATTGATAATGCACTAGATGGATATCCTTTGTATGTGATCTCAAGAATTGCATAGAATGGAGGTTGTTTCACATCATTACTAATCAATTAAACATTAAAAAATTCTTTTCCTTCTTTCCTAGCTGGTTTTGAGGAACTTTTCACCATTATAATTCACTAGGATTTACAAAACATGAAACAATGTAACTCAACACAAGTTAAATACCTTTCAAATCTATTGAATACTATGAAGTTGTAGTAGAATCTTGTTTGTATATGCTTGAATCTCCTTTCACAATTATTCTTTGAGCTCTTCAAACTTTGGTAAGTGTAAATGACTCATAAATCAGCTAAATAGCCTTAACAACCCTTGCATTTATTGCTTAGTGCTCACATAGCTATAAGCTCAACTACTATAAGGTTTTCAATATGCTTGGCTATCATAGTGAGCTCGGCTATCACTACCATTCCTTCTTTACTCAACAATCACTACAATACTTCCAATGCTTGACAACAACACAAAAAACAACATAATGGTAGAATAACTCATAGTTCTAATCACTTCATTGCATCTTTATTCATGCTAATATAATTTTTTTACACCTTTAAAATTTGGAATTAATGCATAATATATCATTTCAAGTGTTAGTTCCACACATACCTTTGATTGCCTAGTTGAGGTGATGTGATTACTTGATCAATTGGATAAAATGACCTCATCTTGGCTTGATGTGCTGCAATCTTCCTTTTTTTCCATGTCTTTTTCTTTTGCATCTTCACCTTTTCAACATCTACCTTTTCTTTACCTTTTTTGAATTCATTACTTGGTGCAGGTGACCAAGTTGGGTAGTTTCTGTTGACATGACCAACCTTAAGACAACTAAAGCATGTAATATCACTCAATCATCTATTGTAGATCCCTCTAAAATGTGTACCTATGTAGTTTTTGGGAACATGTCCATATTCTTGAAAATAGTGATAACTATACCTTGTATCATAATCCCAATTGTAAGAATTTCCATGATGTTGGACCTTTCATGTTTGATGTCCACTTTGGTTTAGATTTGAATTCATATGCTTTGTGTCCATACTTATGACAGTTGTAACAATATGCTTCAAATATTTTATTTTTAATGGTCTTAGTCCTACATTCATGTGCTTGATGTCCTTTCTTGTTGTAGCTATAGCACCATCCTCTGTATTTCTCCTTAGGGTTTTGATTGCCAATTTTTCTCCTACAGACATTTGTTGTGTGACCCAAATTTCCACAACTATGGAAAGTGGATTTGTTGGTCTCTCCTTTGTTATTTCTTTTTTCACCACATCTAGATGATTCTCCTTCTTAAGTAGTAGAATATTCCAGTCTAGTAGTATCACTATTTTCTCTTGGTGACTCATTAGTTTTTCAAAGTACTTTATGGCTTCACTAGGTTTGTTAATATTTTCCTTTTCTTTCTTCAATTAATTCTTCAATATTTTGTTCTAGTTTTGCAAAGTTGTGATCTCAATATCTTTCCTATTTAGTTCTTGGTTTGTGATCATTAGTTAATTTAATAAGTCCAGTTGAGTGTTTGTCAGCTTTTGCACATTTGATGTCCTCTCCTCAAGCCTATTTTCTAGTAGTCTTTTATCTTCTTCAATCACGAATTTGTCTTCTTCATCTTTCTTTTTTAGTTTAGTCATCTCACATAGCATTACTAATTGAGCTTCTTATTCCCTTTTTAGATTCCTAACTTCTTCATTTATGCCACCATTCTTTTCCATTAGATCTGCAATTACTGCATAAAATTCTTCTGAGTTTTTGTCCTCAAACAATCTAGTAGTTCAATTTCTTGATATTGGGTATCATTTTGTTTCATAGCTATTTCCTTTCTCCTTCTTAATGACTGTTGTAGTTCATCTCTTACTTCATTCAACTAGTGTAGAACAAGTTGTATTTCAATCTTTTGGTTCTCAATAATCTTTCCCAATTTGTTGACTTCCATCTTCAAGATCTTACCTCTCAAGTTGTCAAACTTTTCTTTCAAGAGAATTGGGCTATAATACCAATTGTTGGAAATATAAATGTGAAAGTAAGTTCTGAGAGAAAGGTGGGGGGGTGAATCAACACTTAAAAATTTTACCTCTAAAACAATTCACCATATATCCATCTCATAACTTAACATGTAAAATAAAATAAGTAACCATGCATCACATCCATAGCATAAAGAAAATCAACACATAACAAAAATGATTTGGTTACTCAAAAACCCTCCAATGAGAAGGTAAAACTAGGTTTTGGATGATACCCACAACTCTTCACTACTGTAATAATAAAGTGTGGCCAATTATGACTACAAAGTTTTCATCATAAACTATGATCTATCCTATGAAAGGTCTGCCTTGTTAAAGGCTTACAAGACTATTAGGTCTCACCTTAACTAAAGGATTTCAACTCACAATTAAGTAAACACTCTATAAGGAGATTTATGAAAGCTTGTTAAGACTACTTTGTTAAGAGATTTACTCTGTATCACCTATTATAATGATTCAACACCTGATCCTTTGGTTAGTACCTTGCTTCTTGATGTCAAATCTCCTCTTTACTATTAATCTTTTTATCCTCTTGATTAGATCTATCTTCTCTTACCTTTCACTACTTATCTATATTATTCTCAAATTGATTCTACATTGTATAGCATTGTCTTAGCCATCTTCTCCACCATGAATTCCCTCTACACTCTTAGAATTCATCTTCTTTGTGCATGGTACTCTTCCTTAGGATTTTCCTTCTTAAATAGGCATTGTGGAGATGAGCTAGGTCATAATCAATGGTTGTGGTTGATCCTTGTTGCCACCTAATTGCTTCCCTTTTCTTATTGGTTACATGTAACACCTTGGGATACATAATATGGCTAGATTCTTATCTCTAATAATAAAAAATTCAATTTCATGTCCACCAAAATGGGTTTACATAGAAGTTTGTGTGATAACAAATAACTATGTCATTGACTGGTTACTCAACATCAATAGGCTTGGATGCTCAACCTTTATTGTGCTCTTTATGTTGATGCTCAACTTTTGAATAACTCAATACTTATTATTACTCAACATTTGAATCACTCAACACACATTGTATACTCAACACCTTTTGTTTGCTCAACACCTAAGTGACTCAGCACTAATTGCCATATTATTCGACATGCATTGTCTAGGAACTTATGCTCAACATACAATATACACTCAACTTGCATTATTATCTACTAGATAATGACTAAGTGTTTTGTCACTGCCCTATCAAAACCAAAATGAGACCAACACAAAGTAGGAGAAGTAAAGGATTATGAATTAAAACTTTCATATGAAAATTTGTGTAAAGAGGAAGTGTTGAAGGAACATCATAAGCATATTTATGAGAAAAGGGTTGACTCATGCCATAAATTTCTTGAGAAACTTCAAAATAGAATGGATTAAAATTGTGCTAATTAGGATTTGTGATATGCAATTATGGCTAGAAAATGGACCAATGAAGACCACCAAACAAATCATCCACCATGTGGCTGGTTACCCTGTTAGAGATATGAAGAAGACTATGAGATGTCAAATAATAGACATCATTAAAGAAAATACCCTAGTAGTATGAAAAAATAGAGGATTACCAATCTCTACCATCACTAATGTCTAGATTGAGTTTGAAGTAAGGGTTATAATGCAATTTTTTTATCAATTGATCTGACCTGATAGTGTTTCATGTGTAGCTATAGACCAGGCATGAAAAATATTAAAGAAAGATCATGCTTATGACCTTTCTAAGCTACAATTAAACCAACTATCCAAGAATCTAACAACCATATGGAAAGTCAAGAACACAATGTGTAAGTTTTGGTTATTGATTGTCTACATATTTTTCTATGTTCAAAATTCTTTTCCTACATTTGGAAATGTTGTTTGGGACCAAGGTAGACCAATCACATAAAAAATTAATGAGTACATTCATTAGTTGGGTGATAATTTTAACAATTTTATGGATGGATATTTTAAGGAATTCAAACAAAAAATGAAAAAGAGGACAAAAATACTTAAGTACTTGGTAGATAAGTACTACAATGAAGTTTGTTTTCTTGTTGACACAAACTATACCTATGTACATGTATTGATTCCTAGGGTTGCATGGTGAGTACCTTCATTACAAAAATTACTATATTTTTGGTATAGGAGGTTGATAAAAATGAAGAACCTTTTGGAGAATATGAGGATTCTAAGTTTAAGATCACATTAGATTTGAAGATTGCAAAGATAAATAGGA
Source organism: Cupressus sempervirens (assembly GCA_028749045.1). NCBI lineage: Eukaryota > Viridiplantae > Streptophyta > Pinopsida > Cupressales > Cupressaceae > Cupressus > Cupressus sempervirens. The sequence continues at coordinate 1,332,324 of CM053787.1, forward strand.
AAAGAAAAAGTATGATTAAGGATGTGGAGAAGACATTGGGTGAAGATGCAGAGAAGGAGATGCTTTTGGAAATTATAGAAGGACATGGTAAAGATAGGATTGGTAGTAATAGTGATGATGATGATGGAGAGGATAATGAAGAATAGGAAGAAAATACAGAAGTAAAAGGCAAAGATATAGTGGATGCCAAGCCATAGGCTGAAAGGAAGAAGAAAATTATAATTGGTAAGCCCTAAGTCAAGAAATGTTTGAAAAAGGTAGTAACAAATCTTGCCCTTACACCATCAAGGGTTACTAGGATAAGAACTAGGGTGGCTACCACTATAACTAAGGTCAAGCCCAAGAAAGGAATGGTTAAGATTGTCAAGCTTATTCAAGGAAAAAGGCTCATAAAGAGGAAGATTACTACTAAAGAAGAGGCCAAGCCAAGGAAGCCTACAAAGAATCCCATTAAAAAAAGTAATGATGGATAAAGATGAAGAAGAAGAGGATGCAGATATGATAGAATCTGATGGCATTAGTTAGTTTAGAGTTGTTGTATACAACCCACCAAAGGAAATTGATGAGGCATGTGAAAATATCATAGGTAGTGTTGGTTTATCAAGTATGAAAAGTTGAGAAATACTGATAAGGTCAATATTGAAGAAGCATTAGTTGATATGATGGAAAAATTTAAGACTACTCCATTCGAGATAGAGAATAATATTTCTAATGATTTGTAAAATAAAATTGATGAAATGTGGAAATATGCAATAATGACCAAGAGATAGATTAGAGAGGCCAAATTAGCTCAAATAATTCTTGAGTTGACTAAGAAGAAAATGACTAAAGCAATGGAAAGTATAGGAACATATTTCTACCTAAAGAAAAAGCATTCTTGAAACTTAGTAATAAAATAGAACATATCATGCATGAAAGAAAAATGATCTAGAAGAAGATCTATGGCTTAATTCTTAAGGATGATTTTGAATAGGATCCAAAATAAATTGAGTTGGATAACCAAGAATATTATTATGATGACATTGGAAATGTGGAGGAAGCAATATAGGGAAATGTTTAGGAAAGTGAGAAACAAGAAATAATCACTATTTAAGGTGAACTTGCAGATAATCGAAAGGATGTGAGTTAATTGGCCAAGCAAGAACTGAAGGAGGAATCTATTGGAAATATAAATGGAAAAGTAAGTTCTGAGAGGGGATGCACTTAAAACTTTTACCTCTAAAAAAATTCACCATACATCCATCTCATAACTTAACATGTAAACTAAAATAATTAACCATGCATCACATCCATTGCATAAAGTAAATCAACACATAACACAAATAATCTACTTAACCAGAAACCCTCCAATGAGAAGGTAAAATTGGGGTGAGGATGCCAACCACAAATCTTCACTATTGCATTTGTAAAGTGTGACCTATTATGGCTAAAATTTTTTTATCATAAACTATAATCTACCCTATGAGAGGTATGCCCTATTAAAGAATTACAAGACTTGTTAGGTCTCACATTGAGTAAAGGATTTCAAACTCACAATTAAGTAAGCACTTTGTTAGGAGATTTACAAAAGCTTGCTAAGAGTACTTTGTTAAGAGATTTACTTTGTATCACCTGTTAGAATGATTTAGCACCTGATCCTTTAGTTAGCACCTTGCTACTTGATGTCAAATCTCTTCTTTATTTTTTATCTCTTGTTCCTCCTGGTCATATCTATCTTCTCTAAACTTTCACTAGTTCTCTCTATTCTTCTCAAATTGATTCTATATTCTATAACTCTATCTTAGCTATGTTCTCCACCATGAATTCCCTTTACACTCTTAGCATTCATCTCCTTCATGCATGGTTCTCCTTGTTAGGGCTTAGCTCCTTAAAGAGGCATTTTGGAGATGGAATAGGTCATGATAAATGGTTGTGGTTGATCCTTATTGCCACCTAATTGCTTCCCTTTTCTAGATTGGTTACATGCATTGCATAGGTATGCATAATATGAATCAATCTTTATCTCTTATAATTAGAAAATTGTATTCATGTCAACAAAAAATTGTTTGCATAGAATTTGTGCCATTCAAAACAACTATATCTTTGACTGGTTACTCGACATTAATAGGCTCTAATTCTTAGCCTTCACTATGCTATTTATGTTGATACTCAACTTTTGAATAACTCAGAACTTACTATTTCTCAACACTTGAATCACTCGACACATACTATTTTATCAGCACCTTTTATTTGCTCAACACTTGACTAACTTGGCACACATTGATTGCTTGAACCTACTAGTGCTTGACACTAAATTTCATATTACTCAACATGTATTGTATGGCCACTTATGCTTGACATACATTATGCACTCAACTTGCATTGTATCTTTGCTAGATAAATGACTAAGTTTTTTGTCACTTCCTTGTCAAAACCAAAATGAGATCAACAAAAACTCCTACTCAAATGCATGTTCATGTTGAGATGGCAGACCCTAATCTAGTAATTATACAAGGCAAAAAACATCTAAAGATTAGAGAGGGAGATACTACACAAGTAAAAAATATTATATGAGATACATATACTATTCCTATTGTTTCACATGTGAAAGAACAAGAAGAAATAAAGAAGGATGTCAGTGTTGCCAAGCAATAGGATGTGTCAGCCATTGAAGATCATATTGCACAAGAACTAGATCAAAAGAATGATAATAGTCAAGGAAATGACAATGCTACAACTGGAGAAGCTAAGATAAACAAGAACCAAAATGTACTAGTAGAGAAACCTACCATTGGTGAAGTAAGACCAAGTACTTCATGACCTTACATTGGGGGAGAAAGGAGGTTGGAAGACTAAGTTCAAATAATGAAGTCACCCCTATAGTTGTACAGGATAAAGATAATGCACCTGAACAATAGGTGATTTTTATTCTAGAACAAAATAATAACAACAAAAAAAGAAAACAAGATGTGGATTTGAAAGGAGTTATATAGACCAAGTGTAGAGATTCTCACACAAAGTCTACAATTATATATGCTAAGCTTTAGTACCTTAGATTCAAAGGGGAAAAGAAAGACTAAATCTCCTCGAGGTATACAAGGTAAACTTGTTATGCTTGATGAAGTGATTGTGATTCCAAAGTGGGACACCAATAATTTAACATATGATCACATGATTACACTTCAAGAGCTATTGGCCAGAAAGACAAAGAAAGAAGGGATGAGAAGGGAGTATTAACAAAAGAAAGTTCTATATGAAATTAGAGATATATTTCTTGAGTCTATTGATGTTGAGAACTTGAATGATCATGAACCTATAGTTGAACAATTATTTCAAATAGTTAAGAAACTTAATGAATCAGATATTGATGACAATGAAAAGTTACTACAATGGTTAGAAAGGAAATATGAAAAGAAATTCATGACAAAAGTGGAAATAAAGATTGTTGTAAGGCATGTAGAACTATCTCATTTTGTAAATAATTTGGAAGCTATAGTAAAAAATTTACTTACATTTTTCAAGAATTGTGTGATGTTTCATATTTCACAAAGAAATTAAAGGGAAATCAAGATTAAATCAAGGAAGATTTGAAGTATAGTTCACATACATTGGGCATGAATGCAAGTTCAATTTCTATTCATTTTTCTAAATTGGGATTTATAAAAGGAAGACAAGAAGAATTGATGGCTTAAGATAGCACAATAAGAGTTAATCTCATTTCCATTTAGGTCATGTAGGCATCTCAGTTAGAGGTTATGCAAATACATTTAAATAATGCTAAGGAGTTAGTTTAGAGAGATCTAAATCTTTCTATTGTGGATAATTTGGTGGAGGTTTCTACTAAGTTAGAAATTGAAATTCAAACTCTTAAATCCTTAAGAACAAGTTGGGATAATGCATTAGTGATGATTTTGCATATTCACGAACCATTTTTGGAGAAGTATGGTTTGATACCTACTCCCCAACAATAACCATGAAAAAAAAGAGGGAAATTATGTTGATCAAGAATAGAGGAAGTAAATAAAGATTTCTCATGTTTATACTGAGGAATAGAGTTAGAGGATATTGAGTTAAGGAATGAAACACATCCATGAGGGGGAGTTTTGGAGTTTTGAGGCTTTTTTATGACTAAAATGTTGATAATGCTAAGTTTTTTTGCCACTAATACCAAAGGGGGAGATTTTTGTTCCCTAAGGAAAAGGTTTCTATTAGTTTTAAACACTTAGTCATTCGTAAGGCAAGATTGGTTCGTCATCACTGTAATTGAGTCATCCTATAAAGGCCAAGTAATGTAATGAAGACTTGTACATATTTTAGTTAGTGCCTAGAAGTAGATACTACCAAGAAAGAAAAAAGTCACTAAGTACTCTAGTATTAGTTGAGTTGGTTAGAAGATAGTATATTTTCTAAGTGTATACATATGTTGAGTAGAGTTGAAGCCAATTGATAACATGTAGAATAGACATGATTAAGTATTAGTAAGATATTAGTGTCGAGTAATCTAGTTAAATATTTTTGTTTGGAATGACACAAAATCTTGTGTAAACCATTTTTTCTATGTTGTAGATGTATTTCTATGATCAATAAGTTTGTTAAAGAGATAATTAGGTTTTTAATTATGAATCATTGATCCCTATACAAAGACACTAGCCAATCATAAAATTGCAAGGACTATACAAAAAAAGGGATGAATCTAGATCATTTATTAAGATCTAGAAGCTTCAATAAATAACTATTTAAGGAGGGTTTTAGACAAGACCTAATTCAAGTGTGTTTGATGAGTATTTGGATGCATGCAAAGCTAAAGGTAAGCCAGGTAGAGTGATCGAGCAATGCAATGAACAATTAAGAGTAGAATCATAAAAGATCTATCATAGAGAGGTGATATCTTATTTGATAGAGGTGATCTTTCATCAACATTCAAGTGAAAAATGAAAGATTAGGTATTGATACATTTTAACATGTGTTTTGGAGTAAGTCTCCTAATAGAGTGGTCTTAACAAACCTTTGGAAATATCCCAACATAGTACTCAATTTGTTGTGATATTAAATTATTTAATCAAGGTAGACCTAACATTCTTATAAGTTGTTAATAGGGAAGACTCCTCATAGGGTAGATCATAAGAAGTGATCAAATATTATAGCCTTAACAAGCATACTTTATTGTTGAAGTAGTGAAGATCTTTGTGGGTGTCATCCACATTGTAGTTTTACCTTCACCTTGGAGGGTTTCTGCATTACCAAATCTTTGTGTCAAGAAATGTATGTGTTTGTGAGTTTTATTCATGCAATTAGATGTTAGATCTTATATTATATTGCTGTGAATTTTTGATTTGGTATATTATTAAATAGAGATAAGGGTTAATGGTGAAGTTATCAAATATGGTTCATGTTTGAAGTGTTAAATTTTTATGCATCCCAATTCACCTCAGAATCTTACTTTCTCTATTAGATCTCTAACACTAAATACATAAATTCTTGTAGAATGAACTAGGAACATTGAGAATGTAAAAGAAGTACAAACACCTATAAAGGTATATGTCATTGACACATCAAGTGGTTAATGTCATGGAAGAAACACTAAATTGACAAAGAAAGATGGCAAAATGACCATCACGAAACCCTCCATGGAACTTTATAATGTAGTACATGTTGATTGATGGAAGTATAAACAAGATACTGAAGGGGGGGGGGGGGAGTGAATTAGAATCTTAAGTTCTTTTTCTTTTCATTAATTCATTTACACATTCACTAGTTATCTTCTACATATAAAAATTATAATAATAAACTTTTTGTAATATGTAAATTTGATCTATCACATGCATGAAAATAAACACATAACACAATATTGGTTATCCAAAAACCCTCCAAGGTGAAGGTAAAACTAGGGTGGGGATGATACCCACAAATCTTCACTATTGTAGTAATAAAGTTAACCTATTAGGGTTACAATGTTCGATCATAAGATATGATCTAACCTATGAGGGATATGCCCTATTAAAAGAGTTTAAGACTACTAGGTCTCACCCTGTTAGAGGGTTTAACACTTAGAATAAAGTAAGGACTCTATTAGGATATTTACAAAGATCTGTTAAGACCACTCTATTAAGAGACTTACCCTAATTCAAGTTGATTAAAATTGATTCAGTACCTTACTCTTAGTATGCTCTATAAGCTGATTTCATGTTGTCTCCTTGCAAACTGATCCTCTCTTCTAATTTTATAAACACTTGTCTTTCCCTTCATTTCTCTAAATAGGTCACTTTCTCTATTAAGGGATAACAAAACACTTCCACTGACTTCTAATCTTGATCTTGATCCTTCACACTTGTATATCACTCCTTGTCTATCACACTATTCACATCTCTTGTTATACACTCTCTTCTCCTCTCATGCATACTCCCTAGTTTAAATCTTCTCTATTTAAAGAGTTACGTAAAGGGAGATACTCATATTTTTCCTCTTCATTTGAGTCATTTATCACAAAACATAGGGATGTATGATCTAAGTCATAAATGTTTAAAAATCTCTATACCAATCTCTACAAATATTAAACATTCCTTCCATGTCAGCTTGAAAATGATTTACCTCAAAATCTATATCATTTCATACTTTGATGTACACTCTTCATTTCTTGACCTTTACTATTTTATGATACTCAACATGTTTGATGCTTGATCTATATGGTGCTTGGCATGTACTATGTAACTCAACACTTATATGCTTGAACTGCTCAGTCGACATTGAGCTTGACTCATATATCAAATAATCGGTGACATTACACTTACTTGGCTCCTATAGAGCTCAATACATACATACTTATGTACATGAATAAACCTGTATTGAGTAACTTAGTCACAGTGATGACCATCTAACTCTGCCTAGTAAATGACTAAGTGTTTAGCAGTAATAGGAAACAATAGTTAGAGATACCAACAATATCCCCCTTTGACATTAGTGGAGAAAACACTTTTTCATATTTACATTGTTACATATAAAATATAATATGAGTACTCCTCCTAAGTCTTATGACTTATGCCAAAATGAATAATAAATGAGTAATGCACAAATGAACATGTGTCCACATGCTTTGCTAACTACTTTATGACAACAATTGTTTTATGACAAAAAAAAATTCCCCCTTATTTTTGAACACTTATATCATGGATGTTGGGGTTGAATTGGTGGAAGAAAAGCATATTTATAAATAAATGTATGATGAACATAGGTGATCATGGAAAGTGCATGATCCCATGTGGTTCTTGCGACCTCCAAAATGTGATTCTACAACTTTAATCTTGTAGCTAAGTTAATTAAGTTATCAATCACTAAAAGATTGTGATTTTTTTGATAAGATCCTAGGTTGATTTCATCTCCCTTTACATGACCTCTAAATTGTTAGTGTCATTTTTTATTTTTCCTATTTTGATAGGTTTTTCCTACACTTTTAATAATCTCGCTTAGGTTAATAAAGCATGTCTTATTAGGTGAATGGTTGTGAGGTGTCACCTTCCTACATGTGAGCATCCATTAGCTATCTTGGGAAGATACTTTGCTATCTTTAGTCCAATAGATGGTTGCTCCTCATTGGTTGGTATTGCCACCTCCTCCCTCTTCCTAGCCTATATAAGCATGCTACCTGGCTTGTATTTGCAACTCTTGTTTTTGCATCCTCCTAATGCTATTTTGCTTCCAGCATTTGCATTACTCTCTTGGAGACTAACTCTATGATGCTATTTTGATTTTGTATCATTTGCATTCATAGTTTAGATATTTACTCTTTGCACTAGTTTTCTGGGTTATTAATCTTTTCAGATTCTAACATGGTATCAGAGCTTTTCTATGTGCAAGAGTAGATTTTAGTTTCCTTATTTGAGAGATTCTGGGGGGGCAAATAAACTTTATTGAAGTTTTTTGAAAAACGAAGTATGCTCTTCTCTTGCATCTTTGGATGATCCTGAGAATCAGAAAAGTTTTGACAAAAACAGTTTTTCTCTGGGGTTTCAATCTCAAATCTGACAACCAACTTACATATTTGGAGTTTTCAATCAGTTTTGCAGGTTCCAGCATGCCATTGATGGACTTAAGAAGCTGATCCAGCATTTGCATGTCATATTTTGGTTGCTGGGGTCATTTTTTTATTTTTGGTGCCGTTTTTTACTGTTAAAGGCGTCTGATTTACACTACGACAACATCTTCTGTACATCAGCAAGAAAAATGCTTTCTGGGTTTTGTTCACAGCCCCGAAAAACCATCTGGGTATCTTTTAGATTTTGCATGCAAGCTTTATATTTTTCAAAATCAAGCATGCAAAGCTACAGCCATACCCCTCTCCGTTGGCAGTCGCAGATTTGAATGCAGTTTTCAAATGTGTCGTTCTTGCTCATACGGACTCCAATTTTGATGATTCTTGTTATGAACTTGGCTATTTTTTTGTGCTCTATCCACTAGTGGAGTTGTTTTTTGATTTTCATGCATGAATTCTTTAGAAATTGTAGATTCTCAGCCGTGACTGTGCACAGTTCTCGTTTTGGAAACTTCGGAGGATCATAACTTTCTCATACGACCTCGTATCGAGGTGATTCTTTTTTTGAAAGTGCATGATTTTTTGATTAGATCACATTGGTGCTATTTATTTCCTTGATTATTGTGCCCAAGTTTCACTTCTAGCATATGCTCTTCATGAGGGTTTGTAATGCATTGAAATCAAGACCACTAAGTAATTATTTCTAGTGGTAGTTGTAAATGCACTAAAATAAAGTGCCAAATCATATTTCTTTGAGGGGGGGTTCTTTGATTGAGTAAAGAGGGGGGGGCATTGTCGTGGCTGGGTTCTCTTCTTTTTAGCATTTCTTCTCTGCATTTCTTCATCATGGATCAAACAAATATGCCCATCCTAACTCCATACAATTACTTTGAGTGGAAATCACGCATGACAATTCACTTAAAGAAAGCTGGATTAAATAGGATAACTATGGGACTTGAAACTGAACCTACTAAAGATGAAGACAAGCCTAAGTGGTTTAACAAATGTGATGAGGCATATGGAACATTGTGTTTGTCTGTTTCTCCTGACTTGCTATTTCACATTGAGTCTTTGGATACACCAAATGAAGTATGGACAAAGCTAGAGACACTATTTGGCACACAAGATTCAATGAGGGGTCATATGTTGGAAAATGAATTAATTAGTTTGAGTCCAGGAAATTTCAACACAATCCAAGATTTCTTCACCAAATTGAAATCACTAAGGCTACGGTTAAAACAATGTGGAATTGAAAAGAAAGATGAACAACTGATTCTTAGTATTCTCTCTAAGCTAAGTTCAGAATATTCTGTGTTTGTTTCTACCTTCTATGCTACTAAGGGTGCACTTGGTACTCAATTCACCATGCCATCTTTAGATGATTTTGCTGTTAATCTCACTCGAGAACAGGACAAGCTAATCCAGATGGGCATTCTTAAGTCCTCTAAGTCACATGCCTTGGCTGCCAACCAAGGCACAAAAGAACAACAAGGACAAAGTAGTAACAACAATAGTAAGGATAAGAAACAAAAGAATAGCGAGGAGAAGAAGGATCAGATATCGATTTCTTCAAAAGCAACTATTGATACACCATCTTCCAAGGGCAATATGCCTAAGAAAGAAAAGGTCAAATGTGCCTATTGTAAAAGACCTAGTCATGATGAACATAAATGTTTGCAGAAACAACTTGATCACTTGACATACATTCTTGAGAAGAATAATATCACTATTCTTGAGTCTATCAAACAAAGTTCTAATGAAGGGTCTAACAAAGAAAAAGAAAACAGCAAGGGGAAAGGAAAGGGCAAGGCCCTTTTTGCAGTTGCTTCCTCACCATCCACTTGGGTTCTTGATTCGGGTGCTTCACACCACATGGCTTCATCTAAGGAAGAAATTGCATCCTTGGAGCAATGTACTATGCCTTCTATGTTGATGGGTGACAACACTCCTATTGAGGTGTGTGGGAGAGGGTCTGTTGATGTGGGGGATGGCACATTCCATGATGTTCCTTATGTACCCTCATTGTCAACTAATCTCCTATTGGTACACCAGATCACTCACACAGGTTTAGGCAAGCGGGTTGAGTTCACTCCTGATTCAGTGGAGATACGTGAGTTGCACAATGATTCTACAATTGCAGTTGGGAGAGCAGATCATCAGTCAAGACTCTATATGTTTTCTCACCTTGTTCCTGATCCTCCTTTGACTATTTTTCTCACTCACTCTAATGATGTGAGCAGATTATGGCATGAGCAGTTTGGCCATCTTAACTTCCACTACTTGCATCAGCTTAACCAGCAGAGCATGGTCACAGGGTTGCCTTCTACTTTGACATTGGAGTCACTTGGAATACATGATAGATCTTCTGATGGGTCAGATTCACTTGAGCAGTCTTCTACCTCCACTTTTGATGCAGAGAGTGATTCAAAGGACTCACCTCCTTCCTCTCCTAGTCATCATTCACAGGTTGATGATTCTCCTCTAGATTCTCCATCTTCTGGTCCACTTTGGGCTAGACAGACCTTGTAGTTTGCAGGTGATTGGGTTGGGGATCCATCAGACACCAAGCAGACTCGTTCACAATTCCAGGATGCTCTACATATCTTCATTGCTACTACCTCAAATCCACAGTCCTTTCATGAGGCTTCTGGTATTTTTGAGTGGGATACAGCTATGCAGGAAGAGTATAGTTCCTTGATGAGGAACCACACTTGGGATCTTGTCCTTTTTCCTAAGGGAAGAAAACTTGTTCGATGCAAGTGGATCTACCGGACAAAATTTGCAAGCTTTGCTGGAGGTTCAAGATGCTACATCTTTTGGGGGGGGGCTCTTCCTCTTACTTGGAGTCCTAATTTTCTTTGGGGAGTCTCTTTTCTCTCTCTTTTGGGGGAATTTTATGTACATGGGTACCTCATCAGGCTTGACTTGCCGGGACCCATTTCTACATCCACCTAAGCTTCGCTTATGGGGGGTGTTAGTGTCATTTTTTATTTTTCCTATTTTGATAGGTTTTTCCTACACTTTTAATAATCTCGCTTAGGTTAATAAAGCATGTCTTATTAGGTGAATGGTTGTGAGGTGTCACCTTCCTACATGTGAGCATCCATTAGCTATCTTGGGAAGATACTTTGCTATCTTTAGTCCAATAGATGGTTGCTCCTCATTGGTTGGTGTTGCCACCTCCTCCCTCTTCCTAGCCTATATAAGCATGCTACCTGGCTTGTATTTGCAACTCTTGTTTTTGCATCCTCCTAATGCTATTTTGCTTCTAGCATTTGCATTACTCTCTTGGAGACTAACTCTATGATGCTATTTTGATTTTGTATCATTTGCATTCATAGTTTAGATATTTACTCTTTGCACTAGTTTTCTGGGTTATTAATCTTTTCAGATTCTAACATAAATGAGGCATCAACATTTCTTGAATAACAATCAATTTAGATCTCATGTTATTGTCATCTATCTGAAGCTCAACCAATGTGCGAATTCAATAACTTATTGTACTGATCTATACTAGATGTTGTTGACTGTGAAATAATATTGTTAAATCTATTCATCTCATCTTGAATCTTGTGCACTAGTGCATGAATATCATTGGTAAATCTTGGCATGTCTCACAAAATGTTGTACAAATGTTGTACTTTCTATATAAGTTCTGCCATAACCTGTACACATTCTTGTAATTGAACTTTTTTCTTGGCAATTTTTATGGAGAATCTATCCACAACCTTATTCTCAAATCTTCTTGCTGACCAATCCATGAATTTCTCACAGGATTCCATATTACCAACATTTACTTTTTCAACAATATTTACAAGTTGGATAATAATTGGGGCTTCATCATCAAGATTTTGATTATCAAAAGCATTAACAATTGTTTTTAAACATAATATAGTACCTTCTTTTGCTTATGTTCTATTCTTATCTCTTCTTATTGCTTCATTCATCTTTTTCACTTCATGCCTCTTTGTTCTTTGTAACTACCCAACACTCTGATTCATGATGACTAGGTTTGGGAAAACAGTCATAACTTTTTATTGCACTATTGGATCTTGCTACAAATTGAAGAAATGCTATATAATTACCCATTCTAGAATATGTATGATGGGATTGACATAATTTTCAATATTTGAAGAGTTATTGATGATTGTTTATGACTACGTTTTCATGACTAGACTAGAGTTTATTTCACATGTCATGGAAGGTATGTCAAGGGACAAAGAGATGGTTTAAGGCCATAGGACATGGTCTATTATTTTCAAAGAAACTAGGGAGAGAGGCAAGAGGATAAATCCTAGCTAAGGCAAAGAGGTTGTTGGTGAGTTGATGGAGCATGAAGAGGTGGACATGAGGTTGGTGAAGCACCATGAATGACATCCATATACACTCCATTGATAAGAGACACAAGAAGATTAATTGAAGGAATATTTTAGAATAATATTGATTATGAAAGAAGAAAAAAGAGGCATGTAGTGACAAAGATGAATTAAGAAAAATTTGAAGATCCCACTCAAAATTTTCTTACAGGTTATTTTTATCCATGTTTCCAAGCAACTTGGAAAATTTTCAAGGTTGAGAGTATGGTTTAGGATCACCAAGAGAAGAGATAAAACTAGTCTTTAGTATTTATAATTAAATACAATTACTTTTGCATTGGTAATTTCTTTTTGAGTCAATGTGAAACACTATGTAAGGCTAAAAGAGCTTATTGTAATGAGTTGTCCTAATATGGTCTTCAATTGGTCATTTGATAAATTTGTATAAAATAAACATGAAGTGGTAAAATAATGATAAAATATATTATTGTTCCATTCTAATATTCTTGGAATATTCCTTTGAAGTTGTAAAGTCAGTTGAGTCAAATATTGTAAAATTTGTAAAATATAACCTTTTGAAAATTGTAGAAAGACAAAATGGAAAGTTAGATGGTCATAAGAGGAAGTTGAGTATTTATAACTTCTAAATTAAGGTTTAAAGGATATAAAAACCTTTGTAATGGTCATACATACACATGATGTAAATTTGAAGAAGGATTGGAAAGCACTGGAAGCATTTTGGTATCAAATCTTCATTGTTTCAATCTTGTTGTCTTGAAATTTTTTATTTTTGTTTTCAAGTCTTGTATGGCCATATACAACTTGAAAAAAGTGTATTTATATACTAGTAGTTTAGTACATTGAATAATATTTCAATTTATTTTTGTTTGATATGATTTCATGCAATATTGAGGAAGTTATCAAAGTTTTGGTGAAAATCATTTGTAATTGCTCGAAACTCTGATTCACGGTGACCAGTTTTGGGAAAACAATTATAAATTTCTATTGCACTGTTGGATCTAGCTAAAAAATGGAGAAATTATATATAATTACCCATTCTATAATATGATTTGTGGGATTAGTGTTATTTTCAATATTTGAAGAGTTATTGATGATTTTTAATGATTATATTTTTATGACCAAAATAGAGTTTTTTCACTTGTATTAATACCTCTATCATGTTGAAGAAATTGTGTTGATCATTGAATTGTATGGTTGATTTGGGGGTTCTTTGTTGTATTTCCATGATTCTCTACATCACTTTGTCAACAAAATTTCTTGTAACAAAAATATTTGTTCCAAGGTAAGATTTGCCAAATCTAACCATGGCATCTCAATCACTTCATCTAGACTCTGAAATGTCCCTTTTCTAATTTTATATGATATTTCAAGCCTCTAATCAGATCTTTAAGATCAAACAACCAATCTTTCAAAGATCCACCAATTTCTCAATAAACCCCAAATCGGGTATGCCGGAAATAGTGCCAAAAACTTCACAACTTCATATATTATTAGTAAATCTGAAAGTGGACATTTTTATAGAAATTTCAGCAGAATAACAGCCTAAAAAATGACATTTTTAGATCTATATAACATTTACACAACAGCTCCCAAACGGAAGATAAAAATAATGCTCATCGGGCTCCCGAAAATAACATAGAATAGCCCGAAAATACCACAAAAGCACTAATAATCTATCACAGAAGTATAATCATGACCAAATACATATATTCAGCTCTATTTTAACATCTAAAATTTTTAAATACAGCAGAAACCCAAACTGATATGAAATACTCAACCAGAAACACCAAACTCTTACAAAAAACACACCCGAAAAAACCACAAATCTGCACTATTCAGCACAAAGGCAAACTCTGCATGAGCATGCACATGGAATGGCTTCAAACTCCAATCCTTAGCCTTCTTGGAAACCTGAAAACTCCCATTCTTGGGTCTCCTTCTCCACAGGTTTGGCAGCCTCTGAAGAACAACAAAGCAATGTGCAAAAATCAAGTTCTAGAATGAGCCCAAAATGCCTCCAAACTCCTTAAAAGAGGGAATAACCCTAACTCACATCCAAGAGGGGTTAATAGAACATATTTTAATAATAATTTTCATTTATTAGTCCATTATCTTCCAAATATTATCCCCTTTTTTTGAAACTTCACCTTTTTGTGCCTGCCTGCTTTAGAAAAGATTATTATTTTTAATTATTTGAAAAGGGGACATGACAGACTCACTTCAATGTCTACTGAGGTATCTTTTATTGCTTTTCTTCTAGTTAGCAATGGAGTGCTATTTCTTGAAACTTCTTTGAGAGCTGGTGAGGGGTTTTCACCACTCATTCATGTTGGTTCTTCAATGCTTGAGATAATAATGGTTGCACTAGGTTCAACTCTACTTATCTCTTTATTTTCCTCAATGTGAGGTGTTGACATGATTTGAATATATGAACTTGTTTCCTTTATATCTATTTCTACCTCTTTAACTATGAGCCTTGATTACTTGGCCTCTAGAGTCTTAGGGTTGTTAGCATTTACTAATGACATGTTGTCTTGGGGACTTGGTACACCTGAACTTTCTTCATTGTTGTAATCATCTTTGATGGTCACTGTTGGTGTTTGAAAACTATTGAACAACAAAATTCTCAATGCCAAAATGATATTACTCACATAACCTAAGGATTAGCCAATTCCTATTAACAATTACATGTGCAAACCATTTGGACCCAACTTCAACAAAACTAAGGATGGTTTTCTACTCTTTAGGCTCTACAAAACCAAGGTGGGTATACCCAGGGGATGATTTAGGCTGGATAATACTATATGAGAATTATATTAGTCTCATTCTGATTCTCATATTGTATCCTCAGACACATACATGATTTTGACATTTTAGATAGAATACATCCTATATAGTAGATTTGGTCACAATTCTTCTATAGATTTTCAAGTATTCCCAACAATAGTGGCTAACTAAGGCTAAAACATTCCATGCAAATAAGTGTTGACCACCTTTGAAAATATTCAAGAAAACTAAAATAAAATTGATTGTGATTTTAAATTTGATGCTTACCTATCTACAAACTAAATTAATTTTACCAGTGCCTATTCCATTGGGATTCAGAATCTATTCCAATTTATGGATCTAATTTGTTGCATTACAATAAATATTATCAACAATTCTTACTGGAATTCATCCTTACACACATCCTTTCTATTACCACAGCAATCCCATCAAATTCACCAAATCCTTTACTTAATTCATTTAATTAATATTAGTAATGAATTGACATACAACCTAAATGAACTGCATTCAATTGTACAAGCTTTACTCACACAATCTCAAAATAACTAGGTAACAGTAAAGGAGACAAAATTCAACAAGAATTAATATGGGGACAACTCAAATTTGTATTAATTTTCCTTGAAAATTGTATACAATTGTAATACACTCATAATTACTCTAGAAAGAAACACAATGATCACACAATATTAATGTATTCTCAGAAAATTTGCAGAGAAGATACAATATAAAGTTTGCTCAAAGATTGGACCAAAAACATCCTAATTATAAAACTAAAAATGCATTAGAAATCAAGCCCTTCTCTAGCCCTAGAATCTCACTTATATAATGTGAGATGCAACAAATAATACACCATGGCACATTATCATTCATATTTATTGAACTTCTTTGCAGAGGATCTGGTGTACCCTTATCTTTTACATTTTGGGTTTGGTTAGGGATTGACTTGCCATCCTTCCATTGGGTGGTGTAAGGGTAATTTTTCATTCTAGGTTGTCTATTGAAATTGCTATTGTTCACGCGGGATTTCTCAGCAACATTTGGCTAAACTAGTGGGATTCATCTTTTTTAGCAATTCCAACACTTGACCTATTGTGGGTTCTTCTGGCTCTTTTCCTATAGGAGTTTTGCCAAACTCTTTTTTTTTGTTAGTCTTGGGATTGAACAACTTTGGGTCATCTCTCCTACCAATTTTTCAGATGCCTTCCTATAATTCTCAATATTTACTGCAACCTTATAAGCACCCCTTAAAGTTTTAAGATCTTTATCCCTCAACTAATTGTAGACACCAAAATCCTTTAGAAAATAAAGTATTTTTATTTTTTGAAAAAATTCCTGATGACATCATCATTAATTAATTAATTAATTTTTTATGCCATTAAATCCCTTTATCTTAATTAAAAATATTTAATTAAGGAATCCCTCCCAAAAATGTTTAAATCTTATTTAACCATTATTTCTTTATTTATTAATTATTTAATTAATAAATTGACCAAAAATTCCAAAATAAATAATTTATTTATTTTTTGCCCAAAACTTGGCCAATTTCCTTAAGACCACTAACCTCTTCCAAAACCTTCTAATACTTCTTTAATTTCGATTAAAGGCCAATCCCATCATTTCCTACCCCTAATCCCAACTCAAAATATTTAATTAAGATTAAATATTAATCCTTATATTTAATAAAAAATGTTTTAACGACTATCTCCTCAACCCAAACCTTTAAGATAAATAAACTTTATTTATTCTCATCCTAGGAAGTTCTAGACTCTTCTAGAAAGTCTTCATCCTCATCCTAAGCCTATCCCTAAATCCTCCATTTAGCCTAATCCACCCCATCCACCCATACTAACCAAGTTTAGCTACTAACTCACCCACCCTCATTAAATGCCATCCACTTGCCCATCTCTAACATCCCTAATCTAATCCTAAACCATCTCTAATCCTACCCTTAATCATTTGCACAATCCTAAACAAGCTTAAGACTTTCCTAAGCCAAGCCCAAGTCTTCCCTCAAAATATCCCAACCACCAAGCCATAAATGCTCTTACAAAGCTATAAAAGACTCTTACAAACCCATTCATTGCTCTTACAAGCCATTATGAAGGGTCTTTATGAATATATTATCCTTTGAGCCTCCTTTGTTGACTCATCCTTGCCCTTTTCTCCATCCTCTCACCCTGCGACATGTGTCACTCCCTGATTGGCTGTAAAGAAGCACAATCCATGTGCTCTCCTCTCATGCAATCTTAGCTCTGCATAAGCTTTTCCCCATCTTTTCATTTTAGCCCTCAAACCCTAAAGCCCTTAGCCTATAAATTGAATCCCCTCCCAAGCCATTTCATCACAATTCTTAAGCTAAAATTATAATGCCCTTTTGAGAAGCCATTTTACCAATCTCACTCACTCACACCAAAAATCACAAATCCATCTCCATTGAAGCATAGAGCAAGTTTGAGGATACATACCAATCCTTTACTTAGACTCATCTACAAAATAAAGAGCTAATTTCTATTGGGAGAGTCCATTTATTTGGCTCACATTCCTAATTAGGGATTCCTCTTTTGTCTATCTTATATGTTATGTTAATTTAGTTAATGTTAATGCTTTTGTTTTCATTAAATTAGTGTTTCTAGCATACTAAAGTAGCATATACATTTTGGCACGCCCAGTGGGACCCCACTATGGGTCATTCATTCATTCATTTCAATCCATGTTTTATTCTTATAAACTAACCATCTAATGTTTGTTGTTGTTTGAGTGGGTTGTAGGGTGTTTTTCTTATTTTTGCAGGTTGAAAGACGCACTTGGGAAGAAAACATATCCTCAAAAATCCAAAAAATATTAAAAAAATAATAAAATTTTTGGAAAAACCCGTACCCATCAGTTCTGTTTGCACAGTGTCATCTCTGTAGATTGGCGTCTCCGCCTGGTGAACTATCATCTCTGCCTAACAAACTATCATCTCTGCAGTTCAGCATCTCTGTTTGCTTTTCGGTTGTCTGCACCGCCAACTGAACTGTCATCTTCGCATTTTAGCATCTCTGCTTGCTTTTCGATTATATGCACCACCACTTTAACTATCATTTTCGTGGTTCGATGTCTCCGCCTGCTTTTTGGTTGTCTGCACTGCCACTTTAACTATCATCTCCATGGTTCAGCATCTCTGCCTACTTTCCAATTGTCTGCATCGCCACTTTAACTGTCGCCTCTATGGTTCAACATCTCTGCCTACTTTTCGGTTGTCTGTGCTGCCAATTTAACTGTCATCTTTGCATGGTTTTTTTGTCGTCTTCACAGATTGACGTCTCCATAGTTTAGTGTCTCTACAGTTTGGCATCTTCACCTAGCTAACTATCGTCTCCACCTATTATAGTTGCCCATCTGCATCATCACCATTTCTCTTTTAAGATTTTTTTTTATCGCTCTTCTTAGAATGAACTTGCATGCTTAAACACATTTTTTCTTTGAATTAATGTTGGTTTAATCAATCTTGAATTCCATGAACTAAAATCATTTTTTCTTGGAATGCATGCTTAAAATAAACAAACACAATCTTGAATGCAAAGGATCAACTAACCATTACAATATCTCACACTTCAATTTTTGGGCATAAAAAGAACCTAACTCCACATTTTAAAAATTTTCTAAGTTATAAAAATTAATAAAAATGCTTTAAGTGAGTTTGTAGTTGGACTCACCCTCTTTAATCACCCATCATTCTAACCATTGGTTGCAATCTTAGTGCCATATATGGGGATGGGTCTACCTAAGAGGGTGTTAAGTGTTTCACAAAAATCAAACTCCACTCACTTGGGTTTTTAGTGGTTTCTCTAAGTTAGAAAATCTCTTGAATGAATATTTATCTCATTAACACTTCATTTGGGCATAAAAATTGAACAACTTTTTCCATGGAGGGCCTCCGGGTGCGCGCTTGAAACTGAGTTTTTCAAATCTTTATTTTGGATTTGAAACAAACTCACACTCAATCTTGAATGCTTTAAAGAAAAATCAATCGATACCTAACGTGGAGGGCCTCTGGGCACGCGAGTTTACTTTTGTTGACCCTAAATCTTCTTGGTGTATTCATTCTTCGATCGATTTTACTTTTGTTAATGCTTCAAGTTGGAATTGAACATTTGCATCCTAAACATGTGTGTTTTCAAGGTCTAGATCAGAAAACTTAAGCATTCATTGGAAAAGAATTCTATCTTTTAGCCCAAGATCATCCAAGTCTCCTCTCCCCTTGTCGTCTTTTGAGGCCATCTTGGGTGCATAAGATTAGGATCCAAAATTTTGTTTAAGTTTTAGGAGGCTTTCTTGGAGATTTCATCACCCCTTGAGAGGACCTCAACTCCAGCATTCCAACAGAGTATAAAGATCAGGAGGTGAATCCATTTACACCTCTCTTGGAATCAAGATTTTTTCACTCGGGCTAAGCCTCAAGGAACTTTATACCCTTGAGAAATGAAAGAGGAGAAGTGGGTTACCACTCCTCTTGGCTATGTGACATCTTTTTGATTTCATCTACAGATTTGGACCTCACATACCTTGGGTATATCAAGGACTCCCTAGCTAAACCAACTATCAGCCTTGTAGACAACCATCTAGGGTGTAAATGTGTTTGAAGTGACTGATTGAAACATTTGTAAAACATACACACTTCTTGGCACAAGTATCACATTCTGAGAATCACAAACTTCTATCTGGTTGTTCCTATCTATTGCTTGATTTTTTTTTACTTGTTGAATGAATCTTTGCCAAACTTAGTCAATCCTAGCTTAGGGTATACTTAGCGTAGTCACTGCCTATTTCAGAAGTTGAACAAGTTGAAGCAAAACAACCACGATCTCTCAAAGCCAAATAGATTCAGGAATTTATGTTAGAACAACCCAAACTCAAATAGAAGTTTCACAAAGCCAAACTCAAGCCATCTTAGGTATATCAAGAAATTTCAACCAAGAGAAAGGAAGTAACACCAAGCCCTCGAATTGCCAAACTCCACAAAGTAGAAGACAAAACTACCGATGAAGCCCATCAAGATGCTTGGTTAGATCGCACTATCAAATTTAGCAAGCATTCAAGAGTTAACCCTGCTTATGCCTTACCAACTAGGCATAATTTCTATGATTAGACCCCCTTGTTTCTCCATATCTTCTTGCATAAGCTTCACTTTAGAGTCATCCTTGTAGGTAAGTCAACCATTCTAGGTTATCCCATTAAGCATTTTAGCTCATCCATCTCATTTAGATCTTTGCCTTAGAACCAAACCAATCCCCTCAAACCTAGCTAGCATCCTAAAAGCCTAATTTTCACATCCAAGCCTTCAAATTTGTTATCACCTTGCCAAAGGTTTTCCATTCCTACCATGTTGCAAATCCACCAGCCTCACTGAGGTTATCCCTCTGACAGAGCTTTGTCTAGGGTAATCTAGCTTTGTCACTTGTTATCCCTCATCACCTTGAGCTAAAGGTTGGGATCCACAAGTGGTCAATCTCATGTTTTTCCTAAAGGATCATCACTCTATCCTTAAAGTTGACACAATCACCACCAAGCTTGCACATAGGAAAGTAGACCTTTCATGCTTTGGCAACATATCTTTGAAGTTAGAATCCCAAACCCAATCCTCCTTAGGTTTTTCATATAGCTTTGCCTCAACCTAGGAAATCATTTGCATAGAAAAGCCTTCCCCTTTTGCATCCATCAGCATTGTTGCATCTCATCCCTAGGAACATTCTACATTTTCATGCCACCCGTCACTCACTTAGCCTAGAAGAAGAAGGAAACAATGGAGCCCTATCATTTGGATCAAACATCATCGCTCCCCTTAAGCACTCAACCATCCTTTAGCCCAAAAAAACCTATACCATCACCTACTGACATTGAAGCTTTCATGAACCAACCAGGAAATGCAGTATTGGTGAATGCCATTATAGACAAGAACAAAGAAACAATCATGGCTAACTTTCAAAGGGACAATATAGGAGCCTTCGACTTTGGAAGACTTCCTCCATTATCAGATCCATCTCACCTATTTTTTGGGCAACTACCACCCATAGGCTCTTATGATCCAACTCATCCTTTGTATATACCAAAAGAAGAGCCTCAACCCACCCCATATGATCCAACAGACCTAAACATACCAACCTCCACTCAAGTTGAAATCTCCCTTCCGCAAGCCAATCTAGGCACCACCACTCCACCATTGGTCCATACCACTCCATCCCAAACCCCCTTTGCCCAAAACACCTCTTCATTCACTCCCTTCACTATTGTTGCTATTGCTCTCCAACCCAGCCTTCCAAATCCAACCATCTCCCAAAGCAGTGCTAGTATCTTTGGCCAACCTCAGCAATATATAACCGGGATGCCACCCATGGGGCCAAGTAATCAACCTTTCATCACCCCCAGCTTGTTTACCTCAGCTCAGAGCACAATTCCATCATTTCCACTAGGTCCTTGGAGCTCAGTGTCATCAGCCACAAATCCACAAGCTACTACCCTCACTCCACAAAGCTATCAAACCCCACAAGCTACTACCAATGTTCTGCCAAGCTCTCAAGTGATCCAAGCTCCTACCACCACTCTACCAAGCTCCTACCACCACTCTACCAAGCTATCAAACCCCATCAGTTCCATTCCCAAGCTTTCAATTCCCACCACCTCCACCACCAACTAATCCATTACCTTCTATTACCAACTATTTTTCTATGCCACTTCTAGGAGGAAATCCACCACCACCAACCATCAAATACTTGCCCTCTTTTGCCATGCAGATACCTTCCCAAATGGGGGCACAACCCACATATATTGGTCAAACCCCTCAAAACCAAAGTCAAGTTCCACAAGCTCCCCAATCCTTCCACCAAGTTTCACAACCATCTTATACCTTACCTCCACAAAGCAATCCATTTATCCCACAACCAGCTTATGTTCCTCAATCTCAACCTCAAATCCAATATCAACAGCAAGCCTCGCAACACATGCAACAATATGTGCCACCTCCACCTCAGGAACCCATCATCCACCATTCAATTGCCCGAGCCATGTACAATCCCTACCAGCCCATACCTCAAAGTCATCCATATTCCATTGCCCCATCTAGCACATACCTACCTTAGGGCACTCCTACATTGGGGGCACCCCAACCATCACCCATTAATTCAGAATGGGAAGCCATGAGGAGAGCTTTGAAGAACATCCAGGAGGGAAATGATCAAAAAACCTTCAATTTTGAGAATCTATGTCCTTACCCATTTGACAGATCCATTACCATGACACCATTTCCAAAACACTTTGAGATACCCAAGTTTGACAAATTTAGAGGAAAAGGAGATCCTATCACACGTATCAAAGAATTTTACATGCACTGCCAAGAAGTGCCATACGGTGACGTCTTCCTTTTGTGCCTCTTCCCCAAAAGTTTGGCTGGACCAGCTCTTGAATGGTTTTATAGAATCCCATATGGCATAATTAAAAACTTTGCTAAATTGTCTAAGGTATTTTTATCCCAATATGCCCATCTTGTTGAAACAGAGCTATCAGTAGTTGATCTTGTCCACACTAAGAAAAAAGGTGGAGAAAGCCTTCCCAAATATCTGCAAAGATGGCAAACCCTTACCACCCGCATATCTTACACCTTACCAAAATGCCATTTGGTGAAAATGTTTATTGATAATGCCCATCCCAGCTTGGCTCACCACATGACCATGAACTATTTGCAGACCTACAAAGATATCAAAGAAAAAGGAATGATCCTTGAGCAAGGATTCATTAAAGATGGTGTGATCAAGATTTACAAGGAGGCCAACCAAAATAAATCACATTCCAATGAGAAGTCTAGGTATTGGAACAAAAAAAAGCACGTTGCAATAGATGGGCTTACCGATACGAGACATGTGAATATTGTTGGCCCTTCCCAAAATCAGTCCAAACCACCGTATCAACCAAACAATCAACAAGCTATCAACTACCAACAACAAAATCACCAAAGATATCAAAGCCACAATCCAAAACCCAACTTTCAAGGGTCTAGCAATCAAGCTAATGCCATCAATATAGCTGTAGGACCAAAGCCTAAGTTCCAACCTACACCTACTATACACCCCTTGGTGAGCCATTGGATGTCATTTTTAAGAAATTGACTAGCAAAAACCTCATCAAATTTTCTCCTACCCAAAAAATTGACCCAAGCCAATCCAAAGCTGCATGGTACAAAGATAATGAGTACTGCAAATTTCATAGGGTAAAAGGTCACACCACCCTTAGATGCATGAAATTGAAATATTATGTGTAGGACCTCATTGATCGGAAAGAAATCACCGTTGGTGCCCAAACCTCTCCCAATGCAGGCTTATAGATCTATCAAAATTCTTTTCCTCCTCACAACAACCAAAATCTTGGAAAAGCACCTATCCAAACCAACAACAACAATACCAAAAATCGCCA
This sequence comes from Cupressus sempervirens, assembly GCA_028749045.1. Lineage (NCBI taxonomy): Eukaryota > Viridiplantae > Streptophyta > Pinopsida > Cupressales > Cupressaceae > Cupressus > Cupressus sempervirens. The sequence continues at coordinate 1,355,898 of CM053787.1, forward strand.
GCCAAACCAACAACATGGGAAGAACAATGACCACACTTCATCCTACATAGACGATGGTAGCCTTATTGGTTGTATATCTGAAAAAGAGCCTTCTGTCAATGTTATCAATATCCAAGGCCCAAACAATGAGTGTGTAGTCACCACTCAAAGAGAACGATTGAACATCATAGCCCCATCAGTCCCATCAGCACTATCAACCCCAGCAATATCATCAGCTCCTTCCAAAAGCCAATACAATATCTTGGAACACCTTGGGAGCATGCCAGCCCAAATCTCCATTTTAGACCTTCTCCACACTAGTCCATTGTACAAGAACATTCTTGACAGTGCTCTCATAGAATCTCGTGTCCCTTCAGATATCAACGCTACTAATTTTCATAATCTCATTGGACACCTATCCTCCTCATTTGCCCTATCATTCAAACACACCGACATACCCATGGTCAAGCCAGATCACACCCTTCCACTTTGCATAGCCATTATGGTATCCAATTTTCCTGTAAAAAGAATAATGATAGATAATGGATTAGCTTTGAATATTTGTACCCTAAAATTCATAAAACAAGCTGGGTATACCGAGGAAGATATCATCAGTGAGGTTATCACCATCAAAGCTTATGATAACTTGGAAAGAACCACAGAAGGAACTATTTTGCTGCCAATCAAGATTGGGCCAGTCATCCAAGAAACACTTTGCCATGTTATTGATCTAAACCTAGCATTTAATATCCTCCTCGATCACCCATGGATTCTTGTCATGAAAGCCATTCCATCCACTTACCATTAGTGCGTCAAATTTTTGCATCAGGGCACTGAGGTAACCATCCATGTCGATCCAGAACCCTTTGCTTATTGCAATGCGGTTGAAGCTTCATATGCAAACTATTGCCCTAGAATTGATATTGGCACAACCATCGCTAGCTCATCTCAAACTTGTAATGACCCAAAAACCATCCTCGCCTCCACCCTGTCTACCATGAAGATCAATAACAAAGGCTATGGAGAGTATAGTCTGTTACATGCATTTGCTGTCGGGGTACTCCCACTTGATCCACACGCCCATGGATGACTGACATATCACAAAGCTAAGGAGATTCCACCTCCTCGACACAAACAGCTTGGCCCAACAACCTTTGTATCCTCAAAAATTCCTCTTCATGAGGAGCTCACTCTAGATATCAACAATTGGTTACATAAGGATGCACCTCCAAGAAATCAAGCATGCCTTGATCACTTCAGCCAGAAGTATCCCCAAGAACATAAGCTCATCACTAAAAAATGGAACTATTAAGGTGGTGGTCTAGGACCAGAAGAAAGAGGCATGCAGTGCCCCATCGAAGCATACAAGTGGGAAATGAAGTCAGGTCTTGGCTTTGGCATACCCACAACTGGGGGCACCAATACAGACAGTCATGCTTTTTTGAACATTCACTGTGACCTTGTCAAAATTGAAGACATTCCTAAGGAAGTTGAAAAGAGAGCCTAGGATGATATCCCAGACCAAATATTCCTCAGAGACTCTATTCTCCAAGAACTATCCATCCATTTCATTGATCTACCACTCGCCCATCCAAAACTCATAGATTGGGACCAACCAAGAATCATACACATTGATGAGTTTACATCAGAGGAAGTGCTTTTGAGATTCATGGGAGCCGAAAATCCTCACAAGAAAAAAAAGCCAGATTCTGCTTATATCTATAAGCTAGATCCCAAGGGGTATTTTGGAGAAAATCCCTAACCTACTTTCGATACACCCAAAACTGGAACTAAGGAAAATCCAAGACTAGCTAAGGCAGCAAAGAGAGCCCCTCAGCAAGAAAATCTAGAGTCACAAGTAGAACATGAGGATTTAGCATTGCCTCCTCAAGATAACTGAGAAGAGGTGTCTTCTATTCTAATTGAGGATACTAGAGAAGTCAACATCGATTCTTCAGAGATCCCCAAACTTGTTCACATTGCTGCATCCCTATCACAAGACCAAGCTAACCTCCTCTTTGAGGTTTTAAGAGAGAAAATTGGCCGATTTGCATGGTCATATCAGGACATGCTAGGACTTGATCCAAAGCGTGTAGTTCATCATCTTGTAGTCGATCCAAAGATCAAGCTCGTTAGACAAAAGCTTAGAAAAATGCACCCCAAGGTGGCATTAGTGGTCCTGGCTGAATTAGAAAGAATGTTAGATGCTAAGGTTATCTAACCTATCAACTACTCAGAGTGGATCTCCAACATGGTCCCCGTCACTAAGCCTTCCAGTGACTTCAGAATCTGCACTGATTTTAGAGATCTTAACAAAGCTTGTCCAAAAGATGATTTTCCCTTTTCGAACATAGATATGATTGTAGATCTTACAACTGGACATGAAATTTTGTCCCTCATGGATGGATTTTTTGGGTATAATCAAATCAAGATTGCAGTAGAAGATCATCATAAGATAGCATTCACTACCCCTTGGGGAACCTTTTTCTACAACATGATGCCTTTTGGCCTAAAGAATGCAGGGGCTACCTATCAAAGAGCTATGACAGCCATTTTCCATGATCTTATCCATAGAATTTTGGAGGATTATGTGGATGATATCTTGGTTAAATTGCATACCTTCATGGATCATCTTGCTGACCTAGAGAAAGTCTTTGATAGGTTAGCCAAATATCATCTCATGCTGAATCCCAAGAAGTGTGTCTTTGGGGTCACATCTGGAAAGCTTCTAGGCTTTATAGTTTCTAAACGAGGTATAGAGATTGACCCCAAGAAGGTCAAAGCTATCTTAGATATGCCTCCTCCCCAGACACTGTGACAGCTTTGCAGTCTTCAGGGAAAGCTTCAATCTTTCTAACACTTCATCTCCCAGCTTGCAGATAAGTGTACACCATTTGCACATTTACTAAAGAAGGATGAAAAAATCAGGTGGGATCCTTTATGTCAGTGTAGCTTCGATCATATCAAGTAGTATCTCATCAATCCCCCTATCTCGGTTCCACCACTTCCTAGTTGTCCCTTGATCTTATACATATCAACAATGTCTACTGCTCTAGGGGCACTTCTAGCACAGCTCGATGACTACAATAGAGAAAGAGCCATCTACTACATTAGTAGAATCCTAGTTGGTTATGAACTCAATTATACTCCTATGGAAAAAGCTTTTTTGGTAGTTGTTTTCTCAACTCAAAAGATTTTCCACTACATGCTAAGTCATACCATCCAACTGGTCTCTAAGATCGACCCTCTCAAGTATATGCTCTCCAGAACAACACTTACAGGCCATTTGGCCAAATGGGTTATGCTCCTTAGCAAATTTGACATCCAATATGTGGATAGAAAGGTAATCAAAGGGCAAGCTATAGCTGATCACCTAGCTGATGCACCTCTAGTAGATACATATCATTTGATCACAGAATTTCTAGATGAGCATATTTGTCTAATTGAAGAACAACCCCCATGGAAACTTTATTTTGATGGCTCATACACATCTCATGGATTAGGGTTAGGAATATTTTTTGTCACACCTCAAGGAGATTACATTCCAAAAGCCTTCAAGCTACAATTCCCTAGCACCAACAATATAGCTGAATATGAGGCTCTCATAGCAGGATTTAAGATAGCTGTAGAATGGAACATCACTGAGTTACAAATCTTTGGTGATTCTCATCTTGAAATGTCCCTTTTCTGAATTTTTATGATATTTTAAGCCTCAAATCAGATCTTTAAAATCAAACAACTAATATCACAAAGATCCACCAAATTTCTCAAGAAACTCCAAATCGGGTATGCTGAAAATAGTGCCAAAAGCTTCACAACTTCACAAATTATTAATAAATCTGAAAATGGCCATTTTTACAGAAATTTTAGCAGTATAAAAACCTAAAAAATGACATTTCTAGATCTATATATCTTTTACACAACAGCTCACAAATGTAGGATAAAAACTATGCTCATCGGGCTCCCGAAATTAACACAAAAATGCCCGAAAACACCACAAAACACTAATAAAATATCTCAAAAGTTTAATCATGTCACAATACATATATTCAGCTCTATTTTAATAGCTTAAAGTCTGAAATACAATAGCAACCAAAACTGATATGAATGCTCAACTGAAAACACCAAACTCATGCAAAAAATACACACCCAAAAACCCACAAATCTACACTGTTCAGCACAAAGGCAAACTCTGTATGAGCATGCACATGGAATGGCTTCAAACTCACATCCTTAGCCTTCCTAGAAACCTGCAAACTCCCATTCTTGGGTCTCCCTGGAAACCTGAAAACTCCTGTTCTTAGGTCTCCTTCTCCACAGGTTTGGCAGCCTCTGAAGAATAACAAAGAATGAGCAAAATCAAGTTCTGGAATGAGCCCAAAATGCCTCCAAAACCCCTTAAAAGAGGGCATAACTGTAACTCACGTCCAAGAGAGGTTAATGAAACATATTTTAATAATAATTTTCATTTATTAGTCCAACGGTTTCCAAAGATTAACCCCCTTTTTCCAAAACTTCACTTTCTTGGGCCTGCCTGCCTTAGCAAAGATTATTATTATTATTTTATTTGAAAAGGGGACATGAAAAGTCCTCCCTTCTCAAAAATTGCTTGTCCTCAAGCAATGGCTGAATAATAAACCAATCAATCCACCTAGATCCCAAATGTAGTCATGAACTATACTACTACCGATTAACACAGGCTCCTGCAATATCCTCTGCAATATGACCAAGACGAATCCATAATCAAACTGACAATTATAGCTCAACCAAACTCCAAAATCACAACTTCCATAATCAGAAACCCACAAGAGACAAACTCTTAGAACATCAAAACCCAAGTAAAGTGGACTACCAACATAGTAAATACCATCAATGCATTCCACTGGCCTATACAGAATGTACAATCCAACTCTGCAACAATGGTGAATGCACTCAAATGAAACTATACCAAGTATGGAGAATCCACACACTGTACAACTCCTACAGTCAACACAACTCTATAGATCATCAACCACTGTCTCATAACCATAACTCCCATGCACCCTTGATGGTGAAAAGCCATCACAAGATAAACAACAAGAAATGGAACCCAAACAAAATTTTCCTGCCATCAACTCCTCAACACAAGGATCAATTGCTAACTGATGTACATACCCTGCAATATAATGTTGATTAAAAAAACCAACCTCAGTCAACATCTCACCATGAACAAGTGATATAATCCACTGTGACTGATCACTAGCTAAGTCAGGAGATGTCATAGCCAAAGGAGTAGAATCAATAACAACACCTGCTGAAGCATCACTCCAAAACTCTTGCTCTAAGTCATGTATTATCAAGCTATCAACTGCAGGACCTATCACCATGTCATGCCCATCACAACTCTCATCCTGAGGCATCAAACTATTCCATAACTGATGATAAGCACTAGGAACCAAAGTACATCTTTGTATCATAATCTCATCAACATGGTCATCAAAGGTAAATTGATGAGCGTACCTCACAGTGTAATACTGATAGAATGTGCCAATCTCAGTCAGTGGCTCAGACTGTAATCCAGATGAAACTAACTGCAATTGATCATTAACCATGTTGGAACTGACTACTACCTCCAAAGATATCACCAAGCAAATAGTATTACTAGCAGGAACCATGCCAACTGTCGACTCTCCAACATCACACACGATCTTTGATACATCTCTAGTCTCTGTGCCATCAGTACTAGAGGCCACCACCATGTCAGGCATACAATAATCTGCTACAACACCCAACTCAACTGAACCTGACTCTAGTGGGAATGAACCTGATATGCCAATGTTAGTATCAAGGATGGATGCATCCCCATCTCCACTGTCTCTGACAATCTCGGCCATGGTCATCCTCGGATCACCAAACACCACAGCTTGTGACTGTATAGAATTAGGTAAAGACTATAGTCACTCTAACTCCATGGTCACCTTAGCCAAATGAAACTATGACTTCTTGAAAGCCAACCATGTACTCTCAAGAATCTCAGAAGTCACCTCAAGCTGCTCAGTAAGCTCACTCACCTCATCTTCCTTGGCCAACAATGCATCATATGCTGTACTGCCCCACTCCATAAGATAATCTCTGTTGGCTACCAACTGCATATAATTCTGTCTCAAAATTCGAATAGCCTCCCATAAAGAGTGGATATCTGTCAAGGAAAGATAACTGCCTTCCTGCTCATCACTAGTAGGAGAACCCCATCCATAAACTGCTAACAACTGACGAGAAACATCAAAATGCTGGCAAGTGATAGCAATGTCTTGGTCACTAACTCTCAACTGATTAGACACATGATGGCACTGGCTTGACTGTCTCCTACAAACCTCCTCTGATGCACTATCTAAAGGAGTATCCTCAAAGTTACTAGTCTCTAGAGTATTACCATCCATATCCTGTGAATCAAATCTAAAGCTCATATCAACATATGGAGTATAAAAAACATTAGCATTGCTGTCCAACTCCTCTATACCCAAGGAAACTAAGTCTTCAAAACTGCCCACTGCATCCTCCTGGATGTCATCAATGCCAATATGATCCTGGGACTCATCTATACACATTGCCAAATATGAAATATCGTCAACACATTCTAGCAAGTATGGTCGACTGGATATATGAACAAAGCCCAACATCGATGTATAAAAACTAATACCAACATCGGACAAGATACTGGCACAAGAAAAGACAACACCGTGTAATCTGCTAATCAAATCCATGATAACACCGAAACAAAAACTGCTACCAAAATGTGTTAAAGATCTCCAGTCAACTGAATCCCAAACGCCAATATAACAATCTCAAGTCCATATCCGTAAACTAGAATCAACTGGTAACTCAAAACTCCTCACCTGAGTAATATGACCAATACCAACTAACTCCACATACCTGTCATGACGAGATAATGAAGTCACAATACTATCTTTGTTCACCTTCAGCTGGATGGACAAATCATGTGAAGTACTACCAGCCTCAACCTCATGCGATGAAGCATCTAACTATGCCTGGTACTCTTTCTTAGAAAAATCATGAATTCTCAATGTTTTCTCATCTCTACTAGGTATCTCACCATCCTGCACAACAACATCCTCATAATCATCATCTGAACCCACTACATTGTAGTCGCTGCCTATTGTAAATATACCATCCTGAATACCTGTGGCATCACCCTTTGACGACCTGTAAAAAATTGTCTCAATTTGAGTATCAAGTTGACCATTACTATCAATCTATGTGATATCCTTTCCCACCACCTCCTGTGGTAGAGTAGAATCTGAGACCTCTACCTGGCTATCAGCTAGTTTCTCAAACTCCTCATGCAAGTTCTTAGGAATTGTGTCATCTGTCTTGTGAGAAAATCTGCCAAATAGAAATCTAGTCAACTTATCCACCTTAGTTGGGTTAGAAAATATATCATTCATTATACGGTGGTGCTCAACCAACTGTTCAGACATGTCATGGCTTATTTTCATAAGTTTATCTCGAATGTCTAAATAACCATCCTTTCTACTGTTTTGACTCTAGATATCAATTGCCCAAGATCGTGTCCTCTGAGACTCTGTACTATACCTGTCCATTCTGGATAAAGTAGAGTGTAACCCCAATAGGATATAACTTCTTCAAACACCAAGAACTAACATGCAAATGATTAGAAGTAGCATGCAACCATAGATTTTGACATGCAACTGATTAGAAGCAACATGCAACCACCAAATTCACCAAGAACTAACATGCAAATGATTAGAAGTAGCATGCAACCATAAATTTTGACATGAATCTGATTAGAAGCAACATGCAATCATAAATTATGACATGCAAGATCTGGGTAGTTGTCAAAACTGACATGCAAGATCTGGGTAGTTGTCAAAACTGACATGCAAACTTCTACAACCACCAAATTCACTAAGAACTAACATGAAAATGATTAGAAGTAGCATGAAACCATAAATTTTGACATGTAGCTGATTATAAGCAACATGCAACCATAAATTATGACATGCAAGATTTGGGTAGTTCTCAAAACTGAAATGCAAGATCTGGGTAGTTGTCAAAACTGACCTACAAACTTCTACAAACCCTTAGGCTGGCAAGATCATGGTTCTGATACCACTGAAATGTCCTTTTTCTGAATTTTTATGATATTTCAAGCCTCAAATCAGATCTTTAAAATCAAACAACTAATATCACAAAGATCCACCAAATTTCTCAAGAAACTCCAAATCGGGTATGCTGAAAATAGTGCCAAAAGCTTCACAACTTCACAAATTATTAATAAATCTAAAAATGGCCATTTTTACAGAAATTTCAGCAGCATAAAAGCCTACAAAATGAAATTTCTATATCTATATAGCTTTTATACAAAAGATCACAAATGTAAGATAAAAACTATGCTCATCGGGCTCCCGAAATTAACACAAAAATGCCCGGAAACACCACAAAACACTAATAAACTATCTCAAAAGTTTAATCACATCCCACTACATATATTTAGCTCTATTTTAACAGCTTAAAGTCTGAAATACAGCAGCAACCAAAACTGATATGAAATGCTCAACTGAAAACACCAAACTCATGCAAAAAAAACACACCCAAAAACCCACAAATCTACACTGTTCAGCACAAAGGCAAACTCTGTATGAGCATGCACATGGAATGGCTTCAAACTCCCATCCTTAGCCTTCCTAGAAACCTAAAAACTCCCGTTCTTGGGTCTCCCTGGAAATCTACAAACTCCCATTCTTGGGTCTCCTTCTCCACAGGTTTGGCAGCCTCTGAAGAATAACAAAGAATGAGCAAAATCAAGTTCTAGAATGAGCCCAAAATGCCTCCAAAACCCCTTAAAAGAGGGAATAACTATAACTCACGTCCAAGAGAGGTTAATTTAACATATTTTAATAATAATTTTCATTTATTAGTCCAACGGTTTCCAAAGATTAACCCCCTTTTTCCAAAACTTCACTTTCTTGGGCCTGCCTGCCTTAGCAAAGATTATTATTATTTTTTTATTTGAAAAGGGGACATGACACAGCTCATCATCAACCAAGCCCTAAATGAATATCAAAACAAAGATGAAAAGCTATTACCCTACAAAGAGCTAGTTGATCAACTAACCCAGCATTTTACAAAGCTTCAATTTACACAAGTGCCTCGCATGCAGAACAAAGTAGTAGACGCTATGGCTACTATCAGCTCACACTTGAAAATTCCCCAAGTAGCTAGACAGTATGAGTTTTTAATCGAGTAGCTCCTCACACCTGCCTATGTGAATGAGGATTCAAATCATGTTTGTATCTTGGTTGGTCTCCAATCCCCTTGGTACCTTGAGATTCACGCTTACTTTAAAGATGGTATTATCTCCCCTCACCTCACATGTACCCAATGCCAAAACCTCATCTAAAAGTCATCTCACTATGTTATCATAGCCAATACCCTATATCATCGAGGTTATGATGATACTTTCTCTCGATGTTTAGATGAAAATGAGGTTGCGATGGCGTTAAAAGAAGTACACTCCAAACTTTGTGGTGCCCACAGGAGTGGTATTTTCCTCACGCGACAAATCCTTAGAGCAGGCTACTATTGGCCTACCATTGAAGAAGACTCCTATGACTTTGTTAGAAAGTGTCTCCCATGTCAGCAAAATGCAAATCTTGTGCATGCTCCAGCACAGGATCTACAGCCTATTGCACCACCTTGGCCTTTTGCTTGTTGGGGCCTTGATCTAGTTGGAACTATCAAACCTCTCTTATCTGATGGACATAAATGGATAATAACAGCTACAGACTATTTCACTAAATGGGTGGAAGCAGTCCCCCTAGTCTCACCTACAGGAGTTCAGGTCTCCAAGTTCATCTTGTACCACATTGTTTACTGCTTCGACATCCCATCCACCATCTTCACCAACCACGGAGGTAACTTTGAAAATCTCAACATGGAAGAATTATGCACTTCCCTCTGCATCCATCATAAATTTTCTAGCCCATATTTCCCACAAGGTAATAGCCAGATAGAGGCAACTAACAAAACCCTCCTCAAAATCTTAAAGAAAGTTGTCAATGATTTCGGCCACGATTGGCACATAAAAATAAATCCAGCCCTATGGGCCTATCAAACTTCCTTTCATACATCCATAGGTACAACTCCATACTCCTTAGTCTATGGTGCTGAAGTAGTACTACCCATAGAGGTTGAACTTCCCTCCTTGCACATATCTTTGCAAGGGCAAATATCAGATGAAGAATATAGAGTAGCTCGGGTCACCCAGCCAGATCTCTTAGATGAGAAGCAACAACAAGCCTATGATCATCTCACAGTCTATCAAACTCATCTTAAAAGGAATTTCAACAAGAAGGTGCTTCCATGACACTTTCAATCGGGCAACATGGTCCTCCAAGAAAATATGAAAGTCCAAGCTGATCGAGAAAAGAAAGGCAAGTTTGAACCTACATGGCTTGGTCCTTATATTGTCACTGCATCCTTTGGCTCTGGAGCCTATCATCTATCTACACCAAAAGGAGAACTCTTAAATGATCCTACTAACATCATTCATCTCAAGAAGTTTTATGCTTGAAGATCCTTGGTATACCCAGCTTTTGAAAAATACAAAAAAATAGTAAAGAGAAATAAGTGTCCAATGGTGAAAACTTGGAAATTCAAGCACCTTGGATAGGTACCTTGGTGAAAACCTAGTAATTCAGGCACCTTGCATACTAAGACTAATCCATTATCTATCACTATCCTATCCCTTATCCATCCACTCACCATCCCATAAAACACCTGCTTGTTCTCTTGATGTTCCAACCAAATATCCAAAATCTAATGAAGTTTGTAAATGCCTCCTGTACAGCCTATAAATCTTGTACCTCAGCTTGTAAATCTTGTGCCCCAACTTGTAAATCTTGTATCATCCCTTGTATCATAGCTTGTATATCCAAATCTTGTCCAAAGCTTGTACCATATTCTAGCTTGTATACCAAAGTTTGTATCCTAGTTTGTATCCTATCACATGCACACAAAGAACCCCATTTTCACTTAAGCTTTTCGCAAACCATCTACCTATCCACCTATCAACTATTATAGACATCCCACCCTTCACAAACATTTCCATCTCACAAAACCAAAATATGAAAAACCTTGTACATTTGTACCATATCTTGGTCTGTTAGCTTGTACATCCTCTTTAGCTTAGTACCATTGTATCTATCTAGCTTTCGTGTTAGTTTCTCCTTGATCAACATCTTGCACACATCACACAACCATTGGTTAGCTATTCCAATGCATCCTTTAGCTAGATCTCCTATCACCAAATTGTTATCCTTCTTAGTTTAGCTTGCCAGATGCATCACTCATCCAGATCCATTAGCTTAGGTGCTCTCTGATAGATCCTTGTAGGATATAGCTTTTCTCATGTCTCATCTTGGTCCATTAGTACCTCATCCCACCCATCTCGTTGGCAAATGGTTCTCTTTTGGATTTTTTCTTTCTTTTGATTTAGAATCTTGCCTTTTGGGTCTTGAAGTATTTTTTCCAAACAATCTTTTTGTTTCCTCCTCAAGGTTGCCACGATCTTCCATATCATGGTATATTGTGAATGGGGCAATCTGGGTTACCCAGTGTAAGTTCCACTCTGATTCTTCTAAGATTCATGTGTGATGCTAGGGCAATCCTTGCATGTTTGTTTTGAGTCAGTTCGTCAGTCCTCTGGACAGTTGGTAAAAAGGCCTTGATGTTCTTGGTAACCTTGACAATTAACCAATAGTCCTATAGCAAATCTAGTGCTCAACTACATGGTGGTACTTCTCTTTGAAGTATCCCCCCACTCAAGAAGCTTCAATGGATTCCCTTCATCTCCATTATCCCCCATCCATATCCAGCATCTGTCTCTCCTTCCCTAGCTTATGCATCAGTATCTCTTTGAATCAATCTTCACTTTTAGCTTTAGGGATCCACAATCCTAGTCTTAGGGATCCACCAATCCAATCAATCCACCAAGCCTCATCTTTCGAGATCCACAATCCTAGTCCTAGGGATCTTTGAAACCCATCTTCCGTCAATCTAACTCTTTGAAATCCTGTTGCAATAGCTTTATCATCCCATCATCCATCTCTCTATTTTGGTTTCCATTTTATAGCTCTCTACTTCTTCATCCTCCCCCCAATCCTGAAAGTCTGAAGCTTGTTTACTCTTGTGCCTCTATTTTTCCCTTTTATCATTCTCCCATAGTGAGAGTTTGAGCTGATTCAACCCCTTCTCTTTGCCAATCTGAGTCTCCTTGCTTATCCTAGATTCTTGTATTTTTCAAGAAGCTGTCAAGCCTCATTTTCTCTCCCTGCCGCCTTCTTGAGGGGGGCATCTCATAGTCTAGTCTCTCCTTCTTATCCAAGACTGGGGCAACTTTGTTGCTAAAACATCTTCCTCGTGTCATTTATATTCAAAATTCTTTGAAATAGTGTTATCTCAACACTATGTCAAAGAGGGGCAAAATGTAGACACCAAAATCCTTTAGAAAATAAAGCATTTTTATTTTATGAAAAAGTCCCTAATGACATCATCATTAATTAATTAATTAATTAATTAATTTTTATGCCATTAAATCCCTTTATCTTAATTAAAAATATTTAATTAAGGAATCCCTCCCAAAAATGTTTAAATCTTATTTAAACATTATTTCCTTATTTATTAATTATTTAATTAATAAATTGATCAAAAATCCCAAAATAAATAATTTATTTATTTTTTTTCCAAAAATTGGCCAATTTCCTTAAGACCACTAACCTCTTCCAAAATCTTCTAATCCTTCTTTAATTTTGATTAAAGGCTAATCCCATCATTTCCTACCCCTAATCCCAACTCAAAATATTTAATTAAGATTAAATATTAATCCTCATATTTATTAAAAATGTTTTAATGAATATCTCCTCAACCCAAACCTTTATGATAAATAAACTTTATTTATCCTCATCCTAGGAAGTTCTAGACTCTTCTAGAAAGTCTTCATCCTCATCCTAAGCCTAGCCCTAAATCCTCCATTTAGCCTAATCCACCCCATCCACCCATACTAACCAAGTTTAGCTACTAACTCACCCACCCTCATTAAATTCCATCCACTTGCCCATCTCTAACATCCCTAATCTAATCCTAAACCATCTCTAATCCTACCCTTAATCATTTGCACAATCCTAAACAAGCTTAAGACTTTCCTAAGCCAAGCCCAAGTCTTCCCTCAAAATATCCCAACCACCAAGCCATAAATGCTCTTACAAAGCCATAAACGACTCTTACAAACCCATTCATTGCTCTTACAAGCCATTATGAAGATATTATGCCTTGAGCCTCCTTTGTTGACTCATCCTTGCCCTTTTCTCCATCCTCTCACCCTATGACATGTGTCACTCCCTGATTGGTTGTAAGGAAGCACAATTCATGTGCTCTTCTCTCATGCAATCTGAGTCCTCCATAAGCTTTTCCCCATCCTTGCATCTTAGTCCTCAAACCCTCAAGCCCTTAGCCTATAAATTGAATCCCCTCTTAAGCCATTTCATCACAATTGTTAAGCTAAAGTTATAATGCCCTTTTGAGAAGCCATTTTACCAATCTCACTCACTAACACCAAAAATCCAAAATCCATCTCCATTGAAGCATAGAGAAGGTTTTAGCATACATACCAATCCTTTACTTAGACTTATCTACCAAACAAAGAGCTAATTTCTATTGGGAGAGTCCATTCATTTGGTTCACATTCCTAATTAGGGGTTCCTCTTTTGTCTATCTTATATGTTATGTTAATTTAGTTAATGTTAATGCTTTTGTTTTCATTAAATTAGTGTTTCTAGCACACTAAAGTAGCATATACACTAATAAGCCATTTTTCTATCAAAAGCATTAATGTATGTTGTGAGACAAACATCTTCATTCAACCTCACAACTTGAAATAGTTTGTACATACCTTTCTATAATCTTACATTGAAATCAAATGTGGACTCATTATGATTCTTCTTAATGTTATTGAATTCATTTAACATGAACCCAACATTGGTATTATCTCCATATTGCTTTTTGAACAATTTTTTGAAGTCACTCCATGAGGTAATACTGTCATCAGGTAACCTTTTGAACCAATCCCTTGCATCCTCAGTTAGTGAATGAAAAATCAACTTCGTTACCACATCCTCATGTTCAACTTCATAATCATTCAGCATATCTATTAAAAATCTTAGGTGTTCTTCACTAATAACAACATTTTTTCTAGAGAACTTAACAACTTTATTTCTTAAATCAAAAGATATGGGATGTGGAGCACCAGGGATACCTACAAATGATATTTTTTTATATTTTTCCATGTATACAAGTTTCTTCTAAAAACTAGGAACATTTGAGGTGTCTGCTACATTGGCTTGGTTAAGTACAACATTTTGGGATTCTTGAGGTTGGACAAAGGGGGCTTGAGTTCTAATGGTGGATGATGAGGCAGGGGCAGATTGAGATATTCCCTAGGTTGGAATCATTGGACCACTAGTAGGTACATAAGTTGCAGATGGGGTAGACAAATCTAGCCATGAAGCCAATGCAGAATTAGATTTTATAAATTGGATCTTCCTCCTAGTTTTTAAAGCTTGAGCTTCATTCTCCACCTTCTCAAGCTCTTTAGCAAGATCTTCCTTCTCTTTTATAGCTTTCTCTAGATCTAGATCTAATTTTGACATGGAAGGTTTTATGGATTTTGTTGGTAGAGCTTGAGGTTCATTTATTTGGATCCCTATGTCTTTGCCCTTTCCTTTATCTGTAGCTTTCACAATAGGTTCTATAGGATCTACTTGGACAGGCTAGAATTGGGCCCTTCTCTAGCCCTGAAGTCTCACTTATATAATGTGAGATGCAACAAGCTTCAGGCATAGAGAATTGACAGGTGTCCTTTTACAAAAGATATTTACAAATTTTTCCCACAAAAAGACAAAATTGTGAGTAACAGAAAAACTTAAACATCATTATATTCTTTTGGTAGGCCCCTTTTCTATTACATATCTTGGAACAATAAAGCTTTATGATTTGATTCTCTAGTTATTCTGAATCTTCAGAATAAGTGGCTATGAGGCTTGAAAGTGATGTGTCCTCTTCAATTACCTTCAAGTCTACTTTAACTTGGGGATTCTCCTTGTCTTCATCATCAACTGATAAAGTAATAGTTACATTTGCATCTTCTTCTGTCTCGTCACTTTCTTCCATCAATTCTATAGACATAAATTGTTCCTTCCATTCATTGTAAATAGTGTCATCAGGCTAATCAAAATTTAGGATATCCCTTTGTATAGTTACTAAAGAATTTCCAATTACTTCTATTTCAACAAAATCTTTTCTAATGGTATTGTAGAATAACTACACTTTAACCAATTCATCATTGGTCATTGCCCATAATAAATGCCCAGTTTCATTTATTGCATAATTCAATCTTTGACAAAGTATTTCATCTAGCTCTTTTTTCCACTCCTCCTTTTCCTTTACTTTATCAATAGTTTTGAGAGCACTAAGAAATAAATCAAACTTTTCAGCTATGTACTGTGAGAAATAAATGGTCACTCTTATTTGAAAAGAATCATGTTTGTCATCAAAATTTTCTAACTTATCTAACAAATCAAAGATCTTCTCTATATGGTGATAGCATAGCTAGATGACAGATACATACATTATAGTAATATCATTATTTCTCTCAGTCCATTTCTATACAATGGGTTTCATTCTTTTTTCATTTTCTTTTAACTCATCCCTAATGGCTGCAATCCTTGCTAACCAATCAAAAAATGTTGGGCATTCTATCTTATCCATTAAATACATTACACCCTGCCTTATTTTCTCTTCATATTGATTGTTCAACTCTACATGCAATGCATACAACTTATTCTTTTCTTCTTCAAACTCCTCTATAGCGTAGAATTGTGGCCTCTTAAGGGTGTTTGGTATCTCAATAATAGGAGTTGACTTAAATGGTTCAATAGGTGGCTTGGGGGGTTATACAATATTGGGTTTGCTAGACTCTCCCACTTTTCTTTTCCCAAGTTGCTTCTCCACTTGAGATACTTGGTTTTTCAATGATTGTATCTATTTACCCCTATCTTCATATGCTTTCAAAACTTCCTCAAATCTATCATCGATTTTCATAAACCTATCATCTTCCTATTTAGACACAATAGTGCCAAATTTCATCATTTCTAAAGCCATTCCAAAAAAAATTTGCTGCCAACCTCAGCAGCCCTGAATACCGTTAGTGCACCAGGATGCTCTATAATGGAGATTTCCTACATTCTAGTTTTGTCTCTCTTTTCAATTGACTAGATCACTAGGGCTTGGTGGTCATCACTAAATTTGACTTCCCTATGGGCCTATAATACTTCTTCCTTTACTTTGCACTATACATCTTTCTCCTTTCTTATTGAATAAAAAATCATAGAATTAGCTATGTCCCACTCTGGAAAAATTAAGACCCTTTTCTCTTTAACTAATTGTCTCCCAGCCTCAAGTGTAAATTGGGCAAAGTTACTCAAAAACTTGGCCTTTACCTCTTTCTGAATCAGAGAGTCTAGCTTGCTAGGTTGCTTTGCTTTTATTTTCTCACATTTTTTCCTCAAAATTTCCTATATTCTTTCTCCACAAAAATTGAGCAAAAGCTCTAGATTTAACAAAATTTTCATCATTAATAAATTTCTCAAAAGCCTGGGCAATTATGGGATCTATCTCCTTACCTTGATAATAAACAATTGTAAGGTCCAAAGAGGGTGCAAGAGGCTCTTGAGGTTCTCCACTTTCTAGGTCTATAGTGGTAACAATAACATCCCCTTCTCCACCAATCTATCTAACCTACTCCCTTAAGGATGCTTCATCATCTATTTGGATTGGGGTATGGCTTGTGGAGCACTTTCTACATGAGAATAAAATCTATGTTCCAACTTTTGCCTCTTTGGGGCACTAGCTGCAAATGGGCTTTCTAGTCTTTATCTTCCCTGAGGGGGAACTTGTTGTACATGCTGCACCATTAAATATCTTTCCCTTTTCTGCAATGTGTACAGGCTAGAAGCTACTATGCTTATGTTGTTTATCCTTCTCTATACTTCTATATGTTTATCTAGATAAGTTTTGGCATATGCAACCTTCTTCTTGTTTGTATTATAATAGCAAAATTGTTCATCAATGCATGCATTTTGGCTCCCCAATATTTGTTTATCTTTCAGAGGATCATAAGTAGGGTTAAAAACATAAATGAATTTCAAAGTCTTGCTAAATACTACCCGTTTCTCTTTTCTTAATTCCTATTCCTATAAAGAGAAAATGTTTCTGATAATATCCTCAGTAAAATACACTTGCTATGTTAGGTAGGAAACTTTTGTCCTTTCTCTTAAAAGATCATAAAATCCTTCTGGATCAATAAATCTTGCATGGGACAATTTTGCTATTCCTATCTTTAGAGGCACATGGAAAGGTAGCACATGAGGTTTACCTAGAAAGCCATACACTCTAATCACTGTGGAAACATTATATGTAATTATATACCCCTAGTTATGACTAACCAAAATCCCTTTTGCATGGTCCTTGGTTCTAACCAATTCTAGCAGTGATTGTGGAATCTGAGGGTTATCTCCTCTCAAGAGCAATCTAAGCTTGGATGCAAAATATCTATCAATCCTCACTAAATTGGCATCTCTAGCCTCTGAGATCATGTCAATAGTCCACAGATAAACTAGATTATTTTCTCCATCCCTCATTACTTCTAGCTCTATACCCTTGGAGAAAAAGGAGACTCCCTTAAATAGACATATATGCATAAGAAATGAATACTAATAGAAGGTTCTATTTACTTTTCCTTGTGCTATTCCCATCAAACCATTATGAATTTCTTGTGAAAGAAACATAGAAAAATCAAGGATACTGCTCATTCCAAATTATAGTGTTTGATCCATAATAAGAACAATGGATCCTTTAATATGCTCCTCCTCATCCATCCCAAAAATTTTGCACAAGGTGAAATATAATGGCTGAGCCCTAGGGTTGAAATGTTTCCTCATTCATGGTTCTGGTGTATGGGTTGTAACCAAAGGCAATGTACCAATCCTAGAAAAATGTTGTTGTAGGGGAAATTTCCTCAAATATGTCCTCCATGCATCATACCTAGCTTGAAGGTCATCCATATCAATTGTCTCATGCACAACATGATTAGGGTTTATATTGAAAACTTCACTAATCAATTCAGGACAAACCTTAAAAAGATTGTCTTCATCATAATTCTTTACAAAACTTGTAATATGATCATATTTCTTGGCTAAATCAGTAAGTAGATCACTGTCAAAGAAAACCCTAGGTATTACTAGTTTCCCAATATCAAATTCCCAAACATTGCTTAAAGGGGTATCTAGGTTTCTCTCAACAAACCACTTCTTAAACAATTCCAATCCTCCCATAGAAACCTAGGCATCTGTTACCCAATTGGCTATGTCATAGAAACCCTCTACTATAGCTACCCTAGGGTGTTTTGGAACAAGCTCTCTCCCCTGAGTTATTACATTTAATGATAGTGGGAGTTGTTCAAGGAAATCATAATGCACAACCCTCTTAAGATAATCAGTTTGTCTTTAGAATTCCTTTTGTGGAGGCATTTTCTAAGATTTTAAACTTTCACAACACCAAAGTCTTTCTTTTTAGAAATTACAGAGTACTTACCCGCTAAATTTGTGCTTCTCTTCTATAAAACTTTTGCTGCAATTCACTAAATTACTTGGTAAAATTTCTATGCCCTAGCTTTGGAAGTTCTTTATGCTCTGATAAATTTTTTGCACTTTGGTGGTTCAATAATAGAAAAATCATAAGTTTTATCCATGCATTGAGATCGCATGAATGAACTCTGAGCAATATTAATTTCCATTAGCCATTATTTGCATCTTGCATTCAAAATTGAATCTTACTCATTGATTTTAGTAGATCAGACGGCCCCAATTCAAAAAAGAAAATTTTCTTTATTTCTTTAAAAATCTTGCCACATGTCAAACAAGCACTTCCCCACATTCTTTATACTTCTTGTCATTTGAAGTTGTGGGCAAGCACCAGCCATTGATCTTCCTCCAAATCAATGGCCAAGAGAAATAACACACTTTTATGGTAGCAAGTGGACAATACAATACAACTGGCATAATAAATATTCCAACTTGGCACAGAGTATCCCACTTTGGTTGCGACTAGTCCCACTTTGCCAGATGTCACATTAGTGCTTTCTCACATTCCTTAAATTCCTTGCATCGTTAAATTGTGAGCAAGCGCTAACCCTTGATCATAGATGAATCAACAATTAGAGATTATTATACTTTGATGATACTCAGTCAGTTGTACTAACCAATAGAAATTCTCATGTGGATCAGCACTTTATAACAAACTTCCATGTAAGCGGGTCCCATATCATCTTCTAAGAAAGTGGTCCTTGATGTCTCCTTTTCCACTCGTCAGGCTGGCACTTCCCCACATTGCTTAACCAGTGAGTATTTTCATGATGCAAGCAAGCACCAACCATCAATCTTTGTAAAATCAACAATAGAAAAGCTTAAACCCTTTTGATAGTCTAAGATGGAGGTGTTGACATCATCATGGAGATGTGTCCACATGGTGCATACCCACATTGCTTAAATTTATTGCAAGTTATTAATGTAGGCAAGCACCATTTGTCGATCTAACCAAGATCGACAGTGGATCACAATCTTTGTCTTTTATGGTCCAATCACCTAGTTTGACCAATGAAATAACTCCTTTTAGCCCTTGTGCTCTTGCAAGTCTAACTACCATATTAATTATTGGAATCTCTGTGCCCATGACATCATCACTCCAACTTGGCATACATGTCACATTTGACCAATGAATGTGTTAAAAATATTATATATTTACAACACAGCATGACTCAACAATTTTCCCAAAATCTGGTCCCACCTTGGCATGCATCATAAGGGCACTTTCCTACTTTCTTTAAAAGTTGAGCAATTCCTTATTGTGGGTAAGTGTTGGCCACTCATCTTTAAAAGATCTATGGTCATGAATATTCAATGTATCTTTGGCAAATAACCCTTTTGAATGGCCTAACTAGCAGTACACATCAACATCTTTTTACAACTTGGCACAACTCAATACAATACCTTACACTGCTGGTCCAACCTTTGCCACGCGTCATATTTACACTTGCCTGCATTACTTAATATTCATGCAACATATAAATAGGGGCATGTGCTAGCCATAGATCTTACATAGATCAACAATTAAAAAGTCTTTTGTGTTGACCACATCGAGTCAACTAGATGACCAATGAGATGCTTCACTTTAATCCAACTCACCTGACAACTACCACGAAAGATATGTCATTATTACCCTCTACAAAGGCGAGCCCATGATGTCACATCATGCTACATATCTTGTTTGCACTTCCCTGCATTATTTAATTCTCATGCATTTTCTCATTGTGGGCAAGCATTGGCCTTAGATCTAAACTAGATCAACGGTGCATAAAAATTGAACATAAGGAAATTCCTTCACTTAAGAGAACAACCAATGACATTGCAAGAATTTTAGAACATGCACTAATGGTATTGGAAATTATACAAAAAGGTTTTAATCAAATCTGACAAGTCATAATCTTTTCGGTGCACTGATATTCTAAAAAAAGCAAGGGCGATGTGGCACAAAGGAACTTGCTCGCAATAGTTAAAAACCTTGCATTTCAATGATGTGAAGAAGCGCCCTATGTCAATCTAACTAAAATCAATAGAGGGTCAAAAAGGTGCTGCAATAAAGTCTTTCAATTGGAATATTCACAATAACTATAATCAAAATCAAGGATATAAAAGGTTTAACCAAAATTTATGAAGTCATTCTTGCGCAATTTTATAACTTAGGGTAAATGTCCCACCTAAAGTCATTTAAAAAGTTTCTTCAAATTTTTTTCAAAAGTTAGGGTAAAACAAGATAAAGCACTAGGGTTTTTAATGAATTTTGCCTAGGGTCTTAACCTAATTTCAAAATTTTCAAGGCACATAGTTAGGGTTTTTCATCAAAAAATGCACAAAATAGGAGTGGTGAAAAGCCAGGCCAACAGTCACCTCAATTCTTGCTTCTTTGGTAGATAACCCAAAATTGATTTTCTAAAGAAATTCATCCTTTTGTGCTATAGCTTCCATTTTATTTTGTAAAATAAAAAATATTCTATACTTAGGAGAAAATATATTCCTATACTTTTCCAAAAAATGTTTCTTGCTAATCTTGGGATAGATCAAGCATAACTCTGACTAAAGAGTCGTTTCTTATCTTTTTCTCTTCTTCTTTTGCCTACTTGTTGCCCCACTTTTCATCCTATACCAATTATGCAAACTGGAAAATGATCTTGTGTCTCAATTAGGTCTAGGTATGTCCAAGTCTTTTTCTTTTCCCTCAATTGAAAAGTCTCTCCATCAGGTTTTCATCTTCCTTCTTACCCCACATTACATAATTGGGTGGGTTTTCCTTGTTGTCATGAGTTTTGTGGGTAGTCTAGGATCATTTTTGATGGAGATTCTTGGGTCATATCATGATTTTCATAGAATCATTTTTGAGGATGAACTTTTTCATGGCTCATTATAGTTTACACATAAAAAAAGAAGTTTGCAAAAAACCATTAATTGCATTCTCCTCGGTGGGTTTTTGACTCGTCAAGGTGAGTTTTTGCAGAGGTGAATGAATAAGGGTTATAAGCAATAGTAAAGAAAAAATGAGTTGTTTTATGGGTAGATCATCTCTATATTGTAGTATTCTACCTTGGGAGCCACTCAGAATCCATCATGATGATTAGAATAACATTTGGCAGAAAACTCTAAAGTAGCTTCTCCATGGCAGGTTTTCAACCTAGGAAGTCAATTTTCAAGCAAAGGCATTTGTAAGAGAGAAAGACAAGTAAGTGGGGTTCCTTTTTACTTTCGCAACCCTTTTCATATTTTATGAAGCTTAGAGATGCATTGACTTAGAGGGTAAAGTGCAAATAAAAGAAAAGGCAAAAAAATAGAAGTTGCCTTCTCCTCAACGAGTTTTCAACCTTGGAAAGCGATTTTCTGCATCTATTGAAAAGTCCCTTCTGCAAGCATGTTGGGCTCATAGATCGATTACAGGATACTTAAAAAAGATAATGGAAGCAAGTTAATCACATTTGGGAAGGTATCTTATGCAAAATCTGGCTGAGCAGATTTTTCCCTATGGAGTACTTCGTTCTTAATTTTTTGAAACTTGGTGAAAAACAAAAAAGTAAGTCTATAATAAAGGAAAGTTACCATTGGGCCAATGAAAATAGTGAAAAGACATGGAAAAATCCATTAGAAACCCCTACATTTACTAATCTAATGGATTTATGCTTTAATTCACTCGTGTGCCATGGATCTTGAAGATTAATAGGTGGATTGGGATTTCTATATAGAGATGCACATAACAAATTTTCAAACTACTACTTTCTTATTTGAACTATTATGTTGTTGAATTGAATAGTGATTTCAAAATTCTCATAGTTACAAAGTTCTACTCTCTATGCTACTTTCAGTTTTAAGATTTTCAATTCATCTCTATCTTAGATAAGATGACAACAAGATTCATTGGATTCGATGGACTAAATGGGATTAAATCAACATTGTAGAATGTTATAGATGCCTCACTCCATTTCTTTTACATGCAAGATTTCCAAAGGAGGTTGAGGACAGAGCCAATCCACCTAATAATAGAGAAACTCTGAGGAATCAGGCTAGTGGAAGTAGCTAGGTTTCCAGTGGTAGTTCAAGCTCCCAAGCTAATCATTTAATGTATTAATCACTACAATCTAGACAGTAAACAAATTTTTCTGCCTGATCATATAGTCTTGATCTCAATTGACTAGCAGACTATAGTAAATTGCCTCCAGATACCAGAGCGAGAAGAATTTTCTGAATTGACAATAGGAGGAGCCATGTCCGAGTTCTCCTTGAAGAAGATGGTGTGGTAAAAGGAAATTATGAGATCCTAGTTCCAAAAGCCATAGGGAGCTAAGAGTAAGGTTCCTAAGACTCTTTTTGGCATTGATCTCAAGCCTGAGATCATGGACATTCTGGTTCTTTTGCATTAATTGAAAGATGAGGTAGAAGCACTCAATTTCGTAGAACAATATTTCTTTTTAGTACAAATCATCTGCTCAGAAACACATTCTATTGATTGGGTGTATGAGGTAAGTAAACATCTGTCTAGAGCTCTCAGTGCTACAAAGTTCTACAATACCTTCTACATGTCTTCTTTCCTAATTTATAAGTTGGCTTCTCTACAATTGTGGCTAGGCCTTCCCAGACTAGAGAATTTACCTGATGATGTGAAAAGTTATGAATTTTATCTATGCTTGTAGTTATAGAATAGTTATGCAGAGTATGCCAAAGTTAATGATTCATTTACAATGGTGCAAATACTCAAGCTTCTCTAGTAGTTACAATCCTTGCTTCATCTCAGATTGCTATAGTGGGTGTGACCATAGCTTCCACCCAAGGACTAGGTTAACTTGTAGATAGAGGTGATCAACCTTTGGACAAGAATGTTCCTATAACCTAGACCTGTCATGATAGTTCCTTACCAATCATAAGGACCCAAAATGACATTGAGGAGAAGAAGGTGGAAGAACCAAAAGATAGTGCCCCTACTCAGGTACCTTCCCCTCATACTACTCGAGTTCCATCTCCTCATACTACCCCTATTCCTTCCCCTCATGCTACTCCAATTCAATCTCCTCACCATAGCCCCATGCCATCAGCAAGTGCTTCACTTTTGAAGCCAAGTGGTTCCCCTATATAGATAGTAGACCTAGGGGATGGAAAGAGAAGTAGTAGTGAGTCTACTCAATTAGATGAAGAGATGAAGAAGACTTCAGAGATGGAGAAGGGCCAAGCTTCTTCTAGACTCATCTCTAAGGAT
The DNA here is from genome assembly GCA_028749045.1 of Cupressus sempervirens. Taxonomy (NCBI): domain Eukaryota; kingdom Viridiplantae; phylum Streptophyta; class Pinopsida; order Cupressales; family Cupressaceae; genus Cupressus; species Cupressus sempervirens. Next base: position 1,379,859 of record CM053787.1, read on the forward strand.
TCAAAGAATCCTTTCTCTTCAACTGCTATAACAATCACTCTAGTAAAGAAGAAATTTTTTAGTGTTGAATCACTTAGAATAGCATCCAAAGTAATAGGAACCAATTCTTGGTTAGAAGATACTTTGGAAAGGAAAACAAAGAGAAAAGATGAAAGTGTTTATGCAAAAGATACTGTATCTCTTGCAGTTCATTGTGGGACTATGTTGGCAAAGGTCAAGAAGCAAAACACTTTGTCAATATTTGGGCAAGATCTAGAAATAGGGCACTTGATAATGGAAATAGCTAGGCCAAACAAAGGAGGTAGAATTGAGGATATGACACCTGGTGATTTTACTCTACAGCCAATTGATCTTGGAGAAGCTAGACATGATACAAATGTTGGCTTGTGGAGATCAAGAAATGAAGTGATAGAAGGACAATTATAAAGTCTCAAATTGTTAAAGATCAAGATGAAAGCTAAGATAGAAGAATTGAACAAATTTATCAGGAAACTAGTCACTCCACTAGCAACTATTTCTAGTATGTCTATGACCTAGACTCCTAGTGCAGATGAAGTGTAGGCCCTCATTTTGCAACTTCAATAAGCTAGGCATTATGGCCAGATTGGTAGAGAATGGATTGAGAGACTTAAAGTAGAAGGAGTTTCTCTTATAGATCAAATTGGAAATTCTATCCTTAGATTGGAGACAGATAAGGACAACATATTGTATAATAGTAATACTCTAGCTAGGGAAAGGGTTAGATGTGATGACTGCATCTCCCTTTTAAAAATGATCATCCAGATGAAAGTGAAAGAAGTAGTTGAAGCAAAGATTTTGAAGAAAGGGAATGAATATTTATTCGAATGGCTCCAAAGTATGTAGTTCAAGCTAGAAATGATCTAGGTGGTTGAGAAGGGACTCAAAGAAATAGAGAGTAAAGTAAAGAAGACTCAAGATAGGGGATTTGAGCTTATGAGAGGACTACACACTAATTCTCAAACTAGTGGTCAAGGAAAAGCTCTCATTGGAGTAGATGTAATGAAGAGTAACTTCTGAATATTTTTAGATAATCTATTTGGAGTGGCTTCCAGTAGTCAGAATAGAATCACAGAACTCTAGAAACTTAGTGGTTAAATACATGTGGCTATAGAGGAGTTGTCGGATTAGTTGAATGTTGTAAAAGAGCTAGCAAGTGAACATTCAAAGTGGCTTTTGAGATTCACTAATATACACGTGCCCAACCATGAAGAGCTAATCCCAATAATGGTTGCTGCTAAAGTATATAGAGTGAAAACAGAAAAGGGGAAGAAGTCTAAATGATTCATATTATGCCCTCTTTTCTTTTCTTTTTTGTAATTTTGTAATATGACAAACTGGCATCTTGCCATTTGTCATTTTCAGAAGATGAATTGATTAAGCTTCCATTGTAACAATCATCTCAAAAACTCTGTATGTATGAATTGAAAAGATTAATGAAAGGTTGGAAAATTTTTGGTGTGAAGTACTTTTTTCTATAGAGACAATTAAATGGTATTTTATGTGAATCATTTTTTGTTTGAGTTAATGTTGTATTTAGTTTACATTTTCTCTTTTGTTTGAATTGGGACAATGGAAAAATAGAGTTTTACCTCCCCTATTTTGAGGCAACGGATGAATGTGATAGGTATTGTTATTGTTCATTTGAGGAGGAAATCCTTTCAGCTTTTTTAGTTTATTAGTCATAGTTTAGATTTGAATTAGCTTAGTTCAGTATTAGTTATTATTTGGATAAATTAATGGATTCATAAGATGTGTGGATGCATAAACCTATTTTGGTGTTGAGAAATTTCTATTTTCCTGAGTTGGATTTTATTGAGGTCTAGCTCAGTTATCCCTCTACTATTCTCAGGTTAAGAACATACCGAAAAATAATTTAGGTAGAAAATAGAATTTGTTGCAAATCTATTTTAGGGAGCTATACGTACCAATTTAGAGGAAAGCCAAATAATTTACAATTAGCTTTCCAACTGTTTGTGATTAGATATTATTTTGAATTTGGGCATTTAAGAGTAATAAGTTGAAAGGACATATCTATTTACCAACAAATTTTTGGTGACTCTGCTAGGGACACGAATAGTTGCTTGACTAAAAAGCCTATGTCATGAGGGAAAATGGTACTACCTCATGAAAACATTATTCCAGTGCTACAATGCAATCTTGGTTTTCAAGATGACCAAGAAGACATAATTTCATCCCTTAATACATTTGTTTGGAGATATAGAAGAAACACTGAACATTACAGGACCGCTAGCTAGGTATTAGAGTAAGAAGAAAGAAGAGTTGAAGCCTTAGAGAGAGCTATTCAAAGGAGAGATATCCAAAGAGCAAAAAGATGATTGAGACAAGAAACTCAGAGATAAACCAAACCCATCATCTTAGAACAAATTAAGTTCCTCAAAAGTAACAAGAAACAGGGTGGGAAAGACCCTATCTTTGATAAGCTTATAGAGCTTGGTTTTCCTATCTTAGACTTTCCAAAGTGGAAATGTGAGAAGAAAAGCCGCAACAGATCCCCTTCCCCTGTTAGGAATCAAGACACCAACACTTCACAAAATTACTGCTCCTCTAGTTGTTAACTTCCTACCATATATTGCGAGCACAATCATGGCTACTCCATGGACCATGGAAATAGGTCCATTAGCATTAGCACTAAATGCTTATCATACACTCCTGGCTAGTTCCAAGAAGAATTTCCCTAAATTCTTAGGTGATGGAAGAGTTACCATGAATGAACACATTAAATCCTTCTTTGTAGCTACTCATATCTTAGGGGTTGGACAGGAGGATGTTTCTGTGAGATTTTTTGTAGAGACCCTCACAAACAATGTAGGAGATTGGTTTTATCATCTAGCTGATGGCTCAATAACTGATTGGGATACATTGAGAAGAGCCTTTCAGACAAGATTCAAGACTGTAGAAGATGAACATGCTCTACTTACATAGTTGACTTCAATTAAGAAGCAACCCACTATGAGTATGAGAGATTTCATTACCAAGTTTAATAAGATTATCAGCAGAATTCCAACCACTAATATACCTACACTTGGTAATTTGAAAACATTCTTTATTAGTGCAATGCCTTTAGACATCAATTATGATTTAAGGAGAGCACATCCCACAAATCTAGTTGATGTACAAAAGAAAGCAATCGAATGCGAGGATGATTTGATTTCCATAGGAAAATAGAAATGAGAACTTCAAACTAAAGGAAGTTTCAGTAATACCACATCATCCAAGGAGATGATTCAAAAATTGTCAAATGAGCTAGTAGCAATGAAAAAGTAGTTATCTGGGTTCAATAGTCACTATCAGTAGAATTATCAAAATTCATTGGGAAGAAACAACGAAGGTAGATTTTCGTAGCTTACAAGATCACAACCTAGGTTGCAAATTGAGGTGGCACTAAGAAAAGGAAATGCGTGTGTCTTCCACTTGACCACAAATCATGACAAGGAGAGTTGTCTAGAGACTACCTGCATGAGGCAACTGTTATCTACTAATGAATTGAACATTGCAACTCCTTGTTCAGAGCCTGATTCCTATTCAAATGGTGACTCTAGAAATTTATTTTTAGAATATGAGTTAGATTTTGAATCAAAAGGTGAATGTTATGCAACCATCGATGGAACTTCATACATAGTGCTTACTTGTGGGCAAAGGTTGAAAAATCAATCCTCTAGTTATAGTCACAAAAATGACTCTAGTCCTTTGACGAGTAATGTACATATTGATCAAGGAACATATACTTCAAAAATAGGTAAGGAAAAAACATCCTTTGATTCCATTCAATTTTGTGAGGAGTCAAAAATTCAAATTTCCACGATATTGATTATTTAATGTCACACACTTCTAAGTTAAAAAGACCGGTAGACCGGTGTAAAGGAAACACATCATATGTGAATTGTAATGTAATGGTTGAGAAAGAGGATGAAACCTCGACATCGGGTTTGTTTAATCAAGAAGATTCTACAGTCTTAGCAACATCTCCAGGGAAAAAACCTGAGCCTTTTTATATTTCATTTTATATCAATGGATGTAAACTCAGTAATTATATAACAGATTCGGGTGTGCAATCAAATAACATTATGCATTATTTCGTAGCCAAAGCCTTGGGTCTCAATCTCACTAAAGTGCATGGAAGATGCTACTTAATGGATGCCAAACAAGTCCCCTTACTTGGGTAGATTAAAGATGCTCAAGTAGCTTTAGCTTCACACCCAGAAAAGAAGCTTCTATTGACTATTTTGGTAGTTGATATTCCAGTGAGCTATGGACTTCTTTTGAATAGAAGTTTTTGTCGAGACTTAGGAGGAGAAATAAAGCTAGACTGGTCTCAAGTAGTCATACCTATTGGGAATAAGAAAGTCAAATTAGAACCTGAAGAAAAGGAAAAGTTCATAGTCTTGAAATCAAATAACCCTAAAGCTCAGATTCTATAGCAAGAGCTAGAATTCGACAACTATATGTTGTTTACTAAAGAAGGCTCAGATGAAAAAATAGATGAGAGTCAAAGTGAGAAAGTTTCTAATGAAAACAAAGATGCATCAGGCATATGGACACTTGAATTTGATGGAAGTTGTGCTTCTTCAGGATCTAGAGTAGGTGTAGTATTGATATCCTCAGAAGGAGAACCTAAAACTATGGCTTTCAAATTAGAATTTGGGAATACGAATAACATTGTAGAATATCAAGCCTTATTACTAGGGATAATAACAAAAAATAAAGAGGTGATGCAGAGCTTATTATGAAATAGGTGAAAGGGCAATATTGAAAAATCACAAACTGAAGAATTATAGAAATAGAGTTTAGGACGAGATAGAAGGCCTAGATGCCTTCTCTATTGTAGTAGTTCTAAGAGAAATGAATACCAAAGTTAATTCCCTAGTAGTCTCTATCTCCCTATTACTTCTTCATCTAGATTTTGAAGACAAGAAGTATCAGATCAAAATTGTGTATCGATCTATTCTTCCAGATAACACAAAATCCTAGCAAGTCTTCAGTGATGATAAGAGTTTGCAAATGTTCCTAGAAAATGACAAGTCTAGTTTTGAACATGAGTCTAGTGGAAGTGATCATAAAAGCTCTGATGTAAATGAGAAATAGAATCAAAATGGAGAAGTTCAGTTAAAAGGTATTATTATTCCCCCATATTTCATGGCTTTGGAAAAACTATTTAATAGACATGATGCCTTCATAAAGCAAAAAAGAATAGAAAAGGGGCCCACTATGGGTGAATATGAGGGAGTAAACATTGAAGATACCCATAATCCCATAATGATTAATATTGGGAAGTTTTGTTTGCTTGAAGAAAAAGAAGTTGCAAAAAATCTATTCATGGAATATAGAGATGTTTTTGCCTGGAGTTATGAAGATTTGAAAAGTTATAGAGATGGGAAGGTAAAACATCAAATTCCATTGAAGCTCGATGCAGTTCCTTTTCAAAAAAAACAAAGGAATTACAATCCTAAAGTCATAGATGCCATCTTTTGAGAGGTAGATAAGATGTTAAAAGTGAGGATCATCTATCCCATTCATAATTCCACCTGGATAGCCAATATAGTACCCATTAGAAAGAAGAATGGGGAGATCAAAATTTGTGTCAATTTTTGTAACCTAAACCAAGCATCTCTTAAAGATAACTTTGTTCTTCCTAATATGGATTACCTACTACAAATAGTGGCAGGATCTGAAATGATGTCTATGCTTGATGATTTCTCAGGTTATAACCAGGTTGAAGTAGAAGAGAAGGATTAGCATAAGATGACATTCACCACTCCTTGGGGTATATTTGTGTATCACACAATGCCCTTTGGGCTTATCAATTCTAGTGCTACATTCCAAAGATGTATGAGTAAGACATTTATTGATCTAAAGGAATGAATCATAGTCATATACCTGGATGACTTCACCATGTTCTTGAGAAAAAGAAAAGATCATATGGGAGATTTGAGGAAAGTTTTAGAAAGATGCAAAGAGCATGGGATTTCTCTTAATCCCAAGAAATCAGTTTTCTATGTAATAGAAGGAAAACTCTTGGGCCATATAGTGTCTCAAGAGGGCATTAGAATTGACCTTGAATGGGTGGAATCCATTCAAAGATTAAGCTTGCCTTCAAATAAAATAGGAGTCAAGTCTTTCTTCGGGCAACTGAATTTCCTCAAAAGGTTTGTGCCCAATTTTCCAGAAACCACTAAGCATATAGTGGATATGATGAAAGGGAATTCAAATTTCAAGTGGAATGAGGCGAGAAAGAAAGCCTTTCAAGATATAAAGACTGCTATTGCTAATGCCCTAGTTTTATCTCATCCAAATTATAAATGAGATTTCATTATTTATTGTTATGCTTCCGAACATACTCTCTTGGAGATACTTATGCAAGAAAATGATGAAGGAGTACACCCCCCAATATCTTTCATGAGAATACCTTTGAAGAATCATGAGCTAAAATACTCACAAATTGAAAGGCACACTTTTGCAATGGTTAAGGCCCTAAAAAAATTTCAATTCTATATCCTGCATTCACATTCCGTAATCTTTGTCCTAGATGTAGCAGTTAAGAGTTTGTTGACATAGTGGGATGTAGGTTGTAATGTTGGAGGAGCATGGGTAGCAAAAATACAAGAGTATGATATAGAAATCAAGCCTACCAAGCTGATAAGGGGAAATTCTCTATGCAAGGCAATTGTAGAAAATAAGATCACTGGAGACTCAGAAGAATTGGGAGAGAAGCAGTTGGTGTTAGCTGTAGGCCTCTATGATTCATGGTTTGAAAATATTTCTTATCCACTGACATATGGTGAATTTCTAGAGGGCCTAAATGCAAAAAAAGAAGAGATCTTAAACTAAAAGTAGCTAAGTATGTGATTTGGGATGGTAAACTATTCAAAAAAGCCATTGATGGCAGTATCCTTAGGTGCGTAGACAAACAATAGCAAGAAAAGCTATTGAAAAGATTTCACGATGAAGCTTGCGGAGGACATTTCTCATCTTCGGTCACAACATTTAAAATACTAAGGCAATGTTATTACTAGCCTAGGATGTTTAACAATGCATATGCCTTGGTCACAAAATATGAGAAGTGCAAGATGTTCTCTGGATGCCCTCAACTAGCCACTCTACCATTGAGACCTGTTATCATCGAAGGACCTTTTCAACAATGGGGTCTGAACTTCATTGGTCTGATTAGCCCTACATCTAGTGTTGGTCACCAATATGTAATAACTACAACTGACTACTTCGCTAAGTGGGTAGAAGCTAAAGCTACTAAGAAAACTACCTCTGAAGTGGTATACAAATTCATAAAGGAGAACATATTGGTTAGGTTCGGTGTCCCCATTAAATTAGTGATAGATAATGCATTTTATTTTTCTTCAATTGAAATTACCAATTTTTTCTTTGAGTATGGGATCACCGTTGGTCATTCATCTAATTATTTCCCTCAAGGAAATGGTCAAGATGAGTCAAGTAATAAGAATTTGATGAATATTGTTAAGAAATTGGTTTTAGATAATCAAAAGATGGCACAAAAAGATTCATGAGGTGCATTGGGCAGATAAAGTGACACCTAAAAGGGCAATTGACATATCTCCTTTCGAATTGGTTTATGGGACTAAAGCCAATCTCCCCTTACCTTTGGAATTAGCCACAAATAAACTCAAACTAGTGACCAAAGATGATGTTAATAAGGATGGTCTAGAGAAAAGAATCATGTAATTGAGCAAACTTGAAGAAGAAAGGGAAGAAATTGTAGATCACATCACACAACATTAGATGCGAGTGAAGGATCTATTTGATAAGAGAGAAAGACCACAAAAATTCATGGTGGGAGATAGTGTGCTGCTCTAGGATAAGCAAAGCACTTCAAAAGGAATGCATAAGAAGTTTGATACTTTATGGAAAGCCCCATTCAAAATTCATCAGACATTTGAAAACAATTCTTTCAAATTGGCATATGAAGATGGTGAAATACTACCCCTGACCTATAATGGTCAGGATCTAAAGCTTTATCAACTTGTTAATTGAGAACTAGTAACCCATGTATTGTATTATAGTTAGGTTTAGTGTCTCTTTGCATTCCCTAGTTAGTATTTCCCTTTGCTTTTTTTCCCCCTATTCTTTGTCTCATTTTTGTTTTGTTGTGTTGCCACATTTTTTACCTTCTTTTGTGAAACCAAATATTTTGAGTTCCTTCCTTGGGTATACACAACCCAAGTCCCTAGTTAGAGCTAGCTGTTGCCCCATTTTTCATCCTGTACCCATTATGCAAAGTGGAAAATGATCCTATGTCTCAATTAGGTCTAGGTATGTCCGAGTCTTTTTCTTTTCCCTCAAGTGAAAAGTCTCTCCATTGAGTTTTCATCTTCCTTCTTCCCCTACATTACATAACCATGTGGGTTTTCCTTATTGTCGTAAGTTTTGTGCGTAGTCTAGGATCTTTTTCAATGGAGATTCTTGAGTCATATCATGATTTTCATAGAATCATTTCCAAGGATGAACTTTCTCATAGCTCATTATAGTTTGCACATAAAAAAGGAAGTTTGAAAAAAATGTAGTATTGTCTTCTCTTTGGTAGGTTTTCGACCCATGAAAGTGATTTTCCATAGAGGTCAATGAATGAGGGTCACAAGCTAAAGTAAAGAAGACATGAGTTGTTTCATGGATAGATCAGCCCTATATTGCAGTATTCTACCTTGGGAGCCACTTAGAATCCATCATGATGATTAGAATAGCATCTGGTGGAAAACTCTAAAGTAGCTTCTCCATGGCGAGTTTTTGACCCAGGAAGTCAATTTTTTGGCAAAGGCATTTGTAAGAGAGAAAGGAAAGTAAGTGGGTTCCTTTTTACTTTTGTAGCCCTTTTTAGATTTTCCAAAGCTTAGAGATACATTTAATTAGAGGGTAAAGTGCAAATAAAAGAAAAGGTAGAAAATTAGAAGTTGTCTTCTCCTCAGTGGGTTTTCAACCCTAGAAAGTGATTTTCTACATTTATTGAAAAATCATGTAATATCCCTAATTTTGACATATATTTAAATATAATATTAATAACTAATAATAATAAATTGATTAATGAATTAATCAATATAATATATATAATCTATGAGATATATAATAGTTATAACTAATAAAGATATTAACTATAATAATATCAAATAAAAATAATAACTTAATGAGATGAACATATCCAAAGACAATATTATAATATATCATTATAAATAAATAACATATTATTTTAAAAATGAGTAGTAAATATTATTATAAATAAAACAAATACACTATGCAACAATAATAATAGTGTTTTTACTACTATCATTATTAATGTAATATATGGTTATATGTTCAATACACAAGTTGATTAATAAACCTAACCAACATAAACTATCGATGATATTAATCGCTTGGAGAGGGGTAACATCACTGCCCGCGAAAGGTCATGTTACATCAGGTGGGTATTTAAAATGGTGAGTGAATGATTAAATAAGGAAGGGAAGAACAGATTTGGAAAAACAATAGTAAAGGAAAAAGGCACGGAGCAAAGTTTTCTTGCTTCATGAGAACTTTCAATTTTTTTTTCCTACGGCCTTTCGCTTGCACTCCCCTTCTGTCGGCACTTGTCATATCGCATTTACTGCGGGAGCTTTAGGTTAGGATATAATGGATCCAGCCAGCGGTGATCCAGTTGTTTTTGGTGTTCACGCTGCTACTTCGGATTACCATGGCGCCACCATCGAACAAACGCCCGTGAAAGTTTGTCCCGAAGGTTTTCCACGAGGTAATTTTGATATTGTCCTTCATTTGCAAGAATTTGATGCTGCATGTGACTGGTTAGAACAACATACCTTGATAGGGTTATTTGTTGGTAGGACTCCCCTTGAAGCTATTCTCAGAGAATGGGTCAACAAAAGCTGGACTCCTCATGGCGTTCACCTTGACATTGTGTAAAACCTTACCAAAGGTTTTTTTTTATTTCGCTTTGCTAACCTGTCAAAAGCTGACACGGTTTTTACCAACGACCCTTGGTCTGTGCATTCCTCTCTTCTTATTTTTCAGAAATGGTCCCGAGACTTCTCTATCTCAGATGATAAAAAGCTTAGGGTTCCTATTTGGGTCAAATTCCCAGGTCTACCCTTGCCTTGGTGGCCTTTTATTGAGTCTATTGTCCAAGCCCTTGGCAAAGTTGTTACCAAGGAGCCAGAGAAATTTTTTAATGCTCCCCCTCAGCGGTGTGTTTGCATTGAAGTTGATCTTTCTAAAGATCTCAAGGATTCTGTGGAAATCAAAATTGGCGCTCAAACCTTTGCACAGAAGGTGCTTTACTTGAACCTACCTAACACCTATTATAGGTGCTAGTCTACAGAACACAAGATCAGGAATTGCCTTTTGGCCACACCTAGGGTCAAACCCCAGCCTAAAGTGACGCCTGTCAAGCAAGTTGAAGGAAAAAAAGGAAGAATGGGTTACTATTGGGTGCAAAAGCAGGCCTGCCTTGAATCCTTTGGCCCCCAAGCCATCCTATGTGGTAGTTACCATGATTCCTCCTGCTTCCATAGAAGTGTCAGCGCCTGCTAGCGTGGAGATGCCAGCGGCTTCTGTTGTACTTGTTTCGATTTCGCAGGTTTCAAACCCTGCTGGCTCGCAGGGGATTAAGGTAGTCACCAGGACCTCGTCCTTGGCTAGGGCTCGTTCTCCTCTTGCAGTCTCTTCCATAGTACCACCAGCAATAAGGCATTCTCACAGTCCTCCTGGATTTGTAGAGATCTCAGGGGTCAAATAGCAGGCTGTAAGTCCAGAGGATTTCCCGTCTGAATTTCACCCAGTTTCTACCTTTTTGCAGAATAGTTACTCCTCTCTTGAGGATGAGGATGATATGGAAGAGTTTTCATAAACTTCCTCTCTTGGAATGTTTGAGGTCTTACAGACCTCCCCAGAAAATTCTATGTCCGGGATACACGTCATAGACTTGGGAATTTAGATTTTCTTTGCCTGCAAGAAGTTAAGATTTTTGGTTTCATGCTTTCTGCTGCATGCTGCATCATTTGGCAAGATAGCATCATATTTTCTTCTTAGCATGAATCTAGTCGAGGTGGTGTAGTTACTCTCCTGTCACCTTGCCTTCATTCTGCTATTATTTCGCACAGTTCTGACCCCACACACTGTATTATTTGGCTTTTGCTTTCCATTAACAATCATTCTTTTGGAGTCATTAATGTTTATGCCTCCAATGATGCTGTGGAAAGGGCGCAAATGTGGGTTTGGCTTGCTGACAACCTGCCACCAGCTACTTGGGTCCTGTGTGGGGACTTCAATATTGTTGAAGTGGCCTCTGACAAAGATGGCATTCTGCCTTTCTGTTGGGTAGCTGGGGAAAGAGAAGCCTGGTTTTACATGCATCATAAATTGGGCCTCTTTGATCCCAATACTAGCCACTGTCATGATAATGGGGCTTGGCACACTTGGTCCAATTTTTGAGCCGATCCTGACCGCATATTGAAACATCTTGATCGTGCTATGATCTCGGCGCAATCTTTTTTTTATTTTTTTGAAGATCGTGATCTACCTGTCATTCCCCTGACAGATGTGATGTTGTCAGACCACTATCCCATTTATTTTGGCATTTCTTGGCAAACAACTATCCCTAAAGTGGTTAAGTCTCAATTCTTCCTCAACACGTCTGTGCTATTGCATGCCTCCACCATCTCCCACATACAACGTGTCTGGAATTTGGAACCATGTCCACATTCCCATCGAGGTTGGATTCAATGGTGGAATGATGCCATTATCAGAACGGCTCATTTTTTGTGCATCTACGGGTGTCAGCTGGCAATTTTTAGAAAATGATCTTATGAAGCCAACACCCTTGGCGTCAAAAAAGCCTCTGAAGTGATCACCTTCAACCCCTTTGATGTGGATCTTCAACTTCAGCTTGCCAAGCTTCACCATGAAAAGAAAATTGCTAATAACTATGTTGCTCGAGGAGCTCAAATCAAAGCCCGTCTCCACTGGTTGGAGGTTGGCGACAAAGCCTCGAAGGAGTTCTTCCAGGTTTTCCGAGCCTATCATACCAATATTGGGATTAAAAAGATAAAATAGGAAACTGATGTTCTTTCCACTCTGCCAGACATCTTGCAAGCTTTTGTTCTTCACTATGAGAACATTTTTGCTTCGCAGGGCCATTCGGTTGCTTAGGAGGAGGCTCTCAGAAAGTGTATTACTGTTACTCCAAATTGCCTCGTGGTTGAGCAACGTACTTTCTATGAGCAACTTCTTTCCCTCTGAGACCTTAAAGAGGTAGTTTACTCTATGGTAGATGACAAATCCCCTGGGTGTGATGGATTTCCCTATGAATTTTACAAACATCTTTGGGAGCAAATTGGTCCTGATTTGCACAAAGTCTATCTTGAAGCATACCATTCTAAAAGCTTAGGAGCGATCATAAATAAAGGCAATATTAAATTCATACCTAAAGCTAGTGATCCTAAGGACATCTGCAACTGGAGGCCCATCACCCTCCTAAATGTGTCTTATAAGATCATTGCTAAGGCACTCTCTCTCAAAATCTGCCATATGCTTCCTCTAATTGTGCAGCCTGAACAAACTAGCTTCATCAAATCCACGTATATTCTTGACAACATCATTGCTATCTAGGAAGGTATGGAATGGGCCCGTAAGTCCAAGCAGCAGGCTATCTTTTTAAAGATAGATTTTGCTAAAGCCTATGATCGCATTGAATGGCCTTTCATTTTGGCTATGCTTCAGGCTTTGGGTTTTGGTCCCAATTTCCTTCAGTCCATGGAGATACTCTTTGGTGATGCTAATTCTTGCATCACCATCAATAATTTTCAATCTAAAGCTTTTGGACTTTTTTGTTCCATCAGACAAGGTTGTCTATTAGCTCCAACACTTTATGTCCTTGCTGCTGAAGGTTTTGGTTATTTACTTGCTCACTCTGTGTCTTCAGGGCTGGTCCGTGGCATTTCCTTGCCTGATTCTTCCTCCTAGTTAGTTAATGGTCATTTTGTTGATGATTCTTTTCTTACTCTTCTTGAAGATGAAGAAAACATCAAAAATGCTTTAAATTGTCTTGACACTTTTTGTCAAGCCTCTGGCTCGGCCATTCAATGGCATAAAACGCTCTGTTATCGACAGTCTTTTTTGCCAGCTCCACCTTGGCTCAGCCAATTCCAATGGAAATGGGTTACTCATGGAGAAATTTTCTGCTTTCTTGGTATTCCCTTTGCTTTCCAGGCTTCCCCTGTGGAACTTTGGAATGTTGTGCTTACAAAGATTACCAAAAAGCTTGATTATTGGATCACTAAGCCGCTTTCTCTTGCTGGTAAATTCCAGATTTGTTCTAAGATTTTGGCTGCCACCCATGTGTTTTATTCTTCTTTTTGGGCTCCCTCCAAAGCTTCCTATCTCAAATTAGAACATTTTCTCAGAGATTTTCTTTGGGCCTCTGGTTCTGACCATCATGGTTTTCACAGAGATGCTTGGGATTTTTGTTGTCTCCCAAGGGAATTTGGGGGTCTCGGCCTGCTTTCCACTTGAAAGTAGGGCCTTGCCCTTTGTGCTAAATGGATTATCAGAGCTATTTCTAGAGACAAAGCCTGGAAAAAATTATTGTCAGGCATTGCATCTCTTTTGGCTTCCCTGCTAACAGACCAACGTGGAAGGGAATTGGTTTTCAGACCCTTCTCACTATGCGTGAACAAGTGTTCATACAGGGCTCTTTCATTATAAAGAGCATCTGGAAAGCCTGGGAAGCTGTTAAACTTGGCTTCGTTGGGCTGGTGATGAGTTTCGCAATGGGTTGTCCTTAAATCAGTAGAACATTTGGTGGTCTCCCTTGTTTGCCTTCTAGGGTATTCCTCTTGCCAAGACTCAAGGTGCCAGTGCTCTGCATTTCTATAAGCATGGCATTCACACTACCAAGGACATTTTTTCAAGAGTCACCATGAACTTTAGGTCTTGGGAGGATATGCAAGTTCAATACTACCTTGTATGCACCGATCACCAGACTTATGAGCTTCTGTTGTCTTCCATCCCTGTGCACTTACTTCATAAAGTGGGGATTCAGTCTATTTGACCTTGGTGGTATGATTGGAAGTGGTTTCCTACCACTCCATTTGCCAATTATAAACCTAATATAGGATATAGATGGCTTTCACCCCACCTTCTGATGGTGGACACGCTTAATCAACGATGGCATTTGCATTCTTTGCTTTCTCAATGGAGAAAATAGTTTGACACCATTTGGAGTGCCATTACAGAACCTTAGATTGCTCACTTTGCTTGGTGCCTTGCTTTCCAAGGTCTTCCCCTGGGGCCTCGGCTCAAGCACATTGGGGTTCCTGATCCCAGATGCCCCTTTTGTGGCCAACCTAAGTCCTTTTTTGCATATTTTTTGGTTTTGCAAGCGTGCTCAGAATTATTGGCACTAGATCCATGATTTTTTCAAGCCTTTCAAGCCTAAACCTTTTTCATGGCACATGATCCTGCTGGGTCATTCCCCTAGATTTCCTCGAAAGTTTTCCTAGATTTGGCATACCTTCAAGATGGAAATTTTGTATTCTCTATGGAAAGATAGGAATGCAATTTTATTCACTCACAGTTTTTTGGATATTAACATTGCAATGTACACTAAGGCATGCATTTGTAACAATGTCATTATGTAGATACAGGTGCAAGCTAATAAAGTTGCCTTGGAGGTTGCCCACTTACAGGAATTGTTAAACCACTGAGGAAATGCTCCTTGTACCATTGCTAGAGTGCCTCTGAATGCCTCGGCTGATGCCTCCTTGTCTCGCGGTCACTGTTCCAGACGCCAGTCCTCTGGTCATCATTCACACACACCGTGCTCCCAGGGTCCTCGCCACCGCTCTCCCAGCGGTGGTGATGGTGATTGGAGGCACCGCTCTGCTTCCCCACCACGTGGTGGTTCTGGCTGGTCCCCGACTCCCCTCCTGGGAGGGCTTCTGGCCAGTCTCTGGCTCCTCCCCCTGGATAGGCGTACTCTAGAAAGTTTCCCTAGCTGGCCTTGGCTATTTCTCCTCCACGGCCAGACAAGAAGGATGCGAAGACTGCAACTACCCCAGATCCTGCAGATGCTACTGATGGCTAGACTATTCCTAGTCTGCCTCACAATCCCACTGATGCGTGGGGATTTCCTGATAAAGATGATCCTCCTCCCTCTGCTAGTATTGCCTTGGTAGCATGAGGTTGTTTTAAATTTTTTTTTTGATGAATAGTTTATAGTTGCTAGCTGCGGCCATGTTGTTTACTCCGGCTTCAGCCAATTGAACTCATTCGTGGGGTGATCCTGTATCCCCCGACCCTTTTTTGTGAATTGTAATCTTAGTAAATTTTATTAATTGAAAAGGACTATTCATCAAAAAAATGCATGGAGAACATTGAATATGAAATTAGAGTGAACAACATACACATCAAGTGGAATAGTATGAGGGTAATATCATCACAGCAGAACCACATAGAGGACCAACCACGTTGGATAATACGTGGTACAGATTAGCATTAGAAATCATGTAGCAGAAGCACAATTAAGGAATATGATTCATGATTTAAATGGGTGGCTCACCCCAACGATAAACCAATTTTCACACAAAAGTCACAGATATATATATATATATATATATATATATATATATATATATATGGTAAAGCCAACCACGAGGAAGCTATACACATGACTATAATTAATTAGTCATTCATGAGTAAACCAATATATAAAAATAAAGCAAACACTTATATTGTTAATTGGGGAAGAAATCATTTCTTATTTATAATTGTAAATATATGAAATGATTAAAGTATATAATTTATTCAAGTTGAATAACTATTAAGATAAAACTATCTTCCACATCACTATTGTTAGATTAAAAGCATACAAGGTTATCAATGTTATGTGGTATTGATAAGGATTATTACCTTGATTTATACAAACAAGAAGGAGAATAAGTAAATGCCCTAAATAGGACATTACAAATTACTTTTGCAAGCATGTTGAGCTCATAGATCAATCACAAGATACTTAAAAAAGATAATGGAAGCAAGTTAATCACATTTTGGAAGGTATCTTAAGCGAAATCTGGCTGAGCAGATTTTTCCCTATGGAGTACTCCGTTCTTAATTTTTTGAAAATTGGTGAAAAATGGGAAAGTAAGTCTGTAATAAAGGAAAGTTATTTCTAGGCCAACGAAAATAGTGAAAAGACATAGAAAAATCTATTAGAAACCCCCACAATTACTAATCTAATGAATTTATCCTTTAATTCACTTGTGTGGCATGGATCTTGAAGATTAACGGGTGGATTGGGATTTCTATATAGATATTAACATAACAGATTTTCAAACTACTGCTTTCATATTTGAACTATTATGCTATTGAATTGAATAGTGATTTCAAAATTCTCACAGTTACAAAGTTCTACTCTCTATGCTACTTTTAGTTTTAAGATTTTTAATTCATCTCTATCTCAGATAAGATAGTAACAAGATTTACTGGATTCAATGCACAAAATGGGATTAAGTCAACATTGCAGAATGTTATAGATACCTCACTTTGTTTCTTCAACATGCAAGATTTCCAAAGAAGGTTGAGGATAGAGCCAATCCACCCAATAATAGAGAAACTCTAAGGAAGCAAGCTAGTGGAAGTAGCCAGGTTTCAAGTGGTAGTTCAAGCTGCCAAGCTGATTGTTGAATGTATTAATCACTACAATCCAGACACTAAAAAAATTTTGCTACTTGATCATACAGTCTTGATCTCAATTGACTAGCAGACTGTAGTAAATTATCTCTGGATACTAGAGCGAGAAGAATTTTCCAAATTGATAATAGGAGGAGCCATGTTTGAGTTCTACTTGAAGAAGATGGTGTGGTAGAAGGAAATTATGAGGTCCTAGTTCCAGAAGCCATGAGGAGCTAAGTGTAAGGTTCCTAAGACTCTTTTCAACACTAATATCAAGCTTGAGATCATGGACATTCTAGTTCTTTTGCATCGATTGAAAGGTGAGGTAGAAGCACTCAATTTCATAGAACAATATTTCTTTTTAGTAAAAATCATTTGTTCAGACACACATTATGTTGATTGGGCATATGAGGTAAGTGAGCATCTGTCTAGAGCTCTCAGTGCTACAGAGTTCTACAATACCTTCTACATGTCTTCTTTCCTGATTTATATGTTGGCTTCTCTATAATTGTGGCCAAGCCCTCCTAGACTAGAGAATTTCCCTGATGATATGAAAAGTTATGAATTTTATCCATGCTTGTAGTTACAAAATAGTTATGCAGAATATGTCAGAGTTAATTATTCATTTACAATGAGGATTTTTAGGGAACTCCAAGGATGCTTGGAGAGGAGATTTAGACTAGAAGTGATGGTGGCCATCAGTTAGTTTGTTAGCTACTTTATTCAATTCTCATCCTTCTCATATTTACCTCTTGCAACTTTCGACATATTTCCTTTGAAGCTACCCAGATACCCAAGTGACATGATCATGCCGATTGAGATTGTGAGACAAGCTATCTAGGTAAACATGTTGAGTGCTAGTTTAAGAAAGAAGGGGTATGAGTTCCCCATGAAGGTCGGGGCTTATAGTTGTGATTCTTGGTTTGATGCCAAAAACATGCTCAAAGCATTAGAGAACAAGTACAAATTAGAAGAGTATGAGGTTTGGAGACCCATGTTTAACCCAAATGGATATGCGAGAGAGGTGCTTCAAATTGGGAGTGTGATCATGCATGTCACCACTATAGAAGATTATTGGGCAGATTGAAAAGATGAGTTGGAGAGCTGAGATCGTGCTTTCACCAGGCTCACATTGGAACAAATAAGGACATATGGCATTGATCTCAATGTCGAAGGATTGGAGGATGATGGTCACAATATGTATAGCTATACATATTTGACCAAATTAAGGGGGATTCCTATCAGTTCCAAGCCATATGTAGATGTGGAAGAGAATCTTGATATCATGATGGCTAGGATCATCAAGAGAACCAAGAAATGGGTCAAATGGACATCTAGAAAGAGCCAGAGAAAAGGTGCAAGCACTCAAGCTTCTCTAGCAGCTACGATGTCTACTTCATCTTAGAGAGCTATAGTGGGTGTGACCATAGCTTCCACCCAAGGACCAGCTCAACATGTAGGTGGAGGTGATCAACCTTCAGACAACAATTTTCCTATAACCCAAAACAATCATGATGCTTCCTTGTTAGTCATAGGGACCCAGACTGGCACTGACGAGAAGAAGGTGGAAGAGCCAAAAGATAGTGCCCCTACTCTGGTACCTTCCCCTCATACTACTCCAGTTCCATCTCCTCATGCTACCCCTATTCCTTCCCCTTATACTACTCCAATTCCATCTCCTTGCCATAGCCCTGTGCCATTAGCAAGTGCTTCTCTTTTGAAGCCAAGTGGTTCTCCTATACAAATAGTAGACCTAGGGGATAGAAAGAGTAGCAATAGTGAGTCTACTAAATTAGATGAAGAGATGAAGAATACTTCAAAGGTAGAGAAGGGCTAGGCTTCTTCTAGACTCATCTCTAAGGATTTAAATAATCCTTTCTCTTCAACTACTATAACAATGACTCCAGCGAAGAAGAAAATGTTCAATGTTGAATCACTCAAAACAACCTCCAAATTAATAGGAACTAATTCCTAGTTAGAAGATACTTTGGAAAGGAAAAGAAGGAGAAAAGATGAAAGTGTTTCTACAAAAGACATTGTATCTCTTGCAGTTCATTCTGGGACTGCATTGGCAAAGCTCAAGAAGAAAAATACTTTGTCAATACTTGGGTAGGATCCAGAAATAGGGCACTTCATGATGGAAATAGCCAAGCCCAAAAAAGGAGGGAGAATTGAGGATATGACACCTAATGATTTTACTCTACATTCAATTGATCTTGGAGAAGCTAGACATGATACAAAATTTGGCTTGTGGAGGTCAAGAAATGAAGTGATAGAAGGACAATTAGAAAGTCTCAAATTTTCAAAGATCAAAATGAAAGCTGAGATAGAAGAATTGAACAAATTTATCAAGCAGCTAGTCACTCCACTAGCAACTATTTCTGGTATGTCCATGAGACAAACTCCTAGTGTAGCTAAAGTTTAGGCCCTCATTTCCCAACTTCAGGAAGATAGGCATTATGGATAGATTGGTAGATAATGGATTGAGAGACTTAAATTAGGAGTTTCTCTTATAGATCAAATTGGAAATGCTATCCTTAGATTGGAGATAGAGAAGGACAACATATTGTCTAATAGTAATACTCTAGTTGGGGAAAGGGTTAGATGTGATGTCTGCATCTCCCTTTTAAAAATGATCATCCAAATGAAAGTGAAGGAAGCAGTTGAAGAAAATATTTTGAAGGGAATGAACCTTTGTTCAAATGGCTCCAAAGTATGTAGTTCAAGCTAGAAATGATCCAGTGACTAAGAAGGGACTCAAATAAACAAAGAGTAAAGTAAAGAAGACTCAAGATAGGAGATTTGATCTTATGAGAGGACTACACATTGATTCTAAAACCAATGGTCAAGAAAAATCTCTCATTGGAGTAGATGTACAATGAAGAGTAACTTCTCAAAAATTTTAGATAATCTATCTAGAGTGGCTTCCAGTAGTCAGAACATAATCACAAAATTCTAGACACTTAGTGGTTGGATACATTTGGCTGTGGAGGAGTTGCCAGATTAGTTGAATGTTGTAAAGGAGTTGGTGAGGGAACATTCAAAATGGCTTTTGAGATTCACTAATATACATGTGCCCAACCATGAAGAGTTAATCCTAATAATGGTTGTTGCTAAGGAATATAGAGCAAAAATAGAAAAGGGGGAGAAGTCTAAATGATTTATATTATGCCCTCTTTTTGTTTTCTTTTGTAATTTTGTAATATGACAAATTGGCATCTTGCCATTTGTCATTTTCAAAAGATGAACCGATTAAGCTTCCATTGTAATGGTCATCTCAAAAACTCTATATGTATGAATTCAAAAGATTAATGAAAGGTAGACAAATTTTTTGTGTGAAGTACTTTTTGTTGCAGAGATAATTGAATGGTATTTTATGCCAATCATTTTTTGTTCTAGTTAATATTGTATTTAGTTTACGCTTTCTCTTTTGTTTGAATCAGGAAAAGGGAAAAATAGAATTTTACCTCCCCTATTTTGAGGCAATGGATACATTTGATAAGTATTGTTATTGTTCATTCGAGGAGGAAATCCTTCTAGATTTTCTAGTTTATTAGTCACAGTTCAGATTTGAATTAGCTTAGTTCAATATTAGTTATTATTTGGATAAATTTATGGATTCATAAGATGTGTGGATGCATAAACCTTTTTCAGTGTTGAGAAATTTTTGTTTTCTTGAGTTGGATTTTATTTAGGTTTAGCTTGGTTATCCCTCTATTGTTCTCAGGTTAAGAATATACCCAAAAATAATTTAGGAAGAAAACATAATTTGTTGCAAATTTATTTTAGGGAGCTATACCTACCAATTCAGAGGAAAGCCAAATAATTTACAAGTATATTTCCAACTATCTATGATCAGATATTGTTCTGAATTGGGTATTTAAGATTAATAAGTAGAAAGGACAAGTCTGTTTACCAACACTACTGTCAGTTTCTTTCCATTATTTCATATAAATTCTTGGGTATATTATTCTCAATTTTACTTTAGGCTAGCTTATGATTAGAAATCATTTCTACCATAGTCTCCTCAATTTTGGTTTTGTTAGTATTATCCAATGTATCATATTTTACAAATCTAAAGCTAGAAAATCTTGAAGATCTTCTTAGATATATGCATACCTCATCAATAGAATTTTTTTTCCTTATGGGTGGTCCTTTTTTCAATCTCCTTATCTTTGGTTTAGGTGCACTAGGATCAGTAGTCTCAACTACTCTCTATTTTGCAATATGCTCTGCACTAGAAGCTACCCTTTTTCTAAATAGTTAGTATAAGGAAATGTGCCTAGTGTTGGTATTGACTGGCATGGTATGCTTTGCTTTCTTCTTAGAGGTGACATAGAAAAATAATTTTTGATGGTAGGTGTGGGGTTAATGGAAAATAGTTCTGGTGGTTGGATGTTAGGCATGAAAGGATTGCTAGTGAAAAGGTTGGCAGGTGGACCTTGTGATTGCATGAAATTCCAAGGACCTAGTGGAAACGAGGTGGAAATGTTATGACTGGTAGTAAATGGGTTATTATTGATAGTAGGTAGGATAAAGGGTGGATTGTTGGACCCTAAAGATGGAATTCATGTGGTATGATGAGATATTGATTGGTTGTACTTTTGAAATGAATAGAATACAATGCTAGTAGATGCATATGAAGTGCAAGTGTAGAATGTAGTACTACCAAGTGAGATAGAAGAATTTGGAGTAGTGAAGGTGGTGGTGTTTATAGACATGAAAGGTGTAGTGGTGGTATGCTGGGATGTGGTGTGGACTTAAGATTGTGCTATGATGGGTTGATTACTCTATGGGATTGGAGAACCAAGTTGGGTTGACGATATGTTTAGATCCATGGGTTCTAGTTGTGTTGACTAATATCCTCTATTTTGTATAAAAATGGGGTCATTAGGATCATATGGACTGATAGGCAATGGTAGTCTTCCAAAAAAAGGATGTCTATGATTAGTTATGTTGAAAGGTGGCAGTCTTCCAAAGTCGAAGGCACCAACATTGTCTCTTAAGAAGTTTGCCATGTTGGTTTCCCTATTTCAATCTATGATGGCATTGATGATAGTTGCATGTCTGGGTTGATTCATAAAGGCCTCTATGTCTAGTAAAGGGTCAAATTCCTTAGGATTTTATAGTGGTGGATCATGTGTAATTGTAGATACAGGCAGATATGGTTGTGCACTAGTTGAACTACCACTAAGATTAGGATCCATGTCTTTCTTCTTCCTTTTACTCTTGGTGAGACATTTAGTAGGTGGCATGAAATGGTGATGTTGCTAAGGATGAAGTGCACAATGGTAGACCAATGAACACAATGATAGATGGGTGAATGATTTTTCAAAAATGCTCTAGGGATATAACAACTATGATGTAGGGATTTTCTAGGGTGCACAAAGATGTATGATATATGTGCAAGAATGACCTTATGTCTAATGATATGATACCTATGGAAGCCTAAGGATGAGTTATGTGATGCCAAAGTAAGATAGAGGATGTTTTTCCCTATGTACACGCTCAAGATATGATGGTGAGGTCAACTATAAGGTAAAATTGTGACCTTTTGGAAGACAAATAATGATCATGTGTGGAGCCCAACCTTTTTCTCAAGGTGATGAGGGACACAAGACACAAAGATAGTTTTCAGGGATAATTGAGATAGTGTGATGGATGTAGGATATAGGGCAGACAATTATCAACAAAGTGACATGAAATGCTTAAGTATGATGTAGGATTGTGATCTATGATGTTTGGTTATGATGGGTTTGGATTCCTAAAGCATGACCTAAAGATGATGGATCTATAAAATGCCTAAGTAGGATAAAGACCTATATGGAGACATAAATCTATGATAGATGCCTAATCTATGTTATGATGAGTGTGAAGTGTGTGTGGAAGAAGAAGATCCTAATCAAAATTGGTATAGCTAGTATAGTTGATAAGGCTTTGAATGATTGTACATCATAGGGTTAAGTTCTAAATCTTCTTACCCCACTTGGTTTGTAGAGAAACTTCAACACCTTCTTTCTTAATCTGATCTAACTTGATAAGTCTTGGATTAGGTGTATAATTTTTGTGTTCTAATTTTATCTCTCTATTAAATGTTGTCTATGGAAGCTTGACCTTTTTGAATTTAGTTTTTCTTTGGTTTGACATAAGGTATTCTTAATACATTTATTGCAACTATGGGTTAAGGTAGTGACCATGGTAAGTATACCTTTTACTTCAAGTTGGAAAACATAGATCTTTGGATAAAAAAATAGATCTAAGAAATGATGTTTATCAAAGGAAAAAATGGCTTGATTTTAACTATAAGGAATAAAAGAATAAAAACTAGGCTAAGGATTGTTGCAAATGGAATTGCTAACAATCTTCTTGAGATAGTTAAGGTAAGCATGGTCTGATAATGAATGATTTTGAGTAGATATAGAGTGCAAGATCCCATGCAACTTGTTCCAACTTTTTATCATGAATGGATCAGATGAAAAGTGGGGAAAACATTTTTTGGGTGCTTCAAGCGAAGCCATGGCTTCCATCAAAGCCACCACATAGCTTCACTTGAACCCATGTGGAGAGGGCTTCAATGGAAGCTAAGGGCTTTTCTCAAAGCCCTTGCCGCCCATGGGTCCTCTTGGGCTTTGAGCGAAGCCGTGGGCTTCCTTTAAAGCCTTTATGACTTTGTGTGAAGCCCTAAAGGCTTTGTTTGAAGCAATTAAAATCCCTAAAGGCTTCGTTTGAAGCCCCCCTTTAAAGGTGATAGACTACCTAAGTGGCTTCACTTGAAGACCCAAATATGGGCTTAGAATGAAGTCTTCTTCACATGAAGCTTCCAAAAATGGAAATTTCTCAGACTATGCTCATTTTTTTACAAATTTTCTTTTTTTGATGGTTCAAACAAGGTCCGAATAAGTTTAAACTCTGAAACTAAGTTTAGAAATGTGTTTTCCTTTCAACAAGCTTTCCAATCAATACATTTTTATCATATATTGTATTTATTGTGATGTTTTATTTTTAATTTTATTAAATGTAGGTTTTTAATCATTTTAGAAACCTTCATTTGAAGCCTTGAAAAAATATAAAAGTAAAGAATAATTTTTCAAAAAAATATGATCATCAAAGCTATGTGTATTAGCTATCTAGCAAGTCTAGAAAAATTTCCTATTGATATATACAAATCAAGTTATATTGATCAAAAGTAACCTATGTCTAAATTATCATTAGTGTCACTTTGACACTAAATAAAACCTATAATTTTTGACAAAATTGAATAAAACCAAAAAAAAATTGATAGTTATTGATGTTACTATTCTATCCCAAAAATAATTTTGTAATTATCCTATTTTAAAAAAAAGTTATGTTGATTAAAACACCCATCACTTTTTGAAAATATCAATTTTAGTATAAAGCACTTCGCAAAGGAGATTAAAAAGAAGGACTTCAAATGAAATTATTAAAAAAACTTAAAAATATTATTAGAAACTAGATAGAAAATGCTAAAAATCACTAGTTTACATCATCATCAAATTCTTTATGGTATTGTCGTAATATGCATTTGAAAATCAAGTTTTTGTTAAAAATATCTACTTTAGTATCAAACATGGCCAAAAAGTGGGAACCATTATCATGGCCTTAATTGTTTTTTACAGTAAGTGAAGTAAAATAAACTAGACTAAAGTTGTTGTGAATGGATTTGCTAACAACTCTTTTTGAAATACTAAGGATAAGACTCTTTTTGATAACTAGATATAGTGTTTTGTGAGTAAATCTCCCAAAGAACAAAGCAACTTTGAGAGAGATAGACGCATGATCTCTTTAGCAAAAATATTTTGAAAGTAACCATAAAAATGTGTATGTTCTAAAAATTTCTTTCATAGGTCTTTTGTACAAATAAGATAATTCAAACACACTTTTTATCCCTAAGGTCACTTTGGTTTCAATGTATTACTCATTAGGCCTATCTAGAGGTGCTCATCTTGATGTTTTCTAGATCTAGTGTGATATTTCCCTTTAATTGAACAGGTGAGTTGATACAAGATTTGATTGAAAAACTTACATGTCAATGATCCTTCAAGGTATGACAAATAGAAGCCCCCCTTCTGTGGGGACAATGACTTTTGGAGATGAAACCCAAGTAGCCTTATGCCTCTACCAAGGGAAACGCATATGTCAAGTAACTTCAGAGAAGCCTTATATTCTCTGGCACCATGATTGATACACCAAGGATAAAAGGATAGCTACTAAGTTGGTTCATAATTGGGTCTGTGGAGTCAACCACTTGGTTATTACATATGTGATCCACTTAAGAATCTATTTTGGACATGTTGAAATCAAGAGAAAGTTTTCCCACCTTAGGCTACCCTCAGAAACACACTACATAAACTCACTTGATAGAGAAAGAAGGTTTAGCCTTCCTCTCATTTATATACCAACCAGATTATTTACTAGTTTGAGCTCTTATCTAAAGGGGATGCTCTTCCTAGAGGATGATGAACTTGCTAGAAGCACTCCTAGGTTGTTGTGAATGATCTTGCTAACAACTTTTGATACATGCGTCACCTATTTAAATGGTCTATCTTAGTTTGTAGAAAGAGAGAAGTCAAAGATATGTTAAAAGGCACAATCTTAAAATGCAAAAAGAATTTGGTTCATTCTATTTTGGAAGCTTTTAGTGTATCCTAGTGGCTACTTTGAAAACACTCGTGATTTAACATACAAGGTTCATTTCCTACTTACAATGATGGTCAACATAATAAATCACAACAACAAAAGAAATTAAGCAAGTGAAAACTTTGAAAGAGATGAGGATAAGGATGATTTTCCTTTAAGGCATTAGAGATTGAGGTTTTGTTCATTTTAAACCCCAAAGTTGAAGTGTTTACACATAATGTTCATTAACACTTAAAACTTAATATTTATCGCATTTGTTCTTTTTAAGTACTCAACATTCAAGATTTTTTTTTCTAATTAATTAATCATTTATTCCAATGAAAAGCATGCTAAATTATTCAACCATTCATTCCATTAAACACATGAAAATTGTATCCTTAAGCATTCAAGATTGAGTTTTTGGAAACTAAACTAAGTAAACCTACAAAACCAAACTATTAGAATTCCAGCAAGGTACCTATGAGCTACCCTCACATAAAAAATAAATTAGAAAGTTAAACTGATTAGCTAATTAAGAAAACCCATGAGATTCAACCTATGATCCCACAACATGGGAATGTAATCAAACAATGCAGGATTATGTGTAGAAACTAGTGAAAAACTGAGAAAAAGTGGGCCATAGGAAAATTTGTCATAGTATGATCTTGCGATAGAGTGATCCTACATATTTTGGGAGGCGTTCCCACTGACAAGTGTGTCTATGGGTTTGAGGTAAAAATTTTAAATTGGATTTATGAGGTTATCTATTTTGGCTAAGTGTTCTTGTAGGTTTTGACAACAAACCCGCTAGCAAAAACTCATGTTCCCATGGGAAGATAGAAAGGCAGGAATCATGGGGAAGGTTTGAACTTCCACATGGTAGTTAGACATCATCATGAATGTGGTCCTATTTTTTCAGGTTCATAATCTTGCAGGTTTGTTTCCCATGAACTCGCAGTTGTAGGTTTGCAAATTTTTTGTGTTTTTAGAGCGAATAGGTTGAAAATTGATGATATGGTTGGTAGAACATTTCCTAGATTTAGATTCATGCACCTACAATAAATGTTAAAAAACCTAACACATACAAGAAAAAACACAATATTTTAGTTTCAGTTAGTTAGCAAAATAGATACAAAATTGATCAAAAGTGACCCCAAATGTAGAGTCCCACTGAGCATGCCAAAATGTAGAGCTATTAAACTAGTGTGCAAAGAAACTTAATATTTTAATGAAAAGTTCACAAACTAAGAAAATGAACACTACTTATGATAAGATGAAGCAAACAATGTTGAGGCAAGAAAATCAAGAATGGTAAGTGTTAGAGTTAATGTTCCAGTAAGTGTTAGAGTTAATGTTCCAACTAGTCAATAAATAATTGTTGCACATGTGGAAAACCTTGTTGAGTTGCTGGCAACACAAGTTTAGTTTAGGTGTGAGTCAAAGAGTTCTAGTTTGAATCAAGTTCTTATTGTAGATGTATTTGAGTTAGGTGTCCATAAGTTTCAATTAGCTATCAAGTTTGTGTATGTTGTCAATCATGAAGTAGTTTGTTGTAAATCTAATTAGTAGTCATTTAAGAATTTTTTTGGGTCAACTATTGTACAAATTTGCATCTATTATTCAATAGAATAATAGGTTGGAAGTTCTTTCTTCTCTTCTTTTCTACTATTGTTCTATTTTTCCAATATGGTTCAAAGCTATCTTCCTATTAAATTTTGTTTATTAGAGAAGTTGTTAACAAGACGAGGCCAAAAAAAAACCACTGGATGATTATGTTTTCATTGAAAAAATTGTTTGATTTTGAAGAGATCAATGCTTTGAAAAAAAGGAAAAGATGTGGTTGAGGCTAGATGTATGCTCGAATAGTTTGAGGTGCTATAGGATTAGATAAATTATGCCTTTAAGAGGGTTATGAGGCATTCCATGTGGAGATGGTGTGTCCAATAGTTCAGGGAGATTTGAAAGTCTAGAAGCTTGGCATCGTACCTTTACAAGGGTTATGAGACATTTCATGTGAAGATGGTGTGTCCAATGGTGTTTGAAGCTAGATGATATCTGCATAACTATGAGAAAGTCTTACTCCTCTATGACATATTTTCAAAGTATTATTTCTACTTAATGTTTCCTTTAGTTGTCACATTAAGTGGGGGTGTTATAGTTAATGTTCTAACTAGTCAATAAATAATTGTTACACATGTGGAAAACCTTGTTGAGTTGCTAGAAACACAAGTTTAGTTTATGTTTGAGTCAAAAAGTTCTAGTTTGAATCAAGTTCTTATTGTAGATGTGTTTGAATTAGGTGTCCATAAGTTTTAGTTAGCTATCAAGTTTCTGTATGTTGTCAATCATGAAGTAGTTTGTTGTCAATCTAATTAGTAGTCATTTAGAAATGTTGTTGGGTCAACTATTGTATAAATTTGCATCTATGCGAGTCAAAGAGTTCTAGTTTGAATCAAGTTCTTATTGTAGATGTGTTTGAGTTAGGTGTCCATAAGTTTAAGTTAGCTATCAAGTTTGTGTATGTTGTCAATCATGAAGTAGTTTGTTGTCAATCTAATTAGTAGTCATTAAAGAATGTTGTTGGGTCAACTATTGTATAACAAGCTCAAAGATATTTCTTCTCTTCTTTTTACACTATTGTTCTATTTTTCCAATAGTAATCTCCCCAAGTGTGACCTTGATGTCTTCGATATATCCGATTATGGATGGATGTATGCTCAAGCATGCTTCAAGCTTCAAGTGCTAAGTGATCAAGCATGGAGATGGATGAGGGATTCAACAGAGGTGTGGAAGGATTTTAACATGGTAAGGGTGTAAATGGTTATGTTGTAGTGGTTAATGGAGCATTATAAGTTTGCATGGAAGTTGAATGATTTGTGAGAGGGGGAAGTGCTCAATTTATAGGCTAAGGAGTGGCGAGATGGAGGGTCAAAATGTGAGGATGGGGAAAGGGTGAGGAAGGGCTAGGATTCAAGGAAGGGAGAGCACATGGATTGTGCTTCTTCAAAGCTATAGCCTTGTGACGAGTGTCACAAGGGGATTGAGTGGTCAAAGTGGGGGGTCAAAGGGAATTATGAGCGAGGAGGAGTGTGGAAGAAGGATGCAAGAGGCATTTAAGGGAATTTATGACATGTAAGAGCCATTAATGCTCCCAGATATGAATGTGAGAGAATAAGGGAGACTTTTGACTTTGGCTTGGGTTAGAAAATCTTAACCCTTGCTTAAAGTTGTGCACATATTTAGGAGGGGGATTAGGCTTGGCTTAGGAGGGGATTAGGAGGCAAGTGGGTTGGGACTTAATGAGGTAGGTTAGGTAGTCTTCTAAGTGAGGTTAGTATGGGTGAATGGATTGGCTTAGGGTAATAATAGGGTTTTAGGATGGTTAGGGATTTGGACTTGATTTATTAAATGATTTATTTAATAATGGGGATGTGGGATTATATTAAATAGATTTATTTATTTATTTATTTTAATAGAGGAATGGAGATTTAATTGATAAATTGATTTTGGGTTATTATTTGATTTTATCAATTGGACTATAGTTAAATTTAAAAATTAAATTAAATTAGGGGACAATGATTAATTAATTAAATATAAAAAAATTAATCAATAATGCACTAGAATATGAATATATTAGATTACCTACTAATGTAATCAGATTTAGGTGTCTACAAAGGCCACTAAAGTTTTTGTTATGATTTGACTATATTTTGGGAGGTTTTCCAATAATAGGTATAATGGTGCAGAATAGGAAAATTGGAAAAATATCAAGTTTTAGTTAAGGAATTATTTTGACTTGGTAAAATAATTTCTTGATAATAATGGTCTAATATATTAAAGGTTAACTCTTACATGACAGAATTAAAAAAGAGATTAGGTAGTGTGTGGAAAAGGATAAGGCTAACAATTCAAAGTTTTTGATATAAAGGAGGATCTTTTTGTATAGCAAAGTTCCCAATTGTATTATAATGACATAATTTATATACACACACATTTTATGTATTATATAGATGTGAAATTGATGATATCAATAGAGTAGAAAAATTATGTTTAATGAATGTGGAACTAAAAGAGCAAATCAGATATTGAAGATATCAGAACATTCAAGGTTTTGTATGTATTCATATAACTTGTAAAGTTGTATATGCATGTTTGGGTAGTAAGCTCAACTTGTATTTTGTATTGTAATTACAACTCATAATAGGTTTGAGGCTTCTAACAAGGCCTAGTCCTCTCATAAGGATAGATACAATATATAGATGTAATAGACTCCTAGCATGGTCAATATCTTTCGCAAGATACTCTTAATTAGTAGATCATTTTGTGGGTATGACCCTTATCAGGTTTTTCCCTTGGCCAAGGTTTTCCTAGTTTAAAAAAATGGTGTTATGAGTTTCTTTATGTTGTGCAAGGTTTTACTTTTTAGTTTACTAATTTATGCAAGTTTAAGATTTATAAGTGATATCCATAGGTGGGAAAAAAGTTGTTTAAAGCATATTATTGATTCCCACTATCATTGTAATTTACTTTGACAAACCTTCCATCTTGGATTACTCATAATCATTGAATTAATATAAATTTCTAGAAAAGATATCATTTCCAATCTCAAATTTCTTCAATTTCATTTTCTAATTACATGATATAGAGTTCATCACTCAATTAGCTTAATTACATTCACATATGTTAATTTCACAATAACTACATAGTAACTGAATCACATTTATCTTAGATTTCCAATCATAGTTGCATAATGCATATTTTAGGAGCTTTGAATCGTCCATTCTAGGATTTAATGTCATTGGTTAGGATATTTTCAATCTGAGATCACTTTCAATCCTAAGTACATTCTCTCTAGATTGGAAGAAATAAGATGACCTTTGATAGTTAATTGTATAAAGTATTATTTCATTGTATTTGATTGACTAAAAATAATAATTTCCTATTAAAGATTTGTATGTGAAGATGACGATATAATAAACATACACAAAATACTCTATTCCAAAGCTCTCATTTTGGAACACATTAGAGGTATGCTAGTAGAGGTTGTGGAATTTGACATTTTACCTGCCAATTATAATTTCTTGAAATTTTATGAAGCTTCTTCAACATATCCCATTTTTTATAAATATTATAACCAAATTATCATTCCATGAGACATCATTTCTTTGAGGAAATTTGTCAAACATTTTATACATATTTACATAAATGGACACTACAATCAAATCAAGTATTTTACTTTTGAGGAAGAAATGTGATCATACAACTCCATCCATGTGATAAAATTAGTCATTGTCTCCATGAGTCTCAATCATAGTACCTTTAATAGGATCATGTGCGAAGGATTTATGTTGAATTATTTTTAATGGAGAGTGTTTAGTTAAAGAGTGAAGAACTTGTACAATTAGTGAGACAACTAAGTAAGAAATAAATCCAACTCTGGAACATTATCTTTTGAGCATTTTCCCTATGGTTTCTTCCAAGGGTAATAATTCTAGTCAATAAATGTTGTAAATTAGGAAATGATCATAATTCTCACATTTTTCCAATCTAGATATAATGTTACACAATTGTTTTTTAATAATACTAATAAGGAAGTGTCAGATAGATGTGAGTATTTACAAGATTTTGGCATAATGCACAATATCTAATTTGAATCAAAAAATTTAAAAAGTTGTAATCTACCCAATTCAAATTAGGATCTGTAAGGTTTCATTATGAATACAAATTACTTATCTTCTAATGATTAATTTATGCAAAAAAAACTCCTTTCTTTGATTAAGATTAAGGATGTAATATAATGGATTACCATGAATAATTTGGATAATAAATAATTGGCCCTTATAAACTCTTTTTCTAAGTACATACAAAACCTTTTATCTTATATTCAATAGATTTATATAAGGTCTCTTGCATACAACTCTCCATTCGAGTTTTCCATCTATCATACCAAATTTAGTGTGGAAGTTTTTAGGGCTAGCTTATAATGGCCCCAGCCAATTGTGACCTATTAGTTGATATTCGTGCTCACGCTATTGCTTCAAATAGCCATTGCACCTCCAATGAACAAACATCCTCACAAGATCATCCCAAAGGTCTTCCACGAGGTAATCTTGACATCGTTCTTCCTATGCAAAAATTTGATGTTGCATGTGAATGGTTAGAACAACATATATTGATAGGGCATTTTGTGGGTAGGAGTCCTCTTGAAACTATGCTCAGAGAATGGGTTACCAAGAGATGGACTCCTTATAGAGTCTACCTTGAGGCTATGTAAAACCTTACCAAAGGTTTTTTAATTCTACATTGCTAACCCATCCTAGGCCAATGCGGTCTTTGGAAATGGCCCTTGGTCAGTTTGTTCATCCTTGTGTTTTAAAGGTGGCATTGAGACTTTATAGTCTCTAATGACAAAAAGATTAGGGTTCCTATTTGGGTTGAGTTCCTTGGTCTCCCCTCTGCCTTGTTGGCTATTTATTGAGTTCATTGCCAATAGCGTTGAAAAATTTGTTACTAAGGAATATGATAAGTTTTTCAATGCTTTCCCTTAGAAACTCATGTGCATAAAGGTTGATCTCTCCAAGGATTTCAAGAATTCTATGGAGATTTAGGTTGGTTCCCACACCTTCTCCCAAAAGGTTATTTATTTGAACTTTCTAAACACCTATTATAGGTGTCAGTTAGTGGAACACAAGATCAAGGATTTCCCTTTGGTAGTACCTAGGGTTAAACCCCTACTTAAGGATACTCCTATCAAGCCAATGAAAGGAATAAAAAAGGAGGAATTGACCATTTTTAGGCACAAAGGAAAGTATTCCTTAGCCCATAAAAAGTCAAATGTAGCATCAAATTCCATCCCTTCCCTATCGAATGGAGCACACACCCTAGCCATTGCAGGTTCAATGACAATTTCATAGGAGTCAATTGCTACTATTTCATAGGTTTCAAACCCTCCATGATGGATTAAAGTAGCTTCGAGGGCTACCACTCATGTAGTGGTTTTCACTTTACTTGCTACATCCTCCATTAAGACATAGACTTTGTGGCATTCTCACAGTTCACCTGGCCATGCTAAGAAACTAGAAGAGAAGTGGCAAGTCATTAAACCCAGAGGGTTTTCCTCTACTTTTAACCCAATTCCAACCTTCTTACAAAATAGTTACTCCTCCAATGAGGATAAGATAGATATGAAAGAGTTTTCATGAATTATTTATCATAGAATGTGTGAGGTCTTACAAACCTCTATAGAAAGTACTATGTTTGGGATGCCCATTGTAAGCTTGGTAATCTAGATCTCCTTTGTATGTAAGAGGTTAAAATCTTTGTTTTCATGCTTTCTTCTACCTATCACATCATTTGGCCTTATGACATTATGTTTTCTTCTTAGCATGAAGTCGGTAGAGGTGGTGTAGTTACTCTCCTTTCACCTCATCTTAACTCTATTATTATTTCACTTGGTTTTGACCCCATGCACATAATTATTTAGATTTTTCTCTCTATCCAATAATCATTCCTTTGGTATAGTTAATGTTTATGCTCCCAATGATGTTGTGGAATGATATCAAGTTTGGTGTTGGATGGCTGACAACTTGCCCCTAGCTACTTGGGTTATGTATGATGATTTTAATATAGTTGAGTTAGCTTTTGACAAAGAAGGTATTTTCCTTTTCTTTGGATAGCTGGGGAAATGGAAGCATTGTACTTTATGCACAATAAATTGGGCCTTTTTTATCCCAATGCTAATTGACACTAACAGATAGGGGTTTGACACACATAGTTTGACTCTTGAGCTGTCTTAGACCATTTACTAAAACATCTCAATTGTGCTATGATTATTGCACAATATTTTTTTTTCTTTTTTTGAAGATTGAGAGTTACCTATCTTCCCTTGCCAGATGTGATGTCGTCAAATCATTATCCCATTTATTTTACCATTTCTTGGCAAACCATTGTCCAAGAATATATTAGAATACAATTTTTCCTCAACACATCGATGTTGACACATGCTTCTTCTATTTCTCATGTTGGGACTCAAAATTGAAGACCTGATTTTGAGTAACATTCTAAATTTTTAGTCAATTTGAGCCCCTATAAGTGCTTTTAATGCATGTGTACCTGGCCATCGTTTTGAGACCTTTGAAGTGTTTCATGTTTCTAAGACTTTTCATTCAGTATATGCATGTATCCCATGATGATAAATTTCCATTTTGAATTATTTTGTGAAGTTTTATTTTGAGCATTGTTCAAATCTACATTTTTGCATGTCAAACAATGACAAGAAGCCTAGTTTGCAATTAAATACCTTGCTCATGGTAAAGTTTCATGACTCACCATTTTGGAATTATTTAGTATGCATATCAGAGAACCTATGTTTCATATTTAGATTTATTTTGATGTGTTTTGACTAGGTTTTGAATCCCTAAAAGTTGGTTGTTTACTATTGTCATGCTGATGCATATTGTTCAAAATTCTGAGAAGCATTATTTGACCAGTTATAACTTTGACCTAGTTAACCCTATTAAAAAAGTTCCATTTTAATTTCATTCTATGGGTCAAATACATGCTATGTTCTAGATTTGAGCCTATGATGAATCCATTTGACTAGTTTTCAAACGTGATTCCAAAAGCAATTTATAAAGTTTTACTAGTGTCAAAAGTGCAGATTGATTGGTAGCCTTGTTTGGAATGTCATAACTCTAAGTATATGATAGATGAGACCAAATGGATCATACCACTATGCTCTACTCTAAAAATACTTTAAGTTTGTAAGTTTTCAAGTCTTGAAAAATCTATTTGCACACTTTCCTAGGTCTATTACAATTATAAAAATCATTGTTCTACCAATGTTCCCAGTTTTGCAATTTTGAGTACCTAACTTCGCATGCTTGTCAAATTCTCCCAATTGTTCATCATGAGCCTGAATCATAGATTCGTACTCTTCCCATGACAGTAAACTGATGCCCCAATTTTCAAGCTGTCAAGTGCTAGTTTGACCTATTTTCAATGCAAAAACCAAACACATTTTCTGTTTCTGACAAGTTTTCTTGCAAGGAAAACTTTAAAAGGTAACTTGACATTAAAAATCTTTTGATTTATTTGTCTTCATGAAGTATAAATTTGTATAACGACAGTGTCTATGATAGAGAACAAAAGTACAAGTTTTTAGGGCTTAGTTAGGTGATTTTGTTAGTTTTAAGACCAGTTCCTGGGCTCCTCGACATGAAATTGGATAGTTTGATCAAAATCCTTGAACCAAATGGATTCAATTTTTTTTAATAGCCGAACCCACTCTTGGGCCTAACTAACTTCAATAGATTGATAAGATATTATGAAGAGTTGGAAATGTTTGAAAAATTCATAACTTTTTATGGTCATTAATTGATGATGTCAACAGTGGTCATTTCTTTCACAAATTAGAAGAATGGACCCATTGTTATTATGCGAGAATGGCAAGGAGATTGAATGGTAGCAAAGTGAAAAATGTAAATGAGTTTATCATTCTAGTGAAGCACATATCCTTCTTGGTTTTGAAGTATTATTCGATGGCTTGATAACTTGGAGTATGAAACAAGAAGTGAGATGTTTCAACATTATGATTAATAAGAAAAATATATTTTAAGGTCATTAAGTTTGGCTATTTCATAAGAAACCAAAGTGCAATTATGTCAAATGTAGTCCATATTTTAAGAAAAACATAGACAATTTGTTTTGACACTTGCATGACTAAAAAATACATTTTATGGATATGGAGAGATAAATTTCAAATTTTGGTATTTGAAGGATCAATTGTATAAATCTTGCTGCTAGGATAAGATGTGTGTTGAAAGCATGAGTGAATGAGAGTTAATAATAGACCAAGAGTCAATAAAGAGTTTGAGTAAAACAAAAATCAAACTAAATGACTTGTGCTCCATACTTTTAATAGACAAAGCACATACTCTAAAGGAGAAGACACAATAGATTTTCACTTTAATGAATGGCACCATGTGGCTTAAGAAACATTGCCAAAATTGGTACTCTCAGCCAAATGCTACAACATTGTAAGGAAACTCAGGTGCGGAAACAACTTCCTACACTAATCTCTTAAGAGAAGTATGGTCCAAATCCTATTAAAATATTTTACACTTACAGATTCAATATCATGTAAACAACAATATTTCAGCAAAGCAAGCATAAAGAAAATAGATAGAGAAAGAAACACATAACACAAAGATTTTCCAATGGGGAAAAACCTTTCGGTAAAACAACCCCACCCCTCCAAAACCTGCACAATGTATTATCTTCAACACAAGGTTACAATACACTTGCAATGCAAGTTCAACAGTGACAACATAAGACTCCAGTAGCAACTCACAATACCAACAATACACTTTTTCGCATCACATTTCTTTGCAACCCTAAAAATTCTTATAACATGCGCTTCACTTTTAGGGTTACTCCCAAAGGTAACCATATTAAGGTTTTACCATTCTTCGAGAAAATAGGAATCCTAAAAAAAAAATTTGGGGTGATGCCTCGAACCCCACTATTGGGGTAGAGTGTATAGTACTCAAATTTATCAATTGCCACATGTCTTCACCTATCATTAAATCTTCCTAACATAGCTCTTACGTATCATAGGAATCCATCATAGCCTTTTTAGTGATGATCTCCTTATACACAATTCAAGATGCTGACACATCAACATTATTTGCAAGAAATACATTTTACAAAACAAATAATAAGAATAGGAATTATCCAAGGTTGAGACACCTTATTTCTAACATTCTCCCACTTGTCAAATACCTTGTAAGAGCAACAAGAACATAACTGGAACTAACCACTATAGGCCAAAAGGCCCATAGACTTTGAACACCATCTGAACTTCTCAGTGCCCACTGATTTCGTTAATGTATCTACAACATTCTTCACAGTATCTACCTTCTCCAAATTTACCTTTCCATCTTCCACCATATCTCTCACAAAGTGAAACTGCACATCAATGTGCTTCGTTCTGGCATGGAAAGTTGGATTCTTCGCAAGGCAAATAGCGCTCTGACTGTCACACCAAATAGTAATCTGTTCTACATCAACACCAACATCAAAACACAATCTCTTAAGCCAAATTGATTCCTTACAAGCATGAGTAGCAGCCATGTACTAAGCTTCTGTAGTGGATAAAGCAACCATAGGTTGTCGCTTGCTCATCCAACTAATGGCACCACCAAACATAGTGTACACAGAAGCACTGGTGGATCTCCTGTGGTCAATATCACCTGCCCCATCTGAATCAACAAACCCACAAATACAAACTGAATGCATAAATCTAGAAGAGTTACCATGATAACATAAGGAGTAATCTGATGTACCCCTCAAATATCTGAATACTCGCTTAACTGCATCCCAATGTACCCATCCAGGATTAGCCATAAACTAACTCAAGACTCCCATTGCTTGGGCAATGTTTGGTCTAGTACAAACCATAGAATACATAAGACTGCCAATTGTACTAGCATAAGGTACTCTACTCATGTCCTCCATCTCAGTAGGAGATTTTGGACAATCATCTATAGATAAATTTGTTCCCATAGGAATAGGAACACATAGTGGTCTACAATCTGCCATGTTAAACCTGTCCACAGACTTCACATACTTACTTTGACTCAACCAAAGTTTTCTGTTAGACCTGTCTCTATTGATTTCCATACCCAAGATGTACCAAGCTGCCCCAAGATCTTTCATCTCAAATTGTGCTGACAACTAAGATTTAAAATTAGAAATCATACCCTTACCCTTCCCAAACAACAACATATCATCAACATATAATGCAACACTAAGAAGGCGATCATTTTCAACTTTAAAATAAACACAATGGTCTGATTTTGATCTTACAAATCCAATTGACAACACAAAGGCATCAAAATTAAGGTATCACATCCTAGGAGATTGCTTCAAACCATATAGAGATTTCTTTAATTTTCAAACTAAGGATTCTTTACCTTTAACAATGTAGAGCTCAGGCTGTGACATATAAATCTCTTCCTCCAAATCACCATGAAGAAAATTTGTCTTCACATCCATCTGTTCTATCTCTAAGTCATATGATGTAGCAAGAGATAACATAAATCTAATGGATGCCAACTTTGCAACAGGAGAGAATATTTCACCATAATCTATTCCCTCTACTTGTGAATACCCCTTTGCAACCAATCTAGCTTTGTACCTTTCAACACTGCCATCTGCACAGAATTTCTTCTTGAACACCCATTTACAGCCAACAAATTTTCTCCCTTTAGGCAAAGGTACAAGATCCCAAGTTTTTTTTTTCTCTAATAAAGCCATCTCATCATCCATAGTCTCAATCACAGATCTAGGCTCATTAGTGTTAGTAATCAAAGCAAAAGCACAACTGGAATCTAACATAGAATAACCAAACCTTTCTAGTTGCTTTCTTTCTCTTGTGGATCTCCTCAAGGGTTATGGTTGAGGTTGTTCTTCCTCTTCTTCTGAACTATCAGAGCTACTAGAGCTCTCCTCATCATTAGACCCAACATAGTCTCTCTGTTCAGTCTTCTCAGGGGTAGGAGGCAACTAAACAACATCTTTTTCCTTTTCTTTTTCATTTGGTTGTAGCACAATAGGAGAAGATGTTACCTCTCTAAAAATAACATTTCTACTATACAACACCTTACTAGTCACAAGATCCCAAAGCTTGTACCCTTTCACACAAGCACTGTATCCGATGAAAATACATTTAACAGCTTTGTTTTCCAACTTAGATCTTTTCTCCTTTGGAACATGTGCATAAGCTTCACAACCAAAAACACAAAGATGTCTAATTGAAGGCTTCTTACCAGACCACACCTCCATGGGTGTCTTACCAACAAGGGCTAATGTAGGAGATCTATTAACCAGATAGCAAGCAATGGCCACAGCTTTGGCCTAGAACCTTTGTTCTAAATCAACTCCACTAAGCATACTCCTAGCCTTCTCCATCAGTGTCATGTTCATTCTCTCTGCAACTTCATTTTGCTCTGGGGTATAAGGAGTTGTCTTATGCCTCTTGATACCTTGTTCTTTATAGAATTTTTCAAACTCTACTAAGAAAAACTCACCACCATTGTCAGTTCTCACACACTTAATCTTCTTACTAGTCTGATTCTCTACAAGGGCTTTAAATTCCTTGAATCGACTAAAGACTTGTGTCTTACTTTTAAGGAAATAAATCCATGTCCTTCTACTATAATCATCTATGAAAGATACAAAAAATATAGACTTGGAGATTGAAGGAACTTTTACAGGACCAAATACATCAGAATAAATAAGATCCAAAACATTAGAAGATTTGTGAGAACTAAAGTAAAATTGAACACGATTGTGTTTACCATAGACATAGTGTTCACAGAAGTCAAACTTGAGATTGCAATCATTTAACCCCTCAACAAGATTTTTATTTTTTAGGGTTCTAAGACCCTTTTCACCAATGTGACCAAATCTCAAATGCCACAACATTGTCTTTTCTGCAGGAAACTTACCTTCCAAAGTGTTTGCATTGCCATCGGAACCAATAACCACAGTATTTTACACTGCTCATTTAGATGGTGAGGATGAAGAACTATTACATAGATTAATACATGCATCTAGCTGAAATAAGGTACCTCTCCTAGTACCCCTTGCAAGCTCTATCGATCCTCTCATCATCTTGCATCCTTCTTTCAAAAAAACAACTTGCACACCCACATCATTCAACATACTTACACACAATAGGTTGCGTGCCAAACTTGGAATGTGCATAACTCCATTGATTCCCTTTACTCATCCATCAGGAAATTTGATAGTGGCCCTTCTGCATCCAACTATCTTTAGGGTAGAATCATCACCCAAGTACACCTTTCCACCATCGAACTCTTCATATTTTGAGAACCAATTTTGATGAGAGGTCATGTGAAAAGATGCACCCAAGTCAACCAACCACACATCATCATATGCATGGGCTTCCAAAGCTATGATGAATGCATCACCATCTTCTTGAGATCTTTCTAAAGCTGAATCTGAACCTTTCTTCTTCTTCTCCAGCTCTTTGCAATCCTTACGGAAGTGCCCAGGTTTATCACAGTTCCAACATTTTCCCTTGGACTTATTGAAAGTCTTTGACTTCCCATGGGATTTGGATCTACCCTTACTGTCATTTTTCTTCCCTCTTTCTGTGGATCTCCCACGAACAAAAAATGCTTCTTTTTTTGAAATGAAAGCCTTTCTTTGCATCTCCTCTGATAGTAGTGAAGACACCACATCATCCATTTTGAAAGTGACTAATGTGCTTCCAAGAGCCATCACAAGATGGTCCCATGAATATGGTAGAGAACACAAAAGTGTGTAGCAACAATCCTCCTCCTCTAACTTGACACCAGTTGATGTCAACTATGCAGCCAGTAGATTAAATGGATTTAAATGATCCATTAAGGATCCACCTTCCTCCATTCATAGAGAGT
Source organism: Cupressus sempervirens (assembly GCA_028749045.1). Lineage (NCBI taxonomy): Eukaryota > Viridiplantae > Streptophyta > Pinopsida > Cupressales > Cupressaceae > Cupressus > Cupressus sempervirens. The sequence continues at coordinate 1,419,689 of CM053787.1, forward strand.
ACAACTTCTTCCTCAAGAATAGCTTTTTCACCAAAGATTTGGCATGATACACGGTACCAAGTCTTTCCCACAAACTATATGTAGTTTTCTCATCTAGAACATTCAGAAGAAGTACATCAGTTAAATAGAGTCTTATGAGACCCTTAGCTTTACAATCTTTGATATCCCAATCTGCTTGAGCTATAGTTGTTGGTCTTGTAGCATTTTAAGTTGCTTCCCATAGGTCATGATCTTCCAACATGTCTTCCATCTTGAGTTTCCACAACTCGAAATAAGTGCCATTAAATTTCTCCACCTCCATTCTTCCATATGATGAACTCGCCATCTCAATCTGCAAATAAAATTCAAGATGTCTGGACAAGACTCCCACTCAACTTGAGATTAGCTCAAAAAACCCTACCCAACAACTAGGATCAAAAGTTGATCAGGCTCTAATACCACTTGTAAGGAAACTCCGATGCAGAAATAGCTTCCTACACTAATCTCTTAAGAGAAGTATGGTGCAAATACTACGAAAATATTTTACACTTATAGATTCAATATCATGTAAACAACAATATTTTAGCAAACCAAGCATAAAGAAAATAGATAGAGAAAGAAACACATAACACAAAGATTTTTCGGTGGGGAAAAACCTTTTGGTAAAACAACCCCATCCCTCCAGAACTTGCACAATGTATTATCTTCAACACAAGGTTACAATACACTTGCAATGCAAGTTCAACATCAACAATAGAAGACTCCAGTAGCAACTCACAGTACCAACAATACACTTTTTCGCATCGCATTTCTTTGCAACCCTAAAAATTCTTATAACATGCGTTTCACTTTTAGGGTTACTCCCAAAGGTAACCATATTAGGGTTTTACCATTCTCCAAGAAAATAGGAACCCTAAAAAAAAATTGGGGTGATGCCCTGAACCCCACTATTGGGGTAGAGTGTACAATACTCAAATTTATCAGTTGCCACATGTCTTCACCTATCATTGAATCTTCATAACATAACTCTTACGTGTCATAGGAATCCATCATAACCATTTTAGTGATGATATCCTTATACAAAATTCAAGATGCCAACACATCAACATTATTTGCAAGAAATACATTTTACAAAACAAATAATAAGAATAGGAATTATCCAAGGTTGAGACACCTTATTCCTAACAAACATAACCTATAAAGGAGGATGGATAGTATTATTGAAGACTGGACATTATGTTAAAGCTAAAGTGGTGTTCTAAACAAAAGGAGATAGGGATCAAGGAGCTAGCACGTGCCTAAAGATTTTAATTTCTAAAAAAAATCCAACGCCTCCAATACTAAAGTTGCTACTTAATCTGCTCAATATCACAAATAGTGAAATTGATTTTTACTTTGCATCCATTATGTGAATTTTAATTTCCCAAACTACTTGCTTGGCATACACTATCAATTTATCAAATCATTACCCATTCTACATGAATGCCCAAAAAATCTATATGTTGGGTATTGATTATTGTTGAAATCATCAAAGTAATAAGTGCAAATACAAGGGACATTATGGTAAGGGAGAGTAGTTTTTTGTCTTTAAACCAAACCATGGAGTTTCTATTTGCCTAAACAATGGTATATGCCTAGGTGTTGATGAATCTCAAATAGTGATCTGCAATGGCTTGTAGGGATCATTAATGAAGATGGACCAATGAATTCCTTAGCTTATGTCCTCTTTACAACAACGTCATGCTCCTGTATCACTCCACTTCAACACACACATAATAAGTATAACACACATAGAAGAAAAAACACAAGTAGCACAATTTTCCAATGGAGATCTTAGCCTAATCATGAAGGCACTTGACAATGGCCATAATTATGTCTTTTCTCTACTCACTAGATATCGAGATCCCCAATTGGAGTTTTCATCCAAGAGGGATTGTACAACTATCCCTATTTCTATAGTGACACAATAGAAATGCCCAAGATTCTCAAAGATAGAGAAATTGAATATGAAGATGGGACATTTGTAGAAGAATCTCAAATGGCTAAAGATGTAGTCATATTCTTGCCTTAGGCAGCTAAACTTGAGATGGAGGAATCACAATTAGATGAGTGGATCTTTCCAAGCTGTTGTTTTCTCCAATATGCAAGTCATATGTAATGAAATGTGAGAACCAACAATTGAGTTGAAAGCTCTTAGATGCAAGAGAGGTGTTAGGGCATTTTCCATTTTGCTTGGCTTGCCTAAAGTCTGTCAGTGTGAGGGTTATAGTATGCCAAGAAGTTTTTTGTCAACAATAGTCACAATGTGCAAATTCACAAATAAAAATTTGTCTTACATTGCCTAAATGAAAGTTTTCTCATTTTTTTTTATAGTAAAGCATTTCATATGTAAATGTTCTAAGGCTTTCCTTTATAGAAAAACTAAAGTACGTAGGTGGGGCTGAAGGAGGTTGATTTGAATATAGTGAAGTAAATTTTAATCTAACATGACACTGACAAGAAGATAGCATGGACATGCTAGACCAATCAAATGATGACATGCAAATGGCAGAGTAACATGTCGCACATGCTTCTAGGCCTGGCATGGATTTTGAGGAAATGACATTGTGATGTGCAAGAACAATGCACTAGATTATGACATGTGGTGAGATCATTGTCGCAAAATATAGATATGCTCAATCGTTAACCAAAGAGACAAGGTGACACATGGTAGAGGTGATGATGTGGTGTGAAGTAGATGGATGCTCTAGATCTAGGCTCGGCATGGATTTTGAGGAGATGACATGGAAACATGCAAGAACAATGCACTAGATTACAACATACAGCAAGATCATTGTCACAAAATAAAGATGCTCGATCATTAACCAAAGAGACAAGGTGACATATGGCAGAGGTGATGATGTGATGTCACACAGATAGATACTCCAGATCGTGCCACATGGCATGAAATTGATGCTCATCACATTATCACAAAATGAAGATTCTTGGAGGTTAAGGAGTGTAAAATGTGATGATGAATCAGATGGTGACACATGGCACTATGTCAAATGCTGGTGAGTTGACAATGGACCAATCAGGTGATGCCACATGGCACCCACATGATAGAGTTATCCATAAGGTACTGACAGGGTAGTATAGACCAATAGGAGATTGACACATGGCAATGACATAGCATAAGGGAAATGAGGTAGGATGACATGTCAAGGTAACAATGCAGAAATTGACAAATCAGGTGCTGCCACATGTCAAGCCGATCAAACCCATATTCCATTTTAAAAGGGGGTAAAAGAGAGTATTTCAAAAAAAAAATTACTAGCACTTGTACTTGTGAGAGGTTCAAGGGATAAGTCAATAGTGTAATTATAGAAAATTATCATTGTATGTAATTGCATAGTATAGTAAAGGGTTAAACATAATTTTCTTGATTATATATAATATTATTTGTCAAGAAAGTATGATGTTTAGGGTGGTCCAATAGTGCATAACAACAATGGTATTTTAGAAGTAGAAGAGTAGTATACCATAAAATTGTAAATTTTCATTTGAAGCATGCATAATGTTTGATAAAAATGTTTACCAAGAAATGTATGTGTGGACCTAAATAGTAGTTAATGATATAATTGTAAATTGTCATTTGAAACATGCATGATATTTGATAGAAGCATTACTTGTAAGTAAAAGTAAGTGTGCCAAATTTAAAGGTACAATGTATTTGTATGGGTATAACTTGTAGGATATCCCATAAAACTTGAGTAGTGCATTTATTTGGATTACATTTATATATCATCTATACGACAAGTCAAACTAAGTTTTGTCATCTCTTTGCTACAACTAGTGAACTTGTAAAAGAGAAGTAGGCAAAAATGTCATCAAACAAATGAAATTCTTATTTTAGGTAATTGAAAAAAAAGGAAAAGTGTATAGAAGGGAGGGAGTGAATACAAAATAGTTCCATGCCAAAGTAAGAACAAGAACAATCGAGCTTCTTCTTTCTTTCTAATAATATTGTAGGGTTTTTTTTTTTCATTTTTCAAAAGCACTCAAAAGAGAAGGCAAGTTTAATTTGAAGGCCTTGTAGGGATTTGACCCTTGAGATGGCTATAAAGGTGAGGCCTTGTCTTTCAATTTTACCCATATCAATTGTGGCTTGCTCTAAAGTTAGGCCTTGTGATTTGTGTTTAGTGATAGCCCAAGCAGTGGTTAGTGGTAGTTGGGTACAATTGCCTCAGGTAATTGGATGGATAGGTATTGTTTTTGGGTTATTGGCATCCCGTTCAGGCCCATTGTGTATCAAATGTGACAGTAACATATGTTGGCAATTGAGGATGCTTATAGGATGGGGCATATACAATGTCCTTAACTTCACCAAGGGATCCATTAATAAGACCACCTTGTATCCATAGGTTTGTGGTAAGCATGACACGTTGGAATTTACATATGAGAACTTCTTGTGGGAGTTGGTCATCTATATAGGTCTCAACATTATTATGTTGTGTATTTACAGCTACACAAAGTGCAATAGGTGCATTTAGTTGCTTGAGTTTTTGTTTATTATGTATAGCAACTAGTTCATTTGTATAATAATAGTGTTGACTCAAGTTTAATATCATTGCAACATTACAAACAATAGTGTTGGGTCACCACCATCTTGTATAAATATTGTTTGTAATGTTACAATGATATTAAACTTAAGTCAAAGATTTTGAGCTATTGTCTATGCTACATAGATAGGTTTGTCCATAATAGGAGGAAGTTGGGCAGAATCTCCAACTAGAATTATAGATAGACCCCCAAAAAGAATGTGTTATCGGTGGGGAAATGCCTCACATAACCTCGAATCAATTTTAAGTATCAATTTTGGGTCTATGAAACTCATCTCATCAATCAAAATATATTTGATATTTTTCATCTCTTCTTGGTAAGTTTTTAACATTTGTCCTTGTAGTGGTTTCATTTCTCTAATTGGTATCTTAAGGGCTACATGTATAGTTGTTGAATGTATATTAAATATGGAAATTATAGTTGGTGCAAGAACAAGGATAGGAGTTAAGCCATATGGGGAATTATTTTGAAGAGACATGCATATGCAATTGATTAGATATGACTTTCCTATTCCCGTTGTTCCTTGCAAGAGCATGTACAAAGGTTCAATATAACTATTTGCAATGGAATGGTCTAAAATTAGTTGAAGGGACAATTGTTGTTTAGGTGACAACTCATACTAGCAATTGAACTCATGTGTTGGTGGGTGAATAGCTTGTTGAGATATCTTAGTTCTATGAACAAATTGGTTTTCATCTTCATGCAATTGTGAAGGAACATCATGACCTTCCTAGTTGTGGTTTTTGTCAAAATCATGTTTACCCAATAAGTCAAGTTCATTAAAGTTGAAATTATTGGAATGAGACATATTTGAAATAAGTACCCACTCGTGCAATTGGGTTGGGTCTTATAGAAATGACTCATCCTCACTTTCAATATCTTCTCCCAAGTCAATTTTAGTTTGGTCTTTGCGATTAATATGCCAAACATTGTATTTTTGCAATGACATGGCCTTCTAGTGAGAAATAATTTCTTCTTTGGAAAGACCAATATCTGTTATGAGTGATCAAAAATGTTTGTACAAAAGGAGCTCACTCCAAAAAAATAGTTCAAAATTGTTAGAGTCTTCAGATGGAACCATACTTTTTTTTGGGTATACTTGAACAATTACTTTGTCATTTCTAGGACACCATTTGCACCCTTTACGATTGGCTGAATATGTACATGATCTAGCAAAATCAATGAGCAAAATTTTCTCTAAGTGTGATGGGCACTTTATGTAGGCTTGTATGTAGGTAGATTGTATCTCATGTCCATCTACAGTTAGTTTAATGTGATGAAATATTTTTTTCCAACATTAAGTGATATGAAATGTTGGTTTCACATGACAAGAGGAAGTTTTTGTAGTATGTGGCATGTCTCTTGTGGACTAATATCATGCTCCGAAACAATTTCAGCCATGAATTTTTGGTATGCTTGGATGACATTATCTTGTTCATTAACATCAAAACATATCCTTGATAGCATATTTACACAACTCTCAGATTTCTTCCCTGCTTTAGAAGCGTATTTGGCAATGTATTTGAGAACAAGAAGTCATGAGGTGACAGGTTGGAAATTAATGTTTTCTCTCCAAATAGAGAGCATTTTTGGATTACGTATGCTAACCCTATCATCATTGTGTGTGGGCACATATGAATTGCAACTTGAGTCATCACATATCAATTGTGACTTTTCACATTCTTTTCAAGATGCTTTATACCTGCATTCTAGTTGGTGGCCTTTTTTTTGTAGGCAAGTCCACTTGGTGCATTTGTTGTGTCGTTGAACACGATTAACTAATTCTTCATAGTCAATGTGTGGATTAGTAGCATATATTGAATGTGTGTTGTGCAAGAACGAATTGTCAATTGGGGCCCTATGAATAACATTTTCAATATCACATTTGGCTCGAGGGTTCCAAGTAATGACATATTGGTCAAAAAATTCTTTGGCCTTTTCTACTTCATTTGGATTACCCCAATCCAATGTATCCATATTGGGTGCATTTTTTATCCAAATGAACCCATGAATGTGAGCAAACCTGCAATTTTTCCACTCATAATAGTACCGATGATTTACTGCCCCAATTAGTTTCTTGATGACCTCTTCACGAAAAATTGTGAAATGTTGATGTAGGTATAATGTTGTTGAATGGGGGTTCCTAATGACATTATGTATGTGATGTTTGTTGTTTAGGTTGGTAAATGCTACATCTAGAGATAAGATAGCATACAGGTCAAACCATTTGGTGTCACTTGTGCTTAAAGTGAAGAACAGTGTGGGAGAACCTATTTTGGTAATAAGATTTGTTAGATTTGTGTGTTGCTCATTCCAATATGAGTGCATACCTCACAAGGTGGATCCAAAATGCATTAGTTCTTTAGCTAATTGACAATTAGGCAGGTTTGTTAAGTGGGAGCAAAGATTTTCTATAGTGGAAGGTATATTATAATCAATTTTGCATTTAATAAACACCGATGCTAGAGCTTGGCTACGATGGTGCATCATAAGGTTAATTAGGAAGTATGTAAACCGTGGGTGTTGACCAAACCTATTGTCATGATAGTGCATAAGGTGTAGATCATATTCATGAAGTTGTACATCTCTTGCCTATGGGTGCATGGGTTGTGTTGTAACATTTGGGAATAGAGTTGGAAATGTCATTTCAAACAATCCCTTAGTGGTGTACTCATTAATTAGTGTTAAACTGATGTGGGGCCAATCAAGTTTGGTGTTAGGTTCATGGTCAAGGTGCAATGATTCCTTAATGATTTGCAACTCATGTTGTTTTCTTGGTAGATTCACCATAAATGAAGTAGAATTTTGTGTGATCTATTCATGGTCAATTGGTACTCTTCCAAGGTCATTATTGGTTGAATATGGGCCTTCATGTTTGCTATGAAATGAGTGAAGCATTTCAAAAAGGTTAGTAGTAGTATCTAGAAGTAGCAATAATGTTCTCTCATTGATTATCACCCATTTTGCACGAAATTCCAAATCAACGCAAAAATTGCCTTCACTCTGGAGGCCAAAACTTCCACATCAAGACTCGGATTGACTCCACTCAAGAAGCGTCAAAAAAATATATCAACGAGGAATACCACAAGATGGAGCTACAAGAGTCCTAACATCAAGAGTTGATTCAATGCTCAAGACAAAACAGCAAAGGCAAAAACAATAGTCTTGTTCACCAAGACAAGTAATGGACATAACGTCCAAAACCACTCAAGAACACACATGCCCAAAACAACATAAGACATGGAATGAAAGGAAGTCCAAAAATAAAACCATTATCACTTATCTTTCATAATTTTATTAATTAAAAATAACATAAGCACTAATGCACAATGAAACTGGAAGATTTTCAAGCTAGGGTTCAAGAGTCACTTTCCATAAAACAAGTACATATCTTTCAGTTACTTTCAAGGATAACATTAGGTTTACCCATATTTTATCCCATCCAATTATATTAAAAAATTTAAATCCATTAAGGACACACTAGCATGTTCTCCATGATATTATCCCTTGTACGTACTACCAGAGGTTCGAGATGAACATGGTAGAATCACAACACACAACTGGGTAGCAGTTTGAAACACATTCAGAGTAGTCATCATGAACCAAAATAAAAAGCCCAAATGGGGGAATTGTCAATTCCAATAGTAAATAAATAAAGAGGTCATTTTAAGAATAAGTCAAACGTGACAACTGTCACAAAGAGAGAGATAGGTAAAATTTGATGACTATTCCAAGAGAGGAAAATACTGAAAACCAATGCTAGCCCAACAACATGAGGAAAGTACCTCCAGCCAAAAAAAAAAAAAAGGAATCAATTAAATTACATTACATGTGATGACTGAGAATAGTCACATAAGAGGGATAGACCACCACACAATGCTAAGGATTACATCATCCTAGCAATGTTAGAGAACAACTCACACTCATCAAACAATATACCATCAGTAATCTCATGCATATGCAGACAACAATAATTTCCTTAATTATTTTTCTATGCAATGCAACATATAAATATAGATCAATTAATGCAAATTTCCATAAGCTTAAAAAACAATCAGATTGGGGACTTAAGTCATTAACCAAGGATATGATGCAAAACTACTTCTTTGTAATGGTTCACAATAAAAACTTATTTCTCAACGAAAGGCACCATTTCATCACCATAAGGATATAACAGAGAATCACAAATAAGATTCATTCATCTGCTTACAATCAGGAGAAAAAAGGGAAGCAATGCACCTTACTCTACAAGGAGAAACAAAAGAAGGCACTCTAAGCCAACACATGGACACCAATAAGTGGTTCCATCCAAACAGGGTCACAAAAGCAACCAAACAAAAAGGAACATTGATTCCATTCACAAAACCAAGAAGACTCACTTTCTTCTCCTCACATAGATCTAGTTGCATCTAGTGGACAAGCAAGTCCATCACGAGCAGATACAAAATCAACAAAGATCATGAGTTCTCACCAAGACACTCGCACTCAACCAATGCAACAACAACTACAAAGGCAACATAAACATAGAGATCCCAATGTTTGAACATGGGCTCTGATACTAGATGTAATGCCCCACCTAAAGATCCTTGGAAACAAGGAAGAAATACAAGCCAAGAATTTTTTTTTAACAAGTATGAATGCACATGACAACATTATACAGGGATCACAATGATCACAACGAAAGACTTCACCACAATCCCAACAACCAACAGATCTTCGAATGCCATTACTAACTGACACATGCGAATAAAAGCTAACAACCACCACAACAAGATGAGGGCTCAAGAAATGACCACTCATCAACAAAATACCAAGCTAGGGTAAAGTGCAGATTCCTGAAATTTGGCTAAGCCTAAAATTCTAAAGCCCTGAAAATTGGCTAAGTTTGGATTTCTAAAGCCTTGAAATTTCCTAGAATCCTTAACTTATCTCTGAGAGGTATGAAACCTATCTCAAAAGATTTTTTGCATTTATTAAAATATATCTTAAGTATAAGATACATCAACTTATACTTAAACAATATATTTTAAACCCCAAGAGACTAAAGAAGAAACATGAAAATTGGATTTCAAAAGAAACTAACAGAATTCAAAAAGCAACAACATAGGTTCAAAGAACGCCCAAAAGGGTATCCAACACAACTCTCAAAAGGTTCGGATCATGACAAAAAGTGCCTGTTGTCTTCTCGCGCAGGTTTTTACAAAAAATCGTGCGACACTTCTTACTAAGGGAGGGCAACAATTCTCTTTAAGGCATCCAACACTTTATCAGTGTCGTACGACATATCTCAAGAAGGCATGTGACACTCTTCCAGTGTCGTACGACATTTCTCAAGAAGGCATGCGATGCTTTATAGTATCATACGACATAGTTTGTATAGGCACACGATACATTTTTATGTCACACAATGCTGACAAAATGTCACCCATAGAAACATGAAAACACTTAAAGAAACTCAAAAAAAGAAAAACACAGAGAAAAACCTCCACACTGGGGAGTACTGGATCCATGAAAATTGAGGAATGAACACTCAAAAGCACTAACAGGAAGGAAAGAGGAACATCTATCCATCTAAACCATAGCAGCAAAGAACATACTAAAATAAACATCAAAGAGAACAAAATCAACATCTTAATGTACAAAAATAAATCTCAGGAACAAAACAACCAAACTAAGTACGCAGATTCTCCCATCCGTCAATAGCATCATAAGACCATCGTGGGTCCTAGCCATCCCCCATGCGTAACATCCCAAGCCACTGACCAGATCGTCGATACTATCGTAATAGGGATGTCACTACTAAAACATGCACAATATCAGCATAAGAAAATCTAACATGCTATTGATAATGCATAAGATAATCCTACAGTAGATAACATCACCTATCACATGCTAAACAACAGTAAGCAATAGATATACTACTAAAGAAAATCACATCATCTAATCATATGCTAAACATCATGATAAGGGAATGCATCAAATAAACTAACATCATCTAAACATGATATCCAAGCATTCCAATGAAAGCATAAATCACAAGCAAGCATACTCCAAAACTTGAAGTACCAAGTGAAAACATCCAACAACGGTCACACTAGGAAAAAGATCGTCTCTATACACTGATCCCTAGCAGTGGTGAAGGTAGCTATGCCTCCCAACCACGTGGCACCCATAGGTCCACACCTACCATGCTGATGGAGATAATGATTCAACCACAAACACAAAAAAATCATAACATCCATGGCTAACACTCACGCCAGGCAGTATGATGGCTAAACCAAGATCCTAAGACAATGCAAGGAGTACAGGTCCTAGTTAGACACTCAAAAGGCTGCTAAGTAGGGACTGACATCCTAGAGAGTTGCTTGGCATTGAAAAGCCCAAGCTCAGATTGTGTGTCCTCAAACTTAAATGGGTGCTCACACATTGTGTCCTTGAACTTAATCGGGTGCTCACACATTTTACTTATCTTAAGTTTTATTAACAATCACACATTTTATTTAGTTATCACTTGCTTAAAAATTCTTATCCTCCATCAACCTCTGGTGCCATGAACATTGAGCTGCGAGATAGAAGCCCCCTCCAGATGCTACCCTACCCTACCCATGCTCATCCTACGACAAGTGTTCATGGGCATGCATACTCCCATCCCAACCCCAATGATCATAACTTCTGACAAATCCATAGAAGATTGGGCCTCGCAAGTCACCCAACAAATGTACGCACACGTACTCGTGTGTGGCGCACCACCACCACGAAGATCATAACACAAGGACAGGAATGAGAACACAATGCAAAAAAAAACACCCAACCGAAAGCAACATGGTAAGGATGGATTCTACATGAATCTCAAAGCCAACAAAACCACACATCATAAAATCACTCAACCGGCCTCAATCTAAGAGTATGGATTCTACATGAATCCCAACGATGTAACAAGACCAAAAGTCATGAACTTACTCAACCGGCCTCAATCTGAGAGTATGGATTCTACTCGAATCCTAGTGTACATGAAACAAAGCAAAGATCCAAAAGAAACCATAACAACAAGTATAGAATCACTCAACCGAACACAACGTTGGGAGTACAAATGGAACATGCATCCCAATGCAACATAAAAGTGAAAAAGTGGTTTGACTAATATCCAAATGGATCATCCAAGTCCACGAACCACATTGTGCCAAGAAAACCCAAGAAAATAGGGCAACACGCAAAACAAGGTGAAAACTTCAAATTTTAGAAAAATTCCAAAATTAAAACCCATTTGGCCTTTGGGTTCAAAAACCCAAAAAATCCAAAAATAAAAGGAATCAGAGACCGTATGCAAAAAAAGCCAGCATAATGGCCCAAAAACCCAAACCCTCATCTTGAAATATAGGGAAATGTTCATACTCTCCCAACCGGGTAGAACTAGCATACAAAAAAAAAGGGGAACACTAGTTCTCAACCTCCAAACAAACGGCTACCAAAAAAATATTAGAAATGGAGCCGAATAATAAAATGGGAAAGCCTTACCTCACAGCCAAAAGGGAAAAATAGGAATCTGAACCATAAAATAAATATCTCGCAGAAGTAGCTGAAAATTGCGACAATCCAAGGTTTCCTCGAGCTGGATCCAATGAGCTCAACCTCGCGACGATCTCATGCTCGTAGCTCCCACAACGAACAAAACAATAAATCCTCATGAAGAGGATTTTGGGTTTTACTCTCCAACTTTCCCATTCGAAAGTGAGAAGTGAGGAATTAAATTTCTTTTTGGATACTTATTCACTTTTCGAGTGAATAATCGATTAGGGCATTTAACCAGCCAATCTAGTTAAACCTCGAATCGACCCAAAAAAAAATAGGCTATTCCTATAAATAGGAATTCATCTATGGAAAAGCTGCCAGAAATTAAAATAAATCAATCAAAAAGCCTGAAAACCCAAAAACACATAAATCTCCTTAATAACTTTCGAGACAATGCAAACGTCTAAATGCACAGATACGCTTACTAGTCTAATCACATAATGCAAATGAGTTCGGATTTAAAAATCATTGAAAGGTTTAATTCAAACATTTAAATAAAGGATACGTCGACCATTTAAGGATGACATTGGTGAAATATGAATGGCTAAATCACTAACTCCATGTGCCACTTCCAGGGATATAAATCCTGCACACTAAACAACACGATCAAATATAATTGCATATAATAACATAGCCGAAACAATAAATGCATTAAATCACCTAATTTAACCATTTATTTAATTATATTAAAATTATCTATTTACATCACTCACATTTGCATAAAGCATAACAACGTAGGAATGAAGTAAATAACCATAGCATTAAATCCATCACATAACATAATCAGAGATATGTCCAAATACCAAGTAACTAGATATCATCATAAAAAACACTATCATCTCAAAATGGCATCGTCATGCAATATGATTAATTGAACAACATAGAAGTCTAAAATCTATGATACTGGAATCAAGGTGTAACATCTGACCCTTAGGTCCTCTCAAATATAAAGCATCACATAAGAATAGATATCTCTCAAATCAAAATATAACAAGGTAAATGTCCGCAACACATAACCAAATAATTTGATGACGGTACTCTCTAATACCATTGATGAAGGTATGCTCTGATACCACTAATGAAGGTACACTCTGATACCACTTGATGATGGGCCACACCACCCTTACCAACTCATAACCAAGAATACAACAATACGAAGACCAATAAAATGCTTCCCAAAGAACACTTTTATTATACTTGAAAATCCAATACCAATTACATTAACATTTCTACAAGATCTCTCAAGATCTAATCCAAACCCAAGCTAGTCTAGATCCACACTCTGGTAGAAACCTCCAAGATCTCAACTTGTGCTCGCAAGCCACCAAGCAACCTCCTTGTTTCTAAACCGCAGTCACTAGCTCTTCTCCAATCTTATCCAAGATCCAAGTGTAAACTGCCTCACATTTGGTGCTCTGTCTACACTCACAACTCCACCATAATCTTGCTATAAACTGCTTCACGTTCGGTGCTCTGTCCACAGACTCAGGAAAACTCACTCTTCACTTCCTCCTCTTTCACACCTTAAAGCCTTCACACCTTCCAACTTTCACACCTTCAAGCTTTTCCTTCCAAAGCTTTCACCTTTCCAAGCTTCACCTTCCACAGCTTCTACTTCTCAAGCTACTCCTTCTCGAGCTTCTCTTTCTCGAGCTTCTACTCCTTGAGCTTCTCCTTCTCAAGCTTCCACTTCTCAAGCTTGATTAGAAATGCTCATATTCCTTGCTTAAATAGGCACTTACCACCCAATGCATGACTTATCCACAACCTTCTAGAATTCCACCTACACAATATCCACAACATTCTACAACTTCCATAACCTTCTACAATATCCACAACTTTCTACAATATTCATAACTTTCTAGAATTCTTCCCACACACCTCAATAAATGGAATGACAACCATTTATTTTTATTTTTTCTATTATGCCACCTATGCACCTCAAAAATAGAAATCCCCTTTTCCTTTCTTTTCTCTCCTTTTTTCCCTTTTTTATTTTTTTATTATTTCTCCTCTAATTTTCGTCACTTTCTCTCTCCTCCACAATTTTTTTTTTTTCAATTTTTTTTTGGTTTTTTTCAATAATTTTCCCATACAAGATGCTCCAGCATCAGACTCCCTCGATAGATAGAAAAGTGTGTCCCACACTTTGACACCAAAAAGAAAGGTCTACCACCATCTTCATCTTCACCAAAGGTTTCCACCTCAACAGGGACAACAAAACCACCATGCAAATCTTCCACATCTGCATCACTCTATCAAACACCAGAATCTCAACCATCCAATCAACATGCTCACTCCTAGGAACAAACTGAACATAATGCTTCATTACCAAACTCCCATTCACATCAACAACTAGTGAATCCATACCAGCAATAACAAGCTCCACATCAGCAGCCACATGCAAATTTTCATCAACACATGCCAAACTCTCAACACCAGCAACCTCATTGCTCACAACAAGATGCTTTGTAAGATACAAGTCACCACCAACAACTGGATCATCCACGACCGAGTGCTCCACAATCTCCATGTCAGACTCAACCATTTGATCATGAAAACCAACCTCTATCCCAACATCAACAACGTTAGGAATATCTTCAGCAACTACCTCTAGTTGCTCTGCAGGTTCTGCATCAGACTCCACAAACTGATCAGCAAAACCAACCTCTTCCACCTTGACCTTCTTAGCTTGATCAGCCAATCTAGCATCCAACCAAGAAATCATCTTAGAAAAATTCCTCTCCACTATATCATGGATTTTCGCAATCATCTTAGGGTCCAATCCTCTTGGAGCCATCTCCCAAGATCTTTGTAAACCCTCTGCAACAAATCCTTCCCATGCTCCTTGAGACAACCAAATTATTTGCAAGTCAGATCGCAACCTGCCACCTTGCACGAACAATCAAGAACCACATCATAAGTCTAGGACAACAGATTTGCAATCCACCAACTCTGATAAACTTTTCCCAACCAAGGTCTTGGCACAAATTGCCTCACTCTTCATTGATCTGCTTGTACACTTAGGAAAACCTGCTCTGATACCACTAATGACTGTACTCTCTGATACCACTGATGAAGGTATGCTCTGATACCACTAATGAAGGTACACTTTGATACCACTTCATGATGGGCCACACCACTCTTACCAACTCATAACCAAGAATACAACAATACGAAGACCAATAAAATGCTTCCCAAAGAACACTTTTATTATACTTGAAAATCCAATACCAATTACATTAACATTTCTACAAGATCTCTCAAGATCTAATCCAAACCCAAGCTAGTCCAGATCCAAACTCTAGTAGAAACCTCCAAGATTTCAACTTGTGATCGCAAGCCACCAAGTAACCTGCTTGTTTCTAAACCGCAATCACTAGCTCTTCTCCAATCTTATCCAAGATCCAAGTGTAAACTGCCTCACATTCAGCGCTTTGTCTACACTCACAACTCCACCATAATCCTGCTGTAAATTGCCTCACGTTCAGCGCTCTATCCACAGACTCAGGAAAACTCACTCTTCACTTCCTCCTCCTCTTTCACACCTTAAAGCCTTCACACCTTCCAAATTTCACACCTTCAAGATTTTCCTTCCAAAGCTTTCACCTTTCCAAGCTTCACCTTCCACAACTTCTACTTCTCAAGCTACTCCTTCTTGACCTTCTCTTTCTTGAGCTTCTACTCCTCGAGCTTCTCCTTCTCAAGCTTCCACTTCTCAAGCTTGATTAGAAATGCTCATATGCCTTGCTTAAATAGGCACTTACCACCCAATGCATGACTTATCCACAACCTTCTAGAATTCCACCTACACAATATCCACAACATTCTACAACTTCCATAACCTTCTACAATATCCACAACTTTCTACAATATTCATAACTTTCTAGAATTCTTCCCACACACCTCAATAAATGAAATGACAACCATTTATTTTTATTTTTTTCTATTATGCCACCTATGCACCTCGAAAATAGAAATCCCCTTTTCCTTTCTTTTCTCCTTTTTTCCCTTTTTTATTTTATTATTATTTTTCCTTTAATTTTCGTCACTTTCTCTCTCCTCCACAAAATTTTTTTTTTTTTGTTTTTTTTTTCAATAATTTTCCCATACAAGATGCTCCTGCATCAGAATCCCACATGAACAATCCATTTCTAGTTACTTAAGCATTTAATAATGATTGATTACAGAATCAACAAAAAGACACTAAAACACATAAGCAAACACAGTCATAAACATGATTAACCATTGCTACAGGAGCGTAGTCTAGTCTAGCATGGTAATAGAACATAGTGCAATCTCTGCACACATCTCAGGGTAATCATAGAACAACCTCATGATACCACATCGATCTTGGTAACCGCTAGCACAAACCTCAGTGAACCAAAAATTACAACATAATCTCATAGATCAGTCAAAAGCATAAACAAAGCAACTGATACAGAAACATAAATCCAAACACCTCGACGGTGTAGACCACTCAAGGTCACAATCATGATCCCATCACAACAAAAGATCAACAAGGTTGCATCCATCAGGATGACTTACAGAAGTCAAATGGGGGAGGCACTACACATAAGCCTTCCCATGTGAATTCAACTTGCGTACTATTAAAACATCCGATTCATTAAGCCTATGTGGAAACATTTTTGCAATGAGTTTTATATCTTGGGGGAAACTTATTGTATGACCACTGTAGTTGTATTTTCTGCCATGGGCATGTGTTACTTGTAAGATTGGATTAACATGTGCAATGAGCATATCTTCTACTTGTGTGAGAACTTTAAGAATATTTGGTTGTTTAAGTGGGTCCATATTGTTTGTAAGTGAGAAGTGATGAAGATGCCCTATGTTGTGGAAGGTGTGTCTAAAAGGCAGTACATGAAGAGATGGCATGGTTGGTGGGAAGAGCTTCTATAGACAAATAATGTGGTTGATTTGATGTATGGTGGAGTTGTTGCATGCATTGGAGTTTGCGATGAGCACTTATTTCCTCTTTATGATGAGCATAATACAAACAACTCCTCTTACATGTATGTAGTTGAATGGGGCTATTGAAGTGTGAAAGGATTTTAACATTTTGCACATTTAAAAGTGGAGGTGGAGAGGTTTGTGATGGAAGTAGTGTTGGAATGGGTGGATTGGCTGATTTATGTGGGGTGGTAGTGGAAGGATGGGAGTAGGATTGGAGTGTATGAACAAGTGGGGTAGTGGAGGAAGATGCATGGTGGATTCTACATCACACACTAATCTCAGCTCTATGGCTAGCATAATATAACTGGCTTATTTCATATGATTGAAGATCAATAGGGCTAGTTAAGTTTGGCCGTCCATTGGAATCATGTACATTTGAGTCCATTTTTTATAGTCCATAAAAGATACAATACATGTGATCAATAACTCTGATCCTTAATACAATATACAACTATAGGAGCATGTATGGTAGCAACAAAATTAGTTGTTAATTTCATAGAGAGGTATAATGTGTTGCAATTAATTATGTGTAGTTATCCATTAAAATAAGAAAATATTCTACTAAGAATTGTAGGATAAAGGTTATAGTAGTAATCTATGTGTATGTCGAATGAATTGGTTTGTATACAAAATTATATAATTGTAAGCTATCAAAAAAGAAAAATCACAAAGTTAAACATAACAAGTATGAATATTAAGTATTCCAAAGTGTGTGGACAGTAAAGTGTAAATATTTTATAAAAAGGACTCACACATATGTATACAAGGGATGTACTAGCTACATTTTATGCTTTAATAAAACCATAAATAAAGTGTTATCTCTATATCAAGTGTATGTAACAAGTTTTGAAGGGGCCTTGAAACCTTGTACATAGATAGTGGAGAAAGAAGTAAACAAAATAAAGAGAGTATGGAAGAAGAAATAAGTAAAGAGGTACATATAAAGGTATGTAAGTTTGAGGTGTTAGGCATCACTCAAAAGACAAAATGAAGAAATACCTTGTAACAAAAAGTTGATTTCATCAGTAAAAAAAAAAATTGTCACATCATCAACAGTTGATTTCAAATGTGTTTCATTGGTGTACATTTCCATGTGGTTTGAAAGGGTAAAATGGTATTGACGGTACTGTAGATTTCTAATGACAAACTCAACAGAATGTTCATTGTCATGGTTAAATTGTAGCATACATAGTTCCTTTGCAAGCATCCCAACGAGTTTTTTTGTAGCCTCATCAAAAGCTATTGCCCAAAGATCATTTGTGGGGTCGTCAATCTTTACTTGAAGAACATATCTATAGTTACATACTGGAAAGGTAAGTAGACACTTTGAACAAGACCAATGTCCATGAACATTTTGTTCTACTCCTTTTTTGCATTATTTATCGCCAATCTCATTGGGACAAGCTGGATAGCAAGTAGTTTTGGTCTTAATAAAAGCCAATATTGCTCTAAAAATGCAATGTAGAGGTTGTAATGTGCATGAAAGATCTTCAGTGATAGATGAGATGGTATTTTGTTTTAAGATGGTGGATGGCCCTACAAAGTCACTTTGGGGAAGGAGGATATCCGGGCCATTTGATATGAACCAAGATTGTAGTTGCTTTGTCTCTTTGATATTAGGATTGATAAACAATTATGATGTTGCTAGTGTATTCACCACCTTACTATTTTATTCAGTGATGCAGCCATTTTTTATGGCAAGAATAGTAACCTTTTGTAGATGATACATTTCTTGCAGTTGACTAGCTTCAATTTGGGTTGTTGTACCCCACAAAGTAATAGTAATTGTGGATGAAGACATATCATAAGTTTGAGACTCTGCCTAAGGACCCTAGTTGCATCATTTTTTTCATTTTATTGTAGTAAAAGGATCAACACATATAACTATTCTAATAATATCTAGAGAAGTATTAACACTCTGAGAAAAGATACCTAGAATGTTTGTAAATGAGAAATGTAGTGTTGGAATTAAGCGATCATCTTCACAATTGTTGACCATGGGATCATCATTTAGTGTGATTTCTATATCTCTATTAATCTTATTATAGAATTTGTTTGCAGACTTGATAGTACCATGAGACAATGTATAAATACTTCCAGGTTGAATTTATTGGAAATGGAGGTCTACTAGTTCATTGAAGCAAGTGACACAAACTTTAGTTCTTTCTCTATCAATCATATCAAAACTAAACATGTGCCCATTTCCTTTGTTGTTTTTGAAGTGGTGAATCTCCTTCTTTGCAGTAACACGACCTTGTATCATCTACTATGGTTGGAACGGATTCAAGCTTTGAATAGGAGAAATAGTAGTAGCAGGAGGTTTTTTCATTAGGGATTCATGCAATCCAAACATCAAATTTGGAGAAGTACATGGAATGGAAGTTGGAAATTCTTTTGCATGTGTGAATGTATCTAAAGAAAGTTGTTCATTTTCTACAAGTTTCTCAGCTTCTTTGAAGTACAAGGTGGGATCACAAATTATTGCATGTGTCACGGAGGAGACCAATAATTTGGAAACTATAATCCACCTATAGAAAAGAGAAGATATATATATTAAGTATAGATTATACTTGGATGGAACAACAAAAATGGTGTATTTTAAGTAAGTTTAAACAACAGGTGGTTTACTATGATGAACAAATGGTAGGAATAGTATATTCAGTAAGTTGGATAATAGTGCCCTTTTGAATTTGTCTTGTTGTGACAAGGCTAGTATACTTTCTTGGCAAAGTAGCTTTTTGTAAGTGGACCCTATCAGAGAGCTCTAACTTTTATCTAGTTGTTGATTGAGCTATATGACCAATTGGTGCAAGCAAAAACACTTGAAGAAATGGATGCACATCTAAGTTTTCACTATTGAGAAGTGTAATAGCATCTTCTAGGAGAGATTGAGCCACAACTAAATGGTTTCATAATGAACATATTATTAGTTGAGAGTCATTAAGCATTGTATATAATAGAGAGATAAACAAAAAAAAATTCAATACTAAAGAGCATGGAAAAAAAAAATGCAATGCAAGGAAAAGATGTTTGTTTGAACATAGAACCACAAGCAATAGTATTGTATAAGTAAATGACTATGATAGGAAAGGAAATAGAAAAATTGTGGGTTGTCATATATTAAATAACATGTTTGAAAATTTTGGAAAATTATTCCTTGTGCTGACAGGTATAATCAATAAGTAATAAGTTGGGCTAATGTAAGTTGTAAGGAAAAACATAGGAAAAGATAGAAAGATGCACCTTCAAGCAACATGTAGATGATAGTATGATGAAGAACTTGTAAATGATAGGTACAATAAATCCTACAATAGATAAAGAAAGAAAACAAAGTTAGGTAATAGAAATAAATGGATGGACATTTGGGGAACTTGGGCTATGGTAATTTAGCTTAATAGTATTTGATAGTAAAGAAATCATTCAAAAGCAAAGAAATTGTCATACCATCAATCAAAATGATTAATAAATATCCAAATTTTGTGTGGAATAAATGTACTTAAACTTATCACTAATGTAGTGGTGTAAATTTTTTTTTTTTAAATGTAGACTTCAATGAAACAAATTATTAAACCACCACAAAGAACAAAGAATTATGAAAAAATAAAAGGATAGAGTATTTTATTTGAATGGTCCAAAATATTAGGTGTAAAGAGTATTATTTTGAATGATATAATAAACAATAGTAATGCTTGAATTTTTTTGAGTAGACCAATTTTACTATTGAGGATTTACAATGAGGGAAAGATAAAAATGTAACTACTTGAAAATATGAGAATAATATATAAATAAATAATATGATAATTTGAATATACTATATTGTAATAGAAAAAAAATATAGTATTAAATGAAGACTAACATTTAGTTTATAGTTTTCAAGATTTAGAAATGCATAATAATATAATATATTATTACAATTTACTTAAAATACAATAACTAACAACTACCAATAAACATCTATATTGATAGGACCTAGATATTTAGGTTTTTTAGGTAATGAAATTTTGTTCCAAAATGTCGTATTGGTCTAAAAGACAATATATGAAAATAAAGAGAGTACTTGACAAAGGAGGATTTTTTTTCAATATATTTGGGTGTTAATTATTTATGGCACTCTTGACAAAGAGTATCTAATAATCAAAATACATTCTTTATGAACTAAGTAGACATAGATCTTATAGAAGATGTAAGAAGAGAAATAGGACCATCTAGTAGATCTAAAAAATTACAACATTTAAAAGTGAATAACCAAACTATGTTATGAGCTCTACAATGTCCATAATCTATTTCAAGTCTGCATAGGGTATTAAATCCATAACACATTGCTAAGTGTGGTTGAGGTAGTCTTGGAACACATGACGAATGAGTGGAGCATTGCCTTGATGATAAAATTCATCAGCATGCATTTTCCTCGGGAAAGTATAGAATCCAAGAAATATATCATAATTGGCACAAATTTTCTCAAGCATATTATGTATAGCCAAAACTTTGTTATCTTTGACATCACATGTATTGCGACATATTAATTTCAGTTGTTGAACACTGATATCAAAAGCCAGATTAATTGAACTTGTGTAATGCTCAATCTCTATTTTTGGAGACCCGTCATAGTTGATGGATGAGTTTGAGGCAGATGATGAAAGTGGAATACTTATATAAAACATGCTACTTGATATATCTATAATTTGGTCTTGAAGTGGATTATGTGTCATGACCTATAAAATAGTTGCAATGTTAAATATATGATGGAAAACAAATTGTACAATAATTTGGGTTGATGGAGTGCAATATATACATAATAATAAAAATAAATTAAAAAACTATATATGTATGTATATGAAAAAAAATTTTAAAATAGCATTTTTGAGATAGCTTCTTCTAATCCACATAATCAAATGTTGTAATTAGAAAAACTTAGGGAATGTAGTCCACATGAAGATAAACATGCCTAACCATCCTTTATTCCTATAAAAACATCATTTACCCACATCTAAATAATACCTATTTCTAAGCACACCCCAAGAATGCCAATAATATATTTATTAACTTAATAATAAGTAATTTTTTTCATACCAAATATAAGTATTGAACTAAAATGTGTACTTTTAGATAACTATTGTGCCCTATTAATAAGGTACAAAATTATCACATATGATTATTGTAATGTCCATAAACACATGAAAAAAAGATGACCTACCTTCCTAAACTTTGGTTTTATGATGACAAGCCTACAAGGATATCCAATCTACATCTATTCATCTTTAGATCATAATTGTAAATGATAACCATAACTAGATGATGCTACACGTAATAAATATATAATGGTAATACATAACCCAATTTATATTAATAAATTTAACGTAAAAGAATAAACCCTAACCCTAATCATAAGACTAAACCTAACTCTAACCATATTTTAAATACAAACACAAGCCTAACTGTATGCTAATCAAAACCTTGACCACAACTTGACCCTAACCATAACTATTGGCCTAAGTTTTCTATCTTCAATCTTAATATAACTAATCTAGACATCTAAAATAAATATAACTTAACCTATCAATTATAAAATATTTAAAATTAATAGTACTATGCAATTCATTATTCATCTAATTATTTACAAAGGTATTTTTAATAGTATATTATATTTATAATCAATATTAAAATTTTGACATGTAGTAGTTAGTAAAATTTAAGCTAAATGGATAATTTTTTTGACACTGATAGAATGGCACAATCATAATACAACCTTTGTTGGAATTGTAGAATGTCCTGTGACATTAGTTATAATTCCAACCCGAGCTTTAATAGTAATTCCAATGCTACTACTAGCAAAACTCTATTGTAACTAAACCTATGATAATTATTATCCAAACACTACCCTTACCATTAAAACTAAATAAAAATATTATTAAAGGCTATTATAATTTATTTATTTTTTAAAATACCTTACTGTTAAACATTGTAATTCAAAAAATCTTTTATTTAATAAGTAAATTAAATTTTATGTATATTGTAGTTCGTTGTTTACATTATAATTTTTTTTAATATTACTAATATAAATTATAGTTTTAGGATACATTTTAAAGATTAAATTAATTAGTTTATATATTATTTTAATCAATCTTTATATTGTCATGTATTCAAATTTTTCTAGATTTGATTATCAAGAAATAGATAAAATGTTTACAACAATTGAATAATAATAATAACAACATGAAAAAAAAAAAAATTAGATGCACATTTAAATGCACATATAGTTGTCTACTCTTACACATTTAAATGCACATATATTAATAAATCAATATATAAACTTAACAAATATTTATTTATAAAAAAATTACTTACTATGATTATTTGATGCATGCAAAACTAATACCAAACTGAACAGTATACATAGAGAAATAAAGTAGAATGTACAATAGATTAAAAAATTGAAAGTAGATTGATAACAAATGAATCTTGAATTAACACATGTGATACAAACCTATGAATTTAGCAATATTGTAAACTCTAAACCATAAATATATGTAATTTACTTAAAATTAAAAATTACATGCGTATTTAATCTTCCAACAAACTTTTAAGAGAGACTTATTTTTATTTTATATATCTAGTTTAAATCAACTATAATTGAGAATAATTAAGATAATATTATTTGTGTCAAATAAACTATAGTATTTATACAATTCAATCATAATAATTTTGCAAATTCTGAATTCTAAATGTAGCATACTATTGGTGCATTGAGTCTCTTGTCAAATCTGTCAATCAAAATATATCTAAAATCTAAAACAAAAGGTTGAAGGGGAAAAGTGTACCAATAAGAGCATTTGAAATGTGTTTTTGTTGTTATGAAGTAAAAAAATGACTTATTCTATGAAATAAAGTTTTACCTAAGAATGTAGCCAACTTTAAAAGGCTATGTAGAGGTTTTGATCCACTACTAGGTCTATATCATCACTAAGGAGAAGCAAAATGTTTTAACTACAAACACCTTCAAACATAAAATACACATAATGAAGGGGATTTCTTAGCTAGTATCCATTGTGGATGGAAACATAATTGATTAAATGAAATGAAATAACACTGAAAGTGCATAGTGATGAGTAGAGAAAACACATAAGCTACTATTAAACTAAATTGTGAAAAAAAGGATGAAATAAAGCAAGAAATTAGATATCAGTTCAATACTTGCAAAGTATAAGTATTCGGGAACAACTATAAACAAGTATTGATGCAGACTGCTATACAAAATAAATTGTGTTGCTGCTATTTGTATTTATTCTGTTTAGCTAAAGACATACTTTGGTGATAGGTCAAGCATCCTAGCTTTTGTGCATGCAAACTGCAGTAGCAAAGGTCTAACGTGGGCCAATTATCTATAGTCTAATAATGTAGAGTTTTGGATGGAAATACCACTCCCAACACCTCTTCTCCATGCATTATTGCATGTTGTTTATTTAAAAATTAGCGCACATAGCGGAAAGAGGAATGTGTGGATCCCCTACAGCAACTAGATTAAGCACCAGTTGGCAGCTCTGCCTCCTTTTTGAGAGCCCCACACCATATCTCTTGATTGCATCCTAATGCATAAATTGAATCCAGGGAATCTAGCTTGAATCCAGGGCTGGGAATATTTCTTGGAGCAGTTCTAGAGAATAGACTCTAGGATCAATTATTTTGGGGAATATGTCAATCCAGGAGAGTAGGGTGACTAATACTTTGAGATGCATTTGTGAATCCCTATATTGGAGAGGGAAGAGGGAATATTAGAGTGGGATTCCCAAGTGAAAAAATAGCACACAAAGCAGAGAGAGAAAGGTTGAAAGTAGCACACAGAGCCAGGAGATAGGAGGGTTGAAGCATGGGATATGCCAAGATGTGGCATGGATATGAAACCGACATTGGGAGTGCTTGAACTATTATGACAGGGAATGCAATGTGATAGTTCAATTTGAATAGTGCTATCGTAAAGTTTTGATATAAATGTGAAATCAATATTTAATACAAAGCATTATTCTAGATGCCACATTGTGTGGTGTCAAAGACCACTACAATTCAGTTGTAGAAACATAAGAGTATACTTGTGTTTTTATTGCAAATTTAGAGAGAATCTTATTCACATTCATGTGAGTCAATATTTTTTCTCTTTGTAACAAGCATGCCGTATTTTTGCAAAAAATCATTTATATGTGTTAAATGATGAAACAAAACAACTGAAACGTATTACCTATAAAAACATCATTTAAAAGAATTAACTGAGTTAATTGAGTTAACTGTTGACCTAGTTATGTATTGGGATCCTCTAACAACACATAGTGACTTAGTTGCGTATTAACTGACTGTACTTGAGACACCAAAAATATTTATTTTAGAGCTATTGCTCCATAGAAGAAGCCTATCAGTTTAATTATAATTATATTATAAAGTTTTAACTTTAGGGAAAGTTAAATATTTGCAAAAAATGTAGATTTGAGAATTAGTCAGGAACCTAGTTTTCAAATGATTGTCTAGGGCATGTTTTGGAGGCCAAAATATGACTACCATAAATTGACAAAAAGGTCTCAGAGTGAGCTTTCCAGATTTTCTTTTTTTTTTTGCATAGGATGAAGTGCGTATGAGATATTATGGGGTTTTTTTTTGAGGTGCTTTTTTTCAACTACAGTCTGGTATGGTGGTTCAGACTTGTTTCTTTGGTGAAATGATGAAGTGGGTGTGCACCAAAGTTAATGGAGATGTAGTTGGTGATGTCAATTACCTCCAAGTCAATTTAATGAAGGATTTATCAACATTTTAGATGCATATCTAATTTTTTATCAGAGTAAGGGTTTCCCATCAGTGGGGCCCAAGGAGGTCGATTTGAACATAATGAAGTAAATTTTAATCCAACATGACATTAACAAGAAGATAGTGTGGACATGCCAGACCAATCAAACAATGACATGAACACCTAGGCAACAAATGGCAAAGTGGCATGTGGCACATGCTTCTAGGGCTAGCATGGATTTTGAGGAGATGACATGGCAATGTGCAAGAAAAATGCACTAGATTACGACATGTGGTGAGATCATTGTCGCAAAATAAAGATGCTCGACCATTAACCAAAGAGACAAGGCAACACATGGTGGAGATGATGATGTGGTGCCACATAGATGGATGCTCTAGATTGTGCCATGTGGCATGAAATTGACACTCATCACATTATCACAAAATGAAGATGCTTGGAGGTTAAGGAATGCAAAAATGTGATGACGAATCGGATGGTGACACATGGCACTACATTAGAGGCTAATGACAAGTAGTGAATCAATTAGGTGATGCCACATGGTGCTTAGGTGGCAAAGATGTCTAGAAGGTATTGACTGGGTAGTACAGACCAATAAGAGATTGACACATGGCAATGATGTAGTATAAGGGCAATGAGGTAGGTTGATGTGTTAGTGTGACAATGCAGAAATTGATGAATCAGGTGCTGCCACATGTTAGATTAGTCAAAGCCAGATTCCATTCAAAAAGGGCTTAAAAGAAAGTATTTCAAAAAAATTATTATTATAATTATATTATAAATTTTTAACTTTAGAGAAAGTTAAATATTTGCCAAAAATGTAGACTTGAGAATTAGTCATGAACCTGGTTTTCAAATGATTCTTTAGGGCACGTTCTGGAGGCCTACATATGACTATCATATACTGACAGAAAGGTCTCAGAGTGAGCTTTCTAGATTTTCTATTTATTTTTGTATAGGATGAAGTATGTATGAGATATTATGGGTTTTTTCTAAGGTGATTTTTTTCAACTACATTCTAGTATGGCGGTTTAGACTTGTCTCTTTAGTGAAATGATGAAGTGGGTGTGCGCCAAAGTTAATGGAGATGTAGTTGGTGATTTTTTTTTTACCTCCAAGTCAATTTAGTGAAGGATTTATCAATATTTTAGATGCATATCTAATTTTTTTATTAGAGTAAAGGTTTCTCATCATTTGGAGGAGATATTTCAAGTTTTTTGTACACAATGATGAGATTCCATTTGGATTTCAATTGTAGAGAGAAGAGAGATGCTTTGAAACAATATGGGATGGAGATTCAAGTGTACATATGTCACTTCCAAATCAAATCTAGATTCTTCTTCCTTCTCTATATCTTTCTATTTTCTCTCATTGTAAATTGTTGGTTCCCAAGTTTTCTAAACAAGTTCTTAGCTAGGTTTCTACCATTCTCAACATTTCTCTATTGTATGAACAACAATAACAAAGTTAATATAGATGGTTTTGTCCTACTAAGTTATTTTCTCAGTTATTTCATGAATCCTTTATGTATTTATTTAAATAGAATAATTAAAATGAACGATGAGTTTACCTTTAATCTAAATATTCTCTCATGTTTGTGTTATTTTTAATTCTTTGTGGTTTGTGAACAAAGAGCACAAAACTAGTTATAGCCTATTTTAGGTTGTATGTGTTGATATATTTTGCTTGTGATTCATGGAGCCATGTAAATTCTTGGTTTATCATCACAGGTTATAGATTCCATGAAGGGATAGGTTGAGTATGAGATTTAGAAATGATGCAGATGCTTGATTCACAAGGTGAATGGATAGATTTGGAGTCTTGATACATGAGATGTATCAATGAACTCCAAGGATGTGTGTTAGTAATTTGTGTATTTTCCCAATAGGTAAGGCACTAATCAACTACATGATCTAAATGTTTTTTTGTTCATATCTTGGTTTTGCTAATATTCAACATATTAATCAAATTCATTTCCCTTTTATGTTGAAGAGTTCAATAAGTCAACCCTCACTCAGCTTGTGAATTTCATAGGTTTTTCAATTTGCTACTGCATACCTTTGTTATTACATATGTATAGGAGAAATAAGGGTTTCATCTGCTTTGTATAGGTTCATATTGTATGCTTTGGAATTAGTACCATATAAATCAATCTGAGGTCTACCCACCTAGGTCTTGTAGAGCCTGAGGTAGGAGTACAGTCTTATAGTTGGCCCTGATGTCTAAATAGGTATGTTGAAGATGGAAATTAGCTACCCCTAGATGTATTTGTTCATATCATTAGGTTATTGAAATTTTTTTAATTTAGGAGCCAACAACTCACATTTTATGTGTCTGGAATTTGGAGTAGAGACCCCATTCTCAAATAGGTTGGATTCAATGGTGGAATAATGCTATTACTAGAACTGCTAGGTTTCTTTGCATCTATGGGCGGCAATTGGCTATATTCAGAAAGAGGTCTTATGAAGCCAATACCAAGGCTCTTAGGAAGGCTTTTGAAGCTCTTTCCCTTAACCTGTTTGATTCTAATTTGCAAGTCCATCTTGTCAAGCTTCACCATGAAAAACAAATTGTTGATAACTATGCTTCTCAGGGTGGCCAAATTATGGCTCATCTCCATTGGTTGAAGACTGATGATAAAGGTTCTAAAGAATTCTTCTAGGCTCTTAATGCCCATCAAACCAACTTTGGGATTAAAAAGATTAAATAGGAAAATTCTATTCTTTCCAATCTCCCTGACATCCTACAAGCTTTTTTACACCAAATGTTATGAAAATGTTTTTGCTTCACAGGGAAATTTGTTTTCCCAGGAGGAAGCTCTTAGAAAGTGTATTTTTGTTACTCCAAACCACCTAATGGTCCAACAACGAGCTTTCTATGAGAAGCTTCTCATCACTAGGGACCTTGCGGAGATTGTCTTTTCTATGGTAGATGATAAGTCCCTTGGGTGTGATGGGTTCCCCTATGAATTTTACAAGCACCTTTGGGAGTATATTGGCCAGGACCCACACAAAGTCTATCTTGGAGCATATCATACTAGGAGTCTTGGAGCCATCATTAACAAAGGAAATATTAAATTCATACCTAAAGTTGGTGACCTTGAGTATATTTGCTACTAGTGGCCTATCACCTTGCTTAACGTGTCATACAAGGTCATTGCTAAGGCCTTAGCTCTCAAGATTCTACATCTTCTTCCCTTAATTGTGTGACCTAAGAAAAATGGTTTTATCAAATCTAGGTATATTCTTGACAAAATCATTGTTATTTGGGAAGGCATGGAGTGGGCTCATAACCAACCAACAGACTCTATTTTTTTAAATTGGTTTTTCCAATGCTTATGATTAAATTGAATGAACCTTCATTTTGGCTATGCTCTAAGCTTTGGGTTTTGGTCCTAATTTTCTCCATTATGTGGAGATTATTTTTGAAGATACTAATGCTTGTATTACCATCAACAACTCTCAATTTGAAGCCTCAAGGCTCTTTTGATCTATCTGTCAAGGTTGTCCTCTGGCTCCATCTTTGTATGTTCTTGTTGGTAAAGCTTTTGGTTACCTACTTTCCCACTCAATTTCTTCTAGTTTGGTGCATGGAATTTCCTTGCCCGAGTCTTCTTCCCTGCTTGTTAAAGGTCACTTTGCTGATGACTCATTTCTCACTCTCCTAGAGGATGAGGAAAATATCATTAATGCCTTGCAATGCTTGGATACCTTTTGTCAAGCTTCTGGTTTATCTATTCAATGGCACAAGACACTCTGTTATAGGCAATCCTTTCTTCTAGCTTAGCGTTGGCTTGCTCAATTTGAGTGGAAATGGGTCACTTGCGAGGAGATATTCCACTTTTTGGGCATCCCCTTTTCCTTTCAAGCTTCTTCGGTGGATTTGTGGAATGTTGTGCTCATGAAAATTGAGAAAAAGCTTGACTACTGGATTACCAAACCCCTCTCTCTTGCAGGAAAATTCCAAATTTTATCGAAGGTGTTGCCTGCTACTCACTCCTCTTATTGGGATCCCTTCAAAGCCTCCTACCCAAGCTGGAACACTTGCTTCATGAATTTCTTTAGGCTTTTGGTTCTAATCATCATGGCTTTTACAGGGTTGCCTAGGATTTTTGTTGTCTCCCTAAAGAGTCTGGAGGTCTTGGCCTTCTTTCCACACAAAAGAAAGGGCTTTCTCTTTGTGCTAAGTGGATTATTTGTGCTCTCACTAGTGTTGAAGCTTGGAAAGTGTTGGTTTGACACTATATCTCTTCTGGATATCCTATTAATAGGCTTGCGTAGAAGGGGATTTGTCTTTAGAACCTTCTCATTATGCGGGAGCCTATTCATATGAAAGGCTCTTTTGTTATCAAGAGTATTTGGAAAGAGTGGGAAGTTGTGAAGCCTTGGCTTTGCTAGGATGGTGATGGGTTTTTTGATGAGCTTTCTTTGAATCAACATAACCTTTGGTGGTCTCTTTTGTTTTCCATTCAGGGTGTTCCTCTAGCCAAGACTCAAGGCAATAGTGCTTTGCATTTTTTCAAATACAACATCAAGACTCCTAAGGATCTTTTCTCCAAGGTCTCTATGAGTCTCAAATCTTAGGAGGATATGCATGTCCAATTTCAACTTGCTCATCTAGATCGTCAAACTTTTGATTTGTTGCTCTTTGCCTTTCCTAATCATTTGCTTCATAAGTTGGGAATCTAGTCCGTGCGACCTTGGTGGAAAGACTAGAAGTGGTATCCTACCACACCCTTCACCAGTTATAAGACCAACTTAGGGTATCGATGGCTTTCTCCCCATCTCCCTATGGTTGATACTCCCAGCTAATGATGAAATCTTCAATTTTCTCCTCGTCATTGGAGGGCTTGATTTAATACTATTTGGGACTTTATTAATAAGCCTAAGATTGCCCATTTTTCCTAGTGCCTATTGTTTCAAGGGCTTCCCCTTGGGCTACGAATCAAACATCTTGGTGTTCCTGATCCTCATTGTCCTTTTTGTGGGCATCTTGAGTCATTTTTGCATATTTTCTCTAGTTCTATAGGCATGCTCAAAATTATTGGTAGTGGATACATGATTTTTTAAAGCCTTTTAGGCCAAAACCCTTTTCTTGGCACATGATTGTGATGGGTGATTCCCCGAGGATTCCTCATCAATTTACCTAGATCTGACATACTTTTAGGATGGAGATTTTGTTTACTTTGTGGAAAGCTAGGAATTTTATTATTTTCACTCACAACTTTCTTGATATCAATGTTGTTATGTACACTAAAGCATGCATTTGTAATAATGACATGTTGCAGATCCAGGTCCAGGCCAACAAGGTGGCACCGGAGGTGGTCCACCTCTAAGAATTTTTCAATCATTGGGGTACTGCACCTGGCACAATTTCCATTTGGTTGTCCACACTTTGGCCTAGGGCCACTGTCAGGGCCATAGTTCTTCTGCCCACCACTCGTATACACCATGCTTGTAGGCTCCTTATTACTACTCTCCTAGTGGCGACATTGCTGGTTTGTGACACCACTCATCTTCTCCATGTCGTCATGATTTTGGCTAGTCCCTGGTTCCTGTGGCTCCCCCTTCTGTTGTTCCTCTTGTATTTGGTGGCTGCAAGTGGTCTTTACCTCACTTGGATCTAGCAATTTCTTTGCCATGGGCAGAGGAAAAAGACAAAGAGAAAGTTGTTGATCTAAAGACGTTGCTAATGGTTGGACTGTTCCTAGTCCACCTGCCAATCCCATGGATTCTTGGAGTTATAATGATCATGGTGATCCCCCTTGGTTGGTATTGCTCTTGTGACCTAAGGGAGCTACTTATATTTTATTTTGTGAATAGTTGTTGTTTTTGACTTTTGTCGTGTGAACTTTCATAGGGTGATCTTGTATCCCCCGACCCCTTTTTTATGAATATGTAGTTCAAGTATATTATTTTATTAATAGAAAGGGACTATTCATCAAAAAATAAATTTATATAAAAATATTCTTTTCCAATATATTAATTTATATATAATTTCCTAGCGGCTAACCTCTACACCACCCTTTAGGTACACAAACTAGTTGTTTTACCTCTTTAAAGTACTAACCGAAACAATAAGGAAAATACAATCACAATTAAAAAAGATTTAGCAACATATTCACCAAATGTATACAATCAAAATAAAAAATTAAAAAATAAATAATAATTAGCTCAAGAAAAATTATAGCAATTTTTATATCTTACTAATCCCATGTGAACATCAACAAAATGACATTGATTTTGTTTTGGATTTGGATGCTAAATATCTATAACATAACACCATGATTCGATGAGGACTAATTTGGAGATTGAATTCATATAAGATGTTAAATATATAAAATGAGGAAGGAATGATTCTATTTGTAGAAATCTACTAAGAGATGAAGATAAATATAAAGAGTTCATTTTATAAAGCAAACTCAATTAAAATGGAAAGTTTATCATTTTGAATCTCTAATGGGATAAAAACAATTAGTTTATTAACTTGATGATTAATTTGTGTGCCCATTTTTTGTTTGAAAATGAAGTGAACTTTGTGAAAGAAGTTTCTAATTTGAAGATGAGATGATTAAGAGATGAATATCTATAAATTATAAATAATAACTATTAGGCAGGGATCCATGGGAGGGGCTTGGGCTCTATTTTTGTGGAGTGGGTGACTTGTGATAATTTTTTAAGGGGGGCTAAGGTAGGTGTCCCATGGGAGGGGCTTGGGCTCTATTTTTGTGGAGCAGATGACCAAATGATAACATTTTAAGGGGGGCTAAAGGTTATTTATAATCTTTTCCTATAAAATAGGAGCACTGACTTTTTATTCCTCTCAATTTAAGGGGGTGAAAATGGGGTGGGGCTAGAATTAGTCCCACTGCCTTAGGGAAGGATTTTGCCATTTGTCAAAAAGCTCTTCAACTTCCCACCAAAATGAATTAATCTCTTTAGTTTTAAAATTTATGAGACACCTAGATTTTTTTATTTTAGAAGTTGATTTTTTAAAGAGGATTCAATTAAAAACTTCATGGGACCCTGGCCTAAAGGTTTATTTAGAATCTTTCCTATAAAATAGGAGCTCCAACTTTTTAACCCCCTCAATTTTAGTAGGTAAAAACGGGTGGGTCTAGAAATAACCCTGGAAGAAATAAGCCACTTGTAACATCTAGTCTTCATTTTCCTATCAAAGAAATTTATGAAGAAATTAAATTTGTATTTTTTAAATTTATGACACTACAAGCTTCCTTGAATCTAGTAGTTAATTTTTTAAAGGTGATTCACATATAAAATTTATGGGACCACTTCCTTTTAGATATTCCTAACTCGCTCTATTAGGAAGCAGGTGCCCATGGGACCCAACATTAGTGGATAAGTAAAATGATGATTAAAAAATTATTAATATATATTATTAAAGAATAGATATTTAATAGTAATGAATAAATGTCAATGATAAAAGGAATATTTGTAGTCCCTATACATCTAAGACTTAGACATACCATCTTTGTCTTAGATTTCCCATAAGGTTTGCATTCACATGTGTGAATACATCAATGCTTCTTTCACTTAGGTTTAAAAGAACACACTGTCTTTTCTTTTAAATATTTTTTGTGAATCAAATTGGAATATATTCACATGGAAACTCTTATAGCTAATCTAGTACACCATTATATGTCTTTGTAGTTTTGATTTGATAAATTGTGCATTCAAGAGGTTACTAGGTAGTATGCAAATGAAAATAGTAATTAAGTGAAGATAAAGCTTTAACATAAATTTCAACAACTTTTGAGACAAAGTAGTGTGTGCTTCTTAGACCACAATGTCTCCTTTCTGTAATCAACTACACAACTTCTATAGATTACAAATGCTAAAGATTCTGTATTTTCACTATAGACAATTATAGTTTTATTATAGCCTAAGTCAAGTCTCAAACTCATGTTTTGTCATGTGTATGTTTTCCATTTCAAATTTATTGTATGTTTTCATTTTCATTCTCCTTTTCTCAAGTTATTTTAGATTATGATAGATTGTTATAGATCCATATTTTATAATGATTCAAAACTTAGATAAACAAACCTTGTGAATTTGTAACAAGTATATTAATTTATTAATAAAAAAGGACTATTCATTAAAATAAATAAATAAACTTAGATAAACACTTGAAAAGATACTAGTATTTAGATGTCTCTATTTTATTAAATTTACAACACTTATTTTCTTGTATTTGCACAAATTCAAATCCACATTCTAGATCAATTTAGTCTAACCTCCTAGATACATATTTGAAATGTAATAAAATATTATTTTGTAAATTTTAGAAAAATCACCCAAACAAACTTTATAATTCTACATCATGACAAGCACATAGAAACATGAGAGACACATAAGAAGCGTTAGTTCTCCCATATTCAAAATCCAACTAGAAATATTAAATTTTAATTCATTTAATTTCTATACTTAATTTGACATGAAAACTTCTATATGTAAACCAATTATTGTTTGATTATTTACTTCGAAGTGTCTAATTACGAGAGATTTTATATTAGTGGTTAATTGATTGAGGCTCAAGAGAAGAAAACATTAGAGTAAATAGTTTAGAAGGTGCAATATTCTGATTTCCTCATTGGCTTTTAGTCCACTTTTGGCAACAAGCACATCTCATCTCTTTCACGGCCCTCCTCTATGATTGCAACCCTAAAACTTCATGGAAAGGAAATTAGGAATCCACGTGGCATTAGCTTAATAAGCAGTCCACTTCCTATGGATTTTGTTTTTCAGCGCACATCATTCTGTTGCAGAGAGAGGGGAGGAGAGAATTAGCTTCAGGGGAGGAGGAAAAAGAAAGAAAAACCCCATTTATCTATCTCCCATTCTTCATCTTCACCGCATTCTCCTATTTGGTATTCGTATGGTGTTTACAAGCAATCGTAGAAATGGCTTCCACGGAGTCCATAAGAAAGCGTAGAAAGAAGTTTCATGCCCAGTTCACGGTTGAAGAATTGGATGTAGCAGAGGCCCTATTAACCTTCTGCTATTGTGGAGACAATGTTTTTTTCGAATGGGGTGCTAAAAGGAGAAGATCCCAGATTGCTGGAGGACGTATCTCTCAATTCTTCACTATTGGAGGCAGCCCGCTTACTCCACTCTCACTCTCCTGGAGTGAAGAAACAGATGATTATAATGGGCAGGGCAGTCCATCTCCTCAACCATCACTTGCACAGGTCAGAGGATTGGGTCTTTTGTTCACTTTCATGGGTTTCTGTATTACTGCTGGGTTGCATGTGGGTCATTGTTAGTTTTCGCATGTTACATTTATTTTGAAATTTGATTCTGAGTGGATTAGTATTTTGTTTATTTGTTTGAGAACGCCACTTTGTGAGCGCTTGATTTGTTCTGGATTAGCATTGCCGCTTTTGCATTTGTCTTTTCAAATTTTCTTTTTAGAGTTTCAAATATTTGATGAGTCTGTTTTTTTATAGCATCACTTTGTGGGGTGTCTGTATCTGTTCTTGATTGCATGTGGGTTATTGGCAGTTTTTATCTTACATCTATTTTTGTAGAAATTTAAGGATTGTCTTGGTCTTTTTAATTTTATCTTTTGAGAATTTTAATTTGTTGGGCTTCTACAGTATGTCTGGATGGCATACGGGTTATTTTTAGTGTTGTTATTTGCATTCTATTTGAAATGCGAGGACAAGATTAGTCCAGGTTTTTGAATTTAAGAGATGGGTCTGAGGAATAGTTCTGTTTGAAGTGCAGAGTGGAAGGGTTAGGACTACGCCCTCCAGAAGAGCTCCCAAGAAAAAGGTATGTAGCATATTGCTTTTGAATTTGGGTATATGAAGTTATTCCTATTTTGCTGTTATTACTGATTTTGGGTAATGTTTGTATTCCATTGTTTTTAATGAATTGGAACTGGTTTCTAGTCCTTCGTGGCCGGGGTATAGTTTTGTGCATGTAGCCATGAATGCTTATGCATGATGATGTTATTGGTTTTTAGGTTGTATCATTGGTTATGGGGTAGTACTGGAACTGGTTTCTTCTCCTTGGTAGGTTTTTTTATTGTTTTCTGCATGTGGGTATGTTTCCATCAATATGGGTCCTTATGGCAGTAGTGTGTGACTTTTTCTTGTGGAGCAAGTTTTACTGATATTAAGGTTGTATTTGTATTCATACTTCTTCTAACAAATTAGATCTAGTTGCTAGTCATCTATAATTCGTTAACAGCACTGACAGTGTGGATATGTGTAAATGGGTTTGGTTATGTATTGACACTATTGGTTTTTCTTTTGTTTATCTCTATGATTTTGGAGTACTGCTGCTATTTATGTTGCAAGTATATGGAAATAACGAATATTTTTAATAACGCCAAATAGTGGTAATATTGTATTCATTTGTTTTTGACCAAGTGGAACTTGGCTTCTAGTCTTTGATAGGTTTTCCATAGTTCTGTGCATCTGAGCATGTATAGACAAGAGTGGTTGGATATGGAAGTTACTGATATTTTGCTTGTATCACTTATTTTGGGCTAATGCCAAATTCAGAATCACAATGAACTGAGGGATTCAGTTGATGCTCTATTGTCAGAAAGGGACAGACTGAAAGAGGTTGGTGCTTCAACTTTTTCTTTAGAGCCTTGCTTCTTATTATTTTCTAAGCCCCTTCTTTTCATATTCTGTGGGATCTGTTATAGTTTGGAATATGCCATCAATATGGGCATAAGGTTTTTGTTTTAAGGGTACATTTCTTATGAGCTATATTATGGAACAGGAGGAACAGAAGCTTTTGAAAACCTATCAGGACTTGCGAGATAGAAATGAGCGTTTGAAGAACGAGGTGGGTCATTTCCCATTTACCATTGTAACAGTGCAACTGCTTTTGTATTTAATTTGCAATATGAGAGAAAATGCCATGTAAAATTTACTCAGTTGTGGTTTTGCAGTTGGCATTGCACGTT
This sequence comes from Cupressus sempervirens, assembly GCA_028749045.1. Classification (NCBI taxonomy): domain Eukaryota; kingdom Viridiplantae; phylum Streptophyta; class Pinopsida; order Cupressales; family Cupressaceae; genus Cupressus; species Cupressus sempervirens. The sequence goes on from CM053787.1 coordinate 1,456,542, forward strand.
GATGGGAGACAAAAGTCGCAACCCATACCCACCACAAGGCCGACATTAACTGATCTGGACTTGGGGCAAAAAACAAAAACATCTCTATGTTTTGATGAATCATTGGGACTTGATGGCCACAACAATTCCATTGTTTCTGCTGATTCTTTAGCTTTAGATCCATCATGTAATGACACTAATAACAATGAAAAGTCACTATATCCACATTCTCCCAAGTGTTCATCTGGGTCTGGAGAGGAACATCCAAAACCCTCAAAGGATCTTCCCCAGGCAGCTATTCCAGATGACTCTAGTGAAGCTTTCCCTTATGCTACTATAGGTGGTTCTAGTGGCTGCAGGCTTTTCTCAAGGAACAAGACCACTTTAGCTACTGAAGCAAGCAATCAGACAGTAGAGCTTATTTGATCAAATATTGCTTTTATCTTAATTTTGGATAAAGCTGAAATCGAAGCTCCTAGCAGTTAGGTTGGTGGTTTTTATCTGTTACATACAATTTTTTGCAACCTCATCTGAATTCTAATCGTTTCAGCAGGCCAGAATTTTGTTAGATAGGGATGTATATTTGGTTCTTAGGAACAGCTACAACATTGGCTAACTTTGTATAAATGGACTGGCTATGAATAAGAGCAGCATGTTCTGAACAAATGTAGGTTGTAGGCAGCCTCATTTGATGTTGTTTAAAACGCATAGGAGGTTCTTTTTCTCTATAGAAGCAAGAAAGCTTTAAAGGATTTTAAATATTCGTGTGTGAGTGGCTCGAAAAGCATGCACTAAATCTGTGGCACTTATGGCTGGTGGAGATGCCCTATACGAGCGGTTTGCTACAAATTTAATAGAGAATATCTTTTATGAAGGGCATGCTGACAGAGTTGTTTGCAGAATTTTTACTTTACATTCTTGGATTTACTATGTTTGAGAAAATTTTGCCACACATTATATCATAACTTCTCAATATTGATTTTTAATTGCCCTGTAATATAAATGATACTGCAATTGATGAACGCAAATGGTGACCAGAAAGACATTTTAGAAAATTTAAAGCTGTGTTTTGAAAGTTTAGCCTTGGAGGGAAGGTTGCTTTTAGTTTTATCATTACAGAAATCCCCATGCACTGGAACCATGATTTTAAAGACTATACTTTTTTGGGTCTTAGATATGTAAACTTTTGTACAATTCTTTTTCTTTCATTTGCGTTTAAGCAATTGATTTGTTATGGAAAATCTGGGTATGATATTGCAGTAGTATTCCATTTTCACAGAAGACAGTTGTATGGCATCCAGCATAAAGTTCAGATGGCAGAGGCAATAAAGATAACGACAATACCTTGTACATAGAAGCATGTGCTGATACCATGATGACCTTGGTAATATATGAGTGAAAAAATTTGTTGCTTGTATTTTCCAGTATACTCATAAGCATTTATACATTAGGGGGTTCAAGGCCTGGCAACTCTGGTCTCAGACATCATGATGTATGCACTACAATTTAATTTTATAGCAATCTTTATTATACTTAAATCAGAAAGCCGTTTCTGAAGTACAAATAAATGAAATAAGACAATCATTGTGCAGAGAGAAGATTGAGCTGATGCTGTTGTTTCATGGTATTAGCTTATTTTGTAAGGGTCTATGGTCAATCTTCACATTGACAGCTTGTTTTGTTACGTAGGTACTTTGCTGCAAGCATGTACTAATAGAATCAAATATGATGTCTAAGGGATCTATGACTGTAGTGTTTTCAAGTGATTTGCTGTGTATGGCTCTTGCTTCTGTTCTTATTCTTTATTTCAATTTTTTATTTATTTTTAATGATGCAAGTCACAGAAATATCAGATGGCCTTTGAACAATGCAGTTGTATTTCTGAAGTAAGATAGACATAATTTTCCTAGGTGGATATAGCTTTTCCTTGAACTGACAATTTGAAATATAACTTTTCTCTGAGTGGAGATTATCAGCTATAGTTGCTTTACTTGATGGATTGCTTGAGGAACCATTAGTAGCTGCCAATAAATAGGTCTCAAATTTTATGACTTTCTATATAAAGAACACTCAATTAGAACTCTCTAACTATAGTACTGGCCATTGGGGAAACATTCTTCTTGTATTTGATGAATCGTGCCAAATCATAATGAAGCTCTTTTATATTTGATCCAGTTAGGGACATTTATCACATCCTGCATTTTGTGTTGAGATATCAGAGGTTGGGGGTTTATTTTAAAGAGTACTGAGTTTGACTTGCCCCGAGTGTCATCCTGCCAGGCAAAATGTACAGAAAGGTATGCAAACGTTATTAGATGGCAGTTTCTTTTTTTTTCGGCGTTTAGGAAGTTGTTGGTTCTCCTCTGTACAGTTGAGCACATTGATTATGTCTACATGTCAGATTTGGCTATCATAGAGTTTGACCCTGTTGGCACAAACCACCTATCTGCTTTCAGGAATTTTGTTGCACTTATTTGTATACCTGTGGATCTAAGCATCGGTCAAGTGGATGTGCATGCTAATGCAGTTCATGTTTCAGGCTACTACAGTAATTTTTGCAAAGGTGAAATTTATAAGCTAGCCACACTACTAACTTCTTATGTGTCTTGTGTTTTCTTTCGTCATCCTGTAAAACAGTCAAATCATAAGATGGATGGACTGTATGCATAAAATTGCCCAGACATTGTCAAAATTTTGAGGTGGATAATAGACTGCAAAGCTCAACATTCCAGCTTGAGATTGACCACATCGAGGAATGAATACTTCAATTTGAATGTGGAGAAGCGAGGATCAGGAGCACATTATATTGAAAGTGAGTGTCATTCTAATTGAATCATATCTTTATTTCAGACGACTTTGGTTATGCAAGAGTTCTGTTCATTATGAATTTGATGATTCTATGTTTTATATTTCATCAGTAGTTGTGTTTGTATACTGTGCAAGGGCGGTAAATATTGCAAGTTAAGAACTTCAGTTAATGAGGGCGTTCAAGAATATTTTGAAAGGGTTATCAGACCTACTTTCTGAAAGTAATGTATTATTTTCTGCATTCTTAGATCACTTGGATTTTGATCTTAAATACTGAGGTTTCTGCATTCTCAGAGATTTCCCAACGGTAACAACTTTGATAATATTGTATCATATTTCATCAGCCATTTGTGGCAGGATAACATAATGGTAGATTTCTCTCAGTCAATGTTCATTCAGGAATCAAGGCTTTGGCCGGCATTCAGGGAACAATAATTTCTTGAGAGTTACTCAGACTTACTCATTTGGTGCTTCTATTTTTATAACAGATTTGTATGTGTAATGTGAACTTTGATTTGCTTCCTGATGTAATCTTCGGTTCATTCAATAGCAGAATTGAGATGACAGATTTTTTTCGTTTGAGTATTTCGAAAAGCATTGCCCACCTTCTTGGAGCCACGATAAGGTAAGATTTAAAATCATTTTTTACCAGATGTCTATTCAAATCTGTGTATGACTATTAAGCTTACGAACATTTTTTCAATATGATGCCAAGTGCCAGTCGCTCTGCCAAACATAATTTATAATGATTAACAACATATCCAATTATAAAATATGCAGATCCACTTATAATTATCAGATCCTCTTATTAATAATCTTCATTCGTGCCTCCACTGCTCCACTGCCCAGATAAATGTAAGTACATGACGGGTTAACATGGGTATCAGTAGTTACAGTCAATTAATAACGAGTAGGATTTAACTCAAGATCGACTTAGATTGATACCGACAAAATAATATCACACAATGATGCTCGGCGGAAATAATTAAAAAAAAAAATTGATTTTGAGAAATTTAACTTCACTATGATTGCATAAGTTCAAATCATTGAGAAAATGAGATGTGAAGCTTTTTTAATGATCTGCCGGATCACTTTATTTAGAGAAATAATAAGGTAAAAACTGTAATAATTTAGGAACTTCCAGATCTGCTTATAAGGTAAAACAATTGTTTAGGTAGAAAAAGTTGTAATTGTCAGATCTCCTTTTTGTTCTTTCTCCTTTCGGCTGTATGTGGAGCCGAATTGATTATCCTATCAAATAGATTAATTTTTGTAGAATGCAATAAGGGATAATGGACACTCTAATTCTTGATGGTAAGTTGACAAATGGATACAACAATACTTATTCTGTTCTAGGTGATTTGGGGGTGAACCAAATGTCTAAACTTTATTGATTGTGTCTAAGAATACACAAGGTAGTACAAATTTATTGAGTGTACTAGAATATATGAAACACAAGTTAATGAAACATACAATTGAACAAGACTGGAACATTTTTAGTAGTATTGAACAGAAGTGTAAAGACTGCCCCTGCAAAATCAAGGCCACATCAGCAATCTCCATAAAATGCGGATAATTCAACGAGAGTCAAGGTCTTTTGAATATTGACCAGTCAACGATAGCTGATTAACTATCATTAACCTTAACTAAAAAAAATGATATACATATATGCTCAAAGTAAAAAGAAACCATAATTTCGTTACCTGAATACCAAGATGTACCGATTATGTCGACTACGTTGATAGGAGCTCAAAAATCTGTCTAAGAACAAAAGAGCGAGAATCTTGTAGGAGTGTTTTACCACCCTACCACAAAGCTATTAAGCTTCCTCAGAATCTTTCCTGACTTGAAAGATACACAGCCCAACAATGAGGAAGTCTAACATGTAAAACTTGGAGTAGTAATGGAAGGTGTGGTCAAATCAAACCATGTTAAAAAAAAACATTCACAAATAACATGGATAGCCGAATCAATGTATGAAAGAAATTCATTAACATTCCTTGATCAACATGTATAGATTAATTTTCTATCACATTCTAATTTCCACTATGCACTACCAACATATAGGCATACAATTAAAATGCTAGCTAAAAGTGTAAACACTTAATGGATACATTTAGTTTATGTCAGTGAGTATGGTGTCATTTCTAACATATCAATAAAATGTAGTTGTTCGTAAATCAAGCAAGGGAAATAATGGGTATCAAGTTAAGACACATCTTAACTAGTTCATCGAATCTCAACTATCCAAAAGAAAGAAACATTGTCGATATACTCACATGTGGATTAAAGACACCATATTAGACACACATTCGTCTGATCTACACTTCCTCAATTTACCCATAGTCAGCACCCTTCTAAAATTCATCTTCCTCACAAAAGAAAAATTAATCGCATATAGCTAACTTATTTAAAGAATAAAGCAGAAAGTGATCACAATCTTTCTCCTAGAAAGAAATAGAAGAAAATGAAACACTAAGAAAAATGGAACGCAATTTCCCATTTTTATAGAATACAATAATTTTTCACTAAAATCACTTCACAAGTGTAGGTATTCTTCCCATTTCATCATTTCATTTGATTCTCACATTAATTTACAAGGAATTTTAATTCTATATAATGGTAAAATTTCCTTTTTCTTACGAGAATGTTCAAAGACAAGCTCTTCTTACATTTTATATACACAAAATTTTCATCTTTCTTAATTCAAAAGAAAACAATTAACAACATTCATTATTAAATCACATAATCCATGAATCTTTTAAGATCTATCTAACCAAGAAAACACAGTAACAATATCACAAATTCAAATTCATTGAACCTAATAACTCTTTTCTAGGCCCGCTTTGCATTCAAGAAAAAAAATAAAAATGAAATCAAGTCATGACAAATTGAGAGTCAATACTTCAATTCATTTGTTTAGGTATCAAAATCAACCTTTACAGATAAGAAGAGTGATTTGATTTATAAAAAAATAACTATTCCAATGAGTAGAGGGAAAATTGAGGAACGAATTAAGCTTTTTAGCATAACTGAATCTATCTTACTAATAATAAGGGGTAGTTCTTACAGTAGGTAGTAGAAGTGTGATACTTTGATCTAGCAATCACGTGTTTGATACTAACAACCGATAGGTTCCTTATTGACATACCCATATATGAATGAGTAGTCTATGGTTGTATTTGTTGAAATAAAGAAAGGAATGATGCGACAATAGAAGACTCCACAAATTCTTATAATCGAAAGGTCATAGGTAATAGATTCCACACAAGATTTCTAGTGGGCATAAAACCTGGCACTAACATATTCAAATATCAAATTAACACACCAATCATCTCCATCATCACAGGATATATGACACAAAGGCAATGCAACTGAGCATAAGAGATCCGAACAAATCACATAAACTAGCTCATAAGAGCAACTCTCCAACAAAAATAAAAGAAGGAACAAATCCAAACAAGTCACAAAATGCTTGACACCATTAGTCATGTTTACAAAAGGACTTCAAATCATCTTGAAACCCTCTGATATTTACAGTGAAAACTATAAAAGAAAGGAAGGATTGCTTTTTCCTATCAGCAGTTAGAAATTGTGATATGAATGTACACAAGTTCTCCTACAAGTGCAACATTATTCATCCAATTTAATTAAACAGAAATATAAAATTGGCAATCTATGTTACTACCAAATTAGTTTGTATATAGTTACTTAAAAGCTAGCATTGAAAAGAGAAATTTGAGTGATCAAATTTCAAATAATAATCAACAAAGTGCACTTTTGTTTCTTATAGGATTCCACTCCCATAGTTTGCACATCTTTGTTTTTATCTGTATATCTTATCTCCAGTTGTTGGGCATCCCCATTCAACTTAAACAACTCAAATACCGTGGTTTGCAAGTCATGCAGAGAAAGGCCGCTAGGACTCATGACAAGGTGCCTCTTTTCATCTTAGTATTTAACCTTGACATTGACAAGCATATCTTCCGCCACTAATAATATTGCATTGGTCATGCTCCCACGTCCCATTTGAGTGTGACTTCATTAACATTTGAAAATACTCTTTCATATTGACTAACATTCTGCTCCACTTGCTATTGGGTTTTATCAATTTCACCAATTTTGGATAGAGAATCGTCTTCAGAGATGGTAGAAAACCTCTCATTATTGTTATAAAAACAGGTAATAGGAAATCTAGTATAACTACGTCCATGCAAGAAATTGGTTTTGTGATACCTGAAACATAATGCCATTCAAGCAACTGCAACAGAGTAGCCGGTTATAGAGGTAGAGCTACCACAACACACGGATTACCCCTCATAAAATGTTCGGTAGAAGAAATAAGGGGCTTTCGCAAAAAATAATTTGTAACTATTTCCTAATCTATCAAATGTGTAACGAACCCCCAATTCTTTGCATTCCCCAACTCCTTTTTTCAACAGTCGTATGTTATTATTATACTGTAAAATTATTAGGCTTAATAAGTACATGACACAACACCACCCCTTCTATTCGGAAGTAAGAGAAATGGGTTGCTACATCCACCCCCCTTAGATAATGCATCGTCCCGATGCAGATAAGAAAGACAACACAAAAATATTCATAGAAATTTAAGAAATCTAATTAATAGGACTAGAATCTAACTTTCATTACTCACAATAATGCATGCAACCACATTCAATTATATCAAAATGTTTCCTTTCTGCTCTAATAAGGTCAACTTTTCATTCCCTTAAATGAAATCTACATTTTGTTTGAATGCTTTCTAATAAATTCTACACATAATCTCATGGAAATAGTCTTTTCAAGACAATATTCACACATCTATTACATAAACACATGTATAAGAAATCATTTCAGGATCATTTTCTACATGTGGGTGTGTGAATTCCATTACCATTCTACAGTTTTACAAGGTTAGGCTACCTCTCTCTGACAATATTCCCCCTTTCTAATGATGTGTCATTCCCTCTATTTCATTACAAGAACAACACCAAATGTCAGTCCATCATATATCAGAAATCTATTGATTTTCCAATGAAATGCCAAATAAGATACTTTCTTATTTGAATGATTCTCAAAATTAAGTAACATATTACATAAAATCACATGATATCACACACATACCTGTGCTTACTTACCATATCTTGGCATCACCCGTGGATTTGACCCTGCTAGCAGGTACTTCATATCCACATCCTATCATACTTATACACATGCACTCTGTCATGTCTCCTTTTCAAATAATTAAAAATAATAATCTTTTCTAAGGCAGGCAGGCCCAAAAAAGGTGAAGTTTCGGAAAAAGGGGATAATCTTTGGAAGCTAATGAACTAATAAATGAAAATTATTATTAAAATATGTTTCATTAACCCCTCTTGGACATGAGTTAGGATTATGCCCTCTTTTAAGGGGTTTGGAGGCATTTTGGGCTCATTTCAGAACTTGATTTTTGCTCATTTCTTTGTTATTCTTCAGAGGCTGCCAAACCTATGGAGAAGGAGACCCAAGAACGGGAGTTTGTAGGTTTTCAGGAAGGCTAAGGATGGGAGTTTGAAGCCATTCCATGTGCATGCTCATGCAGAGTTTGCCTTTGTACTGAACAGTGCAGATTTGTAGGTTTTCGGGTGTTTTTTTTGTAAGAGTTTGGTGTTTCCAATTTATTAATAATATGTGAAGCTATGAAGTTTTTGGCACTATTTCCGGCATACCTGATTTGGGGTTTATTGAGAAATTGGTGGATCTTTGAAATATTGGTTGTTTGATCTTAAAGATCTGATTAGAGGCTTGAAATATCATATAAAATCAGAGAAAGGGACATTTCGGTGGTATCAGAGCTATGATCTTGCTAGCCTGAGGGTTTGTAGAAGTTTGCATGTCAGTTTTGACAACTACCCAAATCTTGCATGTCATAATTTATAGTTGCATGTTGCTTCTAATCAACTGCATGTCAAAATTTATGGTTGCATGCTACTTCTAATCATTTGCATGTTAGTTCTTGGTGAATTTGGTGGTTGCATGTTGCTTCTAATCAGCTGCATGTCAAAATCTATGATTGCATGCTACTTCTAATCATTTGCATGTTAGTTCTTAGTGAATTTGGTGGTTGCATGTTGCTTCTAATCAACTGCATGTCAAAATCTATGGTTGCATGCTACTTCTAATCATTTGCATGTTAGTTCTTGGTGTTTGAAGAAGTTATAACCTATTGGGGTTACACTCTACTTTATCCAGAATGGACAAGTATAGTACAAAGTCTCAGAGGACACAATCTTGGACAATTGATATCCAGAGTCAGAACAGTAGAAAGGATGGTTATTTAGACATTCGAGATAAACTTAGGAAAATAAGCCATGACATGTCTGAACAGTTGGTTGAGCACCATCGTATGATGAATGACATGTTGTCCGACCCAGCTAAGGTGGATAAGTTGACTAGATTTCTATTTGGCAAATTTTCTCACAGGGCAGGTGACACAATTACCAAGAACTTGTATGAGGAGTTTGAGAAACTAGCTTATAGCCAGTAGAGGTCTCAGATTCTACTCTGCCACAGGAGGTAGTGAGAAAGGATATTACACAGATTGATAGTAATGGTCAACTTGATACTCAAATTGAGACAATTGTATACAGGTCGTTAAAGGGTGATATCACAGGTATTCAGGATGGTATAGTTACAATAGGTAGTGACTACAATGTAGTGGGTTCAGATGATGATTATGAGGATGTTGTTGTGCATGATGGTGAGATACCTAGTAGAGATGAGTAGACATTGAGCATTCATGACTTTGCTGAGAAAGAGTACCAAGCATAGTTAGATGCTTCGTCACATGAGGTTGAGGCTGGTAGTACTTCACACGATTTGTCCAGCCAACTGAAAGTGAACAAAGACAGTATTGTGACTTCATTATCTCATCATGACAGGTATGTGGAGTTAGTTGCTATTGGTCATATTACTCAAGTGAGGATTTTGCTTGAGTTGCCAGCTAATTCTAGTTTACAGATATAGACTCTAGATTGTTATATTGGCATTTGGGATTCAGTTGACTGGAGATCTTTAACACTTTTTGGTAGTAGTGTTTGTTTGGGTGCTATCATGGATTTGATTAGCAGATTGCATGGTGTTGTCTTTTCTTGTGCTAGCAACTTGTCCGATGTTGGTATTAGTTTTTATACATTGGTGTTGGGCTTTGTTCATATATCCAGTTGACCATACTTGCTGGAATGTGTTGATGATCTTTCATATTTGGTAGTGTGTACAGATGAGTCCCAGGATCATATTGACATTGATGACATCCAGGAGGATGTAGTGGGTAGTTTTGAAGACTTAGTTTCCTTGGGTACAAAGGAGTTGGACAACAGTTCTACAGTTTTTGATACTCCGTTTGTTGATATGAGCTTTAGAGTTGATTCACAGGATATGGATGGTAATACTCTAGAGACTAGTAACTTTAAGGATACTCCTTTAGACAGTGCATCAGAGGAGGTTTGTAGGAGACAGTCAAGCCAGTGCTATCATGTGTCTAATCAGTTGAGAGTTAGTGAGCGAGACATTGCTATCGCTTGCCAACATTTCGATGTTGCTCGTCAATTGTTAGTAGTTTATGGATGGGGTTCTCCTACTAGTGATGAGCAGGGAGGTAGTTATCTTTCCTTGACAGAGTTCCACTCTTTATGGGAGGCTATCTAGATTTTGAGATAGGATTATATGCAGTTGGTAGCTAACAGGGATTATCTTATGGAGTGGGGCAGTACAACATATGATGCATTGTTGGCCAAGGAAGATGAGGTGAGTGAGCTTACTGAGCAGCTTGAGGTGACTTCTAAGATTCTTGAGAGTACATAGTTGGCTTTCAAAGAGTCACAGTTTCATTTGGCTAAGGTGATCATGGAGTTAGAGAAACTACAGTCTTTACTAGATTCTGTACAGTCACAAGCTGTGGTGTTTGATGATCCGAGGATGTCCATGGTCGAGATTGTCAAAGATAGTAGAGATGGGGATGCATCCATCCTTGATACTAACATTGGCATATCAGGTTCATCCCCACTAGAGTTAGGTTCAGTTGAGTTGGCTGCTGCAACAGATTGTTGTGGTATGCCTGACATGGTGGTGACCTCTAGCACTAATGGCACAAAGACTAGAGATGTTGTATCAAAGACCATGTGTGATGTTGGTGAGCCAATAGTTGGCATGGTTCTTGCTAGTAATACTACTCCCTTGGCGATGTCTTTAGAGATAGTAGTCAGTTCCAACTTGGTTAGTGATCGATTGCAATTAGTTACATCTGGATTGCAGTCTGAGCCACTGACTAAGATTGGTGCATTCTATCAGCATTACATTGTGAGGTAAGCTCATCAATTTACCTTTGATGACCATGTTGATGAGATGATGATACAGAGATGTACTTTGGTTCCTAGTGCTTATCATCAGTTATGGGATAGTTTGACGCCTTGGGATGAGAGTTCTGATGGGCACGACATGGCGATAGGTTCTGCAGTTGATAGCTTGATAATATGTGACTTACAGTAGGAGTTTCAGAGTGATGCTTCAACGGGTGTTGTTATTGATTCTACTCCTTTGGCTATGACATCTCTTGACTTAGCTGGTGATCAGTCACAGTGGGTTGTATCACTTGTTCATGGTGAGCCATTGACTGAGGTTGGTTTTTTTTGTCAACATTATATTGCAACATATGTATATCAGTTAGCATTTGATCCTTGTGTTGAGGAGTTGATGGCAAGCAAATTTGGTTTGGGTTCCAATTCTTGCTGTTTATCTTGTGATGGCTTTTCACCATCAGGGGTGCATGGGAGTTATGGTTATGAGACAGTGGTCAGTGATCTACAGAGTTTTGTTGACTGCAGGAGTTGTACAGTGTGTGGATTCTCCATACTTGGTACAGTTTCATTCGAGAGCATTCACCATTGTTGCAGAGTTGGATTGTACATTCCGCATAGGCCAGTGGAATGCGTTGATGGTATTTACTGTGTTGGTAGTTTGATTTGTCCACTTTACTTGGGTTTTGATGTTCTAAGAGTTTGTGTCTCGTGGGTTTCTAACTGTGGAAGTTGTGACTTTGGGGTTTGGTTGAGCAGTAATTGTCAGTTTGATTATGGATTCCTCTTGGTTATATTGCAGAGGATATTGTAGGAGCCTGTGTTAATTGACAATAGTATAGTTCATGACTACATTTGGGATCCAGGTGGATTGATTGGTTTATTGTTCAGCCATTGCTTGAGGAAAAGCAATATTTGGAAGGGGAGGACTTGTCATGTCCCCTTTTCAAATAATTAAAAATAATAATCTTTTTTAAGGCAGGCAGGCCTAAAAAAGGTGAAGTTTCGGAAAAAGGGGATAATCTTTGGAAGCTAATGGACTAATAAATGAAAATTATTATTAAAATATGTTTCATTAACCCCTCTTGGATGTGAGTTAGGATTATGCCCTCTTTTAAGGGGTTTGGAGGTATTTTGGGCTCATTCTAGAACTTGATTTTTGCTCATTTCTTTGTTATTCTTCAAAGGTTGCCAAACCTGTGGAGAAGGAGACCCAAGAACGGGAGTTTGTAGGTTTCCAGGAAGGCTAAGGACGGGAGTTTGAAGCCATTCCATGTGCATGCTCATGCAGAGTTTGCTTTTGTGCTGAACACTACAGATTTGTAGGTTTTCGGGTGTGTTTTTTTGTAAGAGTTTGGTGTTTCCAATTTATTAATAATATGTGAAGCTGTGAAGTTTTTGGCACTATTTCCGGCATACCCGATTTGGGGTTTATTGAGAAATTGGTAGATCTTTGAAATGTTGGTTGTTTGATCTTAAAGATCTGATTAGAGGCTTGAAATATCATATAAAATTAGAAAAGGGACATTTCACACTCTCAATACCTTTAGCTCATCCATAATGTCAATAGCTAAAGAAGATAATTTTTGAGTTATAAATGTCAAGAGTCAATATTTTCCTTTAACTCATCTTTAATCAAACCTTGATCATGAGTAACAAAAATAATCAACCATACGTACCATCTACATGCGGTGCTCACTAAGGGAGTAAGTGTCCACATCAATAAGTCAATGTCCATGAAACATAATCAAGTAACATAATCATGAAATACAAAGATATCCACACATAAAATCATCAATGTACTCATCAATATTTGATCATCATAATGCTTACATATACTTGTAGAAGTTGACATACAATGTAATTACATCATAATGCATCACATATATCCAACCAATATGATAAGTAAAATGGATGATAAAAAGGCCACATAGTCAATTGTATCAAGCGACTTTGAGAAAATAAAATAATATCCCAATAGAATATATCCACCAAGGTCTTAGTCAAATACATAATGACAAAGTCTATATCGAACAACACATCAACTATAGCCAAAATAGGCAATGCAAGATGACCAAATCATCAATTTAATGTTCATTGACTAGGTTGACTAAATAAAATGGGTCAACAACTTCATGCAGTAGAACTCACATACATAATGGATCATCACATACACATAACACCCATGTAATATATATTCTCAAAGATAGATAAAAGAAGGATCCATACATACCCTTTTCCATTCTCATAGGAAGATCATGTATTATAAAACTTGCCACATAGGTCAAATATTCAAGTTAGGTCAAGAATAGAAGTAAACTACCTGTAGTTGAATGAACATGTGGATAAAATATATTCCAATTAATTATGCAACTTCATTCTAGTTTCCCATTACATGTTGAAATGATAGATACTTTAATAGTAACTTTTCATAAACCAATTATTGACCAAATTGTCGAACACAACATATCATCACATGAATATGCCATAAATGAATATACTTAAGAAGTTGACCAACATGTCAAACTTTATTTCATCGTATGTAAGAACCATGCCCTACTAAGCAATTTCCACATCATCAATTGCAAAAACCATATAATAATCACGCAAAGCACTAGTTTAAATAGTCAACAACTATTTCATTCATCATGTTCAAAGGTTAGCAAGTAATTATCCATTTAAGAAGGTAACACATGAAATTATCCAAGGATCTTGACCTACCTGCATGTCGGACATGAAGCAATAAGCACATCATACAAGGGAAATGACATCTACCATATGATCAACACCATTAAGTAAGTCATCTAGTTATGCTCACCAATCACCTGCAAGGATCAGTAAATCTATTTTTTTTATCAATTCAGTGACCTTAGGCCTCAAGCCCATCTCATCACAATAGTGTGCTTAACCAACATATAAGCACAGGTTGTGATGTATGGTCTTCACACCATTCAATCATCATATAAAATATGGTTGAGGTGCTTTCTTGCCCAACCATTAAGCCTTACACTTCCTTGGGATCCTACTTAACTCGTAGAATACCCAACCCTATAATGCCCAATTATTACCAATAAGCATTTCCTTGGGATCCTACCTAACTCATAGAATTACCCAACCGAAAAGTGCCCTAGTAATACAAAAGGTACTTTCTTGGGATCCCACCTAACATGTAGAATTTCCAATTATGGAATGCCCATAAAATACCAAAGACATGAGGTATCTAGTGCAGCCATGAAACATACTACTTCCCACATATGTCCAAGTAGCCATAATCATGGATGTGGCAGGGAGATGAAACATGGGCAAGCATATCAATTAAACATATGCTCTGATACCATCTGTAAAGACTGCCCCTACAAAACCAATGCCACATCAACAATCTCCATAAAATGTGGATAATTCAATGAGAGTCAAGGTCTTTTGAATATTGACCAGTCAATGTTAGCTGATTAAGTATCATTAAATTTAACTTAAAAAAATGATACATATACATATATGCTCAAATTAAAAGAAACCATAATTTCATTACCTGAATACTGAGATGTATCGATTATGTTGACCATGTTGATAGAATCTCAAAAATCTATCTAAGAACACAAGGGCAAGAATATTGTAGGTGTGCTTTACCACCCTACCACAAAGCTATTAAGCTTCCCTGGAATCTTTGCTGACATAAAAGATACCTAGCTTGACAACAAGGAAGTCTAACATGTAAAACTTAGAGTAGTAATGGAAGGTGTGGTCAAATACAACCAAGTTAAAAAAAAACATTAACAAATAACATGGATAGTCAAATCAATGTATGAAATAAATTCGTCAACATTCCTTGATCAACATGTATATATTTAATTATCTATCACATTCTAATTACCACTATGCACAACCAACATATAGGCATACAATTAAAATGCTTGCTAAAAGTGTAAACACTTAATGGATACATTCAGTTTATGTCAGTAAATATGGTGTCATTTCTAACATATCAATAAAATGTAATTGTTCATAAATCAAGCAAGAGAAATAACGGATATCAAGTTAAGCCACATCTTAACTAGTTCATCGAATCTCAACTATCCAAAAGATAGAAACATTGTTGATATACTCACATGTGGATTTAAGGCACCATATAATACACACATTTCTCTAATCTACCCTTCCTTAATTTACCCATAGTCAACAGCCTTCTAAAATTCATCTTCCTTACAAAAGAAAAATTAATCACATATAGTTAACTTTTTTAAAGAATAAAGCAAAAAGTGATCCAATCTTTCTCCTAGAAAGAAATAGAACAAAATGAAACATTAAGAAAAATGGAACACAATTTCCCATTTTTATAGAATACAATAATCTTTCACTAAAAACACTTCACAAGTGTAGATATTCTTCCCATTTCATCATTTCATTTGATTCTCACATTAATTTACAAGGAATTTTAATTCTATATAATGGTAAAATTTCCTTTCTCTTACAAGAATGTTCAAAGACAAGCTCTTCTTACATTTTATATAAACAAAATTTTCATCTTTCTTAATTCAAAAGAAAAAAATTAACAACATTCATTATTAAATCGCATAATCCATGAATCTTTTAAGATCTATCTAACCACGAAAACATAGTAACAATATCACAAATTCAAATTCATTGAACCTAATAACTCTTCTCTAGGCCCCCTTTGCATTCAAGAAAAACAAAAAATGAAGTCAAGTCATGCCAAATTGAGAGTCAATACTTCAATTCATTTGTTTAGGTATCAAAATCAACCTTTATAGATAAGAAGGGTGATTTGATTTATAAAAAGATAACTATTCCAATGAGTAGAGGGAAAATTAAGGAATGAATTAAGCTTTTTAGCATAACTGAATCTATCTTACTAATAATAAGGGGCAGTTCTTACAGTAGGTAGCAGAAGTGTGATACTTTGATCTAGTAATCACATGTTTGATACTATTAACCGATAGGTTCCTAATTGACACACCCATATAGGAATGAGTAGTCTATGGTTGTATTTGTTGAAATAAAGAAAGGAATGATGTGACAAGAGAAGACTCCACAAATTCTTATATGTAATCGAAAGGTCACAGTTAATAGATTCCACACAAGATTGCCAATAGGAATGACATCTAGCACTATCATATCCAGATATCCAATTAACACACCAATCATCTCCATCATCAACGGGTATATGACACAAAGGTAATGCAACTGGGCATAAGAGATTCGAACAAGTCACATAAACTGGCTCATAAGAGCAACTCTCCAACAAAAATAAAAGAAAGAAAAAGGAACAAATCCAAACAAGTCACGAAATGCCTGACACCATCAATGATGTTTACAAAAGGACTTTAGATCATCTTGAAACCCTCTGATATTTACAATGAAAACTAAAACAAGAAGGAAGGATTGCTTTTGCCTATTGGCAGTCATAAATTGTGATATGAATGTACACAAGTTCTCCTACAAGTGCAACATTATTCATCCAATTTAATTAAACAAAAATATAAAATTGGCAATATGTGTTGCTACCCAATTAGTTTGTATATACTTACATAAAAGATGGCATTGAAAAGAGAAATTTGAGTGATCAGATTTCAAATAATAATTAACAGGGTGCACCTTTGTTTCTTACAGGATTCCACTCCCACAATTTACACATCTTCATCTTTGTTTGTATATCTTATCTCCAGTTTTTGGACATCCCCATTCAACTTGAATAGCTCAAATATCGTGGTTCGTTGGTCGTGCAGAGAAAGGCCACTTGGACTCATGACAAGGCAATCCTTTTTTTAAATTGTTTCCTAACCTGTCAATTGTGTAACAAACCCATAATTCTTTGTATTCCCCAACTCCGTTTTTCAATGGTCATACATTATTATTATATTGTAAAATAATTAAGCTTAATAAGTATGTAGCATAACAACACCCCTTTTATTCAAAAGTAAGAGAAATAGGTTGTGACATCCACCCCCCTTAGATAATGCATCTTCCCGATGTAGATAAGTAAGCAAACACAAAAATATTCATAGAAATTTAAGAAATCTGATTAATAGGATTAGAATCAAACTTTCATTACTCACAATAATGCATAAAACCACATTCAATTATATCAAAATGTTGCCTTTCTACTCTAATAAGGTCAACTTTTCATTCCCTTAAATGAAATCTACATTTCATTTGAATGATTTCTAATAAATTCTACACATAATCTCATGGAAACAATCTTTTCAAGATAATATTAACATATCTATTATGTAAACACATCTATAAGAAATCATTTCAAGATCATTTTCTACATGTGGGTGTGTGAATTCCATTACCATTCTACAGTTTTACAAGGTTAGGCTACCTCTCTCTGACAATATTCTCCCTTTCTAATGATGTGTCGCTCCCTCTATTGCATTATAGGAACAACACAAAATGTCAGTCCATCATATATCATAAATCTATTGATTTTCCAATGAAATGCCAAATAAAATACCTTCTTATTTGAATGATTCTCAAAATTAAGTAACATATTACATTAAAATTATATGATATCACTCAGATACCTGTGCTTACTTACCATATCTTGGCATCACTTGTGGATTTGACCATGCTAGTAGGTACTTCATATCCACATCCTACCATACTTATGCACTCACAATATCTTTAGCTCATCCATAATGTCAATAACTAAAGAAGATAATTTTTGAGTTATAAATTTCAAGAGTCAATATTTTCCTTTAACTCATCTTTAATCAAACCTTGATCATGAGCAACAAAAATAATCAACCATATGTACCATCTACATGTGGTGCTCATTGAGGGAGTAAGTGTCCACATCAATAAGTCAATGTCCATGAAACATAATCAAGTAATGTAATCATGATACATCTAATTCATCATCATTTAAATCATCATGAAATACAAATATATCCACACATAAAATCATCAATGTACTCATCAACATTTGATCATCATAATGCTTACATATACTTGCAGAAGTTGACATACAATGTAATTACATCATAATGCATCACATATATCTAACCAATATGATAAGTAAAATGGATGATAAAAAGGCCACATAGTCAATTGTATCAAGTGAATTTAAGAAAATCAAATCAAATTCCAATAGAATATATTGACCAAGGTCTAAGTCGAATATATAATGACCACGTCTATGTCGAACAACACATCGACTAGAGTCAAAATAGGCAATGCAAGATGACCAAATCATTGATTTAATGTTCATTGACTAGGTTGAGTAAATTAAAGGGGTCAACAACTTCATGAAGTCTTAGAACTCACATACATGGTGGATCATCACATATACATAACACCCATGTAATATATATTCTCAAAGATAGATAAAAGAAGGATCCATACATACCCTTTTCCATTCTCATAAGAAGATTGTGTTTCTGTACACTTGCCACATAGGTCAAATATTCAAGTTAGGTCATGGTTAGAAGTAAATGACCCATAGTTGAATGAACAAGTGATAAAATATATTCCAATTAATTATGCAACTTCATTCTAGTTTCCCATTACATGTTCAAATGATAGATACTTTAATAGTAACTTTTCATAAACCAATTATTGACCAAATTGTCGAACACAACATATCATCACATGAATATGCCATAAATGAATATACTTAAGAAGTTGACCAACATGTCAAACTTTATTTCATCATATGTAAGAACCATGCCCTACTAAGAAATTTCCACATCATCAATTGCAAAAAACATATAATAATCAAGCAAAGCACTAGTTTAAATAGTTAGCAACTATTTCATTCATCTTGTTCAAAGGTTAGCAAGTAATTATCCATTTAGGAAGGTAACACATGACATTATCCAGGGATCTTGACCTACACGTCATCCATCCATCACAATACATTTTTTATAAATACGTGAAGTATAATTTAAAGCATCATACCTTCATGGGCATCATAGAAAATGTCGACTTGCATGTCGGACATGGAACAATAAGCACATAATACAAGTGAAATGACATCTACCATATGATCAACACCATTAAGTAAGTCATCCAGGTATGCTCACCAATCACCTGAGAGGATCAATAAATCCTTTTTTTTATCAATGCAATGACCTTAGGTCTTAAGCCCATCTCTTCACCATAGTGTGCTTAACCAACATATAAGCACAAGTCATGATGTATGGCCTTTATGCCATTCAATCATCACATAAAATATGGTTGAGGTGCTTTCCTGCCCAACCATGAAGCCTTACACTTCCTTGGGATCCTACTTAACTCGTAGAATACCCAACCCTGTAATGCCCAATTATTACCAATAAGCATCTCCTTGGGATCCTACTTAACTCATAGAATTACCCAACCCAAAAATGCCCTAGTAATACAAAAGGTACTTTCTTGGGATCCCACCTAACATGTAGAATTCCCAATTATGGAATATCCATATAGTACCAAAGACAAGAGGTATCTGGTGTAGCCATGAAACATACTACTTCCCACACATGTCCAAGTAGCCATAATCATGGATGTGGTAGGGAGATGAAACATGGGCAAGTATATCTATTAAACATATGCTTTGATACCATATGTAAAGATTTCCCCTACAAAACCAATGCCACATCAACAATCTCCATAAAATGCGGATAATTCAATGAGAGTCAAGGTCTTTTGAATATTGACCAGTCAACATTAGCTAATTAACTATCATTAACTTTAACTAAAAATAATGATACATATATGTATATGCTCAAATTAAAAATAAACCATAATTTCATTACCCAAATACCAAGACATACCGATTATGTTGACCATGTTGATAGAAGCTCAAAAACTTGTCTAAGAACGCAAGGACAAGAATATTGTAGAAGTTCTTTACCACCTTACCATGAAGCTGTTAAGGTTCCTCGAAATCTTTCCTAACATGAAAGATACCCAACTCGACAACGAGGAAGTATAATATGTAAAACTCAGAGTAGTAATGGAAGGTGTGGTCAAATCAAACCATGTTCAAGAAAAACATTCACAAATAACATGGATAGTCGAATCAATGTATGAAAGAAATTCATCAACATTCATTGATCAACATGTATAGATTTAATTTTCTATCACATTCTAATTTCCACTATGCACTACCAACATATAGGCATAAAATTAAAATGCTTGCTACAAGCGTAAACACTTAATGGATACATTCAGTTTATGTCAGTAAGTATGGTGTCATTTCTAACATATCAATAAAATGTAGTTGTTCGTAAATCAAGCAAGGGAAATAATGGGTATCAAGTTAAGACACATCTTAACTAGTTCATCGAATCTCAACTATCCAAAAGAAAGAAACATTGTCGATATACTCACATGTGGATTAAAGACACCATATTAGACACACATTCGTCTGATCTACACTTCCTCAATTTACCCATAGTCAGCACCCTTCTAAAATTCATCTTCCTCACAAAAGAAAAATTAATCGCATATAGCTAACTTATTTAAAGAATAAAGCAGAAAGTGATCACAATCTTTCTCCCAAAAATAAATAGAAGACAATGAAACACTAAGAAAAATGGAACACAATTTTGTATTTTTATAGATTACAATATTCTTTCACTAAAAACACTTCACAAGTGTAGATATTCTTCCCATTTCATCATTTCATTTGATTCTTACATTAATTTACAAGGAATTTTAATTTTGTATAATGGTAGAATTTCCTTTCTCTTATGAGAATGTTCAAATCATTCTTACATTTTATATACACAAAATTTTCATCTTTCTTGATACAAAAGAAAACAATTAACAAAATTCTTTATTAAATCACATAATCCATGAATCTTTTAAGATCTATCTAACCAAGAAAATATAGTAACAATATCACAAATAATATTTCACTGATCATGCTCCCAATGTCCCATTTGAGTGCAACTTCATTGACATTTGAAAATAATCTTCCGTATCGACTAACATTTTGCTCCACTTGCAATTGGGTTTTATCAATTTTGCCCATTTTGGATAGAGAATTGTCTTCAGAGATGGTAGAACACCTCTTGTTATTGCTATAATAGCAGGCAATAGGAAATATAGTATAACTACGCCCATGCAAGAAATGGGTTCTGTGATACTTGAGAATTTGATTATCGTGTCCTTGGGTAGAAGACAATGGCTAATTTAAAAAGTGGTAGTATATCTAGAAGTGTTTGAGTCATGGATGCTAATGCCATTAGAGTAGCTACAACCGAGTAGCCGGTTATAGAGGTAGAGTTTCCACAACACATAGATTGCCCCCCATAAAATATTCGGTAGAAGAAATAAGTTAGGGCTTTCGCACAATTTTTTAAAAATGTTTCCTAATCCGTCAATTGTGTAAAAACCCCCCAATTCTTTGCATTTCGCAACTCCATTTTTCAATGGTCGTACATTATTATTATACTGTAAAATAATTAAGCTTAATAAGTATGTGGCATAACAACACCCCTTTTATTCGAAAGTAAGAGAAATGGGTTGTGACATCCAACCCCCCTTAGATAATGCATCATATCGATGTAGATTAGTAAGAAAACACAAAAATATTCATAGAAATTTAAGAAATCTAATTAACAGGACTAGAAACTAACTTTCATTACTCACAATAATGCATGCAACCACATTCAATTATATCAAAATGTTGCCTTTTTGCTCCAATAAAGCCAACTTTTCATTCCCTTAAATGAAATCTACATTTCATTTGAATGATTTCTAATAAATTCTACACATAATCTCATGGAAACAATCTTTTCAAGATAATATTAACATATCTATCAGATAAACAAATCTATAAGAAATCATTTCAAGATCATTTTCTACATGTGGGTGTGTGAATTCCATTACCATTCTACAGTTTTTCAAGGTTAGGCTACCTCTCTCTGAAAATATTCCCCCTTTCTAATGATGTGTTGTTCCCTCTATTGCATTACAGGAACAACACCAAATGTCAGTCCATCATATATAATAAATCTATTGATTTTCCAATGAAATGCCAAATAAAATACTTTCTTATCTGAATGATTCTCAAAATTAAAATCACATGATATCACTCAGATACTCACATTACATTAAAATCACATGATATCACTCAGATACTCATGCTTACTTACCATATCTTGGCATCACCTGTGGATTTGACCCTGCTAGTAGGTACTTCATATCCACATCCTATCATACTTATGCACTCACAATACCTTTAGCTCATCCATAATGTCAATAGCTAAAGAAGATAATTTTTGAGTTATAAATGTCAAGAGTCAATATTTTCCTTTAACTCATCTTTAATCAAACCTTGATCATGAGCAACAAAAATAATCAACCATACGTACCATCTACATGTGGTGCTCATTGAGGGAGTAAGTGCTCACACAAATAAGTCAATGTCCATGAAACATAATCAAGTAATGTAATCATGATACATCTAATTAATTATCTTTTAAATCATCATGAAATACAAATATATCCACACATAAAATCATTAATGTACTCATCAACATTTGATCATCATAATGCTTACATATACTTGCAGAAGTTGACATACAATGTAATTACATCATAATGCATTACATATATCCAACCAATATGATAAGTAAAATGGATGATAAAAAGGCCACATAGTCAATTGTATCAAGTGAATTTAAGAAAATCAAATCAAATTCCAATAGAATATATTGACCAAGGTCTAAGTCGAATATATAATGACCAAGTCTATGTCGAACAACACATCGACTAGAGTCAAAATAGGCAATGCAAGATGACCAAATCATTGATTTAATGTTCATTGACTAGGTTGAGTAAATTAAAGGGGTCAACAACTTCATGAAGTCTTAGAACTCACATACATGGTGGATCATCACATATACATAACACCCATGTAATATATATTCTCAAATATAGATAAAAGAAGGATCCATACATACCCTTGTCCATTCTCATCTAAAGATTGTATTTCTGTACAATTGCCACATAGGTCAAATATTCAAGTTAGGTCAACGTTAGAAGTAAACTACCCATAGTTGAATGAACAAGTAGATAAAATATATTCCAATTAATTATGCAACTTCATTCTAGTTTCCCATACATGTTGAAATGATAGATACTTTAATAGTAACTTTTCATAAACCAATTATCGACCAAATTGTCAAACACAACATATCATCACATGAATATGCCATAAATGAATATACTTAAGAAGTTGACCAACATGTCAAACTTTATTTCATCATATGTAAGAACTATGCCCTACTAAGAAATTTCCACTTCATCAATTGTAAAAAGCATATAATAATCAAGCAAAGCACTAGTTTAAATAGTCAACAACTATTTCATTCTTCTTGTTCAAAGGTTAGCAAGTAATTTTCCATTTAGGAAGGTAACACATGACATTATCTAGGGATCTTGACCTACACATCATCTATCCATGACAATACATTTTTTTATAAATACGTGAAGTATAATTTAAAGCATCATACCTCCATGGGCATCATAGAAATGTCAACTTGCATGTCGGACATGGAGCAATAAGCACATAATAAAAGTGAAATGACATCTACCATATGATCAACACCATTAAGTAAGTGATCTAGGTATGCTCACCAATCACCTACAAGGATCAATAAATCCATTTTTTATCGATGCAGTGACCTTAGGTCTTAAGCCCATCTCATTACCATAGTGTGCTTAATGAACATATAAGCACAAGTCATGATGTATGGCCTTCATGTCATTCAATCATCACACAAAATATGGGTGAGGTGCTTTCCTACTCAACCATGAAGCCTTACACTTCCTTGGGATCCTAAATAATTCATAGAATACCCAACCCTATAATGTCCAATTATTACCAATAAGAATTTCCTTGGGATCCTACCTAACTAATAGAATTACCCAACCCAAAAATGCCCTAGTAATACAAAAGGTACTTTCTTGGGATCCCACCTAACATGTAGAATTCCCAATTATGGAATGTTCATATAGTGCCAAAGACAAGAGGTATCTGGTGTAGCCATGAAACATACTACTTCCCACATATGTCCAAGTAGCCATAATCATGGATGTGGCAGGGAGATGAAACATGGGCAAGTATATCAATTAAACATATGCTCTGATATCATATGTAAGGACCGCCCCTACAAAACCAATGCCACATCAGCAATCTCCATAACATGCGGATAATTCAATGAGAGTCAAGATCTTTTGAATATTGACTGGTCAAAATTAGCTAATTAACTATCATTAACTTTAAATAAAAATAATGATACATATATGTATATGCTCAAATTAAAATGAAACCATAATTTCATTACCCAAATATCGAGACATACCAATTACGTCGACCATTTTGATAGAAGCTCAAAAACTTGTCTAAGAACACATGGGCAAGAAAATTGTAGGAGTTCTTTATCACCCTACCTTGAAGCTGTTAAGCTTCCTTGAAATCTTTCCTGACATGAAAGATACCTAGCTCGGCAACGAGGAAGTATAATATATAATACTGGAGCAGTAATGGAAGATGTGGTCAAATCAAACCATGTTCAAGAAAAACATTCACAAATAACATGGATAGTTGAATCAATGTATGAAATAAATTCATCAACATTCATTGATCAACATGTATAAATTTAATTTTCTATCACATCCTAATTTCCACTATGCACTACCAACATATAGGCATAAAATTAAAATGCTTGCTACAAGCGTAAACACTTAATGGATACATTTAGTTTATGTCAGTAAGTATGGTGTCATTTGTAACATATCAATAAAATGTAGTTGTTCATAAATCAAGCAAGGAAAATAATGGATATCAAGTTAAGCCACATCTTAACTAGTTCATTGAATCTCAACTAACCAAAAGAGAGAAACATTGTTGCTATACTTACATGTGGATTTAAGGCACAATATCAGACACAGATTCGTTTGATCTACCCTTCCTTAACTTACCCATAGTCAACACCCTTCTAAAATTCATCTTCCTTACAAAAGAAAAATTTATCACATATAGTTAACTTTTTTAAAGAATAAAGCACAAAGTGATCACAATCTTTCTCCTAGAAAGAAATAGAAGAAAATGAAACACTAAGAAAAATGGAACACAATTTTGTATTTTTATAGATTACAATATTCTTTCACTAAAAACACTTCACAAGTGTAGATATTCTTCCCATTTCATCATTTCATTTGATTCTTACATTAATTTACAAGGAATTTTAATTCTATATAATGGTAAAATTTCCTTTCTCTTATGAGAATGTTCAAAGCAAAGCTCTTCTTACATTTTATATACACAAAATTTTACCTTTCTTGATTCAAAAGAAAAAAATTAACAAAATTATTTATTAAATCGAATAATCCATGAATCTTTTAAGATCTATCTAACCATGAAAACACAGTAACAATATCACAAATTCAAATTCATTGAGCTTAATAACTCTTCTCTTGGCCCCCTTTGTATTCAAGAAAAAAAATGAAATCAAGTCATGACAAATTAAGAGTTATTCGTTTGTTCAGGTATCAAAAGCAACCTTTACGAACAAGAAGGGTCATTTGATTTATAAAAAGATAACTATTCCAATGAGTAGAGGGAAATTGAGGAATGAATTAAGCTTTTTAGCATAACTTAATCTATCTTACTAATAATAAGGGGTAGTTCTTACAGTAGGTAGCAAGTGTGATACTTTGATCTAGCAATCACATGTTTGATACTAATAGATAGGTTCCTTATTTACATACCCATATAGGAATGAGTAGTCTATGGTTGTATTTGTTGAAATAAAGAAAGAAATGATGTGACAAGAGAAGACTCCACAAATTCTTATAAGGAAATGAAATGTCATAGGTAATAGATTCCACACAAGATTTTCAGTGGGCATGATACCTAGCACTAACATATTTAAATATCCAATTAACACTCCAATCATCTCCATCATCACTAGGTATATGACATAAAGGCAATGCAACTGAGCATTAGAGATCCAAACAAGTCACATAAACTGGCTCATAAGAGCAACTCTTTGACAAAAATAAAAGAAAGAAAAAGGAACAGATCCAAACAAGTCACAAAATGCTTGACACCATCAGACATTTTTTAAAAAGGACTTTAGATCATCTTGAAACCCTCTAATATTATTAGTGAAAACCAAAACAACAAGAAAGGATTACTTTTGCCTATCTACTGTCAGAAATTGTGATATGAATGTACACAAGTTCTCCTATAAGTGTAACATTATTCATCCAATTTAATTAAAAATATATATAAAACTAGCGTAATTTATTGCTACCAAATTAGTTTGTATATAGTTACTTAAAAGTTGGCATGGAAAAGAGAAATTTGAGTGATTAGATTTCAAATAATAGTCAACAGGGTGCATCTTTGTTTCTTATAGGATTCCACTCCCACAATTTTCACATCTTAGTCTTTGTCTACATATCTTATCTCCAGTTGTTTGGTATCCCCATTCAACCTGAATAGCTCAAATACTATGGTTCAAAGATCATGCAGAGAAAGGCTACCGGGACTCACGAAAAGGTGCCTCTTTTCATCTTTATATTTAACCTTGACATTGATAAGCTATCTTTTGCCCTAGTTCCTACCATGGTTGCACCTAGACACCTCTTCATGGTGCTGGCCACTAGTAATATTGCATCGGTCATGCTCCTAGCATCTCGTTTGAGTTACTTCATTGACATTTGAAAATAATCTTTCATACCAACTAACATTCTACTCCACTTGCAATTGGGTTTGTTAATTTCACCCATTTTGGATAGAGAATCGTCTTCAAAGATGGTAGAAGACCTCTCATTATTTTTATAACAATAGGTAATAGGAAGTCTAGTTTAACTATGTCTATGCAAGAAATGGGTTCTATGATACCTAAGAATTTGATTATTGTGTCCCTCAGTGGAAGATGATGGAAAATTTTAAAAGTGGCAAGAGATCTAGAAGTGTTTGAGTCATGGATGCTGATGCCATTCAAGAAGCTACAATAGAGTAGCCAGTTATAGAGGTAGAGCTGCCACAGTGCACAGATTACCCCCCATAAAATGTTTGGTAGAAGAAATAAGTTAGGGCTTTTGCACAAATTTTTTTGAAACTGTTTCCTAATCCATCAAATGTGTAATGAACCCCCAATTCTTTGCATTCCCCAACTCCCTTTTTCAATGGTCATACATTATTATTATACTTTAAAATAATTAGGCTGAATAAGTACTTGGCACAACAATGCCCCCTCTATTCAAAAGTAAGAGAAATGGATTGTGACAAAGAGTGGAACATTTTTAGTAATAATCAACTACTATTCATAATAAGTATGATTGGACATTACAATTCAAAATGTTTTTGATACAAAAAAGCCAAAAGCTAGGGCACTGGCCCTTAACATTAGTGGTGGAACGACCATCAAAAACTGACTGGTAACTAGCACAAAACCAGCTAGCAACCAAAAAAAAACCAAACAGTCCCCCTAATGATTCATATCAAAAACATCATAAATAGTATACTAGAATATAGTGTTACTAGTAATCATACTCTTAAAACCAATAGAGTTTAAGTTAACAAACTGCATGTAGGTGGTCATCACATCGTACCACCTACAACCCATAAACAAGTTTAACATAAAAAACCAAAACCATCAACAACAGATAGGGATAGACCAAAAGAGTACCAAAAAAAAAAAAACTAGAAAGCCATTAACTACCCTCCTTTTTCTTTCCCTTCCCAACCACGAGAACCTTGGCCTAGTCATCAGCAAGGAAGCTGTAAAGGAGCTTTTTATCCTCCTTTCCAAGGTTCTTCTCCTTTGAGTTATTAGCCAATAGATGAGGAGAGGTAGCCACCATTTGTGTCACTTAGAGAGTGAACTTGGAGAAAAGGTTGAATCCCTCTTCCACTTCCATGCACCTGTCCATCAACTCCTTGTATTACTTGTGGGTAACAGGTTCATTCTCCTTGGTTTCTAGCTTTAGGGTCCTTCTACAATTCTCTAGGGGGTTTCAATTAACCTACACATAAAAAATATTAGCATGAACCTTTAGGCTCTCCTAGCGCTCTTTACCAACCAGGGAAGAATTAGTGTTGGGGGAGGCATTGGTGATACTGGGGTGCTCTTGGTTGACAATGGAAGGTAGGGTGATGGTGGCAGAGATATGTGTGGGGTCAGGAGAGAGGTCCTTAGTAGTGTTTTCTATTTGAAAATCCTAGGTACCATCAAGGGTATCATCCCATTTCTTGACATCTTTATCTGTCTCCTCTTTCCCCTTATGCATATGGTCTCCCAAATTCTTGTCACTCTCCTCTGAGTTGGTATCATCCTCCTCCTCTTCTTGAGAGTGACTGGCCATTTTTTTTTACTGACCCCGAGTCTTAGCAATTCTTCTCAACATTATTTTACCCCCACAAATTTCCTCATCAAAGTCACCAATTTCAACCTCCACCCTTTTGTCCATTCCAATTCTTTTATTGGGCTCTAGCTCAAGGTTGAGATTTTGTTTTTCCTTCCCTTAGTAGGGGTTTGGCTAGGCAAGGGCTAAAGAGTGGGGCCTTGGCTACCACTATTAAATTCCAAATTGGGGGGGGGGGGGGGGGGTGCAGAGGGGAGGATGTTATCAATTTAAATCACATGAGAAGGGCAGAGGTCTAGGTGAAATTGGAAGAGGTGGAACATGAGCCCCTGGTGGAGAATGGTGAAAATTTCCCTTTTTTCTTCTTTTTTCTAAGATCAATGATAGTGTCCTCAAGGACATGCAGCAAGAAGAAAGGAATACTAAAAAATTCCCTATTGAAAAAATGGTTAAGCAAAGGGAAATGATAAAAGTAATACACACCATGCCTACCCTCCAGCATCAAATACTTCATTATCATCAAAAAAATGTCATCCTAGGGATCTAGAAGTTTGTCTCTCATAAATCCTCCCTAGTACCGGTCAAGCTCCTCATTCTCTATGAAGCAACTAGATAGACTCATCTCATCCACCACCTTTGTGATTTTCTATCATTTCCTTCCCTTTATCTCTAAACCCATTTCCATAGCAATAGATTCTTCATTCACCTAAAAAGAAATGCCAGTAATGGTTACCCACCTATCCTTCCAGGTAGCGACAAATTGTTGCGAACAATTTTCATCGTACCCTGCCATGGTGACAAACCCTCCTTCCTTAAGCATAATCCAAGTGGCTTGCCTCTTTGAGAAGTCCTCCAATTTTGTGGGCTCCAACCTATTTAGGTCCCCACCCATGGAAACTTTCTCCTCAACCAAATCTACTTCCACAATTAGTAATTCTCATTTGCACCCAGTAAATCACCAAGGCAGGCCTAAAAATAGAATAACTAGTGGATAAAAGCTTTTATTTTTTGTTCTTCACGAGCTTGTGAATATAATTTACAGGCTCGTTAGTGGTATCATTATAGGGAGTGTCAGGATTTCGCATGTAATACCATAATGAATTGGCCATGGTATTAATGTGAACTTTTCCCTTAATCATGCCATAACACCACATAATAATGGTGTTAATTTTAAAGCCCATATTGTTTATTAATTCACCTTTTCTATGCATTTTCATGATGCAATCGATATTATTTCCCTTTGCAATCCATCTTGTCAACATTATGGCAACCTTAGCTATCATAATAACAACAATCCTGCCAAAATTGTCCATTTTCCAAAGTTGGAGAGTCATCCAACCTAATTTAGTAGGGTCTTTTCCTTGCAAATGAGGGAATGCACATTCTTGGGTAGTGATTTCATACCCCTCCAACTTTTAATGTTCACAAAATCAAAAGCACACCCAACCAAGGCATATACCACCGTATTTCCTTCCCTATAAGTGTGTTGTAAATCATAATGATCAAGTTTTGTAAGATAATGCCATATGTCCCCCAGAATGTACCTCAGTGTTCATCTAGGTTGAGCTCGGCCCTGAACTGAATCAATGATGAGTTTAGAGTCCCCCTTAATGGAAAGTCTTTTGACTTTCATTTCCATCACAAGTTTTACCCCCCATAGTAATGCGGTGGATTTTGCCACATTGTTGATTCCTTGACCCAAACTTCTTGAGTAGGTAGCCAAAACATCACCTTTTTTGTCCCACATCACCCTGCCCTATGCTACAAGCCCCTTATGTGCTACCCCATCAAAATTTAGTTTGACAGTGGGGCTAGTGGGGGGGTTACAATGTGTATTTCTTCTGGCAAGCATCTTCGAGTTGTCAAAATTATGGAAATTAGGAAGAAAATTCCATCTCTCAAAAATATCTCCTTCTTTCCTACTCAAGGGTTCCTGTGGCAATCTTACTTTAGCTACCATAACATTATCAGTTATGATCTTGCCCATAATCTCTCCCAATATCTCATCACCTCTCTTCTCCTCCCAAAAGACCCTATTTCTTCTCTCCTTCCAAATGCCCTAGCAAACATGTTGGGGGAGGAGAAACCAAAATGTTAATACATGAGAATCCTCATGATAAAAAAGTAGTATAGTATCAAATTGGTTTGTCTAAATTATTTAATTTTATTCTAAAACAACTATAATGTAATTGATGAAGGGTGATCCCTTTAATACCAAAAACATATAACAAAAATAGAAAAATAACAACAATTTTCAATAATAAAAAATAAGTTTCTTATTATTTCTAAAAGTATGAAATTACAAGTTTTTAGAATAAAACATGCAAAGCAACATGGGCATTTCCTTAAAAAAAATTTTATATAGTAGAGTCACGAAGAAGCATATAGAATTTCCCTAAACAACCCTATGAACCTTTCTTATAAAGACAATTTTCTACCACTCAAGAAGGTTCTAAACATTTATCCCTAATCCTTGAGGTTGAAAAAACCTAAATTCTTTTATTTTCACATTTGATTACAAAGTTGAATCAAAACAATTTCAAATAATAATTTTAGGTTGTCCAACTTACAGAGGCCGTAACTTTTTAATTGTAGTTTTGATTAGCTATTATAATTACTTTAAAAAAAGACAACTAGTCTACAATGTTTTGATTGTGCAAGCTTCATCAATTGAGGTTGGACCTTGTTATAGAGTCTCTAAAGCCTTTACAATTGAGCTCAAAGAATTTGTACCAAAATTATGTCAAAAATCCTCAACAAATTCACTAATACATATAGTATGGAAATGAAATTCAATTGATAGTTTGACATATCTAAGATGAATCTCCACTTATGAAATTAGAACAATCTAAGATTGTATGACTAACTTACTAAAAATAGTAAGTTTTCACAAATAACAACTCTACACTAAAATTCCCTTATTGAAATAAAAAAACAAAAATATTTTTGGGTGATGCAAGATTGCCCTTACACCCAAGATGCTCCCACATTAGATGCCTGGGGTAATTTGAAAAGTGACCTTGTCACATCTCAGGTGTTCAAAGAGAAATCAAGGCCATTAATGTTCTCCCTTCTCAGTCATGATGAATCTTCTATAAGTTTTCCTTTCCATTTAACTAGATATTATTCATATGTTTTGTTCCTTGTGCTTCTACCAATATGAATGTCCAATATATCCTCAATCTTCTTTGTAGCTAAAGTAGATTCTAGAATACTCTACTATGCTTTTGTGACCTTATTTTCAACTCTCCCTTCATGATACTCTGTTAGATTTGAAATGTTAAATATCTAGTTTAGTGGGCAAATCTATTTCGTAGGCATTTTTAGAACCATGCTTCTTCAATATCTTATTGTATGGTCCAAACTTCTCATTTTCAACTTATTATATGTTCCCACTAGAAATCACTCCTTCCCCAAATGAACCATGACTTTATCCAAAACCTAAAATTCTTTGTGTCTCTTTTCTTCATCTACCTTATCCTTATATTGTGTATTCATCTTTGTAATTTTCTTCTTCACCTCATAGGTGTTTTCCAAGTGATCTACAAAATCCTCAGCTTCAACACTACTTATCTCCCCTTTTTCCAACTTTCTTAATTCAAAAGGATTTTAAGGACTACTTCCATACACAGTTTGGAATGGTGATTTATCGGTACTCCTATTGATGAAATTATTGTATGCAAATTTTGTTTGTGGTAAAACAAAATCCTATCTTGCTAGCTTATTTCCAACCAAGCATCTCAACAATTTTTCCAAAGTTTTCTTCACCATCTCTATCTATCCATCAATTTGTGGATGATGTGATGAGATGGAATTCAAATCTATCTTTAACTTCTTCCATAATGTGTGCCAAAAGTACCCAACGAACTTGGTATCTCGATCTAAAACTACATGCTCTTTAGTAAACCATGCAGTCTCACCACTTCTCTAAAATACAACTTTATCACATTAACAACATCCTTAGTCTTTTTGCAGGGAATGGAATGTGTCATCTTTAAAAACCTATCAACCACAACAAAAATTGAATCATACCCTCATTGAGTCCTTGTTAAACCAATAGAAAATTTCATACTGATATCCTCCTATGACATCATTGGTACAACTAATGGTTGATACCAACATGTATTCTATTTTACTTCTTTTGTCATCTGACATACTTTGCAACTGTATACAAATGTCTTGACATCTAACTATAATTTTGGCCATTAATAGTTGTCACTAACCAGAGTAATGGTTTTGTCTCAACTAAAATTTCTAGAAAACCCTCCAATATGTTTCTCCTTGATGAGATTCATATTGAGAACTTCTTGGAATGCACAACTAATTTCCTTTGAATAAAAAATCATTCGAGATAATGAAATCTAACCACTTAGTTTTGTTCAGAGTAACTAGTTTTGTACAAGCTTCCAAGCTTCACCAAAATTATGATCCTCTAGATACAAAATCTTAAGTTCCTTGAACCCAAAAACCTTAGCTTGCATCTTTGTCAACAAAATTTGTACTTGAGTAATTAAAAACATGAAATTTGCCAAAATTGGACATCAGTTCGTGCCTTTAACTTTTCAAATTTACTTATTACAAAGAATCCAAACCTTGGAATGAGTCTCCTTCATTATTTTATAGGTTCCTTGAGAGGTTTCAAAAAATTATCTTAACTATCAACCTCTTTCTTGTGTTATACAACTTTCTTGTCAAAAAGTTGTCAAGCAACTTTTCAAAGTTGCCGACAACTTTTGCATTTCTTAGCAATTTTGACTTCCAGCATTTAGGAACTTCCAAATTAGTCCACTATGTTCCATTTATGATGTCTAGGCATGATTTATCCTTTAGAGCATCAATTCACATGTTTTTTTACCATTTTGACCTATATGACAACTTTTGCACTATTGACATCTTTCCTAACTTTTTTTCCAAATGACAATGTATGACCTCCAACCTATGAAAAAGAATGTAAAAACATCATACATGAAAAAATAAGTTCAAAACCATACTTTTCTTAGGCTTCTAGGGTATAAGACACATACCCCTGGTCTTGCTCCCTAAAAACCTAAACACAAGGTAAATAAAACATCTAGAATAGATTAAGACTAGTCAAATCCACCTAGGAGCAACCATACATGACCTCCAAACACAACCAAAAGACTTGTCTAAGGTCAATAGAAGCCAAAAACCAAAAGGTAGAGTTGGGACTAGGAGTTAGTCTAGGTGCTCCTGCACTATACTCCCTTGAAAAAAAAAGTTTTAATCCACCGTTGGATTGAGCAAGCTAGAGTCTATGCCCAACTTGTTGAAGTCTTCTTCCTTTATCCAAGTAGCTTCTACATCTTCTTGGCCATGTAACTTGACAAGATGTTCCCAATAAGTGGTAGTCCTAGTCTTCTTGTAGATCCTTGAGTCAAGTACCTTTATAGCTGCCTTGGGTGGTGGAGTCAAATTTAGGTCTTCTACATCTTGAGTGACTTCCTTATGTATCTAATCAATATCTAGAGTAGGGTCTTTGTATCTAACTAGATCAACAATTTTGAAAACTAGTGACAACCCTCAAAAAGTGTCACCTTGTAAGCATTGTTGCCATACTTGGCCAATATTTGGAAAGGTCCCAACCTTCTCACTTGGAGTTTATGAGAAACTCCCTTATGTAATATTGCTTTATTTATATTGACCATTACAAGATTCCCAACATGGAATTGCACATCCCTTTTACCATCATCTACCTTTTTCTTGAGTTTCTCAGAAATGTTAGTTAAGGTTTTCCTTATTGAGTCATGGACTTTCCTGATGGAGTGGGAAAAGTACTCAACATATACACTTCCTTTGGCACCATCCTTCAACTTTGTTAGTTCAAATATCCCTCTAGGATGCAACCCATAAACATTTTCAAAAGGGCTCTTACCAGTGGATCTATTGACTGTATCATTATAGGCATATTCAACCTGCCCAATGAGTTGATCCCAAACCTGTTCATATTCCTTAGTAAGACAACTGAGCAAGTTTCCAAGACTCTTATTGATGACCTTAGTTTGACCATCTATTTGAGGATGATAGGCAGACCCAAAAGACAAATTGATACCTAGTTTGTGCCAAAAATGGGTCATGAACTTTGTGTCCCTATCTGAAATAATACTTAAAGGAAAACCATGGATCCTTATCACCTCCTTGAAGAAAAAATGAGAAATTTGACAAGCATCATGGATTGTCTTACAAGGGATAAAATGTGCCATTTTGCTAAATTTGTCCACTACAACTTAAATACTATCAAACCCTTATTTAGTCCTTGGTAACCCTATCACAAAGTCCATACTTAAATGCTTCCATGAATTCCTAGGAATTGGAAGGCACTAGTAAAGACCTACATTCAAAGATGTGCCTTTTTCCTTTTGACATACCACACAATATTCCACATACTATCTAATATCTCTATTCATTTTAGGCCAAAAGTTGAACCTAGTGACTAGTTCTTGAGTCTTCTTAACTTCAAAATGACCACTAAGTGCCCCATCGTATTTTTCTTTAATCAAAATTTTCCTCACTAATCAGCCTAGGAATACATAGGTGACTTCCCTTAAATAAAAAATCATTTTGCAAAGTGTTTTTACAAAACTCTCCATGGATATTGTTCTTATACTTCTTGCATACCTTGTAAATGTTTGCAAAATCAACATCATCAACATATAGGTCCTTGAAGCTATCAATCCCAATGCTTTTTAATTAAGCTTATTGTACTATTAGGAGTCTCCTACTTGGGGCATCAACTAATTTTTCCTATACTCCTTCCTTGTGTTTGATGTTAAAAGTGTAGGCTTGGAGGTATTCTACCCATTTCATGTGCTTGATGTTAAGTTTGTCTTGAGAGTTGAGGAAACTGAGGGATTGATTGTCTGAATACACCAAAAAATCCTTTGGAAGTAAGTAATGCCTCCATTTTATCAAATCTTGGACTAGAGAATACAACTCTAGGTCATAAGAAGAGTACTTCCTCTTTGTATCGTTGAGATTCTCACTATGGAAATCCACATGCCTTTCTTCTTGGGTTAGGACTGCCCCAATAGCCACATTTCTAGCATCACACTCCACTATGAAGAGCTTGTAAAAAATAGGTAGGACCAAAATGGGATGAGTTTCTATCTTGTGTCTCAAAACCATCATTTTCTTTAGGAGTCCAATGAAAATTTGTCTTCATTCCACCTTTTATAGTGTCTAACATAGGAGCACAAATAGCACTGAAATGTTTTACAAATTTTCTATAATATTAGACCAAACCATGAAAAATCCTCACCTCTATTGCAACTTTGAGAGTACAACAATTTAGAATGGCATCCACCTTAGTCTGATCCATCTTGAGATTCCCTTGAGACAAAACAAATCCAAGGTACACTGCTCCTATTTCATGTAGTCACACTTCTCCAAATTTATCATTAGCTTTTCTTCATGCAATTTTTTGATAGCAAATTTTAAATGTTTGCTATGCTCCTTTTTAGTTTTAATAAAAATCAAAATGTCATCTAAATAGACAAAAACAAACTTACCAATGTATTCTTTCAACACCTCATTAAAGTGGAGGGAACATTTGATAAGCCAAATGGCATTACAATCTAAATGAAATTACAAGCCATTCATGCAACCCTTCTATTGTATTGAGGTTGTTTTCCATTCATCCCATTCTGTAATATTAATTTGGTGATAGCCACTTTTTAGATCTGTCTTGGTGAAGTACCTTGCATCCCCTAAACAATCCATTAGGTCTTCAATCCTTGGTATTGGGAACCTATGCTTAATGGAGATCCTATTTATGGCTCTTGAAGTGTCTAAGTTCCTACCTTTTTAGGTGCTAAAATAGTAGGCACAACATAAGGGCTTATACTTTTCGTAATTAGGCCTTGGTCTAAGAGTTCTTGGATTTGCTTGGTAATTTCTTTATTTGTTGAGGGGTCATTTTATAGGAATCTTTGTTAGGAGGGGCGGCTCTTGGAATAAAATCAATTTTATGTCTAACAAGTCTCTTATGAGGTAGGGTGACAGGTTGTCCATCACTAACAACATCCTTATATTCTTCAAGCATTTCTTGCACTTCCTTAGGTAGCTCCATTTTATTTCTTGCCTTATCACCAACTTCTTGTTTAGGCTTCAATACTAGGGAAAACCCTGTCCCTTCTCCTTCTTCCAAGGTCTTTAAGAACTCCTTCTCACCCACCTTGAGAATATTAGAACTTGGAGATTTCACCTCTCCCTCTTCTATTAAGGAATGAATCTTAAATGTCACACCATCTTTCTTGAATGAATATGCATTTTTGGATCCATCATGCATTGCTTGTCTATCAAATTTCCATGGCCTTCCTAGTAGAAGGTGACATGCATCCATAGGGAGAATGTCATACAAAACCTTATCCTTATACCTCCCTATTGAGAATTCAACCCATGATTCTTCTCTTACAAGAACATGTTGTCCCTTGTTGATCCATGTAGCCTTGTAGGGATTGTTATGTGGAATCCTTTTCATATTTAGCTTGTTAGCTACCTCCTCTAATATGATGTTATCTATGGAACTTGAGTCTATGATTATTTTAACCACTTGTACCATCATCTTGTACTTTACTCTAAATAGAGCTCTCCTTTGGCTTGGTTCTTCCTTTTATGGGCTCCTTAATCAGTGTCCTTCTTATCATTAGATTTTCCCCTTCCTCTAATTCCAAGGGTACTTCAGATGTTTATTATTACTACTAGAATCTTCTTTCATTGACTCTTTTTATAATTCCCTTGGAAGTAAAACCTTTCTTAGAGCACCTATACGCAAGGAGTCTTATCTAGTTGTAATTATAGCATTTCATGGTTGCAAATTAGGACCCCTACCTTGGTTGTTACTTATTCCTTTTCCACCATTATTAAAGTTTGTTTACCTACTGAAACTCCCCCTATTCAAATTCCCTTCTTATTGTTTAGTCCACTTAGTTTCCCCTTGGCTTCTTGAGTTTGAACCCCTACCACCATATCCTCTCTGATTGCTACCATCTTTGCCTCTATCATTACCTCTAAAGTTAGTGTTAGATTTCTTCTTGTTATTTTCTTCCACTTTCAGTGCTAGTTGGAAGCATCTATGGACTATTGTAAGTGTCCATAGGCTAATTTCTTCTTGTATGTTCCACTTCAATGCACCTAGAAACCTAGCCACCTTTAGAGACTCTTCTTCTTGGGTTCCTAATCTCAAACATAACTTCTAAAATTCTTTAGTATATGTTGCCACATCCACATCTTTTTCTTTAAAATTTGTATTTCCTTGTGTATTTGAATCTCATAATCTTCAAGAAAGTATTGTTCCTTTAAGTTAGTCACCATGGATTTTCAATTTGCAATTGGTTTCTTTCCAATCTTCTCCCTCTCTTCTTGGAGATACTTCCACCTGGTTAGTGTTGATCCCTCCACATTCAAAGTTGTTGTCGATCCCTTCAATCCATTCCATCACAAGTTTAGGGTCCATCTTCCCTCTTAAAAAAGGAACTCCTTCTAGATCCTTTCCCCCAATGCTTGATATATTTTAGGAATGGCACCTCATTCAATGAGGGGTTTGGTTATGGAATGATGTCTTCCTAATCAACCTTTTCCTTATCTCTATCACTAGTTTCCTCTTCCTGATATGTCTTTTTGGTTGCCTCAACAAATTCTTTCAATTTGGTCTCCATCTCTTCTAATGCTTCCTCTAATAGCCTATTCCTCTCTTTTTTCTCCTTCATCTCTTTGGAAAGTTTTGTATTGGTCACCATGTCAATTTGCCCCACTGACTCTTTAGTGAACAAAGACATGCCATTAGCCCCAAATATTTTGTGGCTCTGATACCAATTTGATGTAAGCTAGATTACTTACTAGTCCTTCCCTTCTCTAAGTACTCACCTAGGCTCTCTTCTAGCCTATTAGGGTTCCCATTTGTCACCCTAAACTCAAGCAGATATCTATCCTACTCTTAAAACTTCACCATCTAGTTACACCAATGATATTACAACTTGCACTCATCCTAAGGACATTCCCACCTATTCCTCAATATCACAATTTTACCAAAAAATGGACATTATGCCTTAAAAATGGAGTGAGGGAGGTAATTTGATGAATTTTAGTCTTCCCCTAACCTTTTGGACTCAAAATCGATAGGTATTCTTATTGATTCCCTCAAACTTGACAAAATTGTCCTAAATAGACCTAGTAGAATTAGACCTCCAAAGTTGATTTTTGGGCTTCAACTCAAAATTTATCTTAACAAGGTGACAAACTAGCCTCCATTTTGAATAATTTTTTTGGAAATATTCAATATTTTGTGGGTCTCAGGTCCTCCACCTATATGTACACCCCTTTTCTATTTATATGCCTAAAACCAAGTGTTTCTAGAATTTCCAATCAACATTCACTAGGGTCCGATAAAATTCATAAAAAAAATAATATTATAAAATTATTCTTTGGCATATGGATTCCCCAAACATCCCTCATCCTTCTAAAACTCTCAAATTGAATTATCCAACACATTCAATCCACTAAATCCCACTTGCTAGCACTATAATCATCTCGCCATGCAATGAAAGCTTGCCTAGTGCATCACTTAAGAAATAGAATTTTTTTATTATCAAGCCTCTCCTTGGTTATATAAACTATACATAGACTCCATTTACATGTCCCCCAAAACCATGATGGTTCCATTGTGAGGGTTCATGGAGGAGCCATTTTACACAAAAACTACCAAAATAGAACAACAAACAGACAAATTAAAAATGATTTTCTAACTACAATCATAGTACTTCTTATCAAATTTCACTCTAAATAAAAAATTACTATATGGACATGAACTAAAAGGACTAAATGAGAACATAAGTTTTTAAATCCATCATAGTACTCGAGGAATCAAAAACATGAAAATTATCAAAATTGGACACCAGTTTGTGCCTTTAACTTTTCAAATTCACTTATTAAAAGGAACCAAATTTGGGATGGGTATCCTTCATGATTTTATAGGTTCCTCAAGATTTTTCACACAATCATCTTAACTATCAACCTCTTTCTTGTGCTATGCAACTTTCTTGTCAAAAAGTTGTCAAGCAACTTTTCAAAGTTGCTAACAACTTTTGCATTTCTTAGCAATTTTGACTTCTACCATTTGGGAAATTCCAAATTCATCCACTATGATCCATTTATTATGTCTAGGTATGATTTATCCTTCAAAGCATCAATTCATAGCTTTTTTTTCTATTTTGACCTATTTGACAACTTTTGCACAATTGACATTTTTTTGACATCTTTCCTAACTTTTTTCCAAATGACAATGTATGACCTCCAACCTATGAAAAATAACATCATAGAGGAAAAAATAAATTCAAAACTATACTTTCCTTAGGCTTTTAGGGTATAAAACCCATACCCCTAATCTTGCTTCCTAACAACCTAAATAGAAGGTAAAGAAAACAACTAGAATGGATTGAGCCTAGTCAAATCCACCTAGGAGAAAGCACACATGAACTTATAAGGTCCAAACACAACCAACTAACTTGGCTAATGTTAGTACAAGAAAAAAACAAAAAGGTAGAGTCAAGACTAGGAGTTAGCCTGGGTGCTCCTACACCACTAACCCCTTCAAAAAACTGTACTTCTTCAAATTAAGTAGAAATTTATTTAACTTTTCAAACACTCTATGAATATGAATTATATGCTCCTCCAATATCTTATTGAAGATCAAAATATGATCTTGATAAACAATGAAAAATTCACCCAACAATTCTTTCAGTACCTCATTCATGAACCACATGAATTTTTTTAATGCATTGGTTAGCCCAAAAGTCATGACTAACCAATCATGCAACCCTTCCTTTATATTTAAGGAAATCTTCAATTTCATCTCCTTCTCTAATTTGAATATGGTGATATCCACTCTACATATCTATCTTTGTAAAATACATAGCTCCAATCAAACAATTTGTAATATCATCCATCCTCGAGAAAGAAAATTTGTACTTAATTATGATCTCATTGATGACCCTAGAATCTATATACATCCCATATTCTCCATTATTATTTGATATTAATATGGCTATTACAACACATTGAATCATAATCCCTTGAATCAACCCATTTTACAACAACTCCTGCACTTACGTATTCAAATCTTCATTTTTTACCGTTGTCATTTTGTGTGTTTCCTTATTTGGAAAACTACCTCATGGAATCAATTCAATTTTATGAATGATCTTCCTTACTCGTGGTAATCAATTAGGCACATTATGATGCAATGCAAGGCAAGAGAATAACCAAAGGAGATGTCCAGACCCCCAACAAATAACCACACAACAAAATACAACAACAAAGTAACAATAACGCAAGATTTGATACCAAATCACAACTCTTTATTCATTAATTTAACTAATTACATGCAACATATCCAACTGTAAGGCCTTCTCAGTTAGGGCCAACTACAAATAACAATTACAAAATCACTTCTGCAAGATCCAATAAGATCCACTTACAAACCCAATCCTTGCTAGTCTAGGTGCACAACTAGATAAGAGTACCAAGAATAATCCACACTTGTACCCTCAAGTACACCAAGAAATCCTCTAGTTTCTCAAGCCATAGCCCTAGCTCTTCAAAATTTGCATTTGACACTTTAGCCCCTTCTCAAAGCTGGAATGATAACTTTCTCCCCCTAAAGATTCCACAAAACCCCTTACTTATACCCAACTAAGCCATAAGTCAACCTAACTCATTACAAACTAAATTAAATCCTTTACATTAAATATAGGTCAAGTCACAAGTCAACCACAACACAAATTAAACACCCATTCATATATTAAGTGGCAAAATTTGGCTCACAGACAACTTGTCACGAATAGAACCAAGACTAATACTGGCACTCGACATATATAGGAACACTTGAAACCAACAAGAAACTCAACACCAATAGGTTCACTTGGCACATGAAGGAACATTCAGTCAACACAAGATTGCTATAGTAACTCGACATCCACTAGGAGCTACAATAACTCAACATCCACTAGAGCTATAGTAACTCGACATCCACTAGGAGCTACAGTAACTTGACATCCATTAGAGCTATAGTAACTTGACATAAACTAGACCTATAGTAACTCAACATTCACTAGAGCTACACTAACTTGGCATCCACTAACTAGCTTGACAACAAAAAAAAATTGGAAACCACTGCACTTGGCTCCAACATGCAAGATTGCAAGAAAGCTTAGGATGCTCCTGAGTTAGACACCCTAGGTTTGAAAAGATGTTCTAGCAACTAAAAGAACACCTTATGGGATTCAACACATAAATCCCAAATTGGTTCTTCACATACATATTCAACTTGTACACTCTTTCCCTTGTTCTTCTTCTACTTCTTCACATCCATCTTAGGTGTGCTATAGGTCTACTTTCCAAATTGACCTTCAACTTTCTTAGAATCTTCCAACTCAACTTGATTTCCAATACTTAGGTTCCTCCTACTGAACTCTTCATTTTGCAAATGAATCGTGGAATACTTCCTACCACCTTTCTCAACAATAAAAACACTCTTGACATAATCATGCACAACCCTACAATCATATTGCCAAGGTCTACCAAGCAACACATGACAAATGTTCATGTGTAAAATATCACACAACACTTGATCCTTATAGTGCCTAATTTAGAAATCAACAAGGCATTTCTCCCTCAGTTCCAAAGCATGCTCACCTTGCAACTAGCCAATCCTATAAGGATAAGGATGTCTTACTCTCTTTAAACCAAGTTTCTGAAGTATTTCCTCTACAACAAGGTTATTAGTACTAACACCATCTACAATCACCTTGTAGACTTTACCGTTAGACTTACAAAAAGTCCTAAACAAACTAGTCCTCTAACAAGAATCCCATGTTCTCTGACACACCAATACTCACTAAGCCAACAAATTATCTCCTTGCTCAAGCTAAATGTCTTGTACTTCAACCTCATTCACAACAAAAAATTGTCCTACCAATCTAACAGTCCAAAGATCTATGCCCTTCTTTCCCACATCTAAAACAATTACCTCTGAACTGACCTCTACCTATCCTCCTTTTCTGATTAGAAGGTTTTGGTTCACCTTCAACCCTTGGTTTAGCTTATGCTAAGCTATCTTGCTTCTCCTTCCCTCTAGCATTACCTTGAATTTTCCTTTTCAACTTATCTTTTTCCTTCAAAGCATACTAATAAGCATCCTCAACTGAAGAAATATTCAGCATACCAACCTCATCCTGAATATTGAATCTCAAACCATTAGTTTACTGAGCACCTTTTCCTTTGACAATTCTCTATGACCAGACCAAATAGTCAGCTTGTAGAACTCCTCAGTATAATCTTTCACAAACACATCCTTTTGTTTTAGATTCTATAGTTTTTTTAAACAACTCAAGTTCATAATCAATAGGAATGAGCTTAGCCTTCAACTTAGTCACAATCAATCTCCATTTAGTGATTTGCATTTCACCTTCTATTTCTCTGCCTCTTTGCAATTCTTTCCACCAGAGATTAGCACATCCTTTCAACTTAGTTTGTGCCAACCTTACTTTGAGTGGATCATCAATATCCTCAAGCTTAAATTAGTCTTCCAATTCACCAATCCAATAAATTAGGTCTTTAGGAGTTAAAGTACCTGATAAATTAAAAATCTCCATCTTATGCTTCAGCTTCAACTGAGATCTAGGTCTAGCAAACTGACCAGCCCTAGTTCTAATAGGTCTCTCCACACAATTAGTTCTATACTCACCACCAGATCTAGTAGATTTAAGGTCTTCAAAAACTTCCTCATAACTTCCTTCAATACCCACATGCCTAGGTACGCCACCTAAAGCGCTTACAATTTCAGCAATCATACCACTCTTCATCAATGCAATCTTAGATCTAAACTCTGGTCTTATCTTCATTGAGATCATTTCTTCCACAACATCAGTAAGATAATCAATTTCCCTAGGGTCCAATCTTCTTGGAGGCATCATCCAAAATTATAGCAAACCCTCAGCAATAGATCCACTAACCTAGAAGATCAATCAGCTCCACAAGATCAACCTTCTCTACAAATCTTGATGCAAACTACCTCAAGTTCAGAAGGAAAACCTTCACTCTGATACCACTTGATGCAATGTAAGGTAGGAGAATCCCCAAAGGAGATGTCCAAACCCCCAAAAAATAACCACATAGTAGATATACAATAACAAAGCAATAATAACACAAGATCTGATACCAAATAACAACTCTTTATTCATAGATTTAACTAATTACATGCAATATACCTTGCTATAAGGCCTTCTAGGTTAGGGCCAATTACAAATAGCAATTACAAAATCAATTCTACAAGATCCAACAAGATCCAGTTACAAACCCAATCTTAGCTAGTCTAGATACACAACTAGATAAGAATACCAAGAAGAATCCACACTTGTACCCTCAGGTCCACCAAGCAATCCTCTGGTTTCTCAAGCCATAGCCCTAGCTATTCAAAATTTACATCTACACTTCATCCCCTTCTCAAATCTGGAATGATACCTTTCTCCCCCTAAAGACTCTACAAAACCCCTTACTTATACCCAACTAAGCCACAAGTCAGCCTAACTCATTAAAGACTAAATTAAATCCCTTACATTAAATATAGGTTGAGCCACAAGTCAGCCACACCACAAATTAAATACCCATACATAGATTAAATGCCAAAAGTTGGCTTGTAGACAACTCAACTCAAGCAAAACCAAGACCAATACTAGCACTCGACATATATAGGAGCACTCGACACCAATAGGTTCACTCAACACATGAAGGAATACTTGGTCAACACAAGAATACTACAGTAATTTGACATCCACTAGGAGCTATAGTAACTCGGCATCCACTAGAGCTACAGTAACTTGACATCCACTAGGAGCTCTAGTAACTTGGCATCCATTAGAGCTGTAGTAGCTTGACATCCATTAGAGCTACAATAACTCAACATCCACTAGAGCTTTAGTAGCTCAACATCCACTAGATCTAAAATAACTCAACATATACTAACTAGCTTAATAGCAACAAAAAATTGGAAACCACTAGCACTCGGCTCCAACATGCAGGATTCCAAGAAAGGACAAGATTCTTCTACATCACATTACCGTATATAATATCCTGAAAAATCATCCAAAAAATATATAACTTCTATAGATATATATTCTACTTCTTTACCAACTTCTAGAATTATAGCGAAAAGCACATGCTCATGCTTCATACCTTCTAGGAACTTCCATCAACAAAAAACATTCTGACATTACTACATACCTATTTTTTTCTGTCCTTTAAGGGCTTTAGCTTATATCTTACTCCACCCTTTGTCAAGGAATAGATATTCACACAACCATTGTGTACAACACACCTATCAAACTTTCATGACCTACCCAACAACATATGACATGCATCTATGAGTATGATATAACATGTTACCTCATTATGGAAGCTCCGAATTGTGAACTTTACCAAACACCATTCATTGACCATGACCTTGCAGTC
The DNA here is from genome assembly GCA_028749045.1 of Cupressus sempervirens. NCBI lineage: Eukaryota > Viridiplantae > Streptophyta > Pinopsida > Cupressales > Cupressaceae > Cupressus > Cupressus sempervirens. Next base: position 1,501,520 of record CM053787.1, read on the forward strand.
ATCCTTCACCTAGGCAATCTAATATGCATGTGGATGTTTCTACCTCTTGAGATTTAAATTTGTGACCATATCCTCCAAAACAAAATTGTCAGTGCTTCTACTATTGCTTATCACATCATAACACTTATCCTCACAATTGCACCTAGTGTGAAACAAGCTCCTCCTTTGGTCAGGTTCATTCTCACCACTTAACAAGACTCCTTGGTTAACTATAAATTTTTCCTCTTTTAACATCTTCAAAATTCAATGAGTTGGCATCTTCATCTACATGTACAACTCTTTCTTGACCTTCAATTGAAATTGAGGACATTCACAAGCTTAATGACCCTCTTCTCCATGGTGAAAACATATTCCACAAAAGTATCCCCTTCCTGATCCTTTTCCTCTTCCTCTTCCTCTTTGATCCATCTTATTGTGACCTTAGAAATGATTGAAATGGTTTTACCTCCAATTTTGAATACTATTGACCTCGTCCTTCTTTTTCTAATCTTCATTTTTCCCTCCATAAGATCATCCACTAGATCTTCCTCCATAACCTCTTCCACTTTGCCTTCTCTCAAACTTCTTGTTCAAATTTTTTGTCTACTATTATAGAAAACCAGTATGCCTCTTCATACTATTTATTCTAACTAGACTTAACTCCTCTTGAATACTTGACCTCAACCCATTAAGGTAAAAAATAACTTTTTGATAGTCAACTTTTGTATGGCCTATTCTGAGGAGAAGTCGATAGAAATATTCTCTGTACTCCTAAACATATCTTCTCTCTTTCTTCAACCCTTGCATTTTCTTCAAAAAACCAAGCTCATACTCAAAATGAATGAATTTTCACTTTAATTTATCCACCATATGATTCCCTCTTATGATTTTCTCCTATCCTCCTATGTTTTTATCTACTTGAATCTCTTGTTACCAAATATTCACATGAATATTTAGTTTGAATTTCACAAACTTGACCCTATCAACATCTTTGACATCTTCATAATCAAAGTATTCTTCTAATTCATTGATCGATTTGATCAATTATTCTAGGTTAAGCTTTCCCAAAAATGTGGGGACTTCAATCTTTTGCCTTTTCCAAATTTTGGAAATGTCCTTGAAAAGTCTTTCATCCTTTTGGTTCATAGCTTCTCCTTCTCCTTCCTTTTCAAAATTTCCTTTTTCAAATTCATCCTCACTTTCATCTCTTATTACAGGATTCATCCCCTTGCTAATCTTATCTAGCAATACTTGAACTTATCTTTGGAGGGCTCTAAAACCCTTAAATGTTACACCTCTAGCTCTTTGGCTATTTTCCCTTTGTAGAGGCATTTTGGCACTTATCATTGAAACCCTAAGCTACGGTCCTAGTGAAAACTAGCTCACATTTGGTGATATATCGACACATTCAAGAAATTATTTGATACCACTTGATGAAGGGTTTTCCCCTTAACACAAAAAATACATAACACAAATAGAGAAATAATAACAATTTGCAAGAACATAGAATTGGCTTCTTATTATCTCCAAAAGTATAATTTTTTTTCATAAATACAATATACGGAGTCAAATGGGCATTTCCTTAAAAAAATTTGTAAACTAGATTCATGAAAAATCACCTAGACCTATCATAGACAACCCTATATACCTTCCTTATACATACAATTTTCCATCACCCGAGAAGTTTCTAGAAATTCAGCCCCAACCCTTGTGAATGACCAATTCTAAATTGTTTTATTTTCACATTCTATTACATAGTCTACTCAAAATTTATTTCAAATTATAATTTTATGTAGCCCAACTTTTGGAGGTCATAACATTTTAATTGTAGGCCTTATTGGCTATTATAACCACTTTTCAGAAATGATAACTTCTAAACAATACCTTAATTGCATGAACACTATCAATTGAGGTTTGACATCATTTCAAAGCCCCTAAGGCCTTCAAAAATTGAGCTTAAAGGTTCTATACCAAAAATCCTCAATAACTTCACCAATATAGATGGTATGGAAATGAAACTCAACTGGAAAACTAATATAGCTAAGATGAACTTCTTGTTGTGAAACTAGAATATTCTAAGCTTCTGTGACCAACTTCCTAAAACTATTGAATTCCCACAAATAACAACTCTACATTGAGACACCCTTATTGAAAAGACAAAAATATAAATATTATTGGATAATGTAAGATTGCTCTTATATCCAAGATACTCTTGCATCACTAATAGGTGCATGTACAATATGATTTTAAATAAAGCAAGAAGACCAAACTAATTGTGTCCCTCAATAGGTAACCTTTCAACTACTTAGCAATTGAGTTTATTATTTATTGCATTTAAATGTTACTAGCTAAACCATTTTGGATCTACTAGGTAATGCATAGATATCCACTAAACTACGTGATAATGAATTGACTTTTGTGAAAGGTAGCCATAATGTTATTAAAGTTTGTTTGGTAGAGCAGAGTGTTTCTAAGTCATGCTCATCAATAAAAATTATTTGTATTTGTTTCTATTAAAGAAGAGAATTATGAAAAAGGATGTAAAATAAGAGAAAAATTTAGTATCACATGTAGAAAAGAAAAACTCAGATTGGATTATAACCAGTGGATGGTCTCATCATATGAATGGAGATATGAATAATTTTTTTGATTTCAATAGTTATGATGGAGTAGCTAGATTTGGAAATAATGCACATTGTGTTAGATAACTTGGGGGTGGAGGGTGAATCAATTATAACTATTTATACTACATGTCTTAATAAATTTTTTCACAAACTTAAACTCTTTAATCTTTTAGATCATTAACTTGGTAACTAGATCTAACATTCAACATAATCATTCAATTAAGCTTTTTGCTTCTTCTACAAAGTATCAGAGTGAACTTTCAACTTATATTGAGTTGCATAAATAAACAATAAATATGATATAAATATGCACCACAATAATAATCCACACAATTTTGACACAAGTATTTAACATGGAAACCCTATTAAGGGAAAAATGCTCTGGGAACTGACAACCCAAAAATTTCACTCTTCTAAAGTGAGCTCTGTTAGGAGCCAACTATAATGTCCCCTTTTTGGGTCCATTATATTGAAGGCTTTAAATCAATTTTAATATTTATAATAGTCATTTTAGTTATCAAATGATGTTTTTCTAATTTAGATTTAAGATTGATAAATAAAAATATTTCCCAAGTTGCCTAGATACCATTTATGGACACCCTCAAAGTTTACAGGTCCAAGCTCATTTTCACTAACAAGACGTTGACCCCTACCCTATATTGGGATAAGATCCACTATATTTTATCATTTAGACCATAAGTCAAATGATGATAATATTGAAGATAATTATATTTTGAAAAGTCAAAAGATTAGATCTTATTCTTATAATGTCATTATTCAATTATAAGAATATATATTAAATCAAATACTATTTGAATAATCATAATTTATAATGACATTGGGAAATAAATTTAGATAGATAATGAGATTTTTATTGAAGGTTGATCCTATATTAATTTACTTATATCTTGGTGTTTATTCTATTATGACATATGTGATTAAATGATCCTTGATGCTTTTATTGGCTGACATGGTCATTCTTATATAATGTGGGGTCATACTAATAGGGAGGCCTTATTTAATACTTATCTTCAGATAATATTTCCTTCAGTCATATTTGGTGTGTGCCCGATAATGAATGGGATTCCCATGGGTGATGTAATCTATTCATCCACATTAACATTACAACCAGACTTTCATTTATAATGGGTACATAGTAATATTATCTTGGCTTCCTACCAAAGGGAGTCAAGCCAATAAAAAGGTCACCTTCTTCATTTGTATATTTTTTGGTTCATTGAGGGGTTTGATTGTTAGTCCGTACTGCCTAGAGGCAGGGACTAATGTTTTCACCATTCTTTTACATTAATTCTTGTCTAGGAAATTGTAACAACTCTAAAAATAAATCCCTCAAAAAATGCTTGCAAACAATATTTCTCATTTATTGTTAATTTTAGATTAAGTATTCCTTATTTTTCATTGGTTCAGGGCTTTATTCATTGTAGTCTTTTCCCTTTATAGTATCAAGAATTCTACAGTAAATAGAAACTTGGATGAGATGGTGAGCAGTGGCAATTGCATAATGCATTGTAGCCTAGTATCCTTTGTAGACTTTAGTCATGGCTTGTGCATGCAACATTTATCTTGAGTGAATCAAATTCTATTTACCTTATACTATAACAAACTACGATGAATTGATTCCTATTTACCTTACTATTGCAATATGATGAATGTGGTCTTCACTTTTAATGTTGTTGTATGCAACTTAACATTGGGTTCAATTCATAGGTATCATTGTTGATCTCTTAGCTGATACTTAATTCTATTTCAACTCCTTACCCTTTTGTGTTCCATGGAATATATCCTAGAGCCTTTTATAGGGCCACGTACAACTATTCTTATTGGTTTTGTTCTAAATATTTTCCATTTTTTTCTTAATAGGGTTGTGCATTTGAGGCTTTGACATTTTAGACTATTCTTAGTATCTTGGGTTTACCAACTGTACTCTATCCAAGATTCTACACCAAGAGCGAATGGTATGAACTACTATTGATTCTTTTTAATTAACTTATGTCTAGCAATCTTAGCGATGACTTTTAGCATCATAATAAATATTTAAACATAAAATTGTAGAGTGCCCTACAAAGTCTTTCATGAGCATATCTTGTAATTCTCACATTAGTTTTAACCAATATGTCAAACGGTTCATTTTCCTATCCAATGAGCTTCTCTAATACAAGATGTTGTAATAAAAATGGACTAGAACTAGAAAATAAATATTAATAAGTATATTCACCAAAAAAACATTAAAAATACTAATTTAGCTACTTCTCTAACTCTTAAACACCATTACATTTTAATATTTCACAACCCTTTACATACATAATTTCCTATAGATCTTGCAACATTACAAACTGCTTGTTGTAACTCTTTAGAGCTTGACCATTTCAAAGAGTACAAACAAATTGTAAAGCCAAATATCTATAGAAAATTGACCATGCACACAATACTACATAAATTGTGTAAAATAATAGTTTTTAATTATTCAATATACATCAGAGCAGGACATACAGTGAATGGTACCAATAGTATATTCAAATCCATCCAAGTCCTAAGTCATCTCACAACATATCTAAAGTGAGAGATAGACTTTAGATACGAATGATATGGAGATATTGCTAGCTTTAATTAGTAGTTGGGATCACAATCCCCAACAATTCCTTAGTTTTAGAATGCCCTTAATAGAAACATTTATTCTAATTCCCCCAATTCCCCTATTCTTCTTTAAAGGCCATCATTTTGATTTATGTAATCTCACTATAGATAAACCTTTTATCTTGGGAAGATAGGCAAGCCAAGTTTTGTCTCACCAGACCATATTGATAAATGATTGATTGCACTGTGTCTTTTCTTCCCTTGAATATGCTATACAAGTTGGGCATTTGTGTGCTCAAGATAAGGTAGAAATGATATGGTGGAAAGAATGGCATTGGTATCCCAATACCTATCTTTTTAGTTACAAGCCTAAGATTGGCTATTACTAGTTTGTTCCTCTTTTTTCTATGGTATTGGCCTTCAATTTTTGGTGGCACTCATAGTCATCACAGGCTCCAAACTATAAGGTTTGTCATTATTGCTCAATATGGTTCATAATGCCTACTATACTCTTTCCCAAGGCTACTTGTTTGGAACTTGTGTGACATTTTGGTTTGATGTTTATCTTTGACCTTAGCTCACATTGTCCTCCAAGAACTAATCATTTGAATCTTGAGCATGATCTCATTGTTAGAAAAAATAGTCCACCAAGATAACTGGGGGGGGGGGCGGGGGCAGTAAATCAGTTATCCAATAATTAAAAAATTTATTATCCTTAAACAATCTTAACCATTCAACCAAAGTAAAAAACAACCATACAAAGATGCACATACACAATTACACCAGATATGTTGACTAGGGAAACCCTTGATCAGAGGGAAATCCTCAGTGGTAATGATGCCCACAAGATGATGTATTAATATAAATATTCCTTGTTAGAGGATGGACCCTATTAGGAGTCTATTACAACATTTAGTACATATGAGTCTCTGTTAGGATATTCCAACCTGTTTGGAGTTGTGCCAACCCTATTAGGAGTTTTAGAAGATAGAAGGACCCACTGTCCAAAAAAATTCTAGGGAAAGATCACCAAACTCACTATCCAATTGATCTCTCAACTATTCCTCACTAAAATAATTGCATGAACTATACTTAAAATTTCTTCTTCTATTCTATCAACTAGACCAATCACTTTCAAAACTTGTAGGCTAGGTCACAGACCTCGAATCCAAGTATCAAACTTTGAATCACACAATAAAACCTCAGCAATGAAGCTTCCTTCACTTCTGCTCTACTCTACTTATCTTCACATTTTGCACTTGTACCACTTATAGTTATCTGCATACATCCATACATTCTTTTTCTTTTTGATAAGGGAAAATATCCTTCCTATATTGAATCCATAAAACAATTCTCTAAGTTGGCCATTACACTTTCTTAATTAATTATTATAGGACCACATTAAGAACATGTTACACATAGAGATAACATTAATATTATGCCATGCAACTTGAATAAATTTTTGTACACGTGTAATTATGATGAGTGAGCTTAGCCACATCATCTCCATAATTTCTTCGTCACATTTGTAACTTTGGCTTCTCAAAATAACAAATCTGCTAAGAGATATAACAAGTTTACCAGAGCATGTCTCTATAAACTCTATCTCAGGATAGTCTTCACTAAAACTTGCATAACTTCTTCTAAACTTAATATCTTATGCTTCCAAGGTTAGCTATATATACTAAACACTTAGTAGTATCTTCCTTTAACCTTGCTTCTAGAAATGTTTGATGATCTATCCATACCAACTTGATCTTTCCATTGTTCTTCTGTCAAATACCACAAAAAGCTGTTATGTCGACATCAATGACAAAAATAGTCACAAATGTAACATATCATCATGATAATGATCTACTCATGTTTCTGCACCACTTCCCCATAGGAATATCATCAGCATTCATGCTTCCAACAATCTCCTCCTTTGGCATTGATGACAACATAGATAAAAAAATCTAGTTCTAGGAATACCAACTGCAAAAGACTATTAATCTTACTTTTCAAATCCTTTTCATCAATCATCTTCAAATATTTTTCATAAATCATTCTCCCCCATTGATATACCTCAATGTACTTTACATCACACTATTTTTCCATGCTATACTTCTCTTACTGTACTTCTTTTCAAACATGTTGTACTTGTTTTCCATGCTTTCCAAACTATTTTCACATAGTTTTTCATGCTAAATTTCTCCCCCATTGACATCAACTTCAAAGGTCTCAGTAACCAACAATCTCTACAACAATTGTCTCTAACTAGCTCAAGTGTTCAAAGTCACCATTCAAAAGCAACATCCAATAAGATTCCTAGATGACTCTGTCCATCACAAATACTCCCCCATATAGGAAGCATCAACATTTAGTCTAGACAAAAAATGGTACTTTGTTACACTAGACTGATGCACTCTTGCAACATCTAGTCTAATGTAGGAAGGGGCATAACCCCTAGCATACCTTGAAAATACTCAAAAGTCTCTTTGGGAAGAGGCTTAGTGAAAATATTTGCAAATTTCTCTTTAGTGCTTACATACTCTAGTCTAATTTCCTTTTCTACAACTTTCTCTCTCAACATGTGATACTTGATAGAAATGTTCTTGGTCTTAGAATGCAATAATAGATTCTTAGACATATTTTTAGTGCTTGTGTTGTCACAATATATGACAATAGGTTCACTGAATTCTATCCTTATATCCTTCAACATTTTCTTCATCCAAACAACTTGATTATAATTGTTTGCTATTGCAACATATTCTAATTCTATTTTACTTTGTGAGGTACAATCCTACTTCTTGCTTAGCCAAGAAACCAATCTTCCTCCAAGAAGGAAGGCTCCACCACTGGTGCTCTTTTTGTCATCCATACTACCTACCCAATCAACATTAGTAAAAGCATATAGAGTGAAATCATTAGATTTCTCATACCATAGTCTAAACTTTGGTGTTCCTTTCAGTTATCTAAATATCCTTTTGACTGCTGCATAATGTGCTTCTCTAGGATTAGCTTGAAATCTTGTAACAATTCCAACTACATTTTCTATATCTAGCCTTGTGTGAGTCAGATATTACAATCTTTCGATCATAGATTTGTATTTCTTCTACTCAACAAGAGGTGTCTCATCCCTTGTAGATAACTTATGTCCAGTTACCATAGGTGTTCCAATGGGTTTAAATTTTTCCAAACCAAACCTTTTTAGTAAATATTTCAAATACTTAGTTTGAGAAATAAAGATTCCTTCTTTATCCTGAACAATTTTAATCCTAGAAAATATTTCATCTCTCCTATCACACTCATTTCAAATTCCTTCTTCATTTCTTCTACAAACTTATCACTTTCATCATCATTTCCTCCAAATATGATATCATCAACAAATATTACCAAGATCATTAATCCATCATCAATTTCTTTCCAATAGAGATTACTATCTACCATACCTTTGCTATATCTAGGTTTTTTCAAATGCTTGTCCAATCTTGCATATTAAGTTCTAGGTGCTTGCTTTAAGCCATACAATGCTTTCTTCAATCTGCATACTATTTCCTTGTCTTGTGTCAAAAGACAACCTTTAGGTTGTTCTATGTATACCTCTTTGTCAATTTCTCCATTCAGAAATGCTGACTTGACATCCATCTGATATACATTGAATTTCTTATGTGTTGCATAGGCTAAGAATAACCTTACTGCTTCTTTTCTTGCCATAGAAGCATAGGTCTCATCATAGTCTATTCCTTCTTGTTGTGAGTAATCTTTACATACTAGTCTTTCTTTGTTACTTTCACCTTGTTCATTCATCTTTTTATTGAATACCAATTTAGTTCCTATCACTTTCTTGTTTGTTGGTTTGGGAACTAATTCCCATGTCTCATTCTTTATTATCTGATCCAATTCTTCTTTCATAGCTTGTTTCTAATTTTCATCTTTACATGCTTTATCTACATTCTTAGGTTCAACATGAGATATTAAACATAGTTCTTCATTGATTCTACTTCTTGTCATCACACCTTTATCTCTGCTTCCAATGATCTGCTCGGTGGATGATTCTTTGTCATATTCCTACCTAAAGTAGGAGTTTTTATCTCAACTCTTGGCTCTGTTGAAGGTTTTGAACTTTGTTTCTATCTAGGCACTCTTTTATTCTGCAAATCATTGTTAGTCTAAAGGAATACTTCATCATTCCTTGGTTTAGTATCAACATTCTCATTATCTGAATTGTAATCAACTATTCTTTCTTGTATCCTAAATTTCTCATCAACTCTTTCATTTAAAATTTTTATAATAGTCTTAGTTCTCAAATTATAACATCTATAAGCCTTTCTTTTCAATGAATAACCAAGAAATACACCTTCATCACTTCTAGCATCAAACTTACCAATATCATCATCTCTTTTGATATAACACTTATTGCAAAAAATTCTGAAATACTTAACTGTAGGTGAGTGAACAAACCACAATTCGTAAGGGGTCTTGTTTGTGTCTTTCCTAACTTGCACTCTATTCATAGTGTAGACTTCTATATTCACAGCTTATCTTCAAAACATCTTGGATGCATTGTTTTTAGCTAACATAGCTCTTGCTACTTTTGTTATAGATCTATTTCTTCTCTTTGCTATACCATTCTGTTCAGGGGTTCTTAGAGCTAATAACTATCTTTTGAGTCCATTAGCTCCACAAAATATGTTAAACTCATTTGAAGTAAATTCTCTTCCTCTATTTGATCTTAAAAATTTACTCTTCATACCTGATTCATTCTCAACTCTATTTTTGAATATCTTGAATTTATCAAATGCCTTAGATTTTTCTTTAAGAAATGCAACCCACATCATTCTAGAAAAGTCATCAACTAATATCATGAAATACCTTTGAACATATAATCCTTTAGTTTTTGTAGGACTGCTAAGATTTGTATGTACAATCTCCAATTTTTCTATAGTACTAAACTTCTTGCTGGGAAAAGAAGTTCTATTATGCTTTACCAGAACACACTCCTTGCAAATTGTGTTAGTAGGCTTAACAATCTTAGGAAAATCACTAAGTGCAAACATACTACTAGTCTTCAAAATGCTATCAAAGTTTATATGACAAAATCTCTTATGTCATAGCGAACTACCATCTACCTTAGGAACCAAACATGTCATTTTAGTAAGATTCAACTAAAATACATTACCTCTAGATCTTGTTCCTCTTCAAATTACCTTTCCATCTTTATCTCTGATCATGCATGTCTTCTCTGTGAACTAAAACTAATAAGCTTTGTCCACTTGTTTTCCAACACTTAAAATATTATGCATCAAACCATCAACAAAATATATATCCTCTATGTTAGTCTTACCATCAAGATTTATATATCCAATACTTTTAACTTGGCATGCTACATTGTTTCCAACTCTGATAATGGCTCCATCATGGATTTTGAAGTTGACAAACTTGTTTATATCACCAATAATATGATGTGAACAACCACTATCAATTATCTAATCAAATTTCTTTTCAACCTATGATACCAAAGCCATTTTCTTTGGAATTTCTTTTTTAATAGCTACAAATCCAATTTCATCATCACTAGCACTTACTGCTTGTTCATTAGAATCATCTTCTTAATTTGAATACAAAAATTCTTCATCTTTTCTAGGTTTGAAATTTCCTCTATACTTTTTCTCTCTTTTAGGACACTTAGATGCATAATGACCATATTCATCACAAGTCCAAATTTTAAAGATTTCTTACCACCTTTTTCTCTTCTTACCAGAAGGGCTACTTCTTCTTCAATGTTTTTGTCCTCATTAGATCTGCTACTACTAGAAAAATCTCCTATAAAATTTGTGCATTGAAAGTTGTTTTAGTTCTAGTCAGTTCTCTGAACTGTCTAAGCTCATTCTGAACTCCTTCAAGTCTTCCAAGAAATGTTTCCTTTGTGAAATCTTTGGTACAAGAGATCAACAACTCTATCATTTGGACTTCTAGCTTAAATGGTGATGTTAAGCTCTTCAATATTGTTGGTTAACAATTTTTTTTCTTTTTGATTATAACTCTTGAATGCCAAAATTATGAACAATATCTAATTACAAATAGTTTAAAAGCCACTTATGGATAGACTGGCTTTTCTCTAAATTAATAGGTATAGCTCCCTATTGTGGATTTGCAATGAATTATGTTTTATTTCCAAACCTAATATGGGGGTGTGTTCTTGACCCGATAATACAAAAAGTAAAACCAATATAGACCTAAACATGATCTAACTCAGGTAGAAAAAGGTTTCTGAAGAATTGATGAAGTTCGCGAACCCACACATCTTATGAACTCACAAAGCTTAATGAATTAAAATAGCATAACCACTAATATTGAACTAAATTAACTAGGATCTAAACTACAGAGAAGAAGAAGTTAACTGAAAGGGAAAAAATGTTTAAGAGATTCCTCTTTTGAACATGCAATGACACTACTTATCACATCCGTTCAATGCCTTGAAATAGGGGAATGAAACTCTATTCTTTCCTTGCTTCAATCCAAACAAAAGAAAAAATATATAACTAACAACTAACAAAAATGGAATAGAAAATAGTTGATACAATATACCATTCAATTGACTCTACAACATCAAGTACTTCACACCAAAAATTCACCAACCTTTTATTAATCTTTCAATTTCATACATATAGGATTCTAAGATGGCCATTACAATAGAGGTTCAATTGATTCATCTCCTCAAATAATGACAAATGGAAAGAAACTAGTTTTTCATCTTGCAATAATTACATAAGAAAGTAAAAAGAGGGTGGAATGTGAATCACTTCATCTTCTTCCACTTTTCTGCTTTTTTTCTATAGGCTTTAGCAACAACTATAATTGCGATTAGCTCTTCATGCCTAGGCATGTGTATGCTAATGTATCTCAAGAGCCACTTAGAATGCTCCCTAGACAACTCCTTTACAACATTCAATTGATTTGGAAATTCCTCCATAGCCACGTGTATGCATCCGCTGAGTTTCTAGAGTTCTACAACTCTGTTTTGATTATTGGTAGACACATCAGTTAGACTATCTAAGAATTTGGAGAAATTCTCCTTCATGAAATTTATCCCAATGAGTGGGTTCCTTAGCCACTAGTCTATGAATCTATATGTAGTCCCCTCATGAGTTCAAATCCTCTGTCTTGGGTCTTCTTCACTTTATCCTCTATTTCCTTAAGTCCTTTTTCTTCTAATAAGATCATTTTTTATTTGAACTGCATGCTCTAAAGCCATTCGAATAGATGTTCATCACCCTTTGGAAAGATTTTTACTTCAACGACTCCCTTTGCCTTCATTTGAATGATCATTTTTAGAAGAGAGATACAATCATCACTCTTTGCTATTTCTCTATCCAAAGTACTGCTATTTGCTAAGATGTTATGCTTCTCTATTTCTAATCTTAAGATAACATTTCCAATTTGTTCTATAATAGAGACTCCCTCTAACTTGAGCTTCCCAGTCCAGTCTTTACCAATTTGGCCAAAAAGCCTATCTTCTTGAAGTTGAGAGATAAAGGCTTACACTTTGACAGCAGTAGAATTTCTTGTTACTGGTACTCTAGAGATAGTTGCCAATGGAGTAACCAATTGTCTAATGAATCTATTCAACTCTTCTATCTCAGCCATCATCCTAACTTTTGACAACTTCATGTTTTCCAATTGTCCCTCAATTACTTCATTGGTTGACTTCCACAAGCCAACGTTGGTGTCATCTCTGGTTTCTCCAAGGTCCACCAAGTGCAGAGTAAAATCATCAGTAGTCATATCTTCAATTCTTCCTTCTTTGTTGGGTTTGGCAATCTCCATTGTTAGGTGCCCTATTTCTAGATCTTGCCCAAGTATAGACAAGGTTTTCTACTTCTTCACCTTGGTTAATGCAGATCTAGAATGAACTGCGAGGGATATAGTATCCTTGGTAGGGGTGCTTTCATCTTTCATTTTTCTCTTTCCCTCCAGAGTATCCTCTAACCAAGAATCAGTGACTATTACCTTGGAGGCCATCCCAAGTGCATCTATGTTAAATATCTTCTTCTTGACTGGAGTGATTGTCATCGCAGTTGAAGAGAAGGAATTCTTTGGGGCCTAAGAAATGAGCTTGGAAGAGGTCTAGCCTTTCTCTAGCTCTAAAGTTTTCTTCATTTTCTCATCAGATTTAGTAGATTCACTGCTACTACTCTTTCCATCTCCCAAATCTACTATTTTCACTAGGGAGCCACTTGGTTGTAGAAGTGTAGTACTTACTAGTGGAACTGGGCTAAGATGAGGTGAGGAAAATAGGGTGACATGAGGAGAGGGGACTGGTGTAACATGAGGAGAGGGAACTAAGGTAACAACACTATCCTTTGGCTCCTCCATCTTCTTGTTCATAGTATCAATTTGGCTTCCAATAACTGGGAGGGAGCCATCATGGCAAGTCTTAGCTATGGGGATACTCTTGTCTAGAGGTTGGTCTCCTTCTCCCAAAGGTTGAGCTGGTCCTTGAATAAAAGAAAATGTTATCCTTAGTGTAGCACTCTGGGAGGAAGAGGGAGTTGTGGCTACTGGAGAAGCTTGAGTGGTTGTGCCTTTAGTTTAGCTTCCTTTGGCTCTCCATTTGACCCATTTTGTAGTTCGTTTGATGATTCAAGCCATCATAGTGTCTAAATCTTCCTCAACACCTTCATAAGGCTCCAAATTTATAGGAGTGTTTCTTAAGTTAGTCAGATATGTATTGCTATACATATATTTCCCATCATCCTCCAATCCTTCAACATTGAGATTGATATTATATGTTTTTATTTTCTCTACTGCAAGCCTGGAAAAAGCATGGTCTTGACTTTCAAATTCATCTTTACAATCTACCCAATAATCTTCAACCATGGTAATATGTTTGATCACACTCCTAATCTGAAACACCTCCCTAGCATATCCATTTAGATCAAACATAGGTCTCAAGACCTCATACATCTCCAATTTGTATTTCATCTCAAACACTTTGAGCATATTCTTTGCATTAGATTGGGACTCACAACTAAAAGCTCCTACATTCATAGGGAACTCATATCCCTTCTTCTTCAAGCTTCAACTTAACACATTCACCTAGACCGCCTGCCTAACAATCTCTATCAGCATGATCATGTTACTTGGATACCTTGGTAGCTTCAAGGGGAATCCATCGAAAGCTACCAAACACAAATATGAGAAAGATGAGAATTGGATAAATTTTCTTTCAAATTGACTAATTGCTGCCATTGCCTTTGGACTAAATCTCCTATCCAGGTATCCTTGGAGTTCCCTAGAAATTCTCATTGTGAATGCATCATTAACTTTGACATACTCTGCTACATCTGAGACAAAAATGATAGAATGTGAATGCAAGATGTAAAATCAAAATTTTTTAAGTGCTCTGACTACTACAAAAGCATGTTTCTCAATTTGTGAGTATTTCAATTCATGATTTTTTAGGGGTATGCTCATGAAAGCTATTGGGGCTTGTATCCCTTCATTATTATCTTGCATAAGTATTGCTGATAAAGTGTTTTTAGAAGCATAACAGTAGGTGATGAAATCTCACTTATAATTCAGGTGACATAATACTAGAGCATTAGAAATAGTATTTTTTATATTCTAAAAGGCCTATTTTCCTGCCTCATCCCATTTGAAATTTGAATTTCCTTTCATCATGTCCACAATACACTTAGTGGTTTCTAAAAAATCTAGTACAAACCTTCTGAGGAAATTTACCTACCCAAAGAACGATTTAACTCCTATTTTATTCGATGGTAGGCTTAATCTTTGAATGGCTTCAACTCATTTAGGATCAATTCTGATACCCTCTTGAGAAACTATGTGACCATGGAGCTTTCCCTTTATCACATAGAAAATAGAATTTTTTGGATTATCTAAGATTCCATGTTCTTGACATCTTTGTAAAACTTTCTTGAAATCTTCTATGTGATCTTTCCTCTTTTTTGAATAAACAGTGAGGTCAAATAGATATATAACTATAATCTGGTCCTTTAGATCACCAAACATTTTACTCATACACCTTTGAAATGTGGCACCAACATTGATGAGCCCAAAAAAAATTCTGTGATACGCAAACATACCCCAAGGAGTGGTGAATGCTATCTTGTGCTAGTCCTTCTCCTCTACTTCAACTTGATTGTAACTTGAGAACCCATGAAGCATGGAAATCATTTCGAATCTGGCCACTATTTGTCATAAGTAATCCATATTGGGGAGAGCAAAATTATCCTTTACAGATGCCTGGTTCAAATTATAGAAATCAATGCAGATCCTTATTTCTCCATTCTTCTTCCTCATTGGTACTTTATTAGCTACCTAGGTGGAATGATGGATGGGATAGATGATTCTTTCTTTCAACATTTTATCTACTTCCAAAAATATGGCATCTACTACCTTAGGATTATAATTCCTTTCTTTTTGTCAGAAAGGGATTGCATCAGGTTTGAGGGGAATTTGATGTTTTATGTTCTCGCCTCTATAGCTTTTCAAATCTTCATAACTCTAGGAAAATACATCCTACTATTCTATAAAAAGTAGCTTAGCAACTTCTTTCTCTTTTGGTGAACAACACTTACCAATATTGATCATTTTAGGATTATAAACATCACAAATATTTACTCCTTCATACTCACTAGTAGTAGGCCCCTTTTCCACCTTCTTTTTCTTTATGTAGGCATCATGTCTATTAAACAATTTTTCCAAAGACACAAAGTATGGGGGAATGATATTACCTCATAATTGGATTTCACCCATCTAATTTTATTTTAGCTCATGATTAGAGTCTTCATTATTACCTTCACTAGATTGATGTTTGAAAGTAGCCTTGTCATTTTCTAAGAACAATTTCATGTTCTTGTCATCTTCGAAGACTTGCCAAGATTCTATATATTCTAGAATAGAGGCTCAATATAAAATCTTGATATAGTACTTCTTATCTTTGAATTCCAAATGATGTAATAGTAGAGAAGTAGAAATTGCTAAGAATCAGCTTTGGTGTTCATCTCCCTTAGCACTGCTTCAATAGTGATGTAGGTACACTCTGATACCACTGATGTAGAGCCACACCAGCCATTCCAACTCACAACCAAGATCACAAAAAGATGGAGACAAAGAGATGAAAAAGGCTTCATAAAAAATCCATTAATACTTGCAATTCATTACAATATTCTCCAAATGGAAAAACTCCAAACTCTTATAATATAAGAGAGATTCCTCACTAAGGGCTTCCAACTAGAAGAGCTTACAACAAAGAGCTTGTTCGCTACACCTTGAGAGCTTCCTTACAAGAGATTACATTCAAAGAGCTTGATTACAAATGAACATAATCCTTCCTTAAATAGGCACTTACCACCCAATTCATGATTTATCCACAACATTCTAGAATATTCACAACCTTCTAGAATTTCACCTACAACCTTCTACAATATCTACAACTTTCTAGAATTTCCACCTAAATACAACTAAGCACCACCATGTGGCCCAATTAGAAAATTACATTTGATTTATAGATCACAAAAAATATTAAATTCATGATTTAAGGAACTTTCCACAGACTTCTAAGTTTCCACCTACACACCTCGATTAATGGAATGACAACTATTTTTCTTATTTTTCTATATACTCCACCTATGCACCTTGAAAATAGAAATTCCTCTTTTCTCCCTTGTTTTCCATTTTATATTTTTTTAAAATTATTTTCCTTTCTATTTTCATCACTTTCTCTCTCCTCCACAATTTTTTTTTTATAAATTTAATTTTCCCATGCAAGATGCTCCTGCATCAAACTCCCGTGGTAGATAGAAAAGTGTGCCCCACACTTTGACGCCAAAAGAAAGATATACAACCATCTTCATCTTCACCAAAGGCTTCCACCTCAATAGGGACAAGAAAAACAAACATAAAATAAAATAAGGGGAAAAGGAGAAAAGAAGAATAAAAATTGAATTTCTATTTTCGTCACTTTCTCTCTCCTCCATAATTTTTTTTTTAAAATTTAACTTTCCAATGCAAGATGCTGCTGCATCAGTTTCCCTTGGTAGATAGAAAAGTGTGCCCCACACTTTGACGCCGAAAGAAAGATATGCAACCATTTTCATCTTTACCAAAGGCTTCCACCTCAACAGGGACAAGAAAAACCAACATGTAAATCTTCCACATTTTTTTTTCCTAATGCATGATGCTCTTGCATCCGACTCCCATGGTAGGAAAAATTTTGTGAATATGGATTCACAAAATGAAGTAGCCACTATTGATATTCTTTTTATTTTTTTCTCTTCCTCCAATGCATAGCTAGAACAAGTATCCGATGTCGATATATTTCCTTCTTTCTTCTTTTCCAACACCTAGCTAGAACAACTGTTTGCTGCTGAAAATACTCCTTCGCAATGAGCTCTATCCAAGTATAACTCTCATCCTCATCCAATATTGTTGAATTAATCACACCTGTATTAAACCTAGAAACACCATGCCAATCTTCCTTTGCATGCCACACATGACTAATAAAATCCCCATGCAAACCATTATCAATATCTTTCAAACTCACCTTGAAGACAACATCCCATGATTCATAGAAATTTACCTATTTGATATCTTCATCTTCACTTGCCTCTTTCATGTTGTTAACAATGCATGTAACTATTCCACTTGCTTGATCTCCAACTATGGCACTATACTTTTTCCTCCATTGCTGCAATCTTCAAATTATCTTGATCTATTTTAGGTTTGTAAATCTTGTCATCTTCATGTTCTTCCTCTTTTCTTTCATCTTCTTCAACTTTAGGTTCACAAATAATTTCCTCTTCATCTGCTTGCTCTTCCACTGGATCATATTTCTTATCAACCTCTCTTTTTTGGTAATGCGCTCTTTATTTTCACAACTCAGCTTCTAATTCATTCACTTGCTTCTGCCAATCAACTAGTAATGCCCCTTAATTTCTTGCTCTAATTTTCTCAAGTCGAGGAATCCTCAGAATCCATCCAATCAAAAAAGTCATCTTCTTCTTTCTCTTCTCCATAATCAAGTCTTTAGAAGACAAATCTCATGCAACACAGGAACCTCATGCAAACTGCCTCACAGTTAGTGATCTGTCTACACAATAAAGAACTTCTTGACAAACTTCACCCAACTCAAGGTCCTAGTGCAAACTGCCTCACATTCGATGATCTGTTCGCATGCTCAGGAACTCCCACTCTGATACCACTAATGTAAGTACACTCTGATACCATTGATGTAGAGCCACACCACCCGTACCAACTCACAACCAAGATCACAACAAGATGGAGACAAAGAGATGACAAAGGCTTCATAAAGCATCCATTAATACTTGCAATTCATTACAATATTCTCCAAATGGAAAAACTCCAAACTCTTATAATATAGGAGAGATTCCTCACTAAGGGCTTCCAACAAGAAGAGCTTACAACAAAGAGCTTGTTCACTACACCTTGAGAGCTTTCTTACAAGAGATTACATTCAAAGAGCTTGATTACAAATGAACATAATCCTTCCTTAAATAGGCACTTACCACCCAATGCATGATTTATCCACAACATTCTAGAATATTCACAACCTTCTAGAATTTCACCTACAACCTTCTACAATATCTACAAATTTCTAGAATTTCTACCTAAATACAACTAAGCACCACCATGTGGCCCAATTAGAAAATTACATTTGCTTTATGGATCACAACAAGTATTAAATGCATGATTTAAGGAACTTTCCACAAACTTCTAAGTTGCCACTTACACACCTCAATTAATGAAATGGCAACTATTTTTCTTATTTTTCTATTTACTCCACCTATGCACCTTGAAAATAGAAATTCCTGTTTTCTCCCTTGTTTTCCATTTTCTATTTTTTTAAAATTATTTTTCTTTCTATTTTCATCACTTTCTCTCTCCTCCACAATTTTATTTATTTAAATTTAATTTTCCCATGCAAGATGTGCATCAAATAGAAAAAGCATCTAGGCCTTCTATTTCATTCCAAACTCTGTTTCTATAATTCTTCAACTTGTGATTCTTCACAGAGTATTGCCCTTTAGTTTTTCTTACAATGAGCTCTACATCACCTTGAGCTTTTAGGATCTTTATTCCCTTTTCTTTCACTATAATTATCTCTAGTAGTAAGGCCTCATACTCTGTAGTGTTATTCGTATTTGTAAACTCCAATTTGAAGGCCATGGGTTTAGGTTCTCCCTCAAGGGGTCCATATCCTGAAGAGGAACAACTTCCATTGAATTCTAGTGTCCATATGCCTGTTAAATTTTTTTCCTCATTGGGAATTCCTTCACTTATATTTTCATTTCTTTGTTCATCCAGAGCCTCTTCAATAAATGACATGTAATAGCGAAACTCTAGCTCTTGATAGAGGATCTGAGCTTTAGGATCATCTAATTTTAAGACAATACATTTTAAATTTTCTTCAGGTTCTAATTTGACTTTCTTATTCCTTATAGGTATGACTACTTGGGACCAGTCTAGTTTTATTTCTCCTCTTGATTCTTGGCAAAAACTCCTACGTAAGAGAAGTCCATAGCTTGCTAGAATATCTGCCACTAGAATGGTCAATAAGAGTTTCTTTTCTAGATGTGAAGCTAAGGCTACTTGAGCATCTTTAATTTGTTTGAGAAAAGGAACCTATTTGACATCCATAGAATAACATCTTCCATGCACCTTAGTGAGGTTGAGACCTAGGGCCTTAGCTACAGAATAAGGCATAATGTTGTCTAATGCACTTGAATCTATTGTGCAATTACTTAGTTTACATCCATTGATATTCCATTGATATATAGTGAAATATAGAACAAGTCAGGTTTTTTACTAGGAGAGGTTGCTAAAATAGTAGAATCCTCTTTATTAAATAGGTTAGATGTGAAGATTTCATCCCCTTCTTCAACAGTCACATTGTGATTTAAATCTAAAGTATTCCCTTTACATTGATCTACTAGTCTTTTCAACTCAAAGGGGTGAGACTTTAAATAATCTATAGGGGAAATTTAGATTTTTGATTCTTCATAAAATTGAATGAAATCAAAAGGCATTTTGTCCTTACCCATTTGAGAAGTTGATGCTCCTTGATCAACATGAATATTATTTGTTGAGGGACTAGGATCATTCCTATGAGGATGACTAGAGGATTGATTCTTTTGCCTTTGACCTCAAGTAAGCACTGTATATGAAGTCCCATCAATAGTTACATAACATTCACCTTTTGGTTCAGAATCTGACTCATGTTCCAAAAATAAATTTCCAAAGTCACCATTTTAGTACGAATCTAGCTCTAAACAAGGAATTGTAGTGTTCAACTCATTTGTGGATAATAACTGTATCATACGAGCAATTTTCAAACAACTCTCACCATCATGATCCGTTGTCAAATGAAAGAAACACATATTTTCTTTCTTTGGTGCCACTTCCTAGATTTTGGGCTTGTGAGCTGTAAATTTTTTCCATCAATGTTCATTCTTGGCAAATTTTGATAATTCCACTAGTAGGAATTATTGAATCTGGGTAATTGCCTTTTTATTGCTACCAACTCATTTGATATTTTCTAAACCATTTCATCAGATGATGTGGCGTTACTGAAACTTCCTTTAGTTTGAAATTCTTGCTTCCATTTTACCACAAAAATCAATTCATCTTCAAATTAAATTGCCTTCTTTTGTGTGTCTACTAAATCTGTGGGATGCACCTTTATCAAGTCATAATTGATATCTAGGGGCATCACCCTTATGAAGAAGGTTTTTAGATTACCGACAATGGGCCTATTAGCAGTTGGAATTCTACCAGTAATCTTATTGAAATTAGCAACAAAATCCTTTATACTCATGGTAGGTTTCTTTTTAATAGATGTCAACTATGCTAACAAAACATGTTAATCTTTTGTAGTATTAAATCTTGTCTCGAAGGCCATTCTCATTGTATCCCAATTAGTGATCGAGCCATCATCTAGATGACAAAACTAGTCTACTACACTTTCTGTCAAGGTTTCCACAAATAGTCTTACAACAACATCCTCATGTGCAACTCCTAAGATGTGAGTAGCTACAAAGAAGGCTTTAATGTGTTCATCTATGGTAACCTTCCCATCACTTGAAAATTTAGAGAAATTCTTCCTTGAACTAGATGGGAGTGGATGATAAGCTATTAATGCTAATGATCTTGTTGCTATAGCACATGGAGTAGCCATAATTGTTCTGGAAATGTATGGCAGAAAATTAACAACTGGGGGAGAAGTGATTCCATGTAGGACCAATACTTGGTAGGTAGTATGTGAAGCACTTTGATTCCCAATAGGGGAAGGTGGTCTTCTTTGGTTTTTCTTTTCACCTTTCCATTTTCAGAATGTCTAGGATGGGAAAACCAAGCTTTGTAAGTTTATCAAAATAAGGGTCTTTCCCACCCTGTTCCTTGGTACTTCTGAGGAACCTTGTTTGTTCTAGGGTGCTAGGTTAGTTTTGTCTTTGCGCTTCTCATCTCAATTGTCTTTCTACTCTTTGGATGTCCCTCCTTTGAACAACTCTTTCTAAGGCTTTGGCTCTTCTTTCTTTCTCTTCCAATACTTGGCTAGCATTCCTGTAATGTTCAACGTTCCTACCTTGTCTCCAAAAAAATGTATTAAGGGATGAAATTATGTCTTCTTGGTCATCTTGAAAACCAAGGTTAGGTTGGAACATTAGAATTTTTTTCATGATGTAGTACCATTTTTCCTCATGATATAGATGTTACTAAATTTTTGCACATGTAAAAATTTAAGCATGCATGCAATGAAAGTATAGAAATGTTTTTCATTTCATTTAAACAACATAAATGTCCTTGTATTTATTTATTTTCAAATATACATTGATGTTTTCAAATAATGAAATGAAGTGATATGCTGAACAAAAAAAGATCTCACACAAGCCATGAACATAGCTCACTATACTAAGTTTCTTTCATAAAGAAATACACAAACAAACATAAATATGAATGAAAGAAATAAAGAGTAGAGATAACCAGTCATTTCCTATTGCTTTGACTAGTTATGCACTCTTTCCTTGGCATAGTAGAGTCCAGCTCCGAGCTCCGTGATCTCAAGCAGCTGCAAAAATATGAAAACAACTAATGTTAGATCCTAAAGGATCTAAGCAATGACCACCTATCTCTACAACATATTCTCTATCTGCGGATGTATTTCATTACGAAAGAATGAAAACTGAAAAGAAAGAAAGAAAAGTCATTGTGAGTGTCATGAGCCCATGCTCGAACCTCACAAAATAAGATGTTACAGGGTTACATCAAATCTAGACTCATAAAATACTTTAGGTTATTGAGACCAGCAAGAGTAAGCTTATTTAAAGATGGCTCTGTTGCTGTAGAGGTGGAAAGAGTTTAGTTTGAAATAGTGAACAACAAGCTAAGGTAAAGCATATGACAACATATGTTCTTAGTCAGTTATGGTCAGGTTTAAGTGAAAAGCAATCTAGATGGTTTCTCATGGATGGATCAAAATCTTTAGGCTCAAGTCCAATCAGTGGATCCTTCTACATAAACTTATTGAGTGCAGGATTCAAGTGCATCATAGTATCTCAATTATGGTGCTGGAACAAGTGAGTTTGGGATTGATCTTCTTTCTAGAGTAACTGGAATTCTTCAGATAGATATTATCTACAGCTATGGAAAAGGCTTGAATTTTGCTATGGGTCAGATTAAAGGTTCTTTTATGCAGGGTGTGTGGTTATATATGATAGAGGAATATCACGGTGATAATAATGGAGAGCTTGTATTTAATGGAACATGAACATACATAGTTCCTATAATTGACATCATACTTCAAAAGTTCAATGTTGAGATATTGAATAACCTTTTAAATCAAAAAATGTATTCTCTCTTCAAAAGCCTTCGGGGAACCATTTTTTCTTTTAGTAGTATTTATTCACTATGCTCGGCTTAGGAAATGAAAAGAAACAATAATAGCTATAGAACTATATATGAAGGAACATAGATATAAAAATAGCTAATCAGCAATAGGAATTTAAAGACAACATGGAAAGCTGCTGAAGATCTGAAGCTATTGCAAATACCATGAAAATCTTTTTGTTTTCAGGTGTAAAGAGAAAACTGGAAAAGTATTTGAGTCAGCCTAAAAGGGGAATAATGTTAATAGCCTGTAAAGTGATGCGGCCTCACACTGGAGTGAGTTTTGAGAAAGCCCAAAAAATGTAACAACAAACCCAGTTCATTTTTTTTACAATACCCAGTTACAAGAGGGAGCTTCTTAGTCATTGCACGACAAGGGAAAAGGAAAAAATATTTTATTATGTCATTTTTATATCTTCTCAAAATCTTTGTGCAAAAATTTCTCACAATACATATCAAGGGTTCATAATAATATATGGTGGTTTCGAAATGGATGTAAGAAAACAAATTCCCTTCATGGCTAATAGAAAAATTAGAAATCGCGAAAGTATTTTCAAGAAATTGTTTAAAAGTTACCTTTCATGATAATTTTTGGCGGTTCCAAAGTGTTGTCATCATCAAAGATCACCATATGACACAGTGAATCCTTTTGATAACAGAATGCAAGCAAAATGCAAGAAGCAATAGAGAAGTATGGCGGCCACATAATCAAACCCTTACTCCTCCTTTCCATTTCGAAAGCTCTAAAATGAGAAAGCAATATAACTTAGGTTTTCTTTAACATGTTATGTCCTTTGCCTTTTTTAAAAGTCATTTGAAGTCCACAGGCAATGAGATTTTATCTCATTTTGGCATTTAAAGTGAAGGGTGTAAATATGTTGTTTAAAAAAAAAGAAAACTTTGTAATCCTTTATTTATTTTGCATAGGTTTTAAAGATGAATGATTAAAGTGAGAAATCATTTTGAATGATTTTGTTATGTAGAATAAAGGATTTTATTTTATTTTTTCAATAAATCCAATATTGTAAAAAATTAATATTTAATGATGAATTATAAATCATTGAATATTAATTTTAATTTTTACAAATACAAAAAGAAAAGACGAGTCTTTAGGTTCTCCATATTATGGTCTTTAAATTTAAAAGTAGTTAGGAAACATATGGAGAAAATATAGGGGGTCAGATTTGACTTTGCCAAGTCAATTTTTGGGTGTTTATGACTTGTTGGAGCATTTTTAGGGAGGTTTTGATGAGTCATGGGGGAAGTTATGAGTTAGTGGAGTCAAATAAGTTATGAAACTTTATTTTTAGAAGTTTATAAGCCCTCATTTCCAAGCTTTATTTCTGCATTCGACCCAAGGAGCTGGGTTTGTACTTAATGAGTTTTTTTAACTCATTTGAGAGAGAGTTCTAATTTTAGGATAGAGTTTGGAGACATCTTTTTGAGTTCTAAGCTTTGTTACAAGGTCTTTAATTCAACATTTTGAAGAAATAATACCAGTGATAGTAGTGTGATCATGCTTTATGGAGTTAAACATTAAGCCCTTTTCCTTTTTACAAATTCTGTGTGTGTCTTTGAAAGATTTGATAAGTTAACTTGTGAATGTTTTCATTATTCCTTGTTTTCTATCTCATTCCAACACCTTTTTGTAGAAAAGTAAGTTTTCTTGCAGCTTATGATATGTGTTTATAGGTGAAATTAGTCAAAGTGAGGTAGTAATTTATCCTCCTTTTGTAGTTTTAGTATTAAAACCTTATCATAAATCACTTGTGCAAGCCTTTATAGGAAGATGTGCTTTATCTGTATTTCATAGGGCTATATAATCCTCTCTCTATTACATGTGTGTTACGTCTTCCTAGTAACTTCTGGTGTATCACCTCCTTAGTTTAGACTTTAGGATTTAAGTTGTTTTTCAGTCACTTCTTACCTTTTCCCTACAAGTTTTTTTTATTGAGTTTTAGAGTGTTTCACTGAAGAATTTAATAGGAGCCAACCTAGAATATGAAGGTTTCATTTCATTAGCAAGTCTCACATGGTGAAATGACTCCCATGTTAAGTAATGGTTACTGAACATTATCAATTCGGTAGGGTGCAAATCTTAAAACTTAATAGTTTTGGCATGCCTGATGGGATGCAAACAAATTATTCAACTGTGCTGGTACAGCTGAAAGTTATTTTTTTCAATCAGCTAGCAGGTGTTGATGAATTTATGAGAAAGATTCAAACACAAAGTTCCACTTCTTTTGAATATCTGCAATTAGAAACTCCAAAAAGGCGTGGAAGGAGTCTTGCTAGAACAAAGCCAACATCAAAGAGGCAACTTTCAACCCCTGATATTCGTGTATACAACAGAACATGTCAAATAAAAGCTAGACATTCAGCAAGTCCATTAGTAAGAGCTGTTTCTCTTAACATATCTACTGATTCAACTAAAAATTTGGCAAGTACTAGTTTTATACCAATAGGTACAACAAATACAAGTTTTCAACAACAAATTGTATAGCAGCAACCAGTACAACAGCCTATACAAAAACCTCCACCAATGGCGAGGGCATATGCTTTTGTGCCTTTTAATCAAGGGAGTCCCTTATATTTTGTACAACATCATGACATACCATTGGCTACATTAAAGAGTCTACCAAATTTTACTAGAGAAAACTAGACTATAGCTTATGAGCACATAAGAGATGTTGCTACTTTGTGCAACATACATCATGTTATAGAGGAGGATGTGGCTACTAAGCTATTTGTGGCATCATTGAAAGGAAAAGAACTTCAGTGGTTTTGAAGCCTAACTGTTGGTTCTATAGGCTCATGGGATGCTTTGGGTGATGCTTTGACAAGACATTTTGAGGACAAGTCAGACTTTTTGTCACTTTTGGAGTAGCTCACAACCATAAAGTGTGCACCAATAGAAAAAATGATGGATTGTAATAACCAATTTCAAAGGACCTAGACTAGAATACCCAATATGGTAAGACCTTCAACAGACATGCTTTTCTTTATTATTTGAGAAGTTTAAATAGCAATATTTAAGTAATGATTTAGTCTATGGGAGGTGTTTCACTGCCTCAAGCATATGAGATCACTACTAGAGCTGAAAATAGTCTTATCCAAGCTGGTAAAATAGCCCCTAGGCCTCCAATGCCCATTTTTTTGAACATTCAGTCAAATATACCATTGGTAATTCTGCCATTTAACCCATCACCTACTGTTCCTAGCCAAGAAATTACCATGGAAGGTCCTTCAAATACCATAGATCCTTCTCTAGAGCTACAAGAAATTAAGAATAGTCAGCTCAAAATTGAAAATATGATGCAAACCTTTAGTAATGAGTTGGTTAATCTCAAAAAGAAACAATTTCAGCCTAGGCCATCTTACCAATGACATAATCTAGCTATAAATCTGCCTTACCAGTAACAAAATCAAAGCCAACCTCAAGGAAATAGGCCACCATTTCAAGGTAACATGATGGGTTATAGGTCGAATATTAATCAAAGACCTTTCCAGCCATATAATCCAATTCCTCTCAATTCTGTTAATCCAGTTAGAGACATTGTGCCCATGGAAAATAATCTTGTAGTGGACTTTGAGTGGTGTTATCCTTGTAATGAACCACACAATCAGGCTACATGCACAAATGGAGTTATAAATCAAGCATTAATGGTGCAAAATACAGTAGCAAGATAGCAAAATGTCACAAATGATGCACCTAAATAGTAGCATGATGGACCAACTCCTGAGACTGCTTTCCTCAACTGGCAGAGAGATGAGTTTTGCGCAGTCAATAATGACTCATCAATATTAGCAAATACCTGAGCTAAGAAAAGAGCTCTTGAAATAGACCAAACAAAAAAGGTAAATCACCTGATACAGCTGAGCCATCATCAAGTGCTACACACATGGTTGGAGACACTCATGTCCCTATCACCAAGGAAACCGTTCACAAGCCAATAGAACATGTTGCTACTAAAATACATCAAAAATCACACTTTGTTGTGCCATTCAACATAGTGGAGAATATGAAGAAGATGAACATGTCTATGTCAATGTGGGAGACTTTAGCTATTCTTGATCAAACAAATATCTTGCAAAAGGCTCTCTTGGATGAAGCAAATTCCGCAAAAGTGATGAATGAACCAGTAAAGGCGGTGTTAACCAACGCTGATGAAAAGAAGGATGACAATGAGAAAACTACCAAGGAATCAAATAAGGTAATAAAACTGCCTCCTTTTTACCTTTCCTTGATAATTGGTGATAAATTAGTCCATAACTGTATGGTAGATAGTGGAGCTATAAGCTCCGTAATGCCAAAAAAGATAGCTAACCAGTTAGGACTAAAATACCAGCCAATTGAAAGAGGTGTTGTCCAACTTGATGGGACATCTATAGGTACCATAGGTGTGATTAAAGATGCAAGTGTCACCCTTCATGCCTGTCCTAATTTTTCCATTCAATAGGATATATATGTCATAGATTTACCCTCATACTTTACTATCTGTTTGTCTAGAGACTTCACAGCAAAGATTGGTGGTTATTTATCATGTGATTGGTCTCACATCCTCTTTAGGACTAGATATGGCACTAAAGTAACCATTAAATATGAGTTTCTTGCAAAAAACCACATAGAGCCTTATGTACCCAGTGTTGTCAATGCAAATCTGCTTACATTTGATGAGGAGAAATGTCATAAAGTTGCTGAAAATTGAACCTAGCTAGATAAAATCCATAATATTCTTCTTGATGAATGGGTAGCTAGTCAAACTTATAAGAATCAATATTATCATATGAAAAATGCTGACTTAGGGACCTATATTATCCATGAGCAAAATGAAGTCATTCCTAATCTGGTCAAACCAACAAGTTAGTTGGGAGAGTCCCAAGATTAGCTATGGATCATTTTTTTTGATGGTTCAAGGGGTAGACAAGGTGCTAGTGGGGGTGTCATGTTGATTTCACCTAATAATGAAAAATATTATGCTGCATTCATATTCAGTTTTTCTTGTACCAACAATACAATAGAGTATGAAGGATTAATCCAATGGTTAGAATGGGCAAGAAAATGTGGAATCAAGTGTTTAAAAGTATATGGTGATAGTGAATTAGTAGTAAATCAAATCAGATGTTCGAATGCTATGAAAAATGATATTTTAAAATCTTATAGACATCGCATTTGGGATTTACTTGAAAATTTTGATGCATTTAATATACTGGCTGTTCCTAGAAATAAAAACCAACATGCTGATAGGCTAGCAACTATAGGAGCCTAGTATGATATTGTTACTAGCATGTCTGCACATACTGATTAGCAACATATCAGAATCGTTACCAGGCCTTCAATTCCTGATAATAATATTAATTGGTAAGTTTTTGACAGTGATGAACAAATTTTACAATTTTTGCTGGAAGAAGATGTTTTTGCCAATTCTAATCAGCAGAGATATAAGGATTAGTATGGTGATTAGGTGATATAGTTAAAAAATAACAAGTTGCCAAAGGGTTTAGTGATGCTGGAAAGCATTTTCAATTTAGATGATCAGCTCAAATTTGGAAAGGCTAACTTACTGGTTAAAAAAACTAGTATGTAGACTTAGAAATTGCACCAGGTAAATGCCTGAAATTTGGCAAAGTAAATTCAGCTAAAGAAAAAGAATCTTTTCTTCATTTGTTTCAAGAATTTAGTGATGTGTTTGCTTGGAAATATAGTGATTTAAAAAGATTCAACCCGAGATTGGCATAGCACATAATAGAGCTAGAACCATCAGCAAAACTAGTGCGTCAAAGGCAAAGGCCTATTAATCCAAAGTTGGAACCCTTGATGTAGAAAGAGGTTCTCAGACTGATTGAGAGTAAAATTATTTTTCCTATTAAACATACCAGTTGGGTTGCTAATCTGGTCCTTGTAAGGAAGAAAAATGGGGAGTTACGGCTATGTGTAGATTTCAGGGACTTGAATTGAGTCTCACTGAAAGATAGGCATTTGCTTCCAGCCATGGAATATATTTTGCAAAGTGTATCAAGGGTTGAAAGATTTTCTTTATTAGATGGTTATTCAGGCTATAATCAAATACTGGTAAAGGAAGAGGACCAATATAAAACAACATTCACCACAAAATGGGGAACAATGGTGTACAAAAGAATGCCATTCGGATTGTCCAACACTGGAGCTACATTTCAAAAAGCCATGGAGATGGCTTTCAAAAATTTGATGTACAAGTTCGTGTTGGTTTATTTAGATGATGTCATAGTCTACTCATAGAAAATAGCAAATCATATTGATCACTTAAGGCAAATTTTTGAGCACTGTAGAGAATTTGGCATCTCTTTAAACCCAAAAAAGAGTATATTTTTTGCGCATGAAGAGAAATTACTCAAATACATTGTATCTAAGGCAAGCATCACAGTGCACCCTGAATGCGTTGCAGCAATTTTGGAGCTGCCTTTACCACAGTTGAAGAAAGGCCTTCAAAGTTTCATTGGCTGCATTAATTTCATGTGAATATTTTTGCCTAATATTGTAGCTCTTCTTAAGCCTTTAACAACTATGTTGAAAAAGAATGCAATTTTTGCATGGACCAAGGAGGCTAAAGATAATTTTCAATCCATAAAAAATGCATTAGAATCAGCACCTGTCGTAATCAATCCTAATTTTAGTAAGGATTTCATTCTTTACACTTATGGTGGTTATGATGTGATTTCAGCTATGTTGGTACAGAAAAATGTAGAAGGATTGGAACAACCAATCACATTCTTCAGCAAAGGACTCGAAGAGTATGAACAACGGTGTAGTTTTGTTGAAAAACACATTCTTGCTGTTGTGAAAAGTCTTAAAAAATTCAGACATTTGTTGACACATAACAAGGTCATTTTTCATGTAACACACCCAAGTGTGAAAGAGTTCCTCCTAAGTAAGGATTTGAATGAGAAGAGAGCAGGCTGGATTACATGTATCATGGAGTATGACGTAGATATATAGATAACCAAGCTAAATAGAGGAAAGGAATTATGTGAGAAAATTGCAGGTAAGGATATTTTATAGCTTGAGGGACAAGAAAACACAATTTTACTGATTGGAGTTGCTGTAAACGATGATGGAACAACAAGCTGGTTACAGGATATGATACATTTTTTGAAAACTAGTCAATGTCCAACCACCTTAGACAGAGCAAAGCAAAGATACTATCGCTTGCAATCAATCCCTTTTGTGCTAATTAACGACATTCTATATAGGAAAGACTTCAATGGAGTCCTTCTCAGGTGTATATTTAGATCAGATTGCTCAAATATTGCATGAATTTCATGATGGACATTCAGGACATTTTTCTCCTAGAACTATAGCCTATAAGATTCTAAGAGCAAGCTATTACTGGCATGATTTGCTCAATGATTGTCATGCACATGTTAGAAAATGCACTAAATGTGCTATGTTTGTAGGAAAAGAGGGGCTGCCAGCTTTGCCTTTGTAGCCAATTAAGATAGAACAACCCTTTCAAAAGTTGGGCATTGATTTTATTGGGCCCATTAGCCCTCCATCAAGTGTAGGTCACAAGTGGATTATTACAACCACTGATTATTTCACACGCTGGATTGAGGCAACATCATTAAAAGATGCAAATGAAGTAGCAGTCCTAAGTTTTTATGAGGACATTGTGAATAGGTTTGGAGTACCTGATTCCATTATCTTCAATAATGCACTTTCTTTCATTTGAATGAAAGTCATTGATTGGGACTTTAATCATGGGATTTATCTTAGTATCAACTCTAATTATTACCCACAAGGTAATGGATTAGTGGAGTCTTCAAACAAGAACTTATTAGGATTATCAAGCGCAACTTGCAAGAAAATCAAAGAGATTGGCATTCAAAGTTGAAAGCCGCCTTATGGGTTGACAGGATTACTCCAAAACAAATCATTGGAAACTCACCATATAGGCTTGTTTATGAGAAAGAGGCCCAATTATCCATTGAGATAGAATTACCAACACTTGATCTTGCTACATAGTTCATTTCATTTGAGGAAGGTGACCCTATTTTAGTGCGGTGTTCCCAGCTGATGGAGTTGGAGGAAACAAGGAAAAAGGCCATGGAAACCATGGAGTATCAACAAATGAAATTCAAGAGGAGCTTTGATAGACGAGATCAAGCTCGGGAATTCCATGTTGGTGACATGGTATTGAAATGGGATGTTTTGTAGAGTAAGCCAGTCTAGTACAATAAATTTGATCACATGTGGGCTAGGCCATTTCAAATTCCTGACTGTAAATAGCATAATGGTTACTAGCTGGCTACCATGGAAGGAGACATACTACCGATCCCTGTGAATAGGATCCACCTCAAACCATGTTTTGAGGTATGAGTTTCAGTCCTACCTTTTACATACTAGGATAGTTTCCCTTGTTTTCAATAAATGCATCCGCATTTAGTCTATTTTTGTTTTCTGTTATGTTTTGGTTTAGTAGTTTAGGTTAGTTTAGTTTCTTGTTTACATTTTTTTGCAATCATACCCACTTATTTCATTCGCTCATGCATAGATATGTGTTCTTAAATGCATGCACATATCCAACATATGCACACATACACACATACATATCACTGATACCAAATATGTCTGGCTATTAGCCATATATATCTGCATACACATGCATATGTTGCATACATATAGTCATATAAGTCCATACATCTACACATAAGCCAACCAAATGGTCAACTATGATAGTTCGACTCCCAAAGTTGATACTTGAGTCCTAACCCTACATACCTATCAATTTAATAAGAATTTCAAGTCTTATCAAATTGATGAACATACATTCAAAACTGAACTAGCAACTTTAGGAGTCACTTTGTGTCAGGTTTAGGTGCTAGGATTGCATAATCAGACTCTACGCCCAAAGAATAAGGACAATTCAAACACTGGTCAAATTTCAAGCAAGCAAACATACAATAGAAGTCACCAAAAATGTTACTACATTTTTGCACATGTGTAAAAATTTAAGCATGCATGCAATGAAAGTATAGAAGTGTAGTCAAATAAGTTATGAAACTTTATTTTTGGAAGTTTCTAAGATCTCATTTCTAAGCTTTATTTCTACATTTGACCTAAGGAGTTGGGTTTGTACTTAATGAGTTTTTTTTAACTCATTTGAGAGAGAGTTCTAATTTTAGGATAGAGTTTGGAGACATCTTTCTAAGTCCTAAGCTTTGTTATAGGGTCCGTAATTCAACATTTTGAAGAAATAATACCAGTGATAGTAGTGTGATCATGCTTTATGGAGTTAATCATTAAGCCCTTTTCCTTTCTGCAAATTCTATGTGTGTCTTTGAATGATTTGATAAGTTAACTTGTGAATGTTTTCATTATTCCTTGTTTTCTGTCTCATTTCAACACCTTTTTGTAGAAAAGTAAGTTTTCTTGCAGGTTATGATATGTGTTTATAGGTGAAATTAGTCAAAGTGAGGTAGTGATTTATCCTCCTTTTGTAGTTTTAGTATTAAAACCTTATCATAAATCACTTGTGCAAGCCTTTATAGGAAGATGTGCTTTATCTATATTTCATAGAGCTATATAATCCTCTCTCTGTTACATGTGTGTTACCTCTTCCTAGTAACTTCTGGTGTATCACCTCCTTAGTTTAGACTTTAGGATTTAAGTTGTTTTTCAGTCACTTCTTACCTTTTCCCTACAAGTTTTTTTTATTGAGTTTTAGAGTGTTTCACTGAAGAATCTAATAGGAGCTGGCCTAGAATTCAGAGGTTTCATTTCATTAGCAAGTCTCACATGGTGAAATGACTCCCATGTTAAGTAAGGGTTACTGAACATTACCAGTTTGGTAGGGTACAAATCCTGAAACTTAATAATAGGCTTATTAGTCAAGCAACTATTCATATCCCCAGTAGAGTCACCAAAAATCTATTTGTAAACATATTTTTTCTTTCTAATTATGACTCTTGAATGCCCAAATTATGAACAATATTTGATTACAAATAGTTGAAAAGTCACTTATTGATAGAATGGCTTTTCTCTAAATTAATAGGTACATCTCCCTATGGTGGATTTGCAATGAATTATGCTTTATTTCTAAACCTAATATGGGGGTGTGTTCTTAACCCAAGAATAGAAAAAGTAAAACTGAGCCAGATGTAAATAGGATTTAACTTAGGTAGAAAAAGGTTTTTGAAGAATTGATTATGTTTGTGAACCCACACATCTTATGAACTCACAAAGCTTAATGACTTAAAATCACATAACAACTAATACTAAACTAAATTAATTAGGGTCTAAACTATAGAGAAGAAGAAGTTAACTAAAAGGGAAAAATGTTTAAGAGATTCCTCTTTTGAACATGCAATGACACTACTTATCACATCCATTCACTGCCTCGAAACAAGGGAATAAAACTCTATTCTTTCCTTGCTTCAATCTAGATAAAAGAGAAAACATATAACTAAAAACTAATAGAAATGGAATAGAAAATAGTTGATACAAAATACCATTCAATTGACTTTGCAACATCAAGTACTTCACACAAAAATTTTTCTAACCTTTTATTAATTTTTCAATTTCATACATATAGGATTCTGAGATGACTATTACAATAGAAGTTCAATCAGTTCATCTCCTCAAAGAATGAAAAATGGAAAGAAACCAGTTTGTCATATTACAATAATCACATAAGAAAGTAAAAGGGGGGCAGAATGTGAATCACTTCATCTTCTTCCCCTTTTCTACTTTTGTTCTATAGGCCTTAATAGCAACTATGATTGGGATTAGCTCTTCATGTTGGAAATGAGAATGGAGTAACTAAGAGGGGGAGGGGGTGAATCAGTTACCACAAAAACATTTCACAGTCCCTTAGATGTCTAAAATCTTGATCTTCATTACAAATTACTAAAACTTGATAATATAGCAAATATTAATAATTACTAAGAATTGATAACCAAAACAATTCAGCAATCATGAACACTAGAGACACCAGATTTAACGTGGAAACCCAATATGGGAAAAACCACCAATGTAACTAGTTATTATTTTTCACTCTTCTAAAGTGAGCCCTGTTAGGAGCCAACCCTGTTAAAGGTTACAAAACACACTGTTAGGTGTGACCTTGTTAGAGGATTTAATCACCCTGTTAGGAGTGACCTTGCTAGAGGTCTTTAGAACAATTCAACTGAACTACCACCTTGTTAGAGGATTTATAGAATGGTTGTTAAACCAACTCTATTAAGAGATTTTGAGTTCACTTTTACAATGGTTAGAAAGCAAAAATGAAATGACCTGATATAGTGTGCAACTTATCTTTGCTGATTGCAAATCTCTGTTATGCTTGACTAGATCCTTATTGATCAAATACAACTTTGCAGCTCCTTTAACACATCTGACCCTCCATCAAAATTTTCTCAACATTTTCTTCTTCATACTATAATTCGCATTCATAACTTTTTCATAATCACACTTCTCTATTTTTGATTTGCAACTTGAGTGACCATATATACCTTCCAGATTATCTTAGTCAGCTCAAATCACTGACCAATAATCAAACAATATACAATAGTCAGCTAGAAATAATTAAAATTACAAACTAACAAATCTCTTTACTGGCCAACCCTACTCAGTTAATACTGTTCAAAAAATAATTCCTGTGTTAACTGACTAAGCTCGGTTAATACAATGAACTCTGTGACAACCCTTCAATCGCCGGGAGAACTCGGTAAGTACTGATTTTCCATAGATGACCGAGTGAGCTCGGTGGAAATTGTCTTGGTAATCACTGAAACCTTCATTTACCTTCCTGACTCGGTAAACACTAAATCCTTCATTTACCTTCTTGACTCAGTAAATACTAAATCCTTTGTTTACCTTCCTAACTTGATAAATACTAAATCCTTCATTTACCTTCCCAGCCTGGTAAAAACTAACTTTTGTTCGCTTACCTTCCCAGCTCGATAAACACTAACTTTTCTTTGCTTACCTTCCCAGCTTAGTAAATACTCTGTCACAATTTCCTTCGATCACCAAGTGAGCTCGGTAAGTACTGAACTTCCTTCGTTAACCAAGTTAGCTCGGTAGAAGCTATCTTTATAGTGTAATATACAAAAATGCTCGGTAGACTCTGTAAACTACTATGCTTACCTTCTAAGCTCGGTAGACTCTTTCTGATGACTGATATGACATTTGTGTAACATCAAAGACAACACTCAATTAACCAATTGTATCCAACACTTCATGCCTAGGCACATGTATGTTGGTGTATCTCAAGAGCCACTTAGAATGCTCCCTGGCCAACTCCTTTACAACATTCAATTGATTTGGAAATTCCTTCGTAGCCACGTGTATGCATCCACTAATTTTATGGAGTTCCACAACTTTTTTTTGATTACTAGAAGACATATCAGTCAGACTATCTAATAATTTGGAGAAATTCTTCTTCATGACATTTATCCCAATGAGTGGTTTCCCTTGGCCACTAGCTATGAATCTATATTTAGTCTCCTCATGAGTTCAAATCCTCTAGATCTTGGGTCTTCTTCACTTTATCCTCTATTTCCTTAAGTCCTTTTTTTGCTAATAAGATCATTTCTAACTTGAGCTACATTCACTAAAGCCATTCTAATAGAGGATTGTCTCCCTTTGGAAAGATTTTTGCTTCAACAGCTTCCTTTGCCTTCATTTGAATGATCATTTTCAAAAGAGAGATACAATTGTCATTCTTCACTCTTTCTCTAGCCAAAGTACTACTATTTGCTAAGATGTTATCCTTCTTTGTTTCTAATATTAATATAACATTGCCAATTTGTTCTATAATAGAGACTCCCTCTAACTTGAGCTTCCCAGTCTAGTCCTTACCAATTTGGTCAAAGTGCCTATCTTCTTGAAGTTGAGAGATAAGGGTTTGCACTTTGATAGTAGTAGTATTTCTTGTTACTAGTACTTTAGAGATAGTTGCTAGTGGAGTGACTAATTGTCTGATGAATCTATTCAACTCTTCTATCTTAGGCTTCATCCTAACTTTTGATAGCTTCAGGTTTTCCAACTGTCCCTTAATTACTTCATTAGTTGACTTCCACAAGCCAACCTTAGTGTCATGTCTGGCCTCTCCAAGGTCCACCAAGTGGAGAGTAAATTCATCAGTAGTCATATCTTCAATTCTCCCTTCTTTGTTGGATTTAGCTATCTCCATTGTTAGGTGCCCTGTTTCTAGATCTTGCCCAATTACAAACAAGGTTTTTTGCTTCTTCACCTTGGTTAATGTAGGTCTAGAATAAACTATGAGGGATATAGTATCCTTGGTGAGGGCACTTTCATATTTCTTTTTTCTCTTTCTCTCTAGAGTATCCTCTAACTAGGAATCAGTGCTTATCACCTTGGAGGCCATCCCAAGTGTGTCTATGCTAAACATCTTCTTCTTGACTGGAGTGATTGTCATTGCAGTTGAAGAGAAGGGATTCTTTGGGGCCTAAGAAATGAGCTTGGAAGAGCTTTGTCCTTTCTCCACCTTTGAATTTTTCTTTGTTACCTCATTAGATTCAATAGTTTCACTACTACTACTCTTTCCATCTCCCAAATCTACTATCTACACTAGGG
This sequence comes from Cupressus sempervirens, assembly GCA_028749045.1. Lineage (NCBI taxonomy): Eukaryota > Viridiplantae > Streptophyta > Pinopsida > Cupressales > Cupressaceae > Cupressus > Cupressus sempervirens. The sequence goes on from CM053787.1 coordinate 1,538,210, forward strand.
AGCCACTTAGTTGCAGAAGTATAGTAGTTATTGGCAGAACTAGGCTATGATGAGGTGAGGGAATTGGGGTGACATGAGGAGAGGGGAATAGTGTAACATGAGGAGAGGGGATTGAGGTAATAACACTATCTTTGGATCCTCTATGTTCTTCTCCTTAACATAAGTTTGGGTTCCAATAATTGGGAGGGAGCTACCATGACAAGTCTTAGCTATGGGGATGCTCTTGTCTAGAGGTTGGTCTCCTCCTGAAGGTTGAGTTGGTCCTTGAGTAATAGACATTATTACACTTGGTGTAGTACTCTAGGAGGAAGAGGGAATTGTAGTTACTAGAGAAGCTTGAATGGCTGTGCCTTTACTTTAGCTTCTTTTGGTTGTCCATTCAATCCATTTCCTAATTCTTTTGATGATTCAGGCCATCATAGTGTCTAAATCTTCCTCAGCACCCTCATAAGGCTCCAAATTGATAGGAGTGCTTCTTAACTTAGTTAGATATGTATTAATATACATATATTTCCCATCATCCTCCAATAATATTCAATCATGGTAATGTGTTTGATCACACTCCCAATTTGCAACACCTCCCTAGCATATCCATTTGGATCAAACATAGGTCTCAAGACCTCATACATCTCCAAATTTTATTTCATCTCAAACACTTTGAGCATATTCTTTGCATTAGATTAGGACTCACAACTGAAAGCTCCTATTTTCATAGGGAACTCATATCCCTTCTATATCAAGCTTCTTCTTAGCACATCCACATTGACTACCTACCTCATGATCTTTATTAGTACGATCATGTTGCTTAGATACTTGGGCAGCTTCAAGGGAAATCCATCAAAATCTACAAGATGCAAATATGAGAAAGATGAGAACTAGATAAAATAGCTTTCGAACTAACTAATTACCAGCATTCCCTCTAGACTAAATCTTCTCTTTGGGCATCCTTGGAGTTCCCTACAAATTCTCATTGTGAATGCGTCATTAAATTTGACATACTCTACATATCTATTTTTTAATTAAAAACATGGATATAACTCATAATACTTCACATCATCAAGAAAGTTTTCTATCCTTGGAAGGCCCGACCATAACTGTAGAGATTCTAGCATGTAAATAAAAAAGGAAGACATATAGAATGTGTTGTAGAACTTCATGACATTGACAACCTTGGAAGTATTTTCACTTACCTCATGAGCACAATCAATATATTGCATATATGAAAAAATAACTTGCACCAAAAATAAATACTGGTCAACAAAATTGAGAGCTTCTACCTCACCTTTCAGTCTGTGTAGGAGAACTAGAATGTCTACCATCTTAAGTTTGAGATTAGTACCAAATAGAGTTTTGGGGACCTTATTCTTGGTGCTCCGTGGCTTTTGAAACCAATATTTCATAATTCCCTTCCTCCACACCATCTTCTTCATGGAGAACTCAGAGAGTGCTCCTCCTACTATAAAGTCCAAAAAATCCTCTCATTCTGGAACTCAGAGGCAATTCATGACAGCTTGCCTATCAATGGAGATTTATACTATATGATTAGGTAACACAATCTATTTGGTATCCAAATTTTAGTGATTTATGCATTCATAAATCAATTCTAGAGCTTGGACTACCATTGGGAAACAAGCTACCTCTAGTAGTCCACTTCCTCAGAGCTTCTTAGTTATGGCATGAATCCACTTCAACTTCAGCCTCCTTTGGAAATTTTGCATATCTTGAAAATGGCGTGAATTATCTATGAAATTTTGCAATGTGGACTTGATTCAATTTAGCCCATCAGAACCTGTAAACCTGGTTTCCATTCTATTTGAGAATGAAGTAAATTGAAACTTTGAATCTAGATGAAGAGTAGGATATTTAATTCACAAATACAAACTTTTTGAAAGTATTGTGCAATTTAACAGAATAACAGTTCAAGAAAAAGTGGTAGTTTGAATAATTGTTATGTTTCCATCTATATAGGAGTCTAAATTCATCTATTGATCTTCAAGATTCGTGCCAAATGAATGAATTAAAGGATAAATCAATAAATGCGAGATATCTAGTTGATATTTCGGTGTCTTTTTATTGTTTCCCTTGGCCTAATGGTAAATTTCCTTTCTTTCATACTCATTTTTCTATTTCCCATTAAGTTTTAGAGAATTATGAACAGAGTATGTTGTAAGGAAATATTTGTCTAATTGAATTCTACTTAGTATATCTTTCCCACAATGGTTAGATTGTTTCCATTAACATCTTAAGATGTTTTCTATGTAATTTGTGGGCCCAATCTGCTTACAAAGTTGATTGTCTCTTGAATATGGAAAATTGTCCTCATGGGTTGAAAACCCACTGAGGAGAAGACGATTCTCATTTTTCCACCTAGGCTTTCCTTTAAAATTTATCCTTTGAGTTAATATTTCCTTTGGGTTTGAAAATTCTTAAAAGGACTGCAAAAGTTGAAAGGGGGCCCACTTTCTTTTTTCTTTCCTTTACAATTGCTTTTGGCAAAAAATGGACTTCATGGGTCAAAAGCTCGTCGAGGAGAAGTAAGTTTTGAGTTTTTTGCCTAAGATGATTTTGTGCACTATGATGAATCTTGAATGTTTCCCAAGGTAGAATATTGTAATGAAAATAGGGATTTTCCATAAAATAGCTCATTAGCTTATTACATAGGCTCATAAACATCATTGATTTCTCTTCGCAAAAAATCACCTTCATGGGTTGAAAACCCACTTAGGAGAAGGCGATGCTCAATTTTTCGCAAGCTTCCTTCTTTCATTGAAAACATGTTAAGCCATGAACACACCCAAATTTGTGAATAACCTTTGCATGTTGCAAGAATCTCCATCAAATTAAGTACTAACCTACCCATAAACTCACAACATCAAGGAAAACTACCCAAGCATGAAATGTGGGAGAAGGGAAAGATGAAAAATCCAATGGAGAATATTTTCACCTAAGGGAAATTAAAGCTAGACCCAGACATAGCTAGGTTTAACTAAGACACAAAATTTTCCACTTTTGCACAATGGTTATAGGGTGAAAAGTGGGACAACAAATATCTTTCATATAACCTAGTTGTATTCAAGTTACTTTACCTAGTTGTATTCAATTTTAGGAAGTGCATACAATAGCTCTTCTCTAGCTCTCGTTTCAGCCATGAAAAGATATCTTTCTTCCTTGGTAAAAGTTTCTAAATCTTTCTTAGCAATGATTCTCTTTGATGATTTTGTCAAGATCCAATATCTTGGAGCCATACATAGTAGATGTGTCTTCATTGTTTCCTTCCAACTATCATAACTTGTTCCATCAAACTTTGGACTATTTTTCCTAAAAATGTTTGCCATGGATCTCCCAAAGTTGTTAAACATTGTCTTCAAGGGCCTGATGCTCTGATACCAATTGTTAGAAACAATAGTCCACCAAGATAACTGAGAGGTGGGGGGTGAATTAGTTATCCAATAATTAAAACATTTATTATCCTTAAACAATCTTAACCATTCAAGCAAAGTAAATGAAAACCATAAAAAGATGCACATACATAATTACACTAGATATGTTGACTAGGGAAACCCTTGATTAGAGGGAAAACCCCAGTGGAGAATGATGCCCACAAGATGATGTACTAATATAAATATTCCTTGTTAGAGGATAGACCCTGTTAGGAGTCTATTACACAATTTAGTACATATGAGTCCCTGTTAGGAGACTTTGAATCCTTATTAGGAGATTCCAACTCTGTTAGGAGTTGTAGAAGATAGAAGGACCCACGGTCCAAATAGCTTCTAGGGAAAGATCACCAAACTCACTGTCCAACTGATCTCTCAACTATTCTTTACTGAAATAACTACATGAAATGTACTTCAAATTTCTTCTTCTATCCTATCAATTAGACCAATCACTTGCAGACCTTGTAGACCAGGTCATGAACCTCAGATCCAAGTATCAAACTTTGGATCACACAATAAAACCTCAGCAATGAAGTTTTCTTCACTTCCACTTTGCTCTACTTATCTTTGCATTCTACACTTTTTCTTCTTACAATTATTTGCATACATTCATACATTCTTTTTCTTTTTGATAAAGGAAAATGCCCTTCCTTTATATCAAATCCATAAAACAATTCACTAAGCTGGTTGTTACACTTTCTCAATTAACTATTATAGGACCACATTAAGAACATGTTACACTTAGTGATAAAATTAATCTTCCACCTTGCAACTTGAATAACTTTTTGTACATGTGTCATTATGATGAGCGAGCTTAGCCACCTCATCTCTAGAATGTCTTCTTCACATCTGTAACTTTGGCTTCTCAGAATAACAACTCTAGTAAGAGATATAACAAGTTTACTAGAGCATGTCTTTGCAAACTCTATCTTAGAATAGTCTTCATCAAAACTTACATAACTTCTTCTAGAATTAATATATTACGCTTTCAAAGTTAGCTTCATATAATAGACACTTATTAATGTCTCCCTTTAACCTTGCTTCTAAAAATGCTTGACGATCTATCCATACCAACTTGATCTTTCCGTTGTTCTTCTATTAGATACCATGGAAAATTACTATGTTGACATCAATGAAAAACATAGTCATGAATGTAACATATCATCATGATAATGATCTAATCACATTTCTACAATATTCCCCCATAGGAATATCATTAGCATTTATGCTTCCAACTCTCATATCCCCTTACTTTTGTTTTGTGAATAATGTGTTTTATCTCTGATTAATGGAAATGGCTACTATTCATTAAAAAAAGGCAATGGAAAACCTTATCTAATTTAGAAGAGAACCTATTTGAATTTTTTGAAACAAACTAATATCCTAGATGATGTAAGCAAGATGAAGGCTAGTGTTGTGGTATTAGATGATGTAACTGAGTTGGAAGTTAATGTTGTAGTATCCAATGTTGGTTGTGATTGAGAAAATAAATTGGAGACTACTTTGCTTCCAAACAAATTTATAGATGTTCTTAAAAAACCAAAGGGTATTCTTGACAAAATTCCTCATTGGGTTTAACCATGACAATGACTAAGGAAAATGCACCATATAAATAAAATGTTTAAGGAAACAAGATTCATGAGAAAGTTTTACTTATGGTAACCTCTCTCCCTAGATGCCAAGATTATGTCTATCTTGCTAGTACAACCTAAAGTAAACAATTTTTTTGACAAACAAGTGAACAATCTAACAATCAGCTCAAATCTCTTGAAGGAAAAAGTAAAAATATGGATTCTAAGATTGATAATGTTGCTCAAGTCTCCCCTAATCTATACTCTCAGCAATACCCATGCTTGAGGAATTTTGTTGTTGTCCATGCCTTGTTTCCTATCTAATGTTCTATTGAGCTAACTTGTCATATGTTGTTGATCAGCTAGTGTTGATCCTACATTGTGTTATAATAATATGTACTATTATGTGCAACATTTTTTAGCCTATTTATCCTCTTGTTTTCAGCTAAACTTTCAATATACAAAAATAATTAAATCTCATTACAAATATTTATAAACACTATCATTTTCTAATATCTAATCAATGGCATGACAAATTTTCCAATATTAGGGGTTATTTCTCTTCATAAATTTCTCCTACCTATTGTATGCCTCCATGTCCTTGATACTTGGGGGAAAAAAATTGCATAATAGAAAATAAGATGATTAGTGAGATTGGATTTCTAAAGAATGAAGATTTTACATCAAAAAACTTTCTTGAATGTTTTCTTCTCAAAAGTAGAGCCTAGGTGGGGGTTGACAAAGGGAAGCCACTTCATGCCCTACAAAAATAGTGCCATGGGAAAGTGTTGACCTTGAACTTGGAGGCTCCCACAATTGAAGAAGTTACAAAAACACTACCAAAAAAGTCCACTAGTATGATGTGAAAAGCCTTGAAACCATATATTTCCAGATGGTTTTAGCTTCCCTTGAATTTTGTAACTATGATCTCCATGATGGGTGATATTGGATCTTGTACTTCCTCATAACTACCGCTACTTTCCTTAGCTAGAGATATTTCTATGAATTGCATCTTTTCTCACTAGAATGGGATAAATTAGTCAGTATACTAACATCAACAATAGACTGACCAATGACCCCAACCACCCTTCAACGACTTCTCCATTTTCATAGATTGGCCCACATCCTTTAATTGAAGTTGGAAAGTGAAGGTGTTTCATGTGGCTCACCCAACCAAATCATTATCTCTCCATCAATTTTACTAAGACAAACCATGGGTAGTTGATCATTTATTTGATCAACTATAGTTAGATCCCATCCATAAATTATATCTAATCTGATCAGCCTAATGCCAAGCAATTATAGCAAGAAGATCCACCACCCAACTTGATTAAATGTGTGGTAACCAAATCTACACAAAGTCAATTTTCCATTGTAGGTGAGAGAAAACCCTATCAACCACACTTCACAAGGGCTCTTGAAACTTAGACACATCAAAAGGGAACTCCCATATATCCTAACATGCAATTGGCCAATTGGATGGCCAAATGGATTCCTTTGTGAGTTTCCATGACTCACCCATATTTTTCTTTAGCATTATCCAAAATGTTGTAGCCAAGCCAACCATTTTAAAGCCATAAGCCAACTAACATTGCTTCAAACTCATAACAATGATGTTCTATAGAGAGTATCACAACTAAAGGATGGCCTTTGTCATAGTGCTTCCTCCCACTCCATTTGTTATAGTACTTCCTCCTACCCCACCATATGTAAGGACTAGATATGCACACAACCCTTGTTTATAACTCATTTTTTCCCCTTTGCATATATTTCATTCCCGCCTCCTTCTTAGCAAAATTAGATTTTTAATATGTTTTTCCTTATTCAATTATCCTTCTATATCTTTTTGTCACCTTTCATAAAATATTCTTTTCCATCTTATTTTTGTGTTTATTTCCTTATAACTCCCCCACTCCCCCATTCAAGAACAAGGCATTGCTTTATATATTGCTGGTCCACGTGTAAAGGGTGTGACCCATGAGTCTTCCAACATTAGATTATATTAATTCACTTAAAGTATTTATTTGCTAAAGATATTTATATCAACAATTTAATGTTACTCTTTTAAAATCAATTAATGCAATTTGCCTTTGACAATAATTTTAAATAAATTATTATTTAATTTTATATATTCAAATCAATTAGTTACTCCATTTATATATCATTTTTATTCATTAAAAATATGGATCAATGTTATATTTCATTATTAGGGGGGATACTACACCAACCATGTTAAATGTTACATCCACATTATTAATGTGACCTTGTTTGAAGGTTTTCACCAAAGATCATCTAGACCTTATCACTCCTTGAAATATCTAAAGCATGGCTTGATCTAAAGGACTTACAATATTGATCTCGAAGCCATGTTTCCTACTATTGTCTAACACTTAGTCATTTTATTGGTAGAGTTGGCCAGTCACCACTACGAATGAGCCACCCAATGAATGCCAAATCTTTATGGACTTGATTATATTTAGTACAAGCTAAGAAAGTCTATAGTGCTGAGTACCTTGTTGTAGACAGAGTCATAGTATATGCTGAGTAAAGATAGAAAATTATGAGAAAAGTAAAGATAGTACATGCTGAGCAAAAAAAAAATGAGGGTAAACATGAATATCAGTTATGACTGAGCATCAAGATATTCAAGTGCTGAGTAAAAAAGTTCTAACATATGTGTTTGTGATGACACAAAAACTTATGTAAATCATTTTTCTCTGACTTCTATGTGATATTTTTAGATTTTGGAGACATCCAAGGAGGTAATTACATGTTATGTTAGAGGACATCCTTCCTTAGGAAGGCAGAGTAACCAATTAGAAAATTAGAAGGTCTAAGAAGAAAAAAGGAGAACTATGGATCATTGATCATGATCTATAACCTTCTTTAGTTATCTATTTATGAAGGGTTCAAGCCCTAAATCACAAGGATGATCATATGTGTGTGAGAAGGTCAAGGAGAGAGTGAAGAAAGATTAGTTTTGATGATCAGAAGCAGAGATTAGACATAGCAACCTAGTAGTGAAGGGAAGAACATAGTATATCAAATTAAGAGATCAAACCCATCAAGGAAAGAGAAGATCTATAATCCAGTATAAAGTGCTAACCAAAGGTTTAGGTATTGAGATATTCTAACAAGTGGGTCAAGGTAAATCTATTAGCATAGTGGTTTTAACAGACATATGCAAATCTTATAACATAGTACTTACTTAGTTGAAGTTTAAATACTTTAATCAAGGTAGAATGAATAAGTCTTGTAAGCTCTTAAAAGGGTAGACCTTTCACAAGGTAGATCACCAAAATTGATAAAAATTGTAACCTTAACATGTAAACTTTATTGCTGCAGTAGTGAAGATTTGTGGGTGTCATCCCCACCCCAGTTTTATCTTCACCTTGCAGGGTTTCTGGGTAAAAAAATCTTTTGTGTTATGTGTTTATATTTATTTTCATGTTGATGGATGTGATGTATACTTAGATATATTTCACTTTTATATTTTATGATTATATGATATATAATCTAGATATGAGATGGTAAAATGGTGAATGCACTTGTTTTGTTTGAAGATTTAAAAGTTTTGTAGATCTTGATTCACCCCCCTCTCAGTATCTTACTTCCCATTATGACTTTAAAAAATTGGCATTGGATCTTAGTCCTCTTAGAAGAAGTCTAACATATTGAGATTTAAGATCTTGGAGATGAAAGCTTACAACTTAGAAAAGATCACTGAAAATTAGATGGTTGACATTCAAATCATACTACATTAGCTTGAAGAAGCAATAGAGGAGTTGAAAATTTATTAAAGAAAAGGAAAGAGATAGCTATTGAACAAAATGATACACTCTATCAAGAAGTGGACACTAAAGGACTATTTGACAATGGAAATTCTAGTGAAAGTGACACAACAATAATGAAACTATTTGAGAAGAACAACATTCTAAATGAAGAAGTTAGATGATTGAAGAGAGAACATGAAATACAATCAATGAGGCTATGTGAAGTGACTATACTAAAAAAGAAAGTTGAAGAAGATAAGGTCATGGTAGAAGAAGACAAGAGACAAATGGCTACCAAACTTGATGAAAGGACATTTTATGTGAAAAATATCACAAAAAACCAACTAGACATTATGAATCAACTACTACTTGTAAATCAAGAACTGAACAAAAAGGATGTAGAGATTACCAATTTGAGACCAAAAATTAATCAACTAAGGAATGAGTTAAGATATAAAAAGAAACTAATAGAAAGGATGAACAAACCTATTGAAGCTATAAGATACTTTGAATAATTAATAAGATCATCGAGAATACATAGTGATACCTCTAGACAAGGATATGCTAAGAACTCTTCATCCATTGAATAAAGAGAGTCATCTAAGAGTGGAGAGAAAAGAAATAAAAACTCAAAAGAAAAACTTACATGCTATCATTATGGAAAGATGAGACACACAACAAACATTTTCAAACTTAAGATTAGTAAGAAAAATCCTAAACCAAAATTCAATGGATATTGTTGTAATTGCAAGAAACAAGGACACCAAGCACATGAATGCAGGTCAAAGGCAAGAAATACACCCATTGCAACTAGATTTGAAGGACATCACTACATCTATTAGAAGTATGGACACAAAACTCAAGAATGTACATCCAAGTTAAAATCTAACTAGACATCCAAGAAGCAAGAACATGTACCTAAACAAGGTAATTCTCATAATTGGGATTATAGCACATGGTATAGTTGTCATTATTGTGGAGAATATGGTCACATTCTAGAAAACTATATCAAGACATATTTTAGAGGCAAATACAAGAGTTGGTTAAATTAAAGCTTAGTTTTCTTTAGTTGTCACAAGATTGGACATATAAGAAAGAACTATAAGACTTGAGTACTAGCACCAAGAAATAAGCACATCAAAGGAAAATGCAAAGTTGATTTAGAATAAACAAAGAATGAGTTGAGTCAAACCTAGAGAAAGAAGGTAGACTCTAGAAGTAGTGGATCAAGTGAAGACAAGGTCACCCAATCCAATGGATTAGATGATCACACCACTTCTAACAAAGAAAAGAAGGTATGTAAGGAATTATACACTTGAAAGCTAATTATATACTAGTTCCTAAAAAAAGATATGATAAAAGTTCATATCTACATGAATCAAGATGCACTAGGATATATTTGAGGAAATAATTGAGCAAAAGAAACCATATGCATAACACATGTTGAGTATCAGTATTAGTGTTTGTAGTGACCAAGTATTGCTATATATACTGAGCTCCCATGTATAACCAAGTTGATATATTGATTGAGCTAAGCATGAAAATGCTAACAAATATTGAGCAATGGAGATAAATTTCTACGAATAAATTTTATGTAGAGTTCAAGATAGTTGTAATGCACCTAACATAATACAAAGCATTTATTGAAAACCTAATTTGAAAGATTGCAGGTTTATATGGAATGTTTAAAGATCATTTTTATTTACCAAGCAATTTCCAACCCTCAGAGTGATTTAAGGTGATCAAAGAGAAATTTTAGCAAAAGTTTATGTGAATCTATAGCTTGTTGTTAGAAAATTGTAGAGTGAAGTAAGTAAGACTTGAGAACCGAGTCCAATTATTTTGAGAAGTTGTTGAAGTTATTTAAAAACCCTATTTCAAAAATGACATCTTCTAAATCTAGTGTTGACAAGGAAACATCGAAGGAAAACAATGTATAGATCATGAGGAATGATCAATGTCCACCAAAATTTAAAGCATACTCTGACATCATGATGACTAGAGATACATTAGGTTCTTTGTCATCGATTCCTCCTAGAGTCATTATGGTACATAAAATTTGCTCATGTTACATGTGAAAGGTAAAAGAAATTAGAGATTATAAACTAAGAAATGATTATGACAAATTGTGTAAAAATAAAGCTTTGAAAGATGAAAACAAGGTCATTTCTGAGAAAGGGCTCACTCATGCCCTAGTCATTTTGAAGGTTTTCAAAGTAGAATGGATCAAGATCATCTTAAGTAGAGTGCACAACATGAAATTGTGTCTAGAAAGTGGACTAGTAAAGATCAACAAGGCAATAATCTATTGAGCAACAGGATATCCAACCCTAGACTGGGTGAAGACAATGCGGTGTGCAACAAAAACCATTATTGAAGATTAAAAAAAGGCCAAGTGGAACGATCGAGGAATGCTAATAGATGGTATTAAAAACCCTTTTATTGAAGTTTTTATGTGTGATTGCACACAAGCTCTATCAGTCAAGTAGAATAAATAGTCATCCATGCATAGTAGTGGAACTAGGGTATAAGATTGTGAAGAAAGACCATAGCTATTACCTTGCCAAGCTACAATTGACATAACTATCTAAGAATCTTTTAGCAATAAAAAAATCCAAGAAAACATGATATAAGTTTGGGTCACTATTGATTTGTATATTTTTCTATGGAAAAAATTCATTTCCAACTATTGGAATTGTAAAGTGGGATAAGACAAGACCCGTGATTGAGAAAATAAATATTTTAATTGAATGATTGGGTGAAAATTTTGAAAAAATTATGGATGGTTATTTTGAATAATTTAAAGGAAAGATGAAGAATAGATTGATGATTCCATGGTTAGTTGGTGACTACTATTATGAAGAAATATTTTTCATGGTGGAAACTGACTACATAGATGCATAATTTGAACTACCAAGGGTTGCATGGCTAAGGTTGATGCAATATGAGGTGAATGTAGATGAGATCACTATAGTTGTTAGTACTTATTCTATGAAGAAATTGATGAGAATGTTAAGCCATTAAGAAATTATGAGTCAGCCAAGATAAAAATGATGATTTAGACTAAAGTGTTAGGATTAAAGATAGAGTAACTAAGAGGGAGGGGGTGAATCAGTTACTAACAAAAATCAATCCACAGATCCATTAGATGTCTTTCAAGATCTAGTTATTGTTGATACTCGATAAACAAATGTTGTAACTCGGTAAATTAAACTATTACTTATCTTCGAGCATTCATGCATGTAACTGAAAACAAAATGAACATAAGAGACACCAGATTTGATGTAGAAACCCAATATGGGAAAAACCACCAAGTAACTAGTTACTATTTTTTCACTCTTTTGAAGTGATCCCTATTAGGAGCCAACCCTTTTAAAGGTTACAATACACACTATTAGGTGTGAACCTTGTTAGAGGATTTACAAAATGGCTATTAAACCAACTTTGTTAAGAGATTTGAAATCACTGCTACAATTGTTAGAAAGAAATAATGAATTAACCTGAACAAGATGCAACTAAATTTTTTTATTATAGGTCTTTGTTCTACATCATTAGATCCTCCTTGATCAAATATGGCTCTTTTTCTCCTCAATGATCTCTAATCATCCTTCAAAGTTGCTTCCACAATAATTAGTCCTCGTATCACATTAATTCCATTTCCATCTCACTCACACTTATAATTCACAACTTGACCACTCAATTATACCATTTAGATTGTCAAGTCGGCCTAATTACATGTTACACTTACCAATAAACCATACATCAGTCAGTTACAAATATTACTTTAAACAAACATTATTTCATAAAATAATGAAATCTTTTACTGGCTGACCTTGGTCAGTAAATACTACTTCCAAAAATTTCTTGAGTTAACCTTCTTGACTCGGTTAACATTGCAATATCTGTAAAATCCTTTGGCTATCAAGTTTACTCGATAATAACTAAATTCCTTCATGAGAGCTCAATAAGAACTGCTTCAGCCACTTTTCCTTTGATGATTGAGTGAGCTCGGTAAGAACTGCTTCTGCCACATTTCCTTTGATGACCGAGTGAGCTCGGTAAGAACTAAATTTCTTTGATTACCTTGAAAGCTCGGTAACAACTGTTTACTTAGTAGATACTAAAAGTTTTCTTTACTAACCTTCTAGGCTTGGTAGATTCTATCCTTTGCCTCACTGACCATCTGAGCTCGATAGACTCTGTCCTTTTCCTTGCTGACCTTCTAAGCTCAGTAGACATTGTTATTGCCTTGCTGACCTTCTGAGCTTGGTAGACACTGTTCTTTGCCTTACTGACCATCTGATCTTGGTGGACTCTATCTGATGACTGATATGAAATTTGTGTGACATCAAAAACAACACACAATTGAATAATTATATCCAACATTTGTGTGACATCAAAGACAACACACAATTGAACAATTGTATTGTTAGAATTCTTTAGAATAATAGAGGGGGGGGGGTTGAATCAATTATCCAAGGTCCAAATGCCCTATTAATACCTTTTTACTACTTTTAATGAATCCATACACTTTTCATCCATCCAAACTTTAAATTCAACCATATTAGCAAGCTACAGTAAATCAACATGCAAAGATAACACATCCAAAATCAAAATCAACACATGACACAATGATTTACATGGAAACCCAATTTGGGAAAAACCACCAGTAACATGCTACTTGATTCTCACTTTTCTGAAGTGATGCCCTGTTAAAAGCCTGCCCTATCAAAGGCTTACAACACACTGTTAAATGTGACCCTGTTAGAGGATTTCACCAAACTGTTAGGAATGGGCTTGGTTAAAGGTCTTTAGAACATTCACTTGGAATTTCACCCTGTTAAAGGATTTATCTTATGGCTATTAAACCAACCTAAGTCCATAGGATTTAAACTTACTATTACAATTTCTAGAAAGTAACGATAATGGTCTTTTGATCTGATATAACTTACAACATACTTTGCAAATTTCAGATCACACTTTTAGTTCAATCCTTATGCTTGGCTTCAATCACTCCAGCTCTGACTACTTGTCTTCCTCTCAAGCTTCATCTCCTTGAGTCTTCTTACTCATTTTTCCAATTCAATCATCCTTGTGGTCATCTATCCAAACAGAGTTCCTATGCTTTCTTCTCCTTAGCACCTTCTTCAGTACTTCATGCTTTTATGGTTGACCACCTCTCTCTCTCTCTCTTTTATTTATCTTATGTCTTCTTAAATAGAAATTTGATTTTCCTTTGTCGCTCAATTCTCCCTCTCCAATTTTAGGGTTTCAAAAATGGATTAGGTAGGATACAATGTATCTACCCCATATCTTATTCTCTTCTAGAAACTTTGCTAGTTGTATCCTTAAAAACATTCTACATGGTGTTCTGTGCCACCAGCTCATCATTCTTATCTTCCTTTTAATTTAAAAATTTCTAGATAACAACCTTGTCAGCTTAGATCTGGAAAATCTTCAATTTTCAAAATAATACAACAACTCGGCATTATTGAGTTACTGGTGCTCGGCACCTCTATGTTACTCGACACCTATACCTACTCAGCACTTGGTTCTGCTTGACACTTGATTCTACTCGGCACTTGATAAACTCTGTGTCACTCAGCATCTAAAGTTTACTCGACATTAACTAAGAATTTGCTCGGCTCTTACTAGCTTTCTCAGCTCCTCTCTAATGAACTTAGTTGAGCTTTACAAAAGACTTAGCTAAAACCTTAAATCTTTGATATGTTTCAGTGTGCCCATTCTTTGTATCTTATAGTATGTCATCAAATACACTATTTCATCAATGGCTTAGCTAATCCTTGTACTTCATTACAACATCATAACTTCAACCTTTCTCTAGGTGTTCTAGTTACATCTTATTTATTGCCTCCTCCTTGACAATCAACTAATTGATAGTATTTGGATCACTAAAGCAATTGTCATTCCTGCAAGTAGCAAGTTTGGCATCAATGACAAAACAATGATTGAGGACATTCTTTACCAGTTCCATATATTATTCCAACAACTTTTCTTATGATCATTTCAATCATTTCCAACATGTATCTTTGAGAGTACATGCCAAAGATAACTTAAAAAAATTGAATGGCATTGTACCTGATGTACTAATTCATATGCAATGTTTTTATTGGTTTGCTACATCAACTAATAGATCTTCAATTCTGTTCCTATTGATGCATCACTAAAACTGTATTTTAGTGAGCTTTAGATAGGGGAATGACCCCTAACTCACCTCTTAGATAAAAGAATGCATCCTTAGGTAAGGACTTTGTAAATATGTCAGCAATTTGTTCCTTTGAATGAACATATTTCAATCTAATTTCCTTTACTTGTACCAATTCTTTAACAGAGTGATACTTTATGGCAATATGTTTGGTTTTTGAATGCATCACTGGATTCTTGGAGATATAAATTTCACTTGTGTTATCACAAAACATAACAATAGGTTCTTTGATTTCTTGCTTCATACCTTCCAATAATTGTTTGAACCACACAATGTTTGAGCAGTTTACTACTACTGCAACATATTCAACCTCTACTATGGATTGAGATGTACAATTCTGCTTTTTACTTGTCCAAGAAAGAAAGATCCTCCACTTGTGCTCTTTCTATCATCAACATTCCCTACCCAATCTACATTAGCGAACACCTTTAAATCTAGATTTCCTCCAAGTTTATACCATAGTCCATAATCTTCAGTTCCTTTTAAGTATCTCATGATCCTTTTGATTTCCATCATGTGATTTTCTTTTGGTTTTGCTGAGAATCTTGCTACAATTCCTACTACAAGGGCAATGTTTGGCCTTGTGTGCACCACATATTGCAATTTTTCAATCATAGATCTATACAATGTCTAATCTACTTCTCTTGATTCATCATCCTTGGTAAGTTTTAATCTAGTACACATAGGAGTTCCAACTAGTTTGTTGTCTTCCATACCAAAATTTTTTAGTATCTCCTTGATGTATTTGGATTGAGTAATGTAGATACCATTCTTACTTTGATGAATTTGAAGACCAGCAAAAAAATTTATTTCTCCAAACATTGACATTGAAAATTCCTTGTTCATTTGTTCTAAAAATTATTTGCAAAGATCATCATTTCCTGTGAACAAAGTATCATCTACAAATATTTCTGCCAAAACAATCTTATTATCTGGTCCTTCCTTTATGTACAAACTACTATTATCATTAGTTCTTTGAAAACCAATCTGAATAAGATAGTTATGCAGTCTTTCATACCATGCTCTGGGTGCTTGCTTCAAAAAATACAATGCTTTATGAAATTTATAGACCATGTCCTTTTTGTTTGGATCAACAAAACCTTTAGGTTGTTCAATGTAAACTTCTTCATCCAATATGCCATTAAGAAATGCTGATTTGACATCCATATGATAAAATTTGAATCTTTTGTATGAAACATATGCAAGTAAGGTTCTAATACCTTCCAATCTTGCAATAGGAGAAAACATCTCTCCATAGTCTACACCTTCTTCTTGAGAGTATCCTTTACATACCAACCTAGCTTTGTTCCTTGATACCTTACCATCTTCATTTAGCTTGTTTCTGAATACCCACTTAGTTCCAACCATATTCTTGTCTTTGGGTCTAGGTACAAGAGTCCATGTTTTTTTTTTCTCTATTTTTTCTATCTCTTCATTCATAGCTTCAATCAAACTTTCATTGTCTAGTGCATTTTTGAAATTTCTAGGTTCAAAATCAACAAGTAAACAAGTGCTTTTCAACTTACTTCTTGTCATTGTTCCTTTTGATTTATCTCTAATGATCTGATCTAGTGCATGATGTTTCCTAACATACTTGGCTAACATAGGATCCTTGCCTTTTAGGTGACTTGCTTGGTTAACCTTTTGTGCTTCAACTTTTGGTTCTGATTTTGGTTTCTCGGGCTTGGTAGATGTTTACTCGATAGCTTCTATTTGCAACTTGAGTTCTTGCAGCTTAGTAGGTACTGACTTGGTTTCAACTTCCTATGACTCAATTAATGAAGATTCAGGAGTTGAGGATTCCTAAATTACAGATGTATTTGGTATTGAATCAGGTTCAATGTAAACAAATCTCCTATAGTCTTTAGGTTCCCTTTTGCTTTCTTCTTCTATTCTTTCTACAAACTCATCAACTTTCACATGTGCACTTTCTATGACTTTGTGAGTGGATAAGTTCAAAAATCTATATTCTTTACTTTTGCAAGAGTATCCCAAAAATATTCCTTCATCACCTTTTACATCAAATTTACCTTTTCTAGATTCTTTCAAAATGTAACATTTTCTTCCAAATACTTTTAGGTAACTTAAATTGGGTTTGTAGCCATACCATAACTCATAGGGGGTTTTGAATGAATCCTTTTTTAGCTGTACTTGGTTCAAGGTATGAACTATAGTGTTGATGGCTTCCTTCCAATATGTGATAGCAATGCTTTTCTCAATCATTAAGGTTCTTGCACAGTCCATGATAGATCTATTCCTTCTTTTTGCTATTCCATTTTGTTCAAGAGTTCCAGGTGTTGAAACTTTTCTTTTGATTCCTCTTTCAATGCAAAATTTATTGAACTCATGTGAAATGAATTCTCCACCTCTGTCAGATCTTAAGAATTTTAGTATTTTTCCTATTTCTTTTTCTACTCTAGCCAAATAACACTTGAACTTTTCAAATACTTCTAATTTCTCTCTTAGGTACATGACAGTCATCATTCTTGAATAATCATCAACAAAAGGAATGAAAAATTTCTCACCAGTATAGCTTTTAATGCCAATAGGTTCACACAAATCAGTATGCACAATTTCTAGAACTTCTTCAGTTTGATAGTTCTTGCTTTTAAAACTAGTCTTTCCCATTTTACCAATTTGACAATTCTTGCATAGACCAATCTCAAGTTTCTTTATGATAGAAATGCCTCTTACTTTCCTGAATTTATTGATTTTTATCAAGTTGTCAAAGTTTACATGACATAACCTCCTATGCCATAACCAACTTTCTTCAATTTGAGAAATAAAACATGAGCATTCACCAACTTTGAGATAGAATAAGTTACCTCTTGTTTGAGTGCTCGGTCCTATCAGCTTACCTTTCTCATTCAGTAGTCTTGCTTTTCCTTACATGAATTCTACTTTAAATCCATTATTGATTAGTTGTGACACACTCAATAGATTGTGTTTTAGTCCTTCTACCCAATATGCATTATCACATACAAGTTCCTTGGTCAATGAGATTCTTCCTTTTCCTTTTATGCAACAAGGTTCATTGTTACCAAATCTTACACTGCCACCATCATAGTCTTCAAAGTGTTCAAACTTATTTTTATCACCAGTCAATGTGATGAGAACAACCACTATCTATGATCCATGTATCATTTCATCTCATATGAGAAATGAGTGCCATTTCTTCATCATTATCAGATTCATCTTTCACAACAATGTAGACAATTTCATCTTCTTCTTCATCATTAGAATCATTAGAATCTTTAGCCATGAAACATGTTCTCTTACCTTTATCCTTGAATGATTTGAAGTCTTTCTTGCCATTGTACGTGTGACCTTTCTTCTCATCCTTTTTTTTCTTATTTGGGCATCTACCAACAATATGTCCAATTTCTTCACAAGAAAAATAGATTAAGGGAACCTTACCTTTGTATTTCCCTTTGCCTCTTGAATATTTGTTTGCTAGTAGAGCTTCAACCACCTCAATATCACTATATAAACTTTGTTCTGATTCTTCATCACTTTATGACTTGGATTCTTCGTCTTCTTCCCTTTTCCTTTGAGTGAAAGCTTGGCTTCAAATGTTGATTCAATGTTCTTTGCAGTAGGAACATAATTATCATAGTTGTATAGCTCAAATGTAGTCAATCTTCCAACTATGACTTGTAAATTTATCTTATGATTTTCTTCACATCTTCTTTCTTGAATTACAGAGGCTCTGATTGCATAGATGGGAAGTAAAGTTCTCAAAACTTTACTTATAACTATCTCCTCCTTGATATCTCCTCCAGACACTTTGATAACACTAACACATGCTTTGACTCTTTCAACATATTTTGCAATGTTTTCATCTTCTTTCATCCTCATTTGATCAAATTGACCTCTCAAATTTTTTGCTTTGGCTCTTCTCACATTATCATCTCCTCCATAGATCTCTTTTAGCTTGTTCCACATTTCAAAGGCAGTTTTGCAATCTTTGATATCATCAAATTCTTCATAACTTAGGGCATATGCTATATCTATCATCATGTTATTATGAGTCTTCTTTTCAACAATATCATTAACAGATAATGTACCAATAGGTTCTTCATATTTTTCATCAAGATACTTCTATTCTGAATCACCAATAGAAGCCAGATGAAGTTTTGTCAATCCTTGCCATGTTGAGAAGTTGTCCCTATTAAGTCTTGGAATTTCCCTCTTGTAAGACATCCTGATCTATGGCTTAGATCCTTGAAATCTTTTCCTGTAAGCACCAAAAGCTCTGATACCAATTGTTGGGATTAAAGATAGAGTAACTAAGGGTGGGGGGGGACAGGTGGTGAATTTGTTACTAACAAAAATTAATCCACATATCTCTTAGATGTCTTTAAAGATCTAGTTACTACTAATACTCGGTAAAAAAATGCTATAACTCGATAAATTAAACTATTACTTATCTTCAAGCATTCATGCATGTAACTGAAAAAAAAATGAACACAAGAGACACCAGATTTAATGTGGAAAACCAATATGGGAAAAACTACCAAGTAACTAGTCACTAATTTTTCACTCTTCTGAAGTGAGCCTTGTTAGGAGAAAACCCTATTAAAGGTTACACACTATTAGCTATGACCTTGTTAGAGGATTTTTATCACCCTGTTAGGAGTGACCTTGCTAGAGGTCTTTAGAACAATTCAACTAAACTGTCACCTTGTTAGAGGATTTACAAAATGGCTGTTAAACCAACTCTGTTAAGAGATTTGAAATCAATGCTACAATTGTTAGAAAGCAATAATGAATTAACCTGAACAAGATGCAATTGAATTTTTTGATTACAGGTCTCTGTTCTACATCATCAAATCGTCGTTGATCAAATATGGCTCTGCTACTCCTCAATGATATCTGATCATCCTTCAAATTTGCTTCCACAATAATCAGTCCTCATATCACATTAATTCCATTTCCATCTCACTCACACTTAGAATTCACAACTTGACCTCTTAATTATACCATTCAGATTGTCAAGTCAACCCAATTACATGTTACATTTACCAATAAACCATACATTAGTCAGCTGCAAATATTACTCTAAAAAAAAAATGTTACTTCATAAAAAAATGAAATCCTTTACTAGCTAACCCTGGTTGGTAAATACTGCTTCCAAAAATTTCTCGAGTTAACCTTCTTGACTTAGTTAACATTGCAATATCTGTAAAATCTATTGGCTATCGAGTTTACTTGGTAAGAACTAAATTCCTTCATGAGAGCTCGATAAGAACTGCTTCTGCCACATTTCCTTTGATGACCAAGTGAACTTGGTAAGAACTAAATTTATTTGATTACCTTGAAAGCTCGGTAACAACTATTTACTTAGTAGATACTACAAGTTTTCTTTACTAACCTTCTGGGCTTAGTAGATTCTGTCCTTTGCCTCGCTAACCATCTGAGCTCGGTAGACTCTATCCTTTGCCTTGCTGACCTTTTGAGCTCAATAGACACTATTCTTTGCCATGCTAACCTTCTAAGCTTAGTAGACACTGTTCTTTGCCTTACTAACCATCTGAGCTCGGTGAACTCTATCTGATGACTGATATGACATTTGTGTGACATCAAAGACAACACACAATTGAACAATTTTATCCAACATAAAGTGCCCAAGATAGATAGAAAGATAAAGATGATTGTTGATCTTGAGGGAAAACTTGTCAAAGGACCCTTCCAGATAACTGAAGGAAAAGGGGAAGATGGAGAATCAAAAGGAAAAGAACTAGTAGTTGCTGAGCCCAAGGTGAGAAAACAAAATAAAATAGTAATAGTGGATCTAAAGGTGAAGGAGGACTTGAAGAAGAATATCAAGAAATTTGTTCCCTCTCCAGCCTATTAACCTAAAAGAAGAATATTGACATGCCAAGGATCCAAAGTAGCATTACCTATGGCTATTCAACCTAAGAAAAGCACAAAAAAGATAAGTAAGCCAAGTAAGGGAAAAGATAAACCCAAAAAAAATCAAGTTGCAAAAAGGACCAAGAAGAGTTCAAATAAGAAGTCAAGAAGGAAGTTAGTTGTCATGCCTGATGATGAAAATAATGAAGGATAGAAAACTAATTCTAGTGATTTGAGTAAACTTGAAATTGTTCTCAGACTACCTCCTATGAATATTGATCAGGTATGTGAGAATATTAGAAATTTAGTGGGAATTATGGGCTTCAAACATATTAAATATGATTCTTTAGATAAGGAAAATCAAGAGAAAATTGAAAAGGAAATGTTAGATATGATGAAAAAGTTTAAGTACGCACCTATAGAATTAGGCAAAGGCATTCTAAATTATTGATATAATAAATTGGATGCAAAATGGAAGTTGGCATTATCCATAGAGAGACAAATAAGAGAGCCTACCCTAGCCCAAACCATGCCAGACCTAGCGAAGACTCATATGTCTATTGACTTAAGAGATTTTGCAAAGAAATGTGTGCCTAAGATAAGGGCCTATAAAATTTTGAGAAATCAATTAGAAGATGTTGTATAGGAAAGTATTTTGATATGGAAAAAGGAATTTGGGTTGTTACTTCCAAAAACAATAGAAGATAAAATAGCAGAAGGGAAAGATGTAGTGAAATTAGATAATTAGGAAGATTATGATGGACCATATAGTTTGAAAGATAAATAAGTAGAAAGGTAGAGAAGAGTGAACAACAAAATGTTTTCATCATAGAATATATTCCCGATGAGACACAAAAGAATCAAAATATTTTAACTAAGGAATAACTAGAAAACACAACATTTACAACCTCAAACACTATTCTTCCATGTAATAATCTAGGGTTAATGAAAATTTAGGATTACCCAATGATTGATAGTGCACCAACTATGAGCACCACAACTGAGAATTTTCAAATCACTTCAATCATAGTTGATGATAAGGGTCAAAAATATGTAAGTGTCGAGGAGTAGGGTAAAGTTATAATCGAGACTAAAGATCTACCACTTACCTAAGGAAACCAAGAAGCTAAAGGAGAAAGAGGAAATCCAAGCCTTAATATAGTTTATGAGTGTTGTTCTTATCTATACTAAAGTATCAAGTGCTACACCTATTCTGTGATGTCCCCAGAGTGGGCCCCTAACAGAAGGTGATGTAGGTCTATCTGTGCGGTTTGTCACTACCACGTGTCTAGCGTCCTCGCTAGTGAGGTTATCTTGGGGTTGCCCCCTTAACATAGGGAGGTTCCATTTACTAAAAGTCTGAGATTTTGGTGCAATGGTTACTAACTTGGTATCAGAGCCAGAGGTCTCGAGGTCAAGACTCACCGAGCATGGTGGGCTGTGATGTCCCCAAAGTGGGCCCCTAATGGAAGGTGATGTAGGTCTGTATGTGTAGTTTATCGCTACCATGTGTCTAGGCTCCTTGCCAGTGAGGTTATCCTGGGGTTTCCCCCTTAATGCAGGGAGGTTCCATACATCACATATTCAAAGGTCATACTCGCTCAAAAGGAGAGTACTTCCATAGGAAAACAACCACAAAGACCAAGGGCTGAAGAACACAATTGCATATCACACTACCAAGTATCAACACACAGAGGTCACATATACTAGAGAAGAGGGTTAAGTCACTAGTATATCTAATGACTTTAGATGAGGTCATTACAATTCCTAAGTATGACCTTGATACAATGACATTTGAACAAATGAAATTTTGCAAAAGTTGTTGAGTAGAAAGACCAAGAATTTTTTTTTATGGAGAGAGTACAAGAAAAAATAGGCATTTCATGACATAAATGATACTTTTGTAGATGTATTTTAGATTCATAATTTAAATGAGTACGCACCTATTTTAGAATAATTAGTTCATATTATTGATAAAGTCAACAATGAGGATATTGAGACCAATGAGAAATTGATGAAATGGTTTGAGAAGAAGTTTGAGTACAAAGTATTGGAGAAAGTTTCAATAGAAATTATAATCAAATAGGTTGAACTTTCAAATCTTATAAATATTTTAGAAGGAATTTCGCAGAATATTTATTCTTTGTATAAAAAGCTTTGTGATGTTTATTTTTTCACCATAGAGAATCAATAATAAATTTTTAAAATGCAAGTAGATTTGAAGGCATTTGGGTATTCTTTAAGCATGGAGACAAGTTCAAGCTCTATTCAATTCAGAAAATTGACTTTTTCTCAAGGAAGGTTAGCCAATTTTGTAGCTAAAAATTGCAACATTAGAACCAAATTGATATCTATTCAAACCATGTTGCTACCTCATTTCGAGGTAATAAAGAAGGAATTATCAATTGTAAATTTTTTAGTTAAGAGAGATCCACATCTCTCTATTGTAGATAGCCTAGTGGATCTAGTAGCTCAGCTAGAAATTAAGATTCAAGTTATAGAATCTATTAGATCGAGTTGCAATCATGCATTAGAGGTGATTTTATATCTTCATAAATTATTTTCAGATAATTACAATTTGACCCCTACAACCCAAAAGCAATGTGTCAAAAATAAGGGGGAATAATAATCATGACACATGTTACAAAGTATTAGAGGGGGTGATTGTTGATCTCTAAGCCATGTTGCCTATTAGTGTCCAACACTTAGTCATTTTATAGGTAGAGTTGGTTGGTCATCACTGTGATCGAGCCACCCAATGAAGGATGAGAATTTATGGACTTGATTTTATTCAATACAAGTTGAGCAAGTCTAAGGTTGCCAAGCACCCCAGTGTAGATTGAGTCATAGTATATGGAAAGTAAAGATAGAGAACACCAAGAAAAGTAAAGACAATATATGCCTAGCAAGTCAGTTATTGTCGAGCATACATAAGCTATGGGATAACATGAATATCAATTATGATGAGCATCAAGATAGACAAATGCTGAGTAAACTAGTTTTGACATATGTATTTGTGATGGCACAAACACTTACTTAAATAATTTTGGGATGAATTCTATGTGAGATTTTTAGATTGTGGAGACATCCAAGGAGGTAATAATGTATTTTGTCAAAGGACATCAATCCCTAGGAAGGTAACTTAAACAATCAAAAAAATATAAGGTCTAAGCAAAAAAGGGAGAAGTCTGGATAGTTGATCATGATGTATAACCTTCTTTAGTTATCTATTTACAAAGGATTCAAGCCCTAAATCATAAGGATAATCATGTGTGTGTAGGAAGGTTAAGGAGAGAGCGAAGAAAGGCTATATTTGATGATCATAAGTATAGGTTAGACAAAGAAAATTAGCACTGAAGGGTAGAACAAAGTATATCATAATAGGAGAAAAAACTAGTCAAGGAAGGGGAAGATCAATAATCTAGCATAAATTACTAACTAAAGGATTAGGCACTGAAACATTCTAACAAGTGGATTAGGGTAAATCTCTTAATAGAGTGGTTTTAACAAACCTATTCAAATATCCTAACAAAGTTCTTAGTTAGTTGTAATTTTAAATCCTTTAATCAAGGTAGAATGAATAAGTCTTGTAAGCTCTTAACAAGGCTGACCTTTCATAGGGTAGATCACTAGAAGTGATCAAACATTGTAGCCTTAATATTCACTTTTTATTGCTATAGTAGTGAAGATTTATGTGTGCCATCCCCACCCTAGTTTTACCTTCACCTTGGAGGGTTTTTGGGTATCCAAATATTTTGTGTCATGTGTTTATATTTATTTTCATGTTGATGGATGTGATGTATACTTAGATCTATTTCAGTTTTATAGTTTATGATTATATGGTAGATTATCTAGATATGAGATGGGAAAATGGTGAATGTACTTGTTTTATTTCAAGGAGTTAAAAGTTTTGTAGATCCTAATTCACTCCCCCTCTTAGTATCTTACTTCCCATTGATAATTCCAACATATAAAAAATTCAACACAATATGACCAGACAATGAATTTACAAATAAGACTATTAGGTCCACTTGGTTAAGAGATTTTCTACTACAATTGTTAGAGAGTAAAAGTTCAAAATGATCTTTTAGATTTAGCACTACCTTTGTTGTTCAAATCTTTATGTCACTTAATCTATTTTCTCTATTTATCCTCTTTCTTCCTTTTGATCTCTTCTATCTGATCTACTCACTCACACATCAACTTAGCATTTCCCTTGTTTAGTCTTCACAATGTATTTCTGCTTGGTTATCTTTTGGGCTATCACTTTCATATAGAACTTGATCAACAAGAATGAACATGGTGTTCATTCCTTAAATATAAAATTTTTCACCTTGATCTATAATATTATACGTTTTTCCACTTATCCATAGTTGTTAGATCTTCATCAAGCTCATATTCATTGAATCTAGATGTTCAGGTAACATACTTCCATCTTGAACTTTGTGCTCAAATTCAAATTGTCAAATCTCCTTCATCTTATCTTGTCAAATATTTTCCAAACTATTCTTCTTTTTAATGTCTGGTTAACATTACATCTTTCTTGGTAAACACTGGACTTGATTAATGATATAATTTCTTAGTTAACATTACATGTCTTTCACTTCTTCATCAGGTGCTTAGTGACAACTATAGTAGCTTGATTAATACCATGGTTCTTAATTTATCAACCAAACTATATTTCTTATACATGATCTCAACACTTAATCAAATCATATAAAACAATCAAACCAACATTATACTTTTAGAATCTAAGTCATTCAAGTTCCCATTGAACACCATGCACTTATCAACACTTACATCATCATTATAGTTTCTTCAAATCCTCTTCATCAATCAAATGATATGGCACTCTACTTAATTAGCATAATGTCTAACCAATTAAGCCTTGGAATCAATGACAACATAAAAAATGATATGACTCTTTCACATAAATTAACAATATTATCATTTGGGGCTAAAAATAATACCCCCTGGAATTGATAGAAATACATAAGACATTTCATTACATAACATTATATTATGAAACAATAAACCATCATATACCAACACATCTTTAGCTCTCTAACTTCATTCATGTTCTCTACACCAATTTCTTCTACTAGGTCTACAACATTATATGCCCCCCCTTAGGATATATTTTTATGTTCAGAAAAATCTTCAAGATCATTGATCTCCCCCTTTGGGTGTACTATCTTTGACTCATTTTCTTCTACATTTGATCCTTGATCTACTTCTTCTTATGATTCTCCCCCCCTTTGACAACAAAGCCAAAGGAAACTATAAGCTTCAATGAGAAGCTTATAAAACCTTGTAGTTATACCTTTTACCTTAAATGTACTAATTACATCTATATCATTACAATCATTTTCACAACTTTAGGAAACAATCTGTAAAGAGTGAAATTGATGTAGGAGCATCTTGGGTATAAGAGCAATCTTGCATCACCCAAAAATATTTTATTTTCTGTCTTTTATATTTTAATAAGCACCAGTAGCTAGGATGGTTACTATTTATGAGAACTTGCTATTTTTAGTAAGTTTTTATATGAGCTTAGAATGTTCTCATTTTCTAAATGAAGTTTCATTATAGAGTTATAAGCATGCATAACAATTTCATTGCTCTAGCTTAAGTATCAGAGAAGTTATTGCAGATTTTAGGTGGAAATATTTGCAAAAAAATCTTCAGGCTCACTATTGGAGGCATTAGAGTACCCAGATGAGGTCTGAAAAACTCAATGGAAGGGTGCTTGCACAATTTTCACCCTCTAGATCAAGAGCTGGCATTTCCAAAAAGTGGTTATAATAGCTAATCAGAGCAATAGTTCATGAATTATGGCCATTCAAAGTTGGGCTACCCAAAATATCTAAAATAATTGTCAAAGATGTATTTGGCTGATTCTATATGTATTCTTAGGGTCTATCAGCCCTAGGTATTAAGTTTCAATGTCTAGAACCTTCTCCGGCAACATAAAATTGCATATTTAAGAAAGGCCCGAACATTGTCTAAGATAACTCTAAGTGGTAGTTTGTAGCTTAGTCTTGTAGATTACTATAATGAAGGCACCCATGTGGGTTAGCAATTTGTACTTATGAAATCTATAATTCCCACTAGTACATTTGACCCCATTTTTAGACCAAAATTTTCGACCATCTATTAAAATATTTTAGATTGGTCATAAAATGGAAGGAAAAATGTTTTTTTTAAAAAAATCCATGCTTGTGTTGGTCAAAATTTTGACCAATACGAGCTTAACTTGTTAAAATTAAAAAGGTTTTTGGCCTATTTCATTATTATTTTTAACACATGCATGCAGGAGCTATAATTATTGTCGAGAGAGTCAAGGGTTTTCCCAATAGTCAATTGATGAAAGAGAAGAGCACTAGGGTGGGAGATCAACATGGAAGGTTGGATGGTGAAATTGCCTACACTAGTATAGGAAACGAAAGAAGGATCGATGCCTTTGGTGATGTAGTAGTCAATCCAGTCTTTGTCATCAAACATAGAAACCCACTCGTAGCTCTTGTCAAGATAATTTTTGACCTTTGGGACCATCTATTGCCATGCCTCTAGTAGCACATGCCATTTTCTCATGTTATCCCAAGACATGGAGACACTGCACTCGTCACTCGAATGAGTCAACCTTATCACCACACCCTTCTCAATCAGATGCATGTACTTTGTGAACAATTGCCCATCCATGTAAATCACCATGGCTTGTAGAGGATTGTAAACAATCTCTCTATCCTTGTTAGTTAGAACACCTTTTTTTAACGAATATGTGATGGTCAGACATGTATAGACTGAAGCACTAAGGAAAACTAGGGCAAATGCCAAGGTAGTCCCATGACAAGCTATTTCTTACTTGAAGTTGTGTGTGCTACCATCTATTGTCTAGCCTCTATTTATAGTGAGCTTGGCACAGAAGAATTGGTAGGAGAAGAGGTGGGAATCAAGAAAGAGGCGAGTAATCTAGGTACTTATCACATTTTTCTACCATTTTTTGCTCCTCCATCTTTTTCTTTTGTTTCTTTCATCTAACTTTTGTATTTCACAATTACATTTACTGCATGATCTTTGAATATTTGTAGGGCTTTGGCTTGCTTCATACCACATTATGCGATTGAGGATTTCTTAGGAACAAGGAATTGTGTGCCTATATTTTTATTTTGCATTCATTCTCATTTGTCATTTTCCCTTTGCTGAATATGCTTCTATTTTAGTAATATGCAATGTTTTATTCATTTTGTATTTCCTGTGTGTTTATTTAAAATATGAATTGGGTATGCTTTGATCTTCCTTGTTATCACTGTTCTTGATTTTTTTAATAGTGATATCCACATTTTTGACATTAGGGTTTTGGTTTTTCGCACCCATAACAAAGCCTTTGTTGCTTTTGTGACTTTCTGAGTGATAATTCTGAATTCTTGTCTTCTACTCCTTTGGTTGCACAATCCTCTATTTGGTGCTAGAGTGAACATGAATTTGGTCTCCCAATATTATTTTGAAAAAAAACCCTTCTTTCTTGAGAAATATATATACTAACCTAGACACAATTAAATTTTTTGGCTTCTTTATTCTCACTTTCAATTGCATACATGGTTGGATATGGAATGTTAAACCTACAAAGAGGTGCTTCAATAGAAATATATAAACATAACCTAGGTATTTATATGCCTAAAAACAAGCTTTGAAAATGATTTTAGTGTACCTTTTCCTAGCCTTTCCGTCCTGCATGCCCATCTAGAAATTTGGAAAATAGTATGCTAGAGAAGCAAGGACTACCCATCCAAATGAAGGGGGTAAATCGACTGCCATTCCGCCTCCTGTATGAAATCCAAAGGCATTTTCTTTTTTTAAAATAGCATGCCAATATTTTGTAAAAGATAAGGTTCATTATTATCACAAGAACTCAATAAAAACTTGTATGGATGATGTGTAGAAATCCCATTTTATTGAACACCATGCAATGGGAACTTCATGGGTGCCTTTGTGCCTTGAGGCACTTCATGTTGCCATTTGTGGAAGAGTACATCTACAATTTTTCCACTAGATGAGAAAGGACAATATCATCACATCTTTTTTCTCAACCTAAGCATCCACACATAATCAAATTGAGAAGCTTAATAAAGATTCTATGTGGTAACCAAGCTTCAGCAATGCAACTATTTTAAGAGTGAATCTATTATGAGTAGATGATTTGAGGGTGTTTCTTGAGATTTTCTAGCCTCTTGTGACTTCAAGAAATCTAAAAAACAAATCAGCTGAATAATAGGAAATTCAAAACGAATACTCACCAGAAAATCAAAGGGTGGGTAGTTTCTTACACTGTTGCATAGGTACATGAGGTTCAATAATAAAGAGTTTGGTAAAATTCATAAATAAATAAAAATGTTTTCCATATAAATAAAAATATTGTCTCACTACTCTGTAGGTACAAATCATAACTACTAGTAGTGCGTTGGCTTGATGGCAACTACAGCTCAGTTGAAACAAGTTATAACTGCAAGACAATTATAAGGCTTATTATCAAGTCGATAAATCCCTAGCTTTTATGGTTTATTTTTTGTTCTTTTTTTCCTAAAGATTGAAGTTGTGAAGGCTATGCTTTTTTACATCGAGGGAGATAGACACATCAGAAATAAGGTAATAAATTACAGATGTTATTATGGAAATAAATCAATAGAGTTTTATATAAGAGACATTGCTCATTATATAATTAGTTGGTCATCATCTACCACCAAATGAAATCAGTAGCAAGGATTAAAACTATTCCTTATCCCTATAACATTGATTCAGAGGAACTGTTGTAGGCCTCAAATACATCAATAAACACCAATCATTACTTGTAGGATGATGATGATGAATCTGAAGTGCCTACGAATGTTTTAAAATAAAATGCCCATTGTCAAAGCAATATAGAAAAAAAAAATTTGTTTGCAGGATAATGATGAGCCTGACTTGGGATATTTTAAAATTAGTTACCCATACTCAGCATTGAGCAATATCTATTCCTAAAGGTGATATTTTGATAATCAAACTCCTAGGTTCTTTCAAAGATTTTTTATTTTGAAATCAACTCATCTAAAAGTTCATGACTTAGGTCCACCCCTATACAAATATTTTTGGACAAATATAAAGCTGTAAGACCCCAACTCATTAAGGATTGGTGCAACCTTTAACTCCCAATATATCTAGATTATAGGGGTTTGAATGAGGTAATATGACCATATCATTTATGGATTTCTCTCTCCCTCAAACTACTCTAAAAAAAATCTAACTCATTCTAGAAGTCGATTTTAGATTGATTCATTCAATCTCTCTACTCTTGTCTTGCTTGTCAAAGAAACATTTGAAATTATTGTACTGATATGCTTGATTATTCCCCTTTTTAATTCTTTCAACTTTCTTCCCTTACTTGCAATGGATCACCTCCTTATTGTTATAACCAAATCAACTCCTTTTCTTGTTCTAGCATCAAACCGCTCGATTGACTATCTTCCCTTGGTCATCATCCATAGTTTCTTTCTCAATTATGGTGCTTGGTTCCCATGAGTTATCTATAAGTTGTGATTATTGACTCTTCACAAGGCAATCATAATGCTTAGTAAATCCTATAACTTTCTTTTTAATCTTGATGCAAGTTAGGAACTCAACAATCACACCAAGTCAAGCATCTATTTGAAGCTGAAAACATCACTAGGATTTAGTTTGTAAGAGCACTATTAAATTTGAATCAAAGAATCCCAATGCCATGTTAAAATTGTGTCTTCCCTATTCACCCACTCTGACTAATTAATTGTCTCATAGCCAGCTATCAACTATATGAAAACTTCACTCTCATTCAAGCTTAGATTTTTCATCATCCACAAATATTTATGGGAATGAAATTGATTAGGAGACACTATTATTTTATTAGCAACTACTATGACTTTAGCAAGCTACCCATATTTTCCTACCTACATCTTCGAATTCCTAAAAGATAAAATATGAGGAACTATAAAAGACATACTGAGGAATTTTTATCAACTTGAAAACTACTGACCTTGGGGTTCAACAGTCCATGTAAATACCTATGAATAGGAGCCCACTCTATGCAATCACTGAAAAGTGGCAGCCTATGAAGAAAATTCAATAGAAAAATACCATCTCTTCTTCTCTTTCAAAGGGAAGACCCACGCATATGACAAGTCTCTTGAGGAACTAGAAGCAACCTATTGTGTTAAAGAAATCTACTTGTCAAAATATCTCTTTGACCCTATCCTTTTAAGTACCAAATGGATGATTCCCACAAGAGTCCTTCCATAGTCCATTTCAAGGTGAAAAATAGAAGAAAGCTAATAGAGCATTACACCTAAAACATGGACATCAACATGATTTTATGTTTGGGATAGTTAATAGGGGGAGATATTTTATGCGTTACACATTCATATGCTCAATGAAGGGAAAAATATTACTACATAAACCATCCAATCATCTCCTATTATTTCTAGATTTCATGAAGGAGAGACAATGAAATGAAGGAGACTAAAGAATATAGACATTTGAGTGTATAGAAATCTCCATCACTTGAAAGAATAAAAGAGTTTACAAGATCTTTTATTGGGACATTTGATAGTATGAGCAATAAAAAAATTGATATAAAAAATGCTAAAATATTTTGTGCAGAAAAGTTCAATTTGGAATATATAAAAATTAAATTGAAGTATCTATATTATTATTGTAATTCTTTGATTTATGCAATAGTTTATGCTTGATTTACAAATAAAGAGACTTCAAAAATATAAAGATAATTTTTCATCCAAATATTTTCCTAGATTAAGTGTTAGGAATATGCAAACTTCAATTGATTGACAAGTCAAGTGGCTAAAGTATTTCTAAGGTGGTAGGGGAAATATCTAGTCCTAACCCAAATGTACAAAAATAGGGACTTAAATATATCAAAAGAAGATTCCAATCAATCCATGGAAAATTTTTTGGCCCATAAGACCCCCAGCTCCCTATTGCATAAAATTAGTTCCCCAAGCCCTTCCATAAGACCCTACTCTTAATATTAGTTGGAAGTAATAAAGTCACAATGATCTCATTCTAATTTGGTTAGGACTTTGACTTTTAAAGTTAAAGTTCTAAACTGTACAATTTTTTATGCACCCAATTATTAATAGTGGTGTTGAAAAGAATGAACTATAGCTTAGTCTATATTATAACTACTAATATGCTTCATTTTCAAACAAATGAAAAATAGATTCAACATTCAATGTTCTCATGATAAAAGACAAAAATATATGATATAATAAAACTCACCTATAGATAAATAACTTCACAAAATGACTCATAATAGTAATTCAAAACTTTGTAATAGAATTTCTAACTATTAACTAATCTAAGACTAAAGTTGGCATGGCTTACAACATTGACCTAATTCAAATATTATAACAACTAGTAGCGTTCAATTTCAAACAAATGTATAACAACTTCAACATTCAATTTGCTCTCGTGATTAAAAAAAACAAATAGATATGATGGTATAAAACTCACTTGTAGGTAAATACCTTAAAAAAATACTCTTATTTTATTCTCTACTTCCAAACTTTGAAATGGATATTTTCATTGCCAGAATCTAGAACTGCAGTTGGCATGTCTTACAATAAATTTTAAAACCAAAATTGAGTAAGAAGTCTATTATCAATTTAAATTTTAAAACCATCAATTTAAAGTCTCCCACTAATTCTAACTACCTCTTCCATGCATAGCAGCTTCAACATTCAATGTTCTCGTGATAAGGAGCAAATGAATGTGATCTAATATAAAATAAATCTACAAGTAAATACTTCCACAAAGTGAGTGGCAATCATATTTAATAGTTAAAATAATTTACATATAGAATCTACTTTATTATTATTATTATTTTTTGATAAGTCTATTACTTTTATTTTTCTGTTGATTTCTAAGACTTACTAAACTTTTTCACAGGGCGATATGGATGCACCATCTCACATACCTTTAGCGGAGGTAAACATTAATTATTGTAAATTTTAATGTTAATATAAAAAAAATGTCTTATTATTATTTTCTTTTCTTTATGGATTTGGAATTATTTTGCTGAAATTTTACTAATATTTGATGTAACAAATGATAGGAATAAGCTAGAATGATAGTTGATCAAATGGGATATGAAATATGGGCATCATTTCTACATGACATTTCCCTTAGTGCTGACCCTATTTTCATGGCCAAGCAACTCAAACAAAGATACACTAATGAAATTCTTAACATTATCATCAAGAGTGACACAAGCAAGGAGAAAGAGGCACTGAGAAAAGAATTGGACCGTAGGGTCCAATCTTTGAAGGTAAGCAATAATTCAACTAAAGCAATAATAGAAGTTCAATAGATGTTAACATTTTATACTATCTTATGGATCATGATCTCTAATTTTATGTGTTATTGTATAGAAACATGTGATAGTTGTGACATCACATGGTGAACATGGTGAGGGTTGTAGCACACAACCTTCATCTAAGTAACTCTTTCTTCGTTTGCTTTCATCAACATTATAACACTTAACTTTTTTTTTGTGGATGCTTCTAGCTAGTATCCCATTTGAACTTTATCCATTGAAAATATCTTTGCTAATAATATTGTATTCTTCAGCTCATGACAAAGTGCGGACGCCTCCTTCGGTCAGCTGTCCAGTATTTCCTTGTGCATTGTCGGCAACAAGGTCCATGCAAACATCCTTGTCTATGCCCACTATAATTGGTAAAACCTTGTTTTGCTATATTTTGTAATGTGCTAATCATGTATTTTTTTTTGTTAGGTGGATTTTGTACTCATGTACCTATCATATGTATCCAAATTGTCATTATTGAGATACAAGATATTGTAATGAGGATGGGTATAATGATTTCTGGAAATAAAGTTATTTCTTTTATTTTTATTAATGGCTAAGATTACACTATTTAATCAATATTAGCACTTATTCACCACTATTGCTAAATAGGTTCACTGATGTTCATCTGAAATTCTGGGATGAGGGAATGTAGTGATACAACATACAAAAGGTTTTCCAAATTCTGACGAGCTAAATTATTGTAAACAAATTAAAAGCTAGGGGCAAAAATGTCAATGCAGGTAAAATGCTAGTTAGAATGTGTTTTTCACATGCTATTTTAGCTACAAAACCATGCATTTTATCTATTAAGATGTCATTTTAGCTACAAAACCATGTCATTCAATTCCACTTTAAGGGTCATTAGATGTCAATGAAGTAAAATTTTTTAAATCTTCAAAATCTTCATGAGAATGGTACTAAAAGAATAGTATGGTCTGTAAATATTTTTTCTAATTCATTAGCAGATGTAACTAGTGATAAAAGTTATGCCAAATAGATCTTACTACAGTCCTATTTTGTGCACTAATAGATATACCTTCAGTTGAGAGAGCAATAGAGAGCAATACTATTGAAGCTAATCCATTTCCTAGAGTAGTCCGTGTGATTAGTACTAGTTCATATGCAGGGACATTGTTGCTGAACAAGAAAACTATGTTTTCGTTAAAAGAACAAAAGCTTCCAGGTGCCTTAAAATTGTTATTATTTAAAGTGTAAATTTAGTTTACTTTTAGATTACTCATTTTGGACTGATAATCCCTTTATGTTTTTGAAGGTAATAATGCTTTCTTTGATCATCTTTTTGATATGACATTGAGACTATTTGGACCCATCATACGTAAAAGGTATGTAGCTTCATATCATTGCTACATAACTTTTCTTTTCTTCCATTTATTGCACTATATTAAAGTTATTGATCTAACAATATAATTTGTTTAAAAAAGGTGGAATTTACAAGTTGTGGAATTAAAAATTAACTATTTACATCTTTTGAGGAGAAATTTGGAAAAAACATTTTTGAGACTAGCCTACTTCTCAAAAGAGCATCAAAGCATATAAAGAATGTGAGGGATCAATATAGAAGGGGTCTTAAGGAGAACCCAAAGTATGATTGTCCTCCTACGATTCCACTAATGGAGTGGAATGAAATAATAGAAGAAGCAAAGGAGAACATGCTATGTGAAAAAAGAGTAAATGAAGTAGCACAAGGCAAAAAAATGTATGTCATGATAGTAATTAAGTACATTGTAATCATGTACCAATTAGTGATATTTGTAAATATATAATCTAAGATGTTTTGAAATTGTTCATAGATTGTAGGACACATCCATGGCTACAAAAGCGAGACTACAAAAGGTTGGCCAACAGAAACTTGGCTCTGGTGGCTATATCAATCTGCAGTCTCGACTTGTAAGTAGGAGCAATGAAATTTCATAATTAATTTTTCATAAAATATTGCAAACAATTTTGTTTAATGAAACCATACATGGAAAATTGATGATATTAAGCAAAAAATATAGGGCACAAAATTCAATGTGAAACTCATAGATGAAGATAGAAAAATTGCCTTGAAGGAAGGCTATAAAATCATGGTTGCACACCTATGCAAAGAATCTAAAAGCCTTGGCCAAGAACCCAATGCACCAAATGATATCTCATAGGTAAATTGGTCAAATGAAAAGTAAATGAAATTGAATAGTTGAGAAAATTCTTTTTTGGTGTTAGTTTTGAACGCAAATTGACTACATAACAATGTGCATAACATTATACTGCAGCCTTCATATCCTATCATAGAACTTGCTCGTAACAAAGGCCATGATGTGCATTATAGTGTTGGAAGTATTAATTTTCTTTTGGAAATTAATTATACAATTATAATACAATCTAACATCTTCAATTGCAATTTGATGTGTATCCTTTTTTTGAATATTTTAGAGCATGTTGAACATCATGGTGAAGGAGTGGACTATGTTCTAAGTGTTCAACATGTTGACATGGCGGGAGATCAAAATGTTAATGTACATGATGTGGAATTTTCAAGTAAGAAAAATGCATGTTATGTTGTACTAGTACTTAATTACAGACTTGTAACAATTAAAAAAAGAAATAGAGTATGCCAATTTATCCCATTTTCTTGTTCTTGCAACAGAGCCCCCTTTAGTGCAGCAACCTCCTGCTCCTCCAAAGAGAAGGAGCCATCGTAATTTGACATTACATGTACCAAAAAAGGAGGAGAATGAGGAAGATATGGATGCTCCTATGAGCATTTTTCTTAAGAGAGCTAAGAAAAACAAAAAGAAGAAATGATGTTTTAAAAATGCTCTTTGATAAATCTTGTTGGATAATGAAAGAACTTTGTTTTAAGTAATTATCTATGAATGATGCATATTAATATTGAGTTTTATTTTATATTAATGACTATTGTTATGTGTTAATGAAGTCTTGATTAGTATTGTGCATTAATGAATTTTATATCATATTAATGAATGTTATGTGATTGTATTGATTGCATGTTATAGTTCATAAATGGATGAATAAATGAATGAAGTATGTAATTAGATGATAATGGGTAATTTAGATTAATATTAGGGGGAGGGGGGTGAGGCCAGATGAGCTTCCACCTTCACATGGTTGGCCTTGTTAAGTAGAGAATATTATAGTATTCTTGAAACCAAGTGAGGCTCAAACTAACATACCAAGGAATCACAAAACCCAAATCCATCTACCTCTCATCTTCTCATCCCAATAAGTCATCTTTTCTACCACTTTTATTTGTAAGGGTCTAAAGCCTAATCAATTCATCATCCCTAAAATCATAACACTCCAAAGAAAATAATGATGTCAATAGTCCATACCATTAAAAATTATTTATTTTTAAATATAAGTAATTTATTTTAACATGAATAGGCATACTTATGCTATATGGAAGCATTGTGCATACAACCAACTTTTTCAATTGCTTGGTTAAATTTGGCTGGCTTGTTTATGGAAGTAGGAGATTATATGAAAGCCCTTGCATATTATAAAGTTAGCTATTATTCTATGTGTAGTATATTTCACACATCACTTGGGGTTTATCCACGATGGAGCAGATGTTCTTAATGAACAAGATGTGCAACAAGGTTGAGTTTAGTGACAGAGAGTTGGTGGATATGGTATGTTTTGTATTGTAGGAAATCTGGCAAGAGTTTATTATGAACAAGGTGAACTAGACTTGGCAATAATGCATTACAAGCAAGCTATAATGCGGGACATGCCATTCTTCAAGACCTACAACAATTTGGTGAGTACTACACTGACTATAAGATATTTTCTCTGATGAAGATTGTCAGTCTATGATGCAAGTTAATCAATGAGGAGCTCTTAAACCATATTATGCGATCAAAAAATATGAAGTGCCTCACACCCTTGTAAGTATTTCAATATTCTTAGCTTCTTTGAGGCATTCTATAAAACAATTCACATGCCTTAACTATGATTTGACATTTTGCATGCATCCTGCACTCTCTCATCCAGCTAATGATAGGTTACAGAGAGTGATCTGAAATGATGATGCTAAAAAACATGCACAATCAAATCCAAAATGAACTTGCATTCCAAATGGATTGTGGAAATCTGATATTGTTAATTTTGCATGCATGTCCACCAGGATAATCACAACTTAAACATATATTAATATATATGTTTAAGTTGTGATTATCCTGGTGGACATGCATGCAAAATTAACAATATCAGATTTCCACAATCCATTTGGAATGCAAGTTCATTTTGGATTTGATTGTGCATGTTTTTTAGCATCATCATTTTAGATCACTCTTTGTAATCCATCATCACTATGAGAGAGTGCAGGATGCATGCAAAATATCAAATCATAGGCAAGGCATGTGAACTGTTTTATAGAATGCCTCAAAAAAAAATTGACGAAGCATTGTTCAAAATTTTGACCAATGCTTGGTAGTTTTCTACCAAGCATTGGTCAAAATTTTGACCAATGCCTGAGTTTTCTACCAAGCATTGGTCAAAATTCAACCAATGCTTGGTAGAAAACTACCAGGCATTGGTTAAAATTTTGACCAATGCTTGAGTTTTCTACCAAGCATTGGTTGAAATTTTGACCAATGACTGGTAGAAATTACACTAGGGCTTTTGAAATATTTCAACCAATGGATTGGTCTAAATTTTGACCAACTAGTGAGTTGGTTGAAATTTCAATGATAAAATTTTTAACGAACTGGTTGGTCAACATTTTGACCAACCTGGGTTGAAATTTTGACCAATATTCGTCAAAAAATGAGGTCAAATGTACTAGTGTCTACATTTGTTGCACAAATAAGAAGTCCATATTTTGTTTTCACATTTTCTATGGTGTCTTTGTTTCTATTACAAATTTATGGTTTTAAGAGGAGCACCCTTCACCAAAACTCTTACATCAACTCCATAAAATTCTAATCATCCATGAATTTATGCAACATGCATCACATTAGTTTTCGATGACTAATTAGGGAAGTACTATACATATTGTACATATTGGAATTTTGGATATTATTCACCAATTGGCTATTATTTATTCACCACTTTATGGCCAACATGTTGTAACTAATTTTAACACTAAAGTGACAAAAATTATGGATTGTTTAATTATGTGTGATGGATAATTTTTTTCTTACGAGGGTATTGAGCTGTAAGGGATTAAAGATTGTAATTAGGTTGTAATCACTAGATCATAATAATATTGGACTTGTTATTTAGTGGATGCAACCCAAGAATTGGGTGAACCATGTTAAATCTTGGTGTCTTGTGTTCTCTTCTATGTGATCTATTATTTTTTTGATATGGTTATAGTTGCATGTAATTGTTATTTCTATCCATGGTTAATCCTAACAAGTGGTATCAGAGAAATGTTTATTTTTCTAGTTATCCTCTATAGGAAAGTCTCATGGTTGAGTGAGAGCAATGGAAGACAAGGGTAAGCTGAGGGTTGACAAGTTTAATGGGTAGAACTTTCAGTTATGGAAGATGCAAATGGATGACTATCTTTATTAGAAGGATTTATGGAAGCCGTTGGAAGGAAAAAATAAGAACCAAGGAATTATGACAAATGAGGACTGGGAGATTTTAGATATAAAGGCACTTGGAAGCATTTGATTATGCTTGGTACCATCAGTGACATTTAATATTACAAATGCAAAGATGATAGAAGATTTGATGGAAACCCTAGCAAAATCGTATGAAAAGACCTTTGCTTCAAATAAGGTATTTCTCACGAAGCATTTATTTAATATGAAAATGGCAGAAGGTGGATCTATTGCAGATCATTTAAATGAGTTTAATACTATTACTAGTCAGTTATCTTTTGTGGGTATTAATTTTGATGAAGAAATCTCTTGGAATGACTTGGTAATGGCTGTGAGTAATTCTATCTTTGAATCTAATACCCAAAAATATGATGATGTGATTGGTGTTATTTATAGTGAGGAAAATCGTAGGAAAACCATAGGTGGATGTACATCAGCAAGTGCTTTGAATGCACAAAGAAGAGGCAAAATGATTGAGAGAAGAAATAATTTTAGAAATCATGAGAAATCAAGAGGAAAGTCAAAGGGGAAAATATCTCAATTGAGAGGACCAAATGACTGCTAGTACTATGGGAAATAAGGGCATAAGAAGAAATATTGTTGGATTCAAAAGAAAAATGAAGGAGATAAACCAAAAGGGAACAAGGAGACACATGTGGTAAGTACCAAATCCAAAGAGGATGCTTTGCTTTTGTCTTTAGAAAGTGTTGATAATTCATGGGTTTTAGTTTCTAGTGCTTCATTTCATGCTACACCTCATAGAGGTTATTTCATTGATTATGTCCAAGGGTATTTTGTTGCTACCACATGTCTAGGCTCCTTGCTAGTGAAGCTATCCTAGGGTTTCCCCCTTAATGCGGGGAGGTTCCATACATCACATATTCAAAGGTCATACTCACTCAAAAGGAGAGTACTTCCATAGGAAAACAACCACAAAGACCAATTGCTGAAGGAACACAATTGCATATCACACTACCAAGTATCAACACACAGAGGTCACATATACTAGAGAAGAGGGTTAAGTCACTAGAAAATCTAATGACTTTAGATGAGTTCATTACAATTCCTAAGTATGACCTTGATACAATGACATTTGAACAAATGAAATTTTGCAAAAGTTGTTGAGTAGAAAGACCAAGGAATTTTTTTTATGGAGAGAGTACAAGAAAAAAAAGGCATTTCATGACATAAATGATACTTTTGTAGATGTATTTGAGATTCATAATTTAAATGAGTAGGTACCTATTTTAGAATAATTAGTTCATATTATTGATAAAGTCAACAATGAGGATATTGAGACCAATCAGAAATTGATGAAATGGTTTGAGAAGAAGTTTGAGTACAAAGTATTGGAGAAAGTTTCAATAGAAATTATAATCAAATAGGTTGAACTTTCAAATCTTATAAATATTTTAGAAGGAATTTTGCAGAATATTTATTCTTTGTATAAAAAGCTTTATGATGTTTATTTGTTCACCATAGAGAATCAATAATAAATTTTTAAAATGCAAGTAGATTTGAAGGCATCTGGGTATTCTTTGAGCATGGAGACAAGTTCAAGTTCTATTCAATTCAGCAAATTGACTTTTTCTCAAGGAAGGTTAGCCAAGTTTGTAGCTAAAAATTGCAACATTAGAACCAAATTAATATCGATTCAAACCATGTTGCTACCTCATTTGGAGGTAATAAAGAAGGAATTGTCAATTGTAAATTTTTTAGTTAAGAGAGATCCACATCTCTCTGTTGTAGATAGTCTAGTGGATCTAGCAGCTCAACTAGAAATTAAGATTCAAGTTATAGAATCTAATAGATCTAGTTGCAATCATGCATTAGAGGTGATTTTATATCTTCATAAATCATTTTCAAATAATTACAATTTGACCCCTACAACCCAAAAGCAATGCGTTGAAAATAAGGGGGAATAATAATCATGACACATGTTACAAAGTATTAGAGGGGGTGATTGTTGATCTCTAAGCCATGTTGCCTATTAGTGTCCAACACTTAGTCATTTTATAGGTAGAGTTGGTTGGTCATCACTACGATCGAGCCACCCAATGAAGGATGAGAATTTATGGACTTGATTTTATTCAATACAAGTTGAGCAAGTCTAAGGTTGCCAAGCACCCCAGTGTAGATTGAGTCATAGTATCTGGAAAGTAAAGATAGAGAACACCAAGAAAAGTAAAGACAATATATGCCCAGCAAGTCAGTTATTGTCGAGCATACATAAGCTGTGGGATAACATGAATATCAATTATGATGAGCATCAAGATATACAAATGCTGAGTAAACTAGTTTTGACATATGTGTTTGTGATGGCACAAACACTTACTTAAATAATTTTGGGATGAATTCTATGTGAGATTTTTAGATTGTGGAGACATCCAAGGAGGTAATAATGTGTTTTGTCAAAGGACATCAATCCCTAGGAAGGTAGACTAAACAATCAAAAAAATATAAGGTCTAAGAAAAAAAGGGAGAAGTCTGGATAGTTGATCATGATGTATAACCTTCTTTAGTTATCTATTTACAAAGGATTCAAGCCCTAAATCATAAGGATAATCATGTGTGTGTAGGAAGGTTAAGGAGAGAGCGAAGAAAGGCTATATTTGATGATCATAAGTATAGGTTAGAAAAAGCAAATTAGCAATGAAGGGTAGAACAAAGTATATCATAATAGGAGAAAAAACTAGTCAAGGAAGGGGAAGATCAATAATCTAGCATAAATTACTAACTAAAGGATTAGGCACTGAAACATTCTAACAAGTGGATTAGGGTAAATCTCTTAATAGAGTGGTTTTAACAAACCTATTCAAATATCCTAACAAAGTTCTTAGTTAGTTGTAATTTTAAATCCTTTAATCAAGGTAGAATGAATAATTCTTGTAAGCTCTTAACAAGGCTGGCCTTTCATAGGGTAGATCACTAGAAGTGATCAAACATTGTAGCCTTAATATTCACTTTTTATTGCTATAGTAGTGAAGATTTATGTGTGCCATCCCCACCCTAGTTTTACCTTCACCTTGGAGGGTTTTTGGGTATCCAAATATTTTGTGTCATGTGTTTATATTTATTTTCATGTTGATGGCTGTGATGTATACTTAGATCTATTTCAGTTTTATAGTTTATGATTATATGGTAGATTATCTAGATATGAGATGGGAAAATGGTGAATGTACTTGTTTTATTTCAAGGAGTTACAAGTTTTGTAGATCCTAATTCACTCCCCCTCTTAGTATCTTACTTCTCATTGATAATTCCAACATATAAAAAATTCAACACAATATGACCAGACAATGAATTTACAAATAAGACTATTAGGTCCACTTGGTTAAGAGATTTTCTACTACAATTATTAGAGAGTAAAAGTTCAAAATGATCTTTTAGATTTAGTACTACCTTTGTTGTTCAAATCTTTATGTCACTTAATCTATTTTCTCTATTTATAATCTTTCTTCCTTTTGATCTCTTCTATCTGATCTACTCACTCACACATCAACTTAGCATTTCCCTTGTTTAGTCTTCACAATGTATTTCTGCTTGGTTATCTTTTGGGCTATCACTTTCATATAGAACTTGATCAACAAGAATGAACATGGTGTTCATTCCTTAAATATAAATTTTTTCACCTTGATCTATAATATTATAGGTTTTGCCACTTATCCATAGTTGTTAGATCTTCATCAAGCTCATATTCATTGAATCTAGATGTTCAGGTAACATACTTCCATCTTGAACTTTGTGCTCAAATTTAAATTGTCAAATCTCCTTCATCTTATCTTGTCAAATATTTTCCAAACTATTCTTCTTTTTAATGTTTGGGTAACATTACTTCTTTCTTGGTAAACACTGGACTTGATTAATGATATAATTTCTTAGTTAACATTACATTTTTTTCACTTCTTCTTTAGGTGCTCAGTGACAACTATAGTAGCTTGATTAATACCATGGTTCTTAATTTATCAACCAAACTATATTTCTTATGCATGATCTCAACACTTAATCAAATCATATAAAACAATCAAACCAACATTATAATTTTAGAATCTAAGTCATTCAAGTTCCCATTGAACACCATGCACTTATCAACACTTACATCATCATTATAGTTTCTTCAAATCCTCTTCATCAATCAAATGATATGGCACTCTACTTAATTAGCATAATGTCTAACCAATTAAGCCTTTGCATCAATGACAACATAAAAAATGATATGACTCTTTCACATACATTAAAAATATTATCATTTGGGGCTAAAAATAATACCCCCTGGAATTGATAGAAATACATAATACATTTCATTACATAACATTATATTATGAAACAATAAACCATCATATACCAACACATCTTTAGCTCTCTGAGTTCTTTCATGTTCTCTGCACCAATTTCTTCTACTAGGTCTACAACATTATATGCCCCCCCTTAGGATATATTTTTATGTTCAAAAACATCTTCAAGATCATTGATCTCCCCCTTTGGGTGTACTATCTTTGACTCATTTCCTTCTACATTTGATCCTTGATCTACTTCTTCTTATGATTCTCCCCCCCTTTGACAAAAAAAGCCAAAGGAAACTATAAGCTTCAATGAGAAGTTTATAAAACCTTTTAGTTATACCTTTTACCTTAAATGTACTAATTAATCTACTTCATTACAATCATTTCCACAACTTTAGGAAACAATCTATAAAGAGTGAAATTGATGCAGGAGCATCTTGGGTATAAGAGCAATCTTGCATCACCCAAAAATATTTTATTTTTAGTCTTTTATATTTTAATAAGCACTAGTAGCTAGGGTG
Source organism: Cupressus sempervirens (assembly GCA_028749045.1). Classification (NCBI taxonomy): domain Eukaryota; kingdom Viridiplantae; phylum Streptophyta; class Pinopsida; order Cupressales; family Cupressaceae; genus Cupressus; species Cupressus sempervirens. Next base: position 1,581,844 of record CM053787.1, read on the forward strand.
GTTACTATTTATGAGAAATTTCTATTTTTAGTAAGATTTTATATGAGCTTAGAATGTTCTCATTTTCTAAATGAAGTTTCATTATAGAGTTATAAGCATACATAACAATTTCATTGCTCTAGCTTAAGTATCAGAGAAGTTATTGCAGATTTTAGGTGGAAATATTTGCAGAAAAATCTTCAAGCTCACTGTTGGAGGCCTTAGAGTACCCAGATGAGGTCTGGAAAACTCAATGGAAGGGTGCTTGCACAATTTTCATCCTGTAGATCAAGAGCTAGCATTTCCAAAACGTGGTTATAATAGCTAATCAGAGCAATAGTTCATGAATTATGACCATTCAAAGTTGGGCTACCCAAAATATCTAAAATAATTGTCAAAGATGTATTTGGCTGATTCTATATGTATTGTTAGGGCCTGTCAGCCCTAGGTATTAAGTTTCAATGTCTAGAACCTTCTTAGGCAACATAAAATTGCATATTTAAGAAAGGCCCAAACATTGTCTAAGATAACTCTGAGTGGTAGTTTCTAGCTTAGTCTTGTAGATTACTATAATGAAGGCACCCATGTGGGTTAGCAATTTGTACTTATGAAATCTATAATTCCCACTAGTACATTTGACCCAATTTTTAGACCAAAATTTTGGACCATCTATTAAAATATTTTAGATTGGTCATAAAATGGAAGGAAAAATGTTCTTTTTTTAAAAATCCATGCCTGTGTTGGTCAAAATTTTGACCAACACAAGCTTATCATGTTAAAATTAAAAAGGTTTTTGGCCTATTTCATTATTTTGTTTAACACATGCATACATGAGTTGTAATCGTTGTCGAGAGATTCAAGGGTTTTCCCAATAGTCAATTGATGGAAGAGAAGAGCATTGGGGTGGGAGAGCAACATGGAAGGTTGGATGGTGAAATTGCCTACACTAGGATGGGAAACGAAAGAAGGATCGATGCCTTTGGTGATGTAGTAGTCAATCTAGTGTTTGTCATGAAACACAGAAACCCACTCGTAGCTCTTGTCAAGATAATTTTTGACTTTTGGGACCATCTATTGCCATGCCTCTAGTAGCACATGCCATTTTCTCATGTCATCCCAAGACATGGAGACACTGCACTTGTCACTCCAATGAGTCAACCTTATCACCACACCCTTCTCAATCAGATGCATGTACTTTGTGAACAATTGCCCATCCATGTAAATCACCATGGCTTGTAGAGCATTGTAAACAATCTCTCTATCCTTCTCAGTGAGAACATCTTTTTTTAATGAATATGTGATGGTCAGACATGTACAGACTGAAACACTAAGGAAAACTAGGGCAAATGCCAAGGTAGTCCCATGACAAGCTATTTCTTACTTGAAGTTGTGTGTGCTACCATCTATTGTCTATCCTCTATTTATAGTGAGCTTGGCACAGAAGAATTGGCAGGAGAAGAGGTGGGAATCAAGAAAGAGGCAAGTAATCTAGGTACTTATCACATTTTTCTGCCATTTTTTGCTCCTCCATCTTTTTCTTTTGTTTCTTTCATCTAATTTTTGTATATCACAATTATATTTATTGCATGATCTTTGCATATTTGTAGGGCTTTGGCTTGCTTCATACCACATTATGTGATTGAGGATTTATCAACAACAAGGTATTTTGTGCTCATATTTTTATTTTGCATTCATTCTCATTTGTCATTTTCCCTTTGCTGAATATGCTTCTGTTTTAGTAATATGCAATGTTTTATTCATTTTGTATTTCCTATGTGTTTATTTAAAAAATGAATTGGGTATGCTTTGATCTTCCTTGTTATCACTGTTCTTGATTTTTTAATAGTGATATCCACGTTTTCAACATTGGGGTTTTGGTTTTTCACACCCATAACAAAGCCTTTGTTGCTCTTGTGACTTTCTGAGTGATAATTTTGAATTCTTGTCTTCTGCTACTTTGGTTGCACAATCCTCTATTTGGTGCTAGAGTGAACATGAATTTGGTCTCCCAATATTATTTTGAAAAAAAAATCCCTTCTTTCTTAAGAAATATATATACTAACCTAGACACAATTAAATTTTTTGGCTTCTTTATTCTCACTTTCAATTGCATACATGGTTGGATATGGAATGTTATACCTACAAAGAGGGGCTTCAATAGAAATATATAGACATGACCTAGGTATTTATATGCCTAAAAACAAGCTTTGAAAATGATCTTAGTGTACCTTTTCCTGGCCTTTCCGACCTGCATGCCCATCTAGAAATTGGGAAAATAGTATGCTAGAGAAGTAAGGACTACCCATCCAAATGAAGGGGGTAAATCGACTACCATTCCACCTCCTGTATGAAATCCAAAGGCATTTTATTTTTTTAAAATAGCATGCCAATATTGTGTAAAAGATAAGGTTCATTGTTATCACAAGAACTCAATAAAAACTTGTATGGATGATGTGTAGAAATCCCATTTTATTGAACACCATGCAATGGGCACCTCATGGGTGCCTTTGTGCCTTGAGGCACTTCATGTTACCATTTGTGGAAGATTGCATCTACAAATTTTCCACTAGATGAGAAAGGAAAATATCATCACATCTTTTATCTCAACCTAAGCATCCACACATAATCAAATTGAGAAGCCTAATAAAGATTCTATGTGGTAACCAAGCTTCAGCAATGAAACTATTTTAAGAGTGGATCTATTATGAGTAGATGATTTGAGGGTGTTTCTTGAGATTTTCTAGCCTCTTGTGACTTCAAGAAATCTAAAAAACAAATCAGCTAAATAGTAGGAAATTCAAACTGAATACTCACCAGAAAATCAAAGGGTGGGTGGTTTCTTACACTGTTGCATAGGTACATGAGGTTCAATAATAAAGAGTTTGGTAAACTTCATAAATAAATAAAAATGTTGTCCATACTCACTACTCTGTAGGTACAAAACATAACTACTAGTAGTGCCTTGGCTTGATGGCAACTACAGATTAGTTGAAACAAGTTATAAGTACAAGACAATTCTAAAGCTTATTATCAAGTCGATAAATCCCTAGCTTTTATGGTTTGTTTTTTGTTCATTTTTTCCTAAAGATTGAAGTTGTGAAGGCTATGCTTGTTTACATCCAGAGAGACAGACACATCAGAAATAAGGTAATAAATTACAGATGTTATTATGGAAATAAATCAATAGAGTTTTATATAAGAGACATTGCTCATTATATAATTAGTTGGTCATCATCTACCACCAAATGAAATCAGCAGCAAGGATTAAAACTATTCCTTATCCCTATAACATAGATTCAGAGGAACTATTGTAGGCCTCAGATACATCAATAAACACCAATCATTACTTGTAGGATGATGATGAATATGAGGTGCCTACAAATGTTTTAAAATCAAATGCCCATTGTCAAAGAAATATAGACAAAAAAAAATTGTTTGCAGGATAATGACGAGCCTGATTTGGGATATTTTGAAATTAGTTACCCATACTTAGCATTGAGCAATATCTATTCCTAAAGGTGATATTTTGATAATCAAACTCCTAGGTTCTTTCAAAGATTTTTTATTTTGAAATCAACTCATCTCAAAGTTCATGACCTAGGTCCACCGCTATACAAATATTTCTGGCCAAATATAAAGTTGTAAGACCCCAACTCATTAAGGATTATTGCAACCTTTAACTCCCAATATATGTAGATTATAGGGGTTTGAATGACGTAATATGACCGTATCATTTATGGATTTCTCTCTCCCTCAAACTTCTCTAAAGAAAATCTAACTCATTCTAGAAGTCGATTTTAGATTGATTCATTCAATCTCTCTACTCTTGTCTTGCTTGTCAAAGAAACATTTGAAATTATTGTATTGATATGCTTGATTATTCCCCTTTTTAATTCTTTCAACTTTCTTCCCTTACTTGCAATGGATCACCTCCTTATTGTTATAACCAAATCAACTCCTTTTCTTGTTCTAGCATCAAACCCCTCGATTGATTATCTTCCCTTGGTCATCATCCATTGTTTCTTTCTCAATTATGGTGCTTGGTTCCCATGAGTTATCTATAAGTTGTGATTATTGACTCTTCACAAGGCAATCATAATGCTTAGTAAATCTTATAACTTTCTTTTCACTCTTGATGCAAGTTAGGAACTCAAAAATCACACCAATTCATGCATCTATTTGAAGCTCAAAACATCACTAGGATTTAGTTTGTAAGAGTACTATTAAATTTGAATCAAAGAATCCCCATGCCATGTTAAAATAGTTTCTTCCCTATTCACACACTATGACTAATTAATTGTCTCATAGCTAGTTGTCAACTATATGAAAACTTTACTCTCATTCAAGCTTAGATTGTTCATCATGCACAAATATTTATGGGAATGAAATTGATTAGGAGACATTATTATTTTATTAGCAACTACTATGAATTTAGCAAGCTACCCATATTTCCCTACCTACATCTTCCAATTCCTAAAAGATAAAAAATGAGGAACTATAAAAGACATACTGAGGAATTTTTATCAACTTGAAAACTACTGACCTTGGGGTTGGGAAGTCCATGTAAATACTTATGTATAGGAGCCCACTATATGCAACCACTAAAAAGTGGAAGCCTATGAAGAAAATTCAATAGAAAAATACCATCTCTTCTTCTCTTTCAAAGGGAAGACCCACGCGTATGACAAGTCTCTTGAGGAACTAGAAGCAACCTATTATGTTAAAGAAATCTACTTGTCGAAATATCTCTTTGACCCTATCCTTTTAAGTACCAAATGGATGATTCCCACAAGAGTCCTTCCATAGTCCATTTCAAGGTAAAAAATAGAAGACAGCTAATAGATCATTACACCTAAACCATGGACACCAACATGATTTTATGTTTGGGATAGTTAATAGGGGGAGATATTTTATGCGTTACACATTCATATGCTCAATGAAGGGAAAAATATTACTACATAGACCATCCAATCATCTGCTATTATTTCAAGATTTCATGAAGGAGAGACAATGAAATGAAGGAGACTAAACAATACAGGCATTTGAGTGTATAGAAATCTCCATCACTTGAAAGAATAAAAGAGTTTACAAGATCTTTTATTGGGATATTTGATAGTATGAACAATAAAAAAATTGATATAAAAAATGCTAAAATATTTTGTGCAGAAAAGTTCAATTTGGAATATATAAAAATTAAATTGAAGTATCTATATTATTATTTTAATTCTTTGATTTATGCACTAGTTTATGATTGATTTACAAATAAAGAGACTTCAAAAATATAAAGATAATTTTTCATCCAAATATTTTCCTAGATTAAGTGTTAGGAATATGAAAACTTCAATCGATTGACAAATCAAGTGGCTAAAGTATTTCTAAGGTGGTAGGGGAAATATCTAGCCCTAACCCAAATGTACAAAAATAGGGACTTAAATATATCAAAAGAAGATTCCAATCAATCCATGGAAAATGTTTTGGCCCATAAGACCCCCGGCTCCCTAGTGCATAATGTTAGAGTAAATAATTAATTATTAATTATTTATTCTATTACTTAAGCTTACTTAGGTTAATGCATATTTAGTATTTAATGCATGTAGTGGTTGTTGTTGACAACTCGGGAGTTTTCTCCTTTTTTAGCATATTCCACTTTTTGAGGATATGTGTTGAGTTGTCATTTTTGTCCTCTACCTCCTTCCAGCTTGTTCTACAAGCTTCCATGAGGCCTTTTTAAACGGTCTCTCTCTCATTGTAAATTATTCCATTCACATAGTAATCTCATTTTCCTATTGTGAAATATTTCCTCTTGCATTGTTTGCTTCATGCTCTTGCTCTTTCGGTTTCTCTTCAGCAAGCTATTTGCATGTAGGTGATCTTGGCGACTGCGGAGTTGGATTTCATCAACTCCTACATGGTATCAGAGCCTCCCTGCTGCTTCTTGTTTGAAGGATTTTTGAAGCCGTGATTTGAAGTCACAAACCCTAGTTTGTTTGTGCATTTTTTCTTCAAATCAGGGCTAGAGCGAATTTTTGGAGCACTTTCAGTGGAAATGGACATCACCATTGGATCCGGAAGGCCATTTACAGTCAAAATTCATATAAAACTTTCCATTTTTGGAGACAGAGCTCCGGAAGGCAAATTTTTTTTTTCTCAGGGTCTGGCCGTACCATCGTACGGACGCGCGACAGTGCAAATATATAAAAAAAAAATTTTAAATGGGCACCGCCGCAGCAGTGCCAACGCGCCACTGTGGGGCCACCCGATCACCGCCCACGCACCTCCAAAACTCCTGCCGCGCGGTCGGACTCCACCGCCTCTGCTCTTCGCAGCCGCAGCGGAGCCTCTGCCACCGCCGTAGAAGCGTCAGGCCCGCCGACGACAATCGCACCGCCGGGTTTTCCTCCTGGGCGCCACCGCCGCCGGCGGATCTTCCTCCGACATCTTTTCTCGGCAGTGACATCACCTTCCTGACTGTGACGTCTTTTTCCGGTAATTGGATTTTTTTTCCGGCGACTGGTTTGTGACGGGCATACGGCCGTCAAATTAATGCCAATGTCTGTAATTTTCCAGCAAGTGTTTTTTGGAGCAACAGTCGGTTTTTTGGCTATAACTTGAGCATACAGAGGTCTTTTTTCGATCCGAAAGAAGCGTCGGAAAGCTGACTCAGAGAAGGACACATTGGTGCTAGTTTTGCATGATTTTGAGTTCGTTTGGGCTTCCATTTTTGGTGTCAAAGTAGAGGCTTTTTCTGCATCAACAAATCCAGGTTCCTTTCCAGTTTTTTGCTTTCCTTAGTTGTTTTTTTTGTGGTATTTGGGAGATATTTTTGTACGTTTGTGGGGGGGTGTCTTTCTTTTCTATAATTTACTTCAGTTAAGACCCTTCTACTTCCGTCTTCTTCTTTCTCTCAATGGCGGATCCATCTATATCCCATCTCACACCACACAACTACCACACATGGAAAGCACAAATGACTAGACTTCTAATGTCAAAAGGTCTATGGTCTTGTTTGGATGAGCATCAGCCTAATCTCCAATGACCTTTTGAGATTCTACAACACAGGAACAAGATGGATGAAGCCATGGGGCTTATTGCACTCAACATTTCAGACAGCTTGTTGTTTCACTTGGATGGTTTGACTACTCCACGGGCTTATTGGCTATGATTTTAGACTTTGTTTGGACAAGTGAATGAGTTTCAAGCACTTCAGCTAGATGCAGAATTGACTTCTTTGACACCTGATCACTTTCCCACCATTGAGGACTTCTTGATGAAGTTCAAATCTCTACGTACACTTTTGCAGGGATGTGGGAAGAACAAAACAGATGATGAGTGTATCTTTTTGGTACTCTCAAAGTTAAAGGGACAGTATCAGATCTTCTCTTCCACTTTCTACTCCACTATGGATGCCTTGGGTGATAGACATAGGATGCCTTCATTTGAGATATTTTGTAATTGGTTAACCCGTGAACAATCGAAGATTACTCAAATGGATTCACTTTCAAGTTCTCAGTCACAGGAATTGCTTTCCAAGGTTACACAGGAACAGAAGTTGAAGCAGCTATCAGATCCCTCTTCTACTAGTTCATCATCTTCTAACAAGAAGGAGAAAAAGAAGACCGCAACTCCTACCTGTTCCTATTGTGGGAAAGGATCTCATGATGAGGCACGTTGTTTTCAGAAGAGATGTGATGGCTATGAGAAACAGATTGCTGATTTGCACGCTCTCCTTCAGAAGAGCACTATTTCCTCTCCATCCTCTTCTACCTCACAAGGGTCTTCTTTTCAGGCTTCTTCCACCTCTTCAACATCTACATCAGATCTTGGAAAGGGTCATGCATTATAGGCTTCCATTGCATCTTCTTCACAGGTTCCTTGGATACTGGATTCAGGTGCTTCTCACCATATGACATCTTCTCAAGGTGTCTTCTCCACTCTTGAGGATCTCCTATTCCTCACATTCTCATGGGGAATAACACTGCATTACCAGTCTGTGGGAAAGGTTCAGTTCCCATCCAAGATGGTATATTCAATGATGTATTGTATGTTCCATCTTTGTCTGCCAACCTTCTCTCAATTTCTCAGATTACACGCAGTGGATCAGGGAAGACAGTTGAGTTCACTACTGATTCAGTCTTCATTCGAGATCGTGCTACAAGAGATCTTATTACTATAGGGGCAGTTGATCCTTCCACTCATCTTTATACCTTCTCACACTTTAGTCCACCATCTCCATTGTTGGAGCACACTACTTCACTTTCGCAGGAGCATCGTGTGGTGCAGTCAGGACACTTGAACCTTTGTATTGTTCCTGAGATCCCTATTTTGACTGCCACACCACAACCAGATGAGGGCTTTTCCTCTCTACAAGATTCTCTTTCCGCTCTACCTGATCTTCCAGCTTCATTTATTGAGACTCCAGGTACACTTGTTGCAGATACTTCAGTGGACATTCATGACAATGTCATCACACCTGCCTTGGGGATTCCTTTTTCGGTTCCTCATACATTCTCTTCTGGACATCAGCTAGGCTTTCCAATTGCTCCTCTCACGCAGGGATTTCCTTGTTTCGTGCCTTTGTTCCTTCCGAATTGGAGTTTCATTGGTTCGATCATTTCTACAGGAGCTCCATCATTATGGGGGGGGCTTGGTGTCTATTCTCATGGGGGGGCTGGTTGTACTTATGGTTTTGAGAGAGTCTCTTGAAACATTTCTGGCGAAAGTTGTCCTTGGGGGGATTGGTTGAGGCATTCCTTCCTTCACTTCATGTTTTTTTTAGCATGTTGTTTTTACCTCTTTTTTGGGGGAGGGTTTTTCCCATGTGGTTTTCTCTCTTTCCTCGCTTACAGAGGTTGCATTCTTCTTGCATTGTACATGGGTACCTAACATGGCCTCGTTGCCGGGACCCATTTTGCATTTCATCTTAGTTTTGTGAGCTTAAGGCATTTCCCTAAGTTGCACTTAAGGGGGGGTGTTAGAGTAAATAATTAATTATTAATTATTTATTCTATTACTTAAGCTTACTTAGGTTAATGCATATTTAGTATTTAATGCATGTAGTGGTTGTTGTTGACAACTCAGGAGTTTTCTCCTTTTTTAGCATATTCCACTTTTTGAGGATATGTGCCGAGTTGTCATTTTTGTCCTCTACCTCCTTCCAGCTTGTTCTACAAGCTTCCATGAGGCCTTTTTAAACGGTCTCTCTCTCATTGTAAATTATTCCATTCACATAGTAATCTCATTTTCCTATTGTGAAATATTTCCTCTTGCATTGTTTGCTTCATGCTCTTGCTCTTTCGGTTTCTCTTCAGCAAGCTATTTGCATGTAGGTGATCTTGGCGACTGCGGAGTTGGATTTCATCAACTCCTACACATAACATTAGTTCCCCAAGACCTTCCATAAGACCCTACTCTTAATATTAGTTGGAAGTAATAAAGTCACAATGATCTCATTCTAATTTGGTTAGGACTTTGATTTTTAAAGTTAAAGTTTTAAACTGTACAATTTTTTATGCACCCAATTATTAACAGTGGTGTTGAAAAGAATGAACTATAGCTTAATCTATATTATAACTACTAATATGCTTCATTTTCAAACAAATGTAAAAAAGATTCAACATTCAATGTTCTCATAATAAAAGAAAAAAATATATGATATAATAAAACTCACCTATAGATAAATAACTTCACAAAATGACTCATAATAGTAATTCAAAACTTTGTAATAGAATTTCTAACTATTAACTAATCTAAGACTAAAGTTGGCATGGCTTACAACATGGACCTGATTCAAATATTATAACAACTAGTAGCGTTCAATTTCAAACAAATGTATAACAACTTCAACATTCAATTTGCTCTCATGATTAAAAAAAAAAAATAGATATGATGGTATAAAAATCACTTGTAGGTAAATACCTTAAAAAATACTCTTATTTTATTCTCTACTTCCAAACTTTGAAATGGATATTTTCACTGCCAAAACTTTGAAATGGATATTTTCACTGCCAGAATCTAGAACTGCAGTTGGCATGTCTTACAATAAATTTTAAAACCAAAATTGAGTAAGAAGTCTATTATCAATTTAAATTTTAAAACCATCAATTTAAAGTCTCCCACTAATTCTATCTACCTCTTCCATGCATAGCAGCTTCAACATTCAATGTTCTCGTGATAAGGAGAAAATGAATGTGATCTAATATAAAATCAATCTACAAGTAAATACTTCCACAAAGTGAGTGGCAATCATATTTAATAGTTAACATGATTTACATATAGAATCTACTTTATTATTAATTTTTTTTTGATAAGTCTATTACTTTTATTTTGCTGCTGATTTCTAAGACTTACTAAACTTTTTCACAGGGCGATATGGATGCACCATCTCACATACCTTCAACAGAGGTAAACATTAATTATTGTAATTTTTAATGTTAATATAGAAAAAATGTCGTATTATTATTTTCGTTTCTTTATGGATTTGGAGTTATTTTGATGAAATTTTAGTAATATTTGATGTGACAAATGATACGAAAAAGCTAGAATGATAGTTGATCAAATGCGATATGAAATATTGGGATCATTTCTACATGACATTTCCCTTAGTGCTGACCCTATGTTCATGGCCAGAAACTCAAACAAAGATACACGGATGAAATTCTTAACATTATCATCAAGAGTGACACAAGCAAGGAGAAAGAGGCACTGAGAAAAGAATTGGACCGTAGGGTCCAATCTTTGAAGGTAAGTAGTAATTCAACTAAAGCAATAATAGAAGTTCAATAGATGTTAACATTTTATACTATCTTATGGATCATGATCTCTAATTTTATGTGTTCTTGTATAGAAACATGTGATAGTTGTGACATCACATGGTGAACATGGTGAGGGTTGTAGCACACAACCTTCATCTAAGTAACTCTTTCTTTGTTTGCTTTCATTAATGTTATAACACTTAACTCTTTTTTTGTGGATGCTTCTAGCTAGTATCCCATTTGATCTTTATCCATTGCAAATATCTTTGCTAATAATATTGTATTCTTCAGCTCATGACGAAGTGCGAACGCCTCCTTCGGTCAGCGGTCCAGTATTGCCTTATGCATTGTCGGCAACAAGGTCCATGCAAACATCCTTGCCTATGCCCACTACAACTAGTAAAACCTTGTTTTGCTATATTTTGTAATGTGCTAATCATGCATTTTTTTTGTTAGGTGGATTTTGTACTCATGTACCGATCATTTGTATCCAAATTGTCATTATTGAGATAAAAGATATCGTAATGAGGATGGCTATAATGATTTCTAGAAATAAAGTTATTTCTTTTATTTTTATTAATGGTTGAGATTACACTATTTAATCAATATTAGCACTTATTCACCACTATTGCTAAATAGGTTCACCAATGTTCATCTGAAATTCTGGGATGAGGGAATGTAGTAATAAAACATGCAAAAGGTTTTCCAAATTCTGACAAGCTAACTAGTAGGAGTAGCTATTAAATTACTGTAAACAAATTAAAAGCTAGGGGCAAAAATGTCAATGCAGGTAAAATGCTAGTTAGAATGTGTTTTTCACATGCTATTTTAGCTACAAAACCATGCATTTTATTTGTTAAGATGTCATTTTAGCTACAAAACCATGTCATTCAATTCCACTTTAAGGGTCATTAGATGTCAATGAAGTAAAATTTTTTAAATCTTCAAAATCTTCACGAGGAATGGTACTAAAAGAATAGTATGGTCTGTAAATATTTTTTCTAATTCATCAGCATATGTAACTAGTGATAAAAGTTATGCCAAATAGATCTTACTACAGTCTTGTTTTGTACACTAATAGATAGACCTTTAGTTGAGAGAGCAATAGAGAGCAATACTACTGAAGCTGATCCATTTCCTAGAGTAGTCCGTGTGATTAGTACTAGTTCCTATGCAGGGACATTGTTGCTGAACAAGAAAACTATGTTTTCGTTAAAAGAACAAAAGCTTCCAGGTGCCTTAAAATTGTTATTATTTAATGTGTAAATTTAGTTTACTTTTAGATTACTCATTTTGGATTGATAATCCCTTTATGTTTTTGTAGGTAATAATTCTTTCTTTGATCATCTTTTTGATATGACATTGAGACTATTTGGACCCATCATATGTAAAAGGTATGTAGTTTCATATCATTGCTACATAACTTTTCTTTTCTTCCATTTATTGTACTATATTAAAGTTATTGATTTAAAAATATAATTTGTTTTAAAAAGGTGGAATTTATAAGCTGTGGAATTAAAAAATTAACTAATTACATCTTTTGAGGAGAAATTTAGAAAAAACATTTTTGAGACTAGCCTACTTCTCAAAAGAGCATCAAAGCATATAAAAAATGTGAGGGATCAATATAGAAGGGGTCTTAAGGAGAACCCAAAGTATGATTGTCCTCCTACGATTCCACTAATGGAGTGGAATGAAATAATAGAAGAAGCAAAGGAGAACAGGCTATGTGAAAATAGAGTAAATGAAGTAGCATAGGGCAAAAAAATGTATGTCATGATAGTAATTAAGTACATTGTAATTATGTACCAATTAGTGATATTTGTAAATATATAATCTAAAATGTTTGAAATTGTTCATAGATTGCAGGACACATCCATGGCTACAAAAGCGAGACTACAAAAGGTTTGCCAACACAAACTTGGCTATGGTGGCTATATGAATCTCCAGTCTCGACTTGTAAGTACGAGCAATAAAATTTTATATTTATATTTTAATAAAATATTGCAAATAATTTTGTTTAATGAAACCATACATGGAAAATTGATGATATTAAGCAAAAAATACAGGGCACAAAATTCAATGTGGAACTCATAGATGAAGATAGAAAAATTGCCTTGAAGGAAGGCTATAAAATCATGGTTGCACACCTATGCAAAGAATCTAAGAGTCTTGCCCAAGAATCTAATGCACCAAATGATATCTCATAGGTAAATTGGTCAAATGAAAAGTAAATGAAATTGAATAGTTGAGAAAATTCTTTTTTGGTGTTAGTTTTGAACGCAAATTGACTACATAACAATGTGCATAACATTTTACTGCAGTCTTCATATCCTATCACAGAACTTGCTAGTAACAATGGCCATGATGTGCATTATAGTGTTGGAAGTATTAATTTGCTATTGAAAATTAATTATGCAATTATGAATACAATTCAACATCTTCAATTGCAATTTGATGTGTATCCTTTTTTTGAATATTTTAGAGCATGTTGAACATCATGGTGAAGGAGTGGACCATGTTCTAAGTGTTCAACATGTTGACATGGCAAGAGATCAAAATGTTAATGTACATGATGTGGCATTTTCAAGTAAGAAAAATGCATGTTATGTTGTACTAGTACTTAATTACAGACTTGTAACAGTTAAAAAAAGAAAAAAAGTATGCCAATTTATCCCATTTGCTTGTTCTTGCAACAGAGCCCCCTTTAGTGCAGCAACCTCCTGCTCCTCCAAAGAGAAGGAGCCATTGTAATTTGACATTACATGTACCAAAAAAAGAGGAGAATGAGGAAGATATGGATGCTCCTATGAGCATTTTTCTTAAGTGAGCTAAGAAAAACAAAAAGAAGAAATGACGTTTTAAAAATGCTCTTTGATAAACCTTGTTGGATAATGAAAGAACTTTGTTTTAAGTAATTATCTATGAATGCTGCGTATTAATATTGAGTTTTATTTTATATTAATGACTATTGTTATGTGTTAATGAAGTCTTGATTAGTATTGTACATTAATGAATTTTATATCATATTAATGAATGTTATGTGATTGTATTGATTGCATGTTATAGTTCATAAATGGATGAATAAATGAATGAAGTATGTAGTTAGATGATAATGGGTAATTTAGATTAATATTAGGGGGAGGGGGGTGAGGCCAGATGAGCTTCCACCTTCACGTGGTTGGCCTTATTAAGTAGAGAATATTATAGTATTCTTGAAACCAAGTGAGGCTCAAACTAACATACCAAGGAATCACAAAACCCAAATCCATCTACCTCTCATCCTAATAAATCATCTTTTCTGCCACTTTTATTTGGAAGGGTCTAAAGCCTAATCAATTCATCATCCCTGAAATCATAACGCTCCAAAGAAAATAATGATGTCAATAGTCTATACCATATAAAAAATTATTTATTTTTAAATATAAGTAATGTATCCTCAAAACTGTCCAAACAAATCAATATCGCTAAACAATTAAACTAAATAACTCAATATTATTTTAAAATAATATAATATTAAAATTAAATAGTAATATTATATTAAATATCATAAAATTTGAATGAAGTTTGAAATGGGTAAAAGTTTGCTCGAAGTTGGATTTCATGGATGAAAATCTACATATCCTATGACTTAGTGTTGGATCCTTAAAATTCTAGAACCATGATTAATATGAGCAAAGTCACATAAATGATGTGCCTTGATCATCAAAGACTCATTATTGGATAAGGTGAATGTAGTCAAAGGAATAAGCACAGTTAGCCATACATGATAATAAAACTTCTGAGATTCTTTTTAGCCTTGCCTCTGTGGGTGATATTGAGGTTGGTGAAGTTGAAATGTCTGTCAACTTGCTCATCCTTTGCTTCTACAGATCATGAAAATTGTAGTATCTAATATCTTGGTACGTTTTTTGTTAAATCCTTATTGTCTCGATGCATACTCTTACACTCACCTCAATGAGTAACATTTTAGACATGGTGCAATAGTTTGTCACTCTTCAGTCTGAGATGTGCTAGGATTGTGCCATGATATTTGACATGATATAGAGTTGTTTTTCTCTTTCTTCTTCTTTTGCTAATAAATCTTTTCTATGCTTAATCCATATATTTTTTATGATATCCCAAGTAATACTGGTGGATGTGGTTATCTGAGTCAAAGTCAATTCGTAGCAGGTAAAGTTCTTGACAACTTTGAATTTCGTCGTTTTTAAAATAGTCTTCATGTTTTGGCAGTGGCTATGTAGTTACGATCATGAAACAAGCCTTTTTATCTGATTTTTGTTACCTAGTATTTCAAATCACTAATTTTTTTTTCTGGCAGTGGGGGCTACAGTAGAATGTTATAAGCCTGCAATTCTTTAAGCTAAATCCATGTGCATTTTTTGCTCGTAAAATAAAACATGTTGCTTACCTGATTCTTTTAGAGCTTTTTATTGCATCATATAAATGCTATTTTTGACTTGTGCATATATCATGTGTCCTGGTGACATTTGTAAATAAAGCTTTATATTTCATGGGGCTTTTGTAGCCTCCCCTTTCATGGCTCTTAATAGAGTTGGCTTTTGTTCTTTGTTACACGGAACTGTGTATGTTCTAAATTATTTGATTTTAACACGTGAACACACTCTACGAGCTTATTTGTATCTTTTGTGTTCTGTTTGATTCTAATATTTGGGTATAGTGATGATCTTATGGTGCTATCTGTAATACTTGTAATGAACGATACATTCCTTGATATATGAATCTTTCATGGCATCTTAAAATTCTGCTGGATGTGATGATTGGTAAAATATTGTCTATTTCTTGTGGTATCAAATGATATAGATTGTCTGCTTCTTGATTTGCATGTAGATACACAACAACAATTTATATGTGGTCATTTGGGTGTATTGCCGCTAAGCTTTTCCTGGGTTTACCCCTTTTCCTAGGGGCTTTAGAGTATGACCATATGAAGTGAATGATAGAGAGACCTGGGTGAGATTTTTTTTTTCCTTCAAGGCATGCATGAGCCAAAATACATATAAGGGGACTATTTGATTCTTAAGTAGAGTTAGTGGAAATGATAATGTTAGTAATTAAGATTTCTTCTCTTCTGTTTGTTTTGTTTTGTCTTAACATTTTAATATTGATCAGATATCCCTAATTAAGACTAGAACAAATCAAATGATGACGTGGGATAATGCATAGTAGCAAAAAATTACAAAAGTTGTGATTAATCATGATTTATCACTGCTTGCAGTGTATGGCTATTTGAGTTGGCTGAGATTGCCTAAAAAATATTTTATTTTGAAAAATGGGCATGTATTTTTAAAACAAAAATGTATAAATCAATGGTGTCAATTATCTTTCAAATAAAATAATAAGAGATACATCAATATGCCTCATTTTTCTTGATTTTCTTTGCATTTCAATGTTGCTGTCTTTATGTACAATTGTGTGAAACAACTTTAGCTGAAGGACTGTTAAAAAGTGTCTACTTCAATCGTCAGTGGTCGAAAGTTGAAACAAATCTTCTTGTTAGAAAGGTTTGCTAGCTACCTCTTGTTCATTTTTGATGTCTTAGCAAACAACTGGCATTGTAAAGAATGAGGTACATCAAAGTTTATCTAAGCATTTGGACTCATTTCTCTGCATGTTGCCCTAAGACATGGAATTATCAAATTAAAGTTGTGTATGTTCAAATATTTTGGGAAATTGCTTTCGTTTGATATGGCTATACAAAGTTCATGGCTATGGTCTGTTGCTCGGGCATTGTTATAGTGTTTGTAAAACATATATGATAACCTATTGAACCATGTTGGAATAGTCTGGAATTATGGAGATGCCTGTGGATTTTATGATTGATACACATAAATCAGTGGTTGGATTTCATACATTCTTTTATGAGTAACTTCTTCTTTGCTTCTTTTCTTCATTTCCTGCAATGGTTGTGTTTGTCACAAATCAAATGGATTACTCAACGAAGAGAATAAGATAGAAGGCAGGCCAACATTGGTGCATGAATCACAACTAGGCTGTTTGCATTTAGTGCCAAAGAATTCACAGCTCGAGAATGATCGACCTCAACATAATTCTCTAGGTCAGATGGCATTGCAGACATCTCTAATTTTTGAGCAAAAACTTCAGCATCGATATTAGTCACAGAAAAATCCTTCTCAGCATTTGCCGTCTAGTTTAACAGGGAAGCACCAAGCATCTCATTCTTTTGATTTGCTTTCACAGTCAACCTTCCTTTCTTATTCTCATTTCCCTATTTCCATGCACAATATGCCATCTTATATGCTATTTGATACATAAAGGACAACATAGCCACAGGACCAAAACATGAGAAAAGAGGGAATGCACATGCAATTCTCATCATTTTTAATAGAAGAATTCAAAAGCTACATAATTTATGATAATTGTCTGTAGTTTAGAATGTTTGTGTATATGAATTCATAGTCAATGATCTGATCAAAGTCATATGGATGTTTTCTTTAGAATTTAGAACATATTTGTTGTTGATTTACAAACTTGAATCTAGTAGAAATGGTATCAATTAGCAATTTATTGAAATTTATGCTATAAACTTACTTGGACATTGAACTAATGCATTATTGTGAACTCTTAGGTTCTCTTATATGATGATTGTGGAAAGCTTTTGGATTATAAGTTCCTAACGAACAATGAGGAAATAGGAATGGGTAAAAGCCTAGAATTTGACAGTTCCCTCGTAGAGATTTATGATACCATTGAGAAGGAACCACATGTTGTGGGCATAAATAATGAATAAAAAGAGTTGACATTAACAAAGAAAGGATCTCTTTACAAAAAAAAGATTCATGGTACAATTGAAAAGAAACTATGTTTTCTAAGCTTAAATAATGAACAGAAAGAGATTTCATCGGCAAAGAAAGAATTTCTTCACAAAGGAGTTCTTGAATGTCCAGTTATTTCAAAAGGTTAGGATCTATTTAATGTATTAATGCATATTTCTTATTTGATGCATAAGCTAGTAAATAATTCTTAGAGTACTAATAAAATTGTAACACATGACAACATGCTCAATCTTTTTTCCCTGTCAGCAATAAGCATTAGGTGTTTATGGTGTTAAACAGAAATGAATATCTTAATTGACATTAGATTTCCACAATCCATGATAATATTCTAGAGTTTTTCTGGAAATTGATTGTGTAGCATTTTTTAACATCAACACTCAGTGATCCATCATCAGGATGAACAGTTGCAGAATAGAACAGTAAGTTAGCAGACCTGGGGGGGAACCAGAGATAAAAGTAGAGGAGGGAGTGGGTTGGGGGGAGGGGCACGAAGACCGAAAAGGGGGAGCAAAAAGGAGAAAAAGAGGGAAAAAAGAAAAAAAAGAAAAAAAGAAGAAGAGGAATACAAGGGAAAACAAGAGAAAGAAGAACTTAAAAAAGAAAAATGAAAAAAGATACTCCCTACTAGTAAAAGATTATGGAAAAGAAAAAAAATGAAATAATATAATAACTTTAATAAAGTACTGGAAAATTAAAGCAATATGAAATATAAAGTAATAATATAATAAAATGTAAAAATCTATAATAATAATAATGATTTTATAGAATTCCTATAATTAAAAAATATATATATAACTATTTATATCAACACACACACACACACATATAAATATAAATAAATAAATAAATAAATAAATAAATAAATAAATAAATAAATAAATAAATAAATATATATATATATATATATAAATATATAAATATATATAGATAAATATTTATATTAATATATACATATATATATATTTATTTATTTTAGAAATAAATATCTATTTAATAATAAAGGAAAGAATGAAAAAAATTAAAATAAATCAAGGAAAAAATAAAATAAAAAAATTTAAAAACCTAGAAAACAAAACATCGGACAAGAGAAGAAAACCCCAAAAAACAACAACAACAAAGAGCAAGATTGCAAAAAAAGTACAACTCTAAGGACGATACCCCTTAAGCGAGCTCCAAAATAACAAAAGAGATGGAAAGGAAAAAACGAAAACAAAGGAAAAAAAGAAGAAACTACAATATAAAAAACCAATGGGGAAGGGATAAAGAGAGACAATAACACAACTAAAGAAAAGAAGATGAAACTCAAAGAAAGGAAAAAAGGAAAAGAATAATAACCTAGAACTACAAAGAATAAAAAAAGAACAAGTGAGACATGAGATGAATGGGCAAGAGAGGAACAACCACCAACACAAAAAATTGACAACCAGGGGGGGCAAAGAGGCGCAAAGTGGAGATGAAAGATTTACGAGGCAAGAACACCATCAGAGTAGGAACGTTGTTTCTTGGCCAACAAGGGAAGCCAGGAGGAGTTCAAGGCCCAACCTTGGTCTCTGTTGAGGTTGACCGGGTGGCCAATGATTTCAACAGCTTCCTTAAGTTTCCTTTTGAAATAGTTGTCTTCCTTGGATAAGATCTAAGCATTTTCAAGACAAATGTGGTGTTTCGTAATAGATGAGTGTTCCACTAAGGATGACTTATGCACCCTATCATGTCTAATGTCAGCACTATGCTCCTTGATTCTTGTGTTAAAAGAGTGATCCGTTTCACCTATATAAGGTAAACCACAAGAGCAAGACACTTTGTAGATCGCTGATTTTGAAAAAACTTCTTTGGAGTCTTTGAGAGAGTGGGGGTTAGATTTTTGAGCCTATACCAGGGTTTGAAAGCCACCCGAAGGAATATATTCTTGATAACAATTGATTGCAAAATTTTGATTATAATGTAATATGCTTCATTGCAATACATTTTTCATTAGTTAAAGTGGTTGAAGAAAAAAAAAATTGGGACAATGGGTCAATCAAGGTGAAGTCAATAGGAAGGATTCAAATTTGGAAGGTTGGTATTCTCAAACATAGCATGAAAAATAGTCTACTCTTACAACTCTAAATTTTATGTATATAATGTCCCTTTGTGGCTATTAAGGAATGTTGGGATTGTTATTCCAATCTTCGGTTCTTAGTTTGTCAAATGAAAATGAATTAAGAATGTAATGGAAGATATTGATGCAATCACTGATATATAGTCGATGGAAAATATATGCACAATGTCAGTTATCTGTTAATTGTAATGTCTGATATATGATTATGATGCATATAATATGTTTTATATGGAAATTGAAATGTTTGATGTTGGAGAGTGGTTTTAGATCTTCTGTTTACATGTTTGTTAATTTATATTTCTCCAATTTTGTTTTGAAGTTATGACCAAACTTTTGTGATGCGTGGTCCAATCAGGCCAGTGCATACATGTGGAAAGGAAGGTTGAGCGAAGCTAAAGAGTGTTGTCGTCAATCTCTTCATCTAAATCCTCATCTTGTAAGCCTCTCTCTCATTGAAATTGTACATTTTGTATATACTTCAAGACTTGCCTGAATTCTGTGGTTGTGATTTTTTTGGTACACTATACAGGTTGATGCACACAACAACCTTGGAAATCTGTTGAAGGCGCAAGGATTAACTCAACATGTAAGCTCTATGCTTTTTCTCTTGATGCTTTTCTGGCTGATATAAATTCAATACTTGAATGCTAGAGTTCTTAGCATGGTCTAGGGATTTGTCTTCTAAAATATTGTACATTGGCCCGATTGATAAAGTTTGAAATTTGGAAATTGTTGAACATTTTTTATTATTTTAACGTGAACATGCATACTTATGCTATATGGAAGCATTGTGCATACAACCAACTTTTACAATTGCTTGGTCAAATTTGGTTGGCTTGTTTATGGAGCTAGGAGATTATACGAAAGCCCTTGCATATTATAAAGTTAGCTATTATTCTATGTGTAGTATATTTCACACATCACTTGGGGTTTATCCACGATGGAGTAGATGTTCTTAATGAACAAGATGTGCAACAAGGTTGAGTTTAGTGATAGGGAGTTGGTGGATACAATATGTTTTGTATTGTAGGAAATCTGGCAAACGTTTATTATGAACAAGGTGAACTAGACTTGGCAATAATACATTACAAGCAAGCTATAATGTGGGATATGTCATTCTTCGAGACTTATAACAACTTGGTGAGTACTACACTGACTATAAGATATTTTCTCTGATGAAGATTGTCAGTCTGTGGTGCAAGTTAATCAGTGAGGAGATCTTAAACCATATTATGCGATCAACAAATATGAAGTGCCTCACACCCTTGTAAGTATTTCAATATTCTTAGCTTCTTTGAGGCATTCTATAAAACAATTCACATGCCTTGCCTATGATTTGACATTTTGCATGCATCTTGCACTCTCTCATCCAGCTGATGATAGATTACAAAGAGTGATTTGAAATGATGATGCTAAAAAACATGCACAATCAAATCCAAATGAACTTGCATTACAAATGGATTATGGAAATCTGATATTGTTAATTTTGCATGCATGTCTACCAGGACAATCACAACTTAAACATATATATAATTTTATTATATATATGTTTAAGTTGTGATTGTCCTGGTAGACATGCATGCAAAATTAACAATATCAGATTTCCACAATCCATTTGTAATGCAAGTTCATTTTGGATTTGATTGTGTGTGTTTTTTAGCATCATCATTTCAGATCACTCTCTATAATCCATCATCATGATGAGAGAGTGCAAGATGCATGCAAAATGTCAAATCATAGGCAAGGCATGTGAATTGTTTTATAGAATGCCTCAAAAAAAATTTGACCAAGCATAGTTCAAAATTTCAACCAATGCTTGGTAGTTTTCTACCAAGCATTGGTCAAAATTTTGACCAATGCCTAAGTCTTCTACCAAGCATTGGTCAAAATTTGACCAATGCTTGGCAGAAAACTACGAGGCATTGGTCAAAATTTTGACCAATGCCTAAGTTTTCTACCAAGCATTGGTTGGAATTTTGACCAATGACTGGTAGAAATTACGCTAGGGCTTTTGAAAGATTTCAACCAATGGATTGGTCAAAATTTTGACCAACCAGTGAGTTGGTTGAAATTTCAATGAGAAAATTTTCAACGAATTGGTTGGTCAACATTTTGACCAACCTGGGTTGAAATTTTGACCAATATTCATCAAAAAATGAGGTCAAATGTACTAGTGTCTGCATTTGTTGCACAAATAAGAAGTCCATATTTTGTTTTCATATTTTCTATGGTTTCTTTGTTTCTATTACAAATTTATGGTTTTAAGGGGAGCACCCTTCATCAAAACTCTTGCATCAACTCCATAAAGGTATTTTGATCATCCATGAATTTATGCAACATGCATCACATTAGTTTGTGGTGACTAATTAGGGAAGTACTATACATACTGTACATATTGGAATTTTGGATATTATTTGCCAATTGGCTATTATTTATTCACCAGTTTATGGCCAACATGTTGTGACTAATTTTAACACTAAAGTGACAAAAATTATGGATTGTTTAATTATGTGTGATGCGTAAATTTTTTCTTGTGGGGGTATTGAGCTGTAAGGGATTACAGATTGTAATCAGGTTGTAATCGCTAGATCATAATAATATTGGACTTACTATTTGGTGGATGTAGCCCAAGAACTGGGTGAACCATGTTAAATCTTGGTGTCTTGTGTTCTCTTCTATGTGATCTATTATTTTTTGATATTGTTTATATTTGCATGTAATTGTTACTTCTATCCATGGTTAATCCTAACAAGTGGTATCAGAGAAAATCTTTTTTTTTTCCAGTTATCCTCTACAAGAAAGTCTCATGGTTGAGTGTGAGTGATGGAAGACAAGGGTAAGTTGAGGGCTGAGAAGTTTAATGGGTAGAACTTTTAGTTATGGAAGATGAAAATGGATGACTATCTTTATTAGAAGGATTTATGGAAGCCGTTGGAAGGAAAAACTAAGAACCAGTGAATTATGACAAATGAGGACTGGGAGATTTTAGATATAAAGGCACTTGGAAGCATTTGATTATGCTTGGCACCATCAGTGACATTTAATATTACAAATGCAAATATGATAGAAGAGTTGATGGAAACCCTAGAAAAATCATATAAAAAGACCTTTGCTTCAAATAAGGTATTTCTCATGAAGCACTTATTTAAAATGAAAATGGCAGAAGGTGGATCTATTGTAGATCATTTAAATGAGTTTAATACTGTTACTAGTCAGTTATCTTTTGTGGGTATTAATTTTGATGAAGAAATTAGGGCTCTCGTGGAATGACTTGGTAATGGCTATGAGTAATTCTATTTTTGAATCTAATACCCTAAAATATGATGATGTGGTTGGTGTTAATTATAGTGAGGAAAATCGTAGGAAAACCATAGGTGGATCTACATCAGCAAGTGCTTTGAATGCACAAAGAAGAGGTAGAATGACTGAGAGAAGAAATAATTTTAGAAATCATGGAAAATCAAGAAGAAAGTCAAAGGTGAAAATGTCTCAATCGAGAAGACCAAATGATTGCTGGTACTATGGGAAATAAGGGCATAAGAAGAAAGATTGTTGGATTCAAAAGAAAAATGAAGGAGATAAACCAAAAGGGAACAAAGAGACAAATGTGGTAAGTACCAAATCCAAAGAGGATGCTTTGCTTTTGTCTTTAGAAAGTGTTGATGATTCATGGGTTTTAGTTTCTGGTGCTTCATTTCATGCTACACCTCATTGAGGTTATTTCATTGATTATGTCCAAGGGTATTTTGGGCTTGTTTATTTGGGGGATAATGAACCCTATTAGATTTTTGGAAAAGGAAAAGTTAAGATTAAGTTGCACAATGGGAATCATTGGCTACTACATGAGGTAAGACATGTTCCAAGGTTGAGTAAGAATTTAATTTTAGTAGGACAACTCGGTGATGAGGGTTTTGTAGTTACTTTTAATGATAAAAATTGGAAGGTTTCAAAAGCTTCCCTTGTAGTAGAAAAAGGTGTGAAAGTAGGCACCTTATCTCTTTGTATAGGTTATAATGTTCTTTCCACTTTGATTGTTTCAGAGAAAAATGAATACTCAAGAACAATTGTTGTAGTTGAGCAGGGAGAACAAATAGCTACTGTAGATTCTGATATAGTGTTTTGGCACAACAGACTTGGGCACATGAGTGAGAAAGGTATGACAACACTTCATTCAAAGAAAATTTTACCAAGTCTAAAATGTGTTAATATGGATTTTTGTGAAAGTTGTGTGTATGGAAAATAAAAGAGAGTGAGTTTTGTGAAGATTGGGATGGAAAATAAAAGTTAGAAATTAGAGCTTGTGCATATAGATTTATGGAGACCAGCTCAGGTATCTTCCCTTGGTGGATTTTATTGTTATGTTATATTTATTGATGATTCAACTAGAAAAGTATGGGTTTATTTCCTTAGACATAAATTTGATGTATTTCAAACTTTTAAGAAATGGAAATGCTTGGTTGAAAATGAGACTAGTGGAAAATTAAAATGTCTCAGATTTGATAATGGTGGTGAGTATTGCAGTCATAAATTTGAAAATTATTGCTCCACTATAGGTATTCATAGATAGAAAATTTTTCCAAGGACTCCATAGGAAAATGGAATGGCTGAATGAATGAACAAGACTATAATTGAGTGTGCAAGGAGCATGAGGTTACATGTTGGGTTGCCCTTAAATGTGTGGGTGGAGGCTGTCAATACTGTTGTATATTTGATTAATAGAGACCCCTCTAGTCCCTTGGGTCATAGTATTCTAGAGGAAGCATGGATTGGTAAGAAGGTGATTTATTCTTTTCTCAAGAGCCATTAGTTGTGAAGCATTTGCTCATATAGATTCTGAAAATAGTACCAAGCTGGAAGCTAAGCAAAAGAAATGTGTATTTATTGGATATGAAATTGATGAATTTGGTTATAGGCTTTGGGATTTTTAAAATTATAAAATTTTAAGAAGTAGGGATGTCATATTCAATGAGAAAGTGTTGTAAAAAGATCTATTGTAGCAACATGAGAAGAAAGAAGATGATTATGTAGTGCTAGATGATACTCAAAAAGATGATACTCCAACAATTCCTTATGATGTGCAACAACTGCAACAAAAAATACCGCACACCCCAGTGAATGTTAGATTGTCAACAAGGCTAAGTAGACTTCCAAAAATATGCTCTTCTTCTTTGTACTCTATTTTACTAACAGATGTTGGTGAACCTAAATGTTATGATGAAGCTATGTAGGTGGATACTAAGATTTAGTGGGAGTCTACAATGAAAGACGAAATGAACTCTTTGCTAAAAATTAAGACTTGGGATTTATGCAAGTTTCCTATAGGTAAAAGGGCTTTATAGAATAAATGGGTTTATAGGTTGAAACAAGAGGATGGAGGTAAGAAAAGATTTAAAGTCGGGTTAGTGGTAAAAGGATTTGCACAGAAAAATGGCATTGATTTTGATGAGATATTTTCTCCTATTATTAAAATAACTTTTATTTGCATTATTTTAAGTATTATGGCTACTGAAGATTCTCATTTGGAGTAGCTTGATGTTAAAAAAAGCTTCCTTCAAGGTGATTTGGATGAAGACATATATATGGCATAGCCACAGGGATTTGAGGTCAAAGGTAAGGAGAACTTAGTGTGCAGATTGAAGAAAAGCTTATATGGCTTGAAGCAAGCACCTCGGCTATGGTATTTGAAATTTGACAGTTTTAAGCATAAGCATGGATATAGTAGGTGTCGTTCAGATCATTATTTTTACTTTAGGAGATTGGATGTGTAACACCCCAAAATTGGCACACTACCATGCTAAATCAATTCTGGTCTATTTTAATCAATCCTAAGTCCTATTTTACTAGAAAATTTTGATTTTGATACTCGCTACTTGACCTAAGTGTCAGATGCATTTACCCTAATCTACATTAATCACACTCTCTATTTAATTCCTAAGTATTGACTCAAATTAGCTACATTAAACCTATAAATTAATTTTGATTTAATTATAAGTGTTCGTACTTTAATTAAATTAAATTACCTTTTTAGCTAATCCAATTGATCTCAACTATTGATTGATTCCAATTGATCTCAACTGTTGATTGATTATTGTGATTCTATTTCAATTCCTCAGTAAGGGATTGAATTGTTTTTGCATTGAATTATGCTGAAATATTTATTCATTGTCATTGCATTCATAGCTTGTTACTTTCTAGCATTATATTATCATCTTAGCTTAATATGCATACATATACTATAATTTTCTTTCTTTTGTTCTTGGATTAATTACATTTCATCTAGTGTAATTTGCATTCTCATATATTTTAATCAAAATCCTTCATACTAGAGGTTTGGCTACTAGCCTCTTGTTTTGAGAGCAATAGCAAAATCCATCTAGTTAGGAGGAAAGATATTGGTTTGCTGAATATTTTCAGATGAACAACTCAATGTTCATTTTGAGATGATTTTGCATATAATGGTCATGTTGAAGTGTGCATGAAGAGAGAGACCCACATTTCTCACATACATTTTTGGCACCCCCTATGGGGCCGAGAAATCAAAATTTTGGCCTTATTTGTTTTGTTTTTCTGCATTTTTTAGTATTCTGTCACTGTCATCCATACTGTCCCTTAGTTTCTCATGCGAAAAATCTCATTCTTGCACAAAGAAACTATGATTTTGCCCCCTATTTTGCACTTCCTCATGTGAGGGACTGTCAAAATTGTGTTTCCTCACGTGGCTTGCAGTACTTTATCTCGTGAGAAAATGCTAAGTTTACACTTCCTCATGGGGTTCACTGCACTTTCTCATGTCATGCACATTATGTTTCTTTGTGCAAGACTTGACACTAGTAAACTAAAAGTCTACATTTTTTGTTTCATTTTTATGATTTCTTTGATGTGATGACTATTTTTTCATCATTTATTCAATGATATCTAACCTCTGGTATAGCTTAAGAGTGGTTTTTAGGATGCTCATCAAAGACACCTTATCACAAACATCTGGAACACTACTAATGATTTGATTGCAGGATGTTGTCAAAGATACACATTTCAAAGAAAGCATTTCAAAACCACTTAAACATTGTGTTTTCTTTTATTGCTTTCTTAAACATATTCTAAATAGGGCTTGTGAATTTGTAGGGTGCAAGATAGAGGAACAGGGGAGTATACTCTTTACTAATTGGAAGTGATGCCAAAGAGTAAATAAAAAACCTAGACATCTTTGAAAGATGGTACCCAAGGGAGGAAAGAAAATTAGTGGTTCTCTTGTATGAGTCTTTTCTATGAAGAGATGATGATTTCTTTTTAGTAAATCAAAATCTTGAGATAGGAAAAGTTTGGATCGATAAGCTAACTCGATGATGAACATGTCTTGCATGTTTGGGAAAGATGATGAGGTAGAGGAGTATGATCTTTCCCCTTGATGGAAATCAAAAACTTGAACCCGTAGATCTAAACCACTAGTTCAAGTCAACCTTTAGAGGGCATGTCAAAGCAATCCAACCTCCAAAAATGACCCAAGTGAGCACACTCCTTTCGTTGGAGATTCCAACCCACTATGATAAAGAAGCTTGAGTGAAAGACTCCAAAGCCATAGTAATTTCCTCTTCTTCATTCTAATATCACATATCAAGAAGAGGCTTTGTAAACTGCATTGGCTGACGCCAAACCCAACCTTGCTAGTCAAGTGTGTACACTTACAAATGTTGGTGTGGGCTATTGGCCTCAACATTTCTTGCAAAGCTACTAGAGGTTAATATGAATGAAATCCAAGTAAAAAACTCTTAGTTAGTTACTACGTGGTTCACCTCTAAAAGGGGGAATAATATTTTTGCAAGGAGGGGGAAGAATCTCTCCTATAGATACTCATCATTGGCATGTACCTAGACATTGGAAGGTGGTATAGGTGCTTGAACCCTACCAAAAGGGTGTTCATTTAGCATATATGTTATTGAGTCCTTGGAATACACCAAAAACATGGGTGCCCTCTAATGGGGTGACACAGCTGTGTGAGGTGAATGCATGCACATAAGTTGTGAGACAAAGATTTTGCTTCCTCTACTATTTTTGGTTATAGGGATAAAGTGTTTCTTTTTCAAGTCTTTAAACTTGTCCAAATCTATCAAATAAATAAAAGGTCAAGAATCCCTCATCCCTCTATGATGCTTTGTCCTTATTTGGATTGTTTGTGACTACTGCTCACTTTCTGTATTTGAAAATAGTTGTCTTTGTAAACCAAAACATGTCCAAAACTTGAAAACTATTTTGATATCTGCCTAACACTTGTAAATATTGTCAGTCCTCTATTCATAAACTATCAAAACAATTGAAAATCTCTTCAAGATCAATCAAAACCTATAAGTTCTATCCTTTTCTTGCATCTTGTTTTACATATTTCATTCAAGAAAACTATCTTTTGGTACTTCGTTGTAGGGTTCTTTGTAGTTCCTCACCCGATTGTCCATGCATCTTCATGTGAAATCTTTCCAAACACTATCCTTTTATGCCAAAATTTTTCCTTTTTGTCAAACTATCAACTCTTCGCTTGGCTCTATGCAATTCTTTGTGTGAGAAAACTAGTCAAATTTGTTGTTCTAAAACTTCACCAAGTTTATTGTGCTTTCTCACATGGTCCTTTGTGAATCCTTGTGTAGGATCTTGTCCTAAAATTTTCAAACTATTTATGTCAAAGTTATCTGCACTCTAAGCTTGATCTATGTCTACAACACTTGATCACTTCTTAGTCTACAAATAGTGTCAAATACTAACTTCTTGCTTAGTCTACAACTTGTGATCTACATATGAACTAGTCTCCTCATTCAGTTATCTTATTCTATCCTTTTGTGTTTGTCATACTTTGTGTCATGATAGTCATAACTCTTGGCTATTATAGCCATCACTTAGATGACTCATACCTAGGTAAACAACACTCTTATCTCACTTTTAGGCTTTGTTCTAGTGTGGTCCTTGTTTAAGCTTTTCTTTTCACCATTGTCTATGACTATTGCAACTAAAGGTGACAAGAGATTTTTTCCTTCACATAAACCTAGGACATCAAAATGTCTAGCAATAAATACACTTAGTCTAACATTCCTAGTGAGGAAGAAGGGATTCTAATCACAAATATGAAGAAACAAATCGAAACAATAAGTGCTCAACTTAAAAGACCAAAAGAAGAGTAAAATACATCATCAAACACTTGATCCTTGCAAGGTTATTCTAGTTCCTCTAATGAAAATGAGCCATCAACTTCTTATGATGTTGAAACCATACCCTTGGAAAATAGTGCACCCAAGAAATCTAAAGGTATCTTTGAAAATAGACATTGGGAATTTAAACCAAAGTGTTATTTCACACCTTTGGGAAAATCTTATGAATTAACCTTGGAAGAAATTCTTGAAGAAAAACTTATTATTCTACCTAAGGTCACTTTGGCAGGAGTTTCCTTTATGAGTAACTATTGTGCCTATCATAGACATAATTTAAATAAAACTTCACATTGTAAGGAGCTAAAAAACAAGATCCAAGATCTCTTTGATAATGGCATAATTTGAAAATCTAAGCTCTCATCTACTAAAGATTCTATTCTCAAGAAGGATCAACATCATGAAATCAAGTCTAGTAATGGTTTAAATGTGACACTTGTCTCTTCCAACATACAACCACTTTCTAAAGTGCCCAATATTTCCAACACATATTCACCAAACAAAGAACTCGCTACTCCCCCTGTTGACTATGCATACTCTCAAGGACCTCCTTTAAAAGAAACTCAAGCCAAAAAATATTGGGCTGCAAGTCTTTTTACTACCTTCACAGTTCATACGTCTTCATTCCCTACTATGCCTATGAAGTCCACTCCAAGTAATTTTTATTTTAAATTTCAAGAGCCCATTATGTAGACTCCAAAATTAGATTCCATTACAGATTTAGATACTCCCTCATCCTTGGAATTGGTTTCATGTCAAGAGGACTACATCAATAATGAAGAAACAAGTGTTGATCAAAACCAAGATTCGTTCATCCCCTTTCAAATCTTCCTAGATCTCATGCCTCCATCTCAGGAGCCACATAGTCCTTTATCTCCCATGTCATGTACCTCTACTAAGAAAGGTCAAGATATTTCTTCCATCATCCCTAAGGAGATTACTAAAGACCAAGAGAAGGATACTTTTCCTATGCTACCTAAAATTCCTTTTGTAGAGAAAATTGTTCCCTCACCTTCTTGTTCTACCTCGCTACATTCACTTCAAAAATATTCTCAAGCTTTAAATACTAATGTCAAAGGTATTTCTCCTATAACAGTTACTCATAAATCTATTGATGGCTTTGGTCATGTTGCTCACTCTAAAGATGTTGATATCCCTACTCATGGTCCATTCACATCTTCTAAATCTATCCTTGGTCCCTATGCATCTAAGCTAAAACCTTCAAGTCTTCCATCCATATTGGGACCTTATGTTCCTCTATCTCCTACTTCTATTCTCAACTCATTACACATTCCTCCTACCCTACCTCAAGATCAACAAAGATGCACATACTTGAACTCTTCACATTCACCTTTCCATCTAAACTAGTCATATTGGCCTCATTCATCCACAAGTTCCAAGTGCTTTGGAAGAAATTTAGATGATTAACTCAAACAAAAGTGCATGAATACATCTTCAAAAGCTCACTATTTCTCATCTAATCAACATGGGAATGTTAAGAAGGAAAATACACAACAGAGACCATAAAGGTCCACTATTCAAAGAACTCAACCAAATAAAGTATGGGTTCTTAAATCTGTTATTGAAGAAATGTGTTCCAAAGCATCTAATGAAAAATCAAAAGTTCCCAAGTCTCTTTTGAAGGACTTGAATATTGAAAAAAATCAAATTTGACATTCAAGCTTCTAAAGGCTTCCACTCCATCTTCTTCCCAACATCTTCCTAACAAGGTTTCAAAACCTTATACTCCACCTTCCTCCAAAATGGCTTTGCTACCTCATATATCTAAGCCTCAATCTATTTTTCCCATGATTTCCCCATCATTACATCACCCTTAAGGTGTTTTTCAATGTTGATCTTTCTTAATATCTCTTCCACCCTCATGAAATCCTCTAAATATTAGGCCTACTTCCTATGATTGTTTGTTTTAGTCTAGCAAAACCAACAACCTTATCCTCCATCTACCTCTCATTTTCCTATCATTTACCTTCCATTACCTTATTAGAATCCTTGAGCATACCTTGTTATGGCCTTGGCTTATCATAACTTATCTTTCTTATAGGCATGCTATCTAGCTTGAGAAAGCTTGATCTCTTTTTGAAAAAAATAAAAATGAAAAATGAAAAAGGTGCCTTGGTGAAAACCACTTCTTATGGCACCTTGGTAGAAAAATTAAAAGAAAAAAAAACCCATCCTTATGGTGAAAACCACTTCTTGTGGCACCTTGGATAAATAACATGATGAAAACCTGGTTAAAAAGCATCATGCATAATTCTTCCATCCATGACATCCTATCATTATCTTTCTTATCCTTTAGATGTCCTCATTCCCAAAGTCATTCACTCATAACCTCCATAAAAAAATTTGTTATCCTATTCAATTTACCCTTTGGTCTTGATCAATGAACGAAAGAAGAAAACTTAGTTCTTAGCAATCTCTTGACATGGTCATTTTGTTAGATTACTTATGTGATATCCTTCACTACACCATGAGCTTATATTGCTATATCATATTTCCTAGCTTGGGTAATCTTATGGAGACTTTCCTTGAGGGTAACATTCAATACCCTACTTGGCATGGACCATTTACTTCTCCTTCATCCACTTTCATATTCATCTATCTGATCACACTCCTTACTAGATACTGGGGGAAAAGCTAATGTGATCCTACTTGAGAGCTAGTAATCTCTAAAAAAGTTCAATAATTTTGAAAATGTTTTGAAAAAGTATAAAAATTTGATAAAAGTCTTAAAAAAAGCATTATCTTGGTGAGAACCTAGCAATAGGAACCTTGGTAATACCAAAAACATTTGACAAATAAAAAAATAAAAAAAAAGAGAGAAAAAGAGAAAAATTGAAAAAAAATTGAAAAAGAAAAAAGTTCTTTTGATGAAAACCTAACAAACAAGCATCATGGTGGCAAAAAAATTATCTCTACCAAGAAGGTGAAAACCTAGTAAATAGGCACCTCTTGTTTCTAATGCTATATCTCAAAGCACATCTTCTAGCTCCTTCTATAGTTGCTTTCCCACTTTAGTTTGTTACTTTCACTCATGCATCAATGGATTGAATCTTGTCATAACTCAAGGGCAACACCCCATAGTGTCATGGGAATCTCTCTCGTTTCATTCACCAATTGTTCTAACTGCATCTGCCTACTATCACTAGTGTCACTTTCAAGATCCCTCTCATGGAAGATATCTTTCACGACAGTCACCAGTTGTTCTAACTACATTTGCCTATTGTTGCCAAGTCACTCTAGAGATTCCACTCATAGAAAATCTCTCACGTTAGTCACTAGTTATTCTAACTGTGTCTGTCTACTATTTCTCATGTCACTTTTTGAGATTCCTCTCATGGAAGATCTCTCTCGCATTAGTCACTAGTTGTCCTAACTATGCTTATCTACTATCACTTAGTTTCCTACTAAGGTTCTTCTTATTGAAGATTCCTCTTTGGCTTCAGTCACCAATTGTTCTAACTACATTCATCTATTGATGTCGCCCTACTAAAGAGATTTCTTTCATACATGTTCTGAACATTGACACTTGACATCAATCCTATAACACAAAAAAATGAACTCAAAATGATGATTTTGTTTGGGATATGCTGAGCTTTTCTTTGTTTCTTTTTCTTTTTCTTTATCATGTCTCTTTGAACAACTCAATAATGTCACTTTCTAATAGAGAAGTGAGGACTAGGGGTATGATCTTTTCTTTTCTTTCTATTTGATGGTTTAATTCCATTGATATGAAGCATTCATATAAAAGGGGTATCCACTATAAGAGCCTCTATCTCATATTGGATGGCCATGTGTACCTCGACTCATTTTATATGGACTCTTCACTATAGTTGGTTCTTCTTATTTGAGTTATAGTAAATATTGATACTCATCCTTCTCAATGAATGTATGGGTCACTGCAAGTATACCTAGCACAATTCTATCTCAAGTTATGAATGCAAGGGTCATTGCAGACATAATACTTACTAATTAATTATCATAAGAAGGATCTCTCATGTGTCTAGTGTGTCTACACACAAGAAATATTCTGGTCATCCTATCATTTATGCTTTGATGATTATGTTTGCTTGCTACATTAAAAGGGACAAATGTTTTGGTTATTTTGGCTTCGTGTGCCTCAAATGCTTACATTTAATCTTGACAAAACTAGAACATATGTCCTATTCATATTTCCATGATTGTAATGTTAGTGGGAATCATATAAAATTTTAGATTTAGCTATACACTTGGTGATGATAATTTTTGAAAGCTTGGTAACCAAACTTAGGGTTGCATCTAATGTAGGGCTATAT
This sequence comes from Cupressus sempervirens, assembly GCA_028749045.1. Classification (NCBI taxonomy): domain Eukaryota; kingdom Viridiplantae; phylum Streptophyta; class Pinopsida; order Cupressales; family Cupressaceae; genus Cupressus; species Cupressus sempervirens. Next base: position 1,614,991 of record CM053787.1, read on the forward strand.
TACATAAGCACATGGTTTGATCCCTGATTTATTTGCATCCTTTGTGATGAGGGATTGTTTGGTTTCTTCAAAGTATCACATTTCTTCATGACTGCATAAATGATCGACTAATCACCCTCTTGGCTAATTTGGTTGCTCTGAACTCAATTTCGAGATCAAATGTGAAATCTGACACACTTAAACATCTCAAAATTACATTTTAAATTTTTGGGATTGATGCAATTAAATGCTTATGTAGTCCATTTTTCTGATACTTTATGAATCTTGGAATCTTTTCAAATCACATTTTCTTCAAATTTTCCAAATTTTTGGAAAAAGTCAACTCTAGTTAAACTTTGGTCAAACTTGGTCATTTGGACCTCGAAATCAGTTCGAGTCAACTCAAATTTTCTTCAAACTCTTATAATCTATTCTAAATTATTATGAATCTCTAATTTTTAAAGTATCTCTTAATATACTTCTCTCCATCACTATTCTAGTCTATCATCTTTTGATTTTTCTCTTGAGGGGGTAGGATGATTACATCATTGAATCTTTCGAAATTGGCTTCAACTCAATTTGAATCTTATGTCCTCATTGCTTGAGGCATCTCATCAATCAGGGCATCTTTGTTCCCTCTATCTAGCATCTATTTCATCTGTCTCATCTTTTGATCAGCTGACCACATTTATAACAACCCATATCATAGTTTGATGGCCAAGTATCGGGACAATCTTACCCTGACTCTTGAGGATCAGGCCTCATTTTGGGGATGATTCTACAACTCATGATTGGATCTTGTTATCTTTTATGGACTAGTGTTCAGGTGTTCTAGCTAGACTCTAGAGAATTAAGCTCTGTTGTAGAGATAATTCTAACTCTTGCTCAGGATTAAGCTTTGTTCTAGAGATAATCCTAACTTTTGTTGAGAATTAAGGCTTGTTCTAGGGACAATTCTAAGTTCTTGCTTTTGATCACTATTCAATGGATAGGTACCAGGACAATCTAACCTTGACTCCTAAGGATTAAGCCTCATTCAAGAGACAATTCTATGAATCATGATTAATCTTTTCATCTTCTAATGGATAGGTATCAAGATAGTCTAATCACATCTCCTAAGAATTGAGTCTCGTTCTAGGAACAATTCTATGAAGTTTGACAATATTTGTTCCATCAATTTTGGTATCTAGGTTTTCTATCTAGATCCCCTAAGGTTAAGCTTTATTCTGGAGATAACCTTAAAAAGCTTATCAATTGGTTTCTATGTCATCAATCTTGAAACCAATCTCATCACATATCAGTATCTAGGTGTTTTATCTAAATCCCCTAAGGTTAAGCTTCATTCTAGAGATAACCTTTAAAATTTTATCAACCTCAGTATCTAGGTGTTCTATCTAGATCCCCTAAGGTTAAGCTTCATTCTGGAGATAACCTTAAAAATCTTATCAACCTTGGTATTTAGTTATTCTATCTGGATCCCCTAAGGTTAAGCTTTGTTCTAGAAATAACCTTAAAAAGCTTATCAATCTCAGTATCTAGGTGTAAAGTTCTATCTAGATTACCTAAGGTTAAGCTTTGTTTTGGAGATAGCCTTAAAAAGCTCATCAATTGGTCTCTATATCATCAATTTCTTAACCAATCTCATTTCTTGATCTATGCTTCATACTTCTAATTTCTTTGAATTGAATGTGCTACACACACATTCATTCAAAGAGGGACAAATGTAATATCCCAAAATTGGCACACTGCTATGCTAAACCAATTTTGGTCTATTTTAATCAATCTTAAGTCTTATTTTACTAGGAAATTTTGATTCTAATACTTGCTACTTGACCTAAGTGGAAGATGCAGAAAACCCTAATCTGCATTAATTGGACTCTCTAGTTAATTCCTAAGTATTGACTTAATTAGCTACATTAAACCTATAAATTAAGTTTAATTTAATTATAAGTGTTCATACTTTAATTAAATTAAATTATATTTTTAGCTAATGTACAAAGGAATTAAATGTATTTAATTTAATAAGATTGTATCCTCATTTTAATTTATTGAATTTAATTATTCAATTAATTAAAGATTATACATTTATGAGGTCATATTCTATTTTATTAAATTAAATATCCTCTCCAAATTCTCTCTTTAGTTCAAAAATGGAAACTCTGAGTGAACTAGAATTGTAAATGGAATTAACTTAGTTAACTCTCTCTCACACTTAGAAGAGAATCAGTTAACTCTTCATCACACTCAGATCTAAAACAATTAACTTCATTCCAATTGATCTTGATCATTGATTGATTCCTCAGATTTTATTTAAGAGGCCTTCAATTCCTCATTAAGGGGTTAAATTGTTTTTGTATCAAATTTATACCAAAATATTTATTCATTGTCACTATATTCATAGCTTGTTACTTTCTAGCATTATAATATCATTTTAGCTTAATATGCATACATATAGTATAATTTTCTTTCTTTTGTTCTTAGATTAATTGTATTTCATCTAGTGTAATTTGCATTCTCTATACTCCTCGTGTAGACCAAAAAGTAGAAGCAAGGGAGGTGATGTCAACAAGTAATAATGGCACTTTTGACTTTTGCAAACCCTTTCATAAATCTTTCAACACTCCTAGGTTCATGTGGAGACAAGGAGGAGTAAAAAAAAACAATAACTTTTAATACCAACCTGCTCCTCAAATTTGCCCCCTTTATTTCATTTGCTATCTTAATTGTTATGTCAGACATAGGTTCACGTGCTAGTACTTACTCCAGCACACAAAGGAATTGTCAATGCCTAAAATAGAGGAAGGAGGTAAAGTGTTTTAAGCTTAAAAGTTTTAAAGGTGAGGGCAAAGGTAAGAGCAAGGAAAATTTATGATCTAAAGTTAAGTAGATAGGATATTTAGGATATTTAAATATGTATTTTCATTCTTTTTTGTTTTAATTAATTTATTTAAATTTAAAAATGTTTATAGAAATCAAACAAGGATAATTAAGAAAATCTTCAAGATTCTCTGTTCAAAAAGGGAATTAACTTCCTTCCCATACAAATTCTAGAGAGCATATTTGCTTTAGGGGATATATTTTTTTCAAGACCATATTTCTTTTTCTAAGTATACAATTAGAATGACATTTATATTTTCAAAGACAAGGGGGATTATATTATTTTTTCCAAGTCTATTTTATTTCCAAGCATAGATTTTTAATGCAATTTCTATTTGCATGACAAAGGGAGCAAATTTTTCTTTCTAGCATTGATTATAGCATCAGGTTTAATAATTTGTTTAAACAATAATGTAAGATTATTTTATCTACTAATAATCACAAAAATAAATTGAAGTCCCAATCATAATATTAAATTTTCTTTAACATGTTTTAAACCTTAAATTGCATAATTATATATCATCATTTTATCTAATTAATCTAAACTAAATGAATATGGTTTCGAAACATAAGAATGCCACAAAAAGAGTGAAACATCATTTTATCTATTTTTTAATAACACATACATATAACTAAATTACAAGAAGAAAATCATATGACACAATACTACTCATTTTTTTAATTATTGAACTGCCTGATTCAAAGGCTTCATTGAGAAAGAACTAGGAATAAACATGAAATCGTAGCCATTTCCACAATAAGTTTACAAAATAACATTTTTACATAGGATTGCTATCTCGAGGAGAAATCTCCAAACATAATTGAATTTCAATAACATTTTTGAATTTCCTTCTTGGCTCCACAACAAGGAAATCATTACAAAGTCTACAACACATCAAGATGATCATGGAGAGAACAAAAACTGACCAAGAGACAACCAATCTTTACATGAAGACAAATTCAAACATTTACTGCCATCCAGGTTTGCACAGTAGGTTTGTCATTGAACTAGACTAGGGAGAAGGTGGATTTTTCCAACAGGAGATGTTGGCCACAACACCATAATAGGTGCCCTTTCAGGGCTATAATAGCAAGAACTTCCATTCTTCCATTTTCTAAATTCCAAAATTCAAAACATGATTTATGCTAATGAGTAGGGGCCCATAACACCCTACTCTCTCCCCTTCCTCATCTTGAGGAGAGACTCTACATTGTTGGAGTCCAACTAAATACCTCCTCTCATACATGGCCACTTCTGCTCTATCCAAGGGTGAGTAATGCCAATACAACCCATACAATCTCTTCGAAAATCAAAGCAAAATACTAAGGAATTTTTTTTAGGAAAAACTCATTTCAATCACTCCCAAACATATTCATCAAACAAACAAACATACATATGCAAGAAAACTACTTAAGCATGAAACATAGCACAAAAAAAATGAGCTTGAGGGATTCCTAGCTTCACAATAAGGTTATGGCAACTGAACAATTTGAGTTGAGCTTCCCTTCCTTTTTCCTTCTCCTTCAATCTTGAATTGCTCTCTAAAACTAGAGGTTGGGTGAACACTCTTTCTCTCTCAAATTTTCCTCTAAATAGGATATTAACTCAACCACCTCCAAAATGCAATAACTCCCCCACTTGCCTAAAGGTTCTAGAATCTTCTAACTCAACTTGTCATAAGGCTAACCTCAAGGTGGAGTTTAACTTATCCAACTCATGGTGAAACATTCAATTTTCGCAATAAAGAAAAAATGAGATATTTGGGTGATCATAAAAGTCAACAAAAGGGGCTAGAGGGGTGGAAAATGCTCCCAACCCATACCCATACCCCTTAGGTACTTAGTTTTCATGATTTTTGGCCTTTAGGACTAATTAGGGACCTATCAAAAAGCTTGGAAATTTTAGACTTTCTAACAACCCTAAAAAATGCAAATTAATCACTAATCTTGATTAGGGTAATTAATCTCAATTACGAACTAATTAGTAAAAAGGTCACTAAACTAGCCCAACTTAGATTTTCAGGTTACTCGGTTACTCCTACTTATCATGCTAAAATGCATATATGAGTTACAAGTGTCAAGTGACACTATAAAATCACTATTACAAAACATCAACACTTATTGATTACAAAATGATACATTCATTCAATTCATGATACAAATAAAATACAAACAATGGGGTCTACATCTTTTATTAAACTCAACCCTGTCTTCCACAAATGGTATATAGGGTTTAGTTCCATTTCTCTATTAGATTTCTTGGCTAATAAATCTTACACACTCATTTCACACATCAATAGCTCGAGAAAATCACATGCATATATTTATAACTGATCTAGATAGTCATATAAATCAGAACATAAATCTTTCATATAATTAATTGTTTAGTTCATTTCTGTTCACATTTAATCATCACTAATTACATAATCAATATAACATAACTTATTCATTAATTCAAATTAAAATACTAGAATAATCATCATTAGGCATGCATATACTTCAACATCATAAACATCACCAATAACGAATACTAAACTATTTGAATGCATACAATCCTAATCATTGAGGTACCATAATCAATAACATCATCATCAAGTGAAACACCTTGTATCATCATTAGTGCAAATTAATGTTTAAATAGTCGAGATAACATAGTAGTTCTTTAGTCACTAAGTATTAAAACATGGATGTATCTGCTAATCTTAGTTTCTATTAGGACATCTAAACCATAAGACATTACTTAATATCCATTCCAATTCTCCTATAATAGATTTAACAGAGAAATTCAAATTTAATAAGTACATGCGAGGAGGAACCTTACATCCTCCCCCTCTAGCCTTTGACTTCCTCTTGGAAGTTGCACAACTAAAATGTTCATCTTATTGTAGAACCTTGTCTAGACTTATTCCAAGATTTACTCTTGTAAAAATAATGGTTAATAATTCATATACATACTTAGGGATGATAACATATTTACCTAATTATTCTTATTAAAATTAAAGTTCAATCCAAAGCTCTGACATGGTCACATTTTCCAGGGTCAAATACTCCTTCAAACATATTGGTCACATATAAACAACATTCTAATCTAGTATATGATACTTATAGAGTCTGTAATAATAATAATATAATAAGATATTCTAAACTCCACATACCTACTCATCAGATAACAACTATACGAGACTCCCTCAAATGAAGTTTTATGTTAAGCAACTTGGCTCTTTATTAAGGTTAAATACTTTTACTTTAGAGTTTTCATGACATATTGATTCTTTAATAGGTCACAAAACAAGTCCATCACTACACATGCACCTTTTGCATCTAAAAATCCATTAGGTTAACTTGTAACCTTAACCAGTTGTATGCTTGGGTGCAATTTCATTACTCATAACAATCAACAAATGTTCACTGGTCATATTTTCAAAGTCTTAGGAGAGGGTGGGGCATAGATACTCTCACTAATAACCCCATACTCTAATGTTATGCAACCACTTAATTGTCAGGAATCCTTTTTGGTAGGCCCATCATATGTCACTTTGCCAACAAAATTCACAAGAAAATGCCTCAAATTTAAACTCAACATCAAGGATGAAACATCCAATGCAAAAGTCTGAAACAAAAGAAATAAAGAGTGACCACAATAGAAAAAATTTAATCAAGAAATAAAGACAAGACCTAGAGGCAAAATAGCATCATCAATAATACAGTTGGCTTAATAGCCCCACATCACATTGCTAGCAAAAAGAAAAGAACATTAAAATACCAAAATCTAGAATCAGACAAATAAGAAAATAAATCCAATCACTTACAAAATTTACATTACTAACATAATGTGGTTGTACTAGGGTATCTGAAGGAAATGGAAAATCTTAGGACTTTGAATAAAATTGCAGGGATCTTGAATTGATTTTAGATGGTGGTCTAATGACCATGTTGCTCAACCTATAATTGATCCCACATACTAACTACATAGCTCACTTTATCAACATTGCCCTGCGATTAGGGTTTACTATACCAAGGGGTTTGGCCTGATCATAACTCAGTCAAAAGTGCAAATGCAAGGATACTAAAATGAGTCCCCTTCAATCCTCTTGTTGTTACATTGGTTTCTTTTCAAAGAATCTATACATGCGGGGACATTAGTGTCAGTAGAGTTATACTTTGAGTTACAATTACAAAACCAAATCTCTTATCCTTAATTCACTTATAATTACATATTAGGGCATCTACCCATAAACTTTCTTAAATCAATTTCACCATCTCTACACTAGTTGAATTTGTGCTATCAATCTCACCAAATTTAGATAAATTCATTCCTCGATTAGGGTTCTATTCCTCATAGTAGGTTGAGATACTCTCTTTCTTTGTATGTTCCTCACTAAGTCTCTCTTTTTGAATAACTTCTTGCATTAGTAATCCTATCATTCAAGGTTCCCAAATGTTACTTGCAGATTTCAAATTAGCTCTTGTTTGCTTTCCTAGGATTACTGGAACAATATGTTTTAAAAAATTATAGTAGGTTAGAGGTATCCCCAATAACTTGGTGACATGGTATAATCTTCAAGTGTTACCTTCCTATTTACTCACCATTGATTTTATGAATTCAATATTTTAATCTGAAGGTACAAAATTTAATTATGAAGGTTGTAGGTTTTCTTTACTTATTTTTCTAATGTCTAAATCAATACTAGTCTACTTGATCACTTTTGTACTAGATATGAACTACAATTCTCTCACGAGTGATTGGGTCAGAAAAAATCTGACTTCTACTAAAGATGATGTGAAATACTTTTTCTCTGATCACTCGGTTATTTACTTATTTCCACTCACATGATTGGAAGGTGTTCTAGGGTTCTTTATTTAGTTTTTTTTTCTTCTAGGTGATCGTGTTTGATATAATTTTGAATTCTTTATGAGATCATTATATACTTTAATATAAATATAACATTCTTGCATCTAATTAGTTATTTTAACTCATCAAGACTGGATTTTCTGCTTATGGTTAACCATCTACAAATGCTAAGACAAGTTCCAAGTTTTGCTTATGTTTACTCATCAGTATCATTGTTTAGGAAGAAGGAAGAATACATTTGCTTCATAAAATTCTACAAGGAGAATTCCCTACTTCATATGGTAATACTTAAATGTCCACACTTAATATGGACCCATTATTGCCCCAGTGTCACAAAATTAGGCTGTGATACCAAAATGTCATGTACAAAATATGAGGGAAAAACACACGTAATTTATTTTTTTAAAGATTAATAACACCACTAAGTTGATAAGGGTTTTTGATAAAATTTACTATGTTTGATTTACTAGTTAAACTATGGTATATTGCCAAGCAGATAAATGTTCCCCTAACATTACCCTAAGACTATATCTCAGTTTATACCATCATGTAGGAATAGATTGTTAGCTTAAACTTTCATTATTAAATCAATTAATTAATTTAAACAATCCAAATTCAATTAATTAAAAGATCTAACACATTATTATTTTTATTTACCTTTAAAATATTACATCCACAAAACAATAGTATACAAAGCTTATTAGTAAACATAATTTACAATTAATTTAAATCCTATTAACATTAATCAATAAAACATTAACTAAGTAAAAAATTAATTAACAATATAATTAATTTATTTGAATAACAATTTTAATAATGTAAAACTAATTATTCAAGACAATGAAATAGAAGGAACTTACTAACTAAAACATCACCTCTAACATACAAATATTTAAACTTTATTTTAACTTAACACAACAAAACATCTTTTGGATTACTATATTCATTATAATTAATTATAATCCCTAAGCAACAATTCTGCATTAATTTAAAACAATTCATTGTTTTTATACTTACCACACACATAACAATATATATAAAATAATAATTTTATAAAACTTAAAACTAAATAATAAATAATACTACTAACTAAAACCTAATAACCAACTTACTCTACTGACATAATTAATATTAATATTTTAGAATAATACTAACTACACTTTAATTAAATTAATGCTAAAATCTAAATTAACAAATACTAACTAACTTTTAATTAACACTTTTTAAAACACTAAAACTGTTTTAATAAAACTTTTCTAAATATAATGATAAAACTAAAATTAAATAAAACTAAATAATAATAAAAAATACATCTACACTCCACTAACTTCCTACTTACCTTTAACATTATTAAATCTAAACATACTAAAAAGCTACTTTAATAACACTAACTACATTTAAAATAAAAACATATTTCAAAGAAATGCTACTACCCTATACTTCTCACATGGACCAAAAAGTAGAGGCAAGGGAGGTGATGTCAGCAAGTAATAATGACATTTTTGACTTTTACAAACCCTTTCATAAATTTTTCAACACTCCTAGGTTCACATGGAGACAAGGAGGAGTAAAAAAACACAATATCTTTTAATACCAACCTGCTCCTCAAATTTTACTAGCTTAGTTGTTATGTCAGACATAGGGGCATGTGCCAGTACTTACTCCAACCCACAAAGGCCTTGTCAACACTTAAAATGGAGGAAGGAGGTAAAGTGTTTTAAGTTAAAAAGTTTTATAGGTGAGGGTAAAGGTAAGAGCAAGGAAAATTTATGATTTAAAGTTAAGTAGATAGGATATTTAGGATATTTAAATATGTATTTTCATTCTTTTTAAAAAAAATTTATTTATTTAAATTTAAATTTTTTATATAAATCAAACAAGGATAATTAAGAGAATCTTCAATATTCTATGTTCAAAAGAGGAATTAACTTCCTCCCCACACAAATTTCAGAGAGCATATTTGCTTTAGGAAATATATTTTTTTCAAGACCATATTTCTTTTTCTATGTATAGAATTAGAATTAAGTTTATATTTTCAAAGACAAGGGGGATTATATATATATTTTTTCCAAGTCCATTTTATTTCTAAGCATAGATTTTTAATGCAATTTCTATTTGCATGACAAAGGGATTAAAATTTTCTTTCTAGCATTGATTATAGCATTGGGTTTAATAATTTGTTTAAACACTAATGTAAGATTATTTTATCTTCTAATAATCATGAAAATAAATTGAAGTACCAATCATAACATTAAATTCTTTTTAACATGTTTTGAATCTTAAATTGCCTAATTATATATCATCATTTTATCTAATTAATCTAAATCAAATGAATATGATTTCGAAACATAAGAATGCCATAGAAAGAGTGAAACATCATTTTATTCATTTTTTGATACACATATACATATAACTGAATTACAAGAAGAAAATCATATGAAATAATATTACTCATTTTTAGTTTTTTTATTGAACCACCTAATTCAAAGGCTTCATTGGGAAAGAACCATGAAGAAAACCCAACATTGTAGCCATTTCCACAATAAGTTTATAAAATAACATTTTTACACAGGATCACTATCTTGAGGGGAAATCTCCCAACATAATTGAATTTCAATAACATTTTTGAATTTCCTTCTTGGCTCCACAATAGGGAAACCATTACAAAGTTTGCAACACATTAAAATGATCATGGAGAGAATGAAAATAGATTGGGAGACAACCAATCTTAACATGAAGACAAATTCAAATATTTACTCCTATCTAGGTTTGCACAATAGGTTCGTCATTGAACCTGACTAAGGAGAAGGTGGATTTTTCAATAGGAGATGTTGGCTACAAAACCATAATAGGTGCCCTTTCAAGACTATAATCACAAGAACTTCTATTCTTCCATTTCCTAAATTCCAAAATTCAAAACATGGTTTGTGTTGATGAGTAGGAGCCCATAACACCCTACTCTCTCCCTCTCCTCATCCTAAGGAGACACTCTGCACTATTGGAGTCCAAATAAAGACCTCCTCTCGTACATAGCCACTTCTACCCTATCCAAGGGTGAGTAATGCCAATATAGCCCATACAATCCCTTTAAAAATTAAAGCAAAATACAAAGGAAAAACATTTAAGAAAAATCCACTTCAATCCCTCCCAAACATATTCATCAAAAACGCAAACATACATATGCAAAAAAATTACTTAAGTATGAAACACAACATAAACAAAAAGAGCTTGAGGGATTCCTACCTTCACAATAAGGTTATGACAACTGAAAAATTTGAGATGAGCTTCCTTTCTTTTTTCCTTCTCCTTCAATCTTGAATTGCTCTCTAAAACTAGAGGTTGGGTGAACACTTTTTCTCTCTCAAATTTGCCTCTAAATAGGATATTAACTCAACCACTTCCAAAATGCAATAACTCCCCCACTTGCCTAAAGATTCTAAAGTCTTCTAACTTAACTTGTCATAAGGCTAACCTCAAGGTGGAGTTTAACTTTCCAACTCATGGTGAAACATTCAATTTTCGCAATAAAGAAAAAATGGGATATTTGAGTGACCATAAAAGTTAACAAAAAGGGCTAGAGGGGTGGAAAATGCCCTCAACCCATACCCATACCCCTTAGGTACTTATTTTTCATAATTTTTGGCCTCTAGGACTAATTAGGGACCTATCAAAAAGCTTAAAAATTTTGGACTTTCTAACAACCCTCAAAAATATAAATTAATCACTAATCTTGATTAGGGTAATTAATCTCAATTACTAACTAATTAGTAAAAGGGTCACTAACCTAGTCCAACTGAGACATTCATGTTACTTAGTTACTCCTACTTATCATGCTTAAATGCATATATGAGTTACAAGTGTCAAACAACACTATAAAATCACTATTACAAAACATCAACGCTTATTGATTGTAGAATGATACATTCATTTAATTCATGATACAAATAAAATACAAACAATGGGGTCTACATCTTTTATTAGACTCAACCCTGATTTCCACAAATGATATATAGGTTTTAGTTCCATTTCTTCGTTAGATTTCTTGGCTAATAAATCCTGCACACTCATTTCACACAGCATACCTCAAGAAAATCACTTGCATATATTTAAAACTTATCTAGATGGTCACATAAATCTTTCATATAATTAATTTTTTAGTTCATTTCTGCTCACATTTAATTATTAGTAATTACATAATCAATATAACATAACTTATTCATTACTTTAGATTAAAATACTAGAATAATCATCATTAGGAATGCATATACCTAAACATCATAAACATCACCAATAACGAATACTAAACTATTTGAATGCATACAATCCTAATTATTGAGGTACCATAATCAATAACATCATCATTAAGTGAAACACCTTTTATCATCGTTAGTGTAAATTAATATTTAAACAGTTAAGATAACATAGTAGTTCTCCAATCACTAAGTATTAAAACATGGATGTATCTGCTAATCTTAGTTTCTATTAGGACATTCCCTTAAGACATTACTTAATATCCATTCCAATTATCCTATAATAGATTTAATAGTTAGATTCATATTTAATAAGTACATGTGAGGAGGGACCTTACACTTGAGTATTGGTTGCCAAGTTGTGTTGGGAAATTCTAAAAGGGTTAGCTTTCAATGGGGATAGAAAAATTGTGGAATACCAAGGATGGAGTTATAGAAGTAGTAGAAGAGTAAGGAAAAGAGTGTATGATTTGAAGACTTGGAGGAAATTTCTATGAAGAACCAATTTGGGATTTTTGTGTTGAATCCAAAAGGATGTTCTTCCAACTATTTAGAACATCTTTTTGCACCAAGGTAGTTTGATGCAAGAGTATCCTTGGGTAGTTGTCTATCCTGCATGATTAAGATATTTTTTTTGGAGTTTAGTGGACCTATTTGACTCTTGGGTAATTAGTTTTGATGTATTTTATAATTATTGTAAGCCTTTAAAGGCATTTGATATTAAATTTCTATTGAAGGCTGACTTGTCATGGCTGTTCAAGTAGTTAATCTAAGGGATAATTAATTTTTAGCTTACTAGGTTGACTTGTGGATTACATAGCTATAAGTAGGGGGTATTATGAAGTCTTTAGTGATTATTCATCCATCTTTGAGAAGAGGAAGTGGTAGAGGAAATTTTTTTGAGAAGGGCTAGAAGTTGAGGCTTGGGAATCAAGGAGATTACTTGGTGGGCTTGCGAGTACTAGTTGGATTTTCCTTGGAGCTTTCTACCAGAGTATGGATTTGGAATAGCTAGGGTTTGGATTGGATCTTGAGGGATCTTGTAGAACTATTACTTTCTTTATATTTGGCTATAACTAGGAAGGCCTTACAACCTAGCACATTGCATGTGATCAACTATATCTATGAATACATTATTGTGATTTGGCTTCAAATCTTGCATTATTGTTTATCTTCCGTTGTGTGGTTATTTGCTGGGGACTATGACATCTCCTTTTGGGATTCACCTAGCTTTCACTACATTAAGACATATTATTGCAACATCACTACTCACATTCCTAAGTGTCACTTCAAACTTGCAAAGTAGCAAAACCTTGATTTTGACTACGTCATCACTTTGCAACCATTTATGACTTAACATATTTATCTCTTGCAATGGTGTGATGAATATTTTTATGTTTTACTATCATTCCATTTTCTTCTTTGCAACTACCAACTTCAATTCACCTTTGAACCCAATGATGTTGCAAAAACTTCATACTTAATCACCTAGAGCACCTTTCACAACTTCATGACTTAACTTTCATCATGTGGAAAACAAACTAGGATATTGCAAATTAGGGCTTGTCACTATTTCACAATTTAAAATTGATAATTAGACACACTACTTGTGATACCATGATCACCTTTTATACTTAACTATTGCTATCTTTCATGGTTTCACAACTCTAAAAATTAACGCACCTCTTAATCTTGTGAAAAATGTGATGATGAACTCTTGTTGCTTCACCACCTTGACTATAGGTTAACCTTAACTACTAACAATGAAGTGATAACATTTAATCTAATTGTCCTTGCTCTTTGTCTCTCCTTTACAACTTAAAATATCTTAACTACTTTGGCATTGATGATGTTACGATAAACATTTGAAGTTAAATGTTACTTTGATCACAACCTCACAACCTAAACCTTGAACTCATCATTTATCCCTACGAAACTATGATTATGAGTCATCATTACTTTGTAACTATGATCCAATGTTATCTTTAACTATATGCAATGTTGGAATAGCCTAGACCTTTACTATTGTGGTTATCCTTCACATCATCTCATCTTGGAATGTTTGAAGCTTAAGACAAGTTACAACCTTGTGATCTACAGTTTATCACCTCTTTGCAGCTTCCAAAACTATTAGAGATCATAAAGGAGTGATGTTGCTACCAAAGAAATATCACAACATTGCAACTTAAAAGCCTTTTAGAGACATGACTTAATAAGATATAAAAAGGATCAATAAACTTAGGGATATAGAGATTTAACATATAACCATAGTGTTTATGTATCCCTATTTGATAGTAGATGACAATTTATGAACATTTCAAGAAAATATAATACATGACCATTTCCCTAGGGTTTTTTCACAAGAAATAATACATTTTGAGACACCCTAAGAAACTAAAGCATAATTTCTTCCTAATTTTCAAAGGACATCACAAAATTTTTTTCTGGTTGGAAATCAAGCCATCAATTTTGATGACCTCTTTCAAAAAGTTACTATAGAAGAACAAGTTATTAGAAATGGAAAGAAGTAACTAAGAGGGGAGGGGTGAATCAGTTACCACTAAAAAAAATCCTAGATCCCTTAAGATGTCAACACAACTTTTAAACCAAATCCTTGCTAACACTTAGTTAACATTGAATATATTACTGGAATCCAGGAAAGTCAGGGGGACCAGATGCATTTCCTCCCCACGATCCAGGAAGAAGAGGCCAACCAAAAGGAAAGTGATGCTGCAGAAACCCTACAGGCAATGGAAAAGAAGGGACACTAGTTTGCCTTCGATGCTCTATTCCTGGCCTTTGTTTCTCAGGCTTCGGGCCTTTTTGTTTCTGGCCTTTTGAGGCAGCTTTTTTTCTGTCTTTTCTGCTTTAAGTTGTTTTCTACTATAAAACTTTGGGTTTTAGGATCCCTGTAAAACCTATTTTCCTAATCAAAAACATTGAATATATTACTGTCACTCAGTTAACACTAATTATATTACTATTACTCAGTTGACACTGAAATAATTAGATCTTAAGATATTTGATGTTATTATCCTTAATTAACTTAGTTGCAAAAGTATAAAATAAATAACATGAACACAAGAGACACCAAGATTTAATGTGGAAACCCAATTTGGGAAAACCACCAATTGCAACTAGTGATTATTTTTCACTCTTCTAAAGTGAGCCCTATTAGGAGTCAATCCCATTAAAGGTTATGAAACACACTACTAGGTGTGACCCTATTAGAGGATTTAATTTACCCTGTTAGGAGTGGCCTTGTTAGAGGTCTTTAGACACTTCAATCTAGAAATGCCACCTTTGTTTAAGGATTTTCTAAATAACTATTAAGCTAACTCTATTAGGAGATTTTATTCATTGCTACAATTATTAGAGAGTAAAAATGACTTGACTTGATTGCTAATGCAACTAAGTTTGCTAATTCAGATCTCTATTCTAGCTTGATTACTTAATCCTCCTTAATTAGAATTTTCTTTGTAGCTCAGTCAAATCATATACGTTGTTCACTTATAAATATCCTTAAAATTTTCTTCCTTAATTCATCTTCTTCAATCCCACATTTAAATCCTCAACTTGACCTTATATTAATCTGATTCACCTTGTCAAGTTAGATTGAACACTCTTTTAATGAAACAATTATCATTCCTTAAGTTAACTTGTATTAACCAATAAATTTATCTCACTTAATATGTTTTTAGTCAGCTACTATAGAATTGAGTACTTTGTTAACATAGAGGATCCCTTCATTTACTGACCAACTAGGTTAGATTATGAGTTCTCTGGTTAATTGACCCAACTTAGTCATTACTTACTTCAAGCTAACTTTTCTTCGATAATTGACTGAGCTCGGTTAATACTAACTTAACTTCATTAATTGATTGAGCTTGGTCAATACTATCTCAGAACTTGGTTATAAGTAAAATGCTTGACATATACAAAAAAATGCCTTTGATGCCTGAGTAATCTCAACTATCATTGACATTTCGATAAAGGCTTGATATTTTGTGTAACATCAAAGACAATATACAATTGAATAATTATCTTCAATAATCTCCCTCTTTGCCATTGATGGCAACACAACATATCATAGTACAAATAAAATTTTAGTGAAAAATAGAAGGATAATATCCTTAGTTTCATTCTAATTCTTATACATGAGAATTCCCTTTATTAGTGAGAACTCCCTCTAACATCAATCTCTCCCTTTCGAATGATTTACTCCAACTTCTTTGATTTCTTTTACTATAATTTCTCCCTCTAACTTATTGATACATACTTTATCTAATAAACTCTCCCAAAATTTCTTTGATATGACAACAAACTCTCCCTCTTTGACATCTCATGCCAAAGATAAAAATCAAATGATTTTCCATGTACTAGATGTACTAATTCATATGAAATCTTCTCTGACAATGCTGCATCAAATTGATTGATCTTTAAATTCTTTGTTGATGTATCACTAATATTTGTTTAGTGAGCTTCAAATAGGGGAATGTAGGTAATGGCTTGGTGAATATTCTAATCTCACCTCTTTGTCTTACACTAATTATGTTAGAAAATGATATTTTATTGTAATATGCTTTGTCTTGGTGTGCATTACTGGATTCTTGGATATGTTAATTGCACTGGTGTTATCATAGAAGATAAAAACTAGATCCTTGATTTCTTCCTTCATGCCTAACAACAGTTGTTTGAACTAAACAATGTTGGAGCGATTGATTGCTTCTACAACATATTTTTCTTCTACTGTAGACTGAGAGATGCAATTCAATTTCTTTCTTGTCCAAGACACTAGCCTCTTTCCAACAAAGAATTCTCCACCACTAGTGCTCTTCTTGTCATAAATACTTCCTTCTCAATCAACATTAGTGAAGGCTTTTAATATAAAATTTCCTAATTTCTTATACCACAAACCATAATCTTTAGTACCTTTTAGATACCTCATAATTCTTTTTATTTCTATCATATAATTTTACTTTGGATTAGTAGAAAATCTTTCCACCATATGAACTACTAATTCAATATTAGGTCTTGTCTATACTACATACTAAAGATTTCCAATTATTAATCTATATGTAGTCTTATCTAGCTCTTTGGAATCATCATTTTTGGAAAGCTTATGTCCAATAGACATAGGTGTTCCAACTAGTCTAGGATCCTCCATTCCAAATTTCTTCAATGCCTCTTTGATGTACTTTGATTGAGTAATGTAGAGGCCATCCTTCTTTTATTGAATTTGTAAGCGAACAAAGAATTTGATCTCTCCAATGTTGATGTATGATTGAAAACATCATTTGAGTAGAAAAATTATTGAAAGAAGACTGTGTTTTTAATCATTATTTTGTCATTGATGTCAAACCTGATATATGCTGGTAAGATAATTGGTTATATGTTTCAAGCACTATCACTTAGTTGATTGATGAGGAGGGTTTGATTAACAAGATGTAACAAAAGTACCTAGAGGAAATTTGAGTTATGATTATGTATTGAAGTGTAAGAATCAGTTAAGAAAATGATAACATAATGTAATGACGATCTACTTGAGGTTACAAAATGATTGGCTACATTTAGAAAGTTTAGAAGAATATGGTTGAACAAAGTTCATTTGTTAAGCTTGACCAAGTTGATAGAAGGTGCTAAGCAAAGTTAGTGCAAGCCGAGAAAAAAATTAGTTGGAGCCAAATGAAAGCAAATTCTAGTGGATGCCAAGCAAGTTAATAGGTTCTGAGCAAGATAGTTGAAGCTGAGTGATTTTTAGTTGATGTTAAGCACCAGTAAAATCCAAGTTGATGCCAAGTGATTTTACAATAGATGCTAAGTAACACAGTATATGTTGAGTATTAGTAAATTGATAATGCCGAGTTGCTACATTATGAAAAAGATTGAAGATTCACCAATTAAAAGTGGACAAGTTTATTTTCTTGAAACTTGTGAATTAGGAGGAAGATTAGATTGATGAGCTAGAGGCACAAAATCTTATGTAAACCATTTTGGAGGAAAATTCAAATGGATTCTAGGAGAAGTTTCTAGAGAAGACAAGATATGGGGTAGATACATTCTATCCTACCTAATCCACCAAAAACCCTAATTTTTGTGATGGATAATGAGCAGGAAAAGAGTTCTCATTTCCTATATGTAGGGATATTTTTTCATGAAGCAAAGAGGTTAGAGAGTTTTTGAATGCAAAAATTTGACAATGAGAAGGAAGAGGGTTTGCTTCATCAAGTGACCCAAGAGAAGAAGTCTACAATGATGAACTGAGCAAGAAGGCTTAAAGAGGATGAATCCTTGAAGGATGAACAAGCTATTAGAGCTGCAAAGATTGGAAGCCAAGCAGTGTTGAGGACTGAATAGTGATCTGCAATCTACAAGTAAGGTTGTAAGTTGTATTGGATCAAAGCTCTACTATTACTTTCTAACAATTGTATCAGATTAAGGTAAATCTTTTGAAGAAAGGTTGACTTAATAGTCATTGGAAAATCCTTTAATAGGGTGGAATTCCAAGTGAATGGCCTAAATGCCTCTAACAAGGATCACTTTTAATAGGGTGGTTGAAATCCCTTAACTAGGTCACATTTAACAGTGTGTGTTGTAACCTTTAACATGGTTGGCCTTTAATAGCGCATCACTTTAGAAGAGTGAAAAGGAGTAGAATGTTATCGGTGGTTTTTCCCAAATTGACTTTCCATGTTAAATAATTTTATCAAGAGTGCTGATGGATGTGCTTTTTTTATGCTTTACAATTTTGCATGTTAATTTTATAGTAACATATCAGTTTTGGTTAACAGACAATGAATGCATGCATGGTTAAGAATGTTAAATGGGTTCATTGAATTGTAAAAGTTTTATTTGTACATCTAGAACTTGAATAACTAATTCACTCCCCCTCTTAATTATTCTAACAAAATTCCAACAATTGGTATCAGAGCCATTTGCTTAAGAGGATTAGTTTTAAGGTACTAGAAGCACAAAGTTCAAGATGTCGAAAGGAGAGGTACCCAAGCTCAACAGAGATAACTTTTTTACATGGCAAAGTTTGATGAAGATACACCTTGGAGGACTTGGAGATTATGCACAATGTTGCATTTCAGTAGAACATGTTGATCTAGTAGGAGTCCTAACTATATAATATTTGAAGAAAAAAAGAGAGCACAATCAGGCGATGTTGGAGATTGCCTCTGCCCTAAGCTATGCTAAGTTTGATGATATCAAAGACCTTAAAAGTGAAAAGTAGATGTGGGGTGCCCTAGAAACCATCTATGGAGGAGATAAAAATGTTCAAAGAGCCAAGTCAGAGAGACTTAGAAGTAAGTTTGATGACATGAGAATGGAAGAAGGTGAGAATATTGCTCAAATATGTTTCTAGGATAAAAGAAGTTGTTAGTGAAATAAAAGGTGCTACTAGTAAAATTGATGATGATATTGTGCTAAGTAAAGTCTTGAGAATATTATTGCCTATGTATTCCATTAGAGTATCTACAATCCAAGAGTTAAGATGTATGCTAGGAAATGATCTAACCCTTGAAGGTCTAGTAGGAAGACTCACTACTTTTTGAGTTATCTAATTTTGACAACTACAGATTAGAGAGTATTGAATCAGCTTTCAAAGAAAAATTGTTGCTAAGGGATTCTAAGGAGGTAAAGCCAAAGAAGAAGAAAAGAAAGATAAAGTATGCATCTAGTGACCATAGTACAGATGAGGAAGACATTGAAGGATTGGAAGCATTTCTGGCTAGAAGATTTCATAGAGGAAAAGGAAAGTTCAAAGATAAGATGCCTATCATTTGTTCTAATTGCAATGAAGTTGGCCATATTACATCAATATGTACATAGAATAAGAACTTTAGAGAAGGGAACAAACACAAAAATAGAAGAGAAGATGATGGAAGAGACTATAGAAATAAAGGATTAAAGTCATGCTACATTGTTGATGAACATGACTCTAATGAAAATGATGATCAAGTGGTATATGTTGCAATGAAGGATGAATCAGATGAGGATGAGGCTACTACACTTATGACTTGTGTGAACAAGAATGAAAAATGTATCATTGATAGCGGATGTTCACATCACATGGCTGGAGACAAAAGTAAGTTCATTACCTTAACATATTATGATGGAAATAGTGTAAGATTTGGTAATGATGCACCATGTTTGATAAAAGAAAAATGGTCTATCAAACTCATAAACAAGATTTCATGTGACAATACTTATTATGTTAAAAGATTGAATTATAACTTGTTAAGTGCATCAAAATTGAATAATTTGGGGTGCAAAGTTGAGTTTGAAAAGAAATCAGTCAAGATATATGATATGAATGGAAACTTGATTGGAAAAGGTGATCAAACTAGGAGTAATCTATTCTATTTGGATATAGAAGATGCTACTTGTTTTATTGCAAAATTTGATGATGTATGGCTTTGGCACAAGAGATTATCTCATGTTAACTTTGATAATATAATTAGTATCAACAACATGAAAAGAGTTAGAGGTTTCCCTAAGTTGAAGAAACTAGAAAATATAATGTGCAAACAATGTCAACTATGCAAGATGACAAAGTCAAGCTTCAAAAGAAAAGCACATACCTCTAAGGAAATACTTGAAATTGTTCATACTAACTTGTGTGGACCCATCAAAGTGCAAAGCTACAAATGAGATAGGTATATAATGTTTTTTGTTGATGATTACTCTAGAATGATGATAGTCATATTTCTAAAAAAAAAATTAGAGGCTTTTCAAATGTTTAAATGGCACTTGGCAAGAGTTGAAAAAGAAATAGGTAAGAATTTGAAATGTTCAAGATCAGATAGACGAGATGAATTTACTTCACATGAGTTTGAGATGTTCTATAATGATAGAGGAATTAAGAGAGAAATCAGCACCTAGGACCCCTTCACAAAATGGAATTGTTGAAAGAAGAAATAGGTCAATAATGGACTATGCTAGAACATTCTTGATGGAGAAAAATGTTGCTATGAAATACTGGAGAGAAGTTGTAAGTACTGTTGTATACACCTTGAACTATGTGCAAGTAAAGAAAGGTACTCACTCAACACCTTTTGAACTATGGTATGGTCATCCACCTAATGTGAAATATTTTAAGATATTTGAAAGCAAATGCTATATTCTTAAAGATGTTAGGAGTGGAAAGTTTGATGCAAAGAGCAAAGGAGGTATATTCCTTGGTTACTCCACAAGAAGTAAAACTTATAAGTGTTTAATTACTAACACTCAAAAAATTGTGGAAAGTGCAAATGTGAATTTTGATGAGTTTACAGAAGCACATGAGGCTGAAATTACAAAAGAACTAGAAGATTAAAATACATTGTATACTATTATGTAGGAATTCCTACTGAAGAAGATTCTACAAATCATGTAGCAAGCCAAAAACAAGTCTCAACAACTGTCGAGTCACATCCCATGAATGTCAAGTTGTAGGATGAGGAGAATGCACAATCTGACTTCAAGATTAGCATACATGAAAGAGATGCTGAAACACCTTATAGAGATGCACATAGTGATATTAAAGCTAAGAGACAAAATGTAGCCACAAGAACTAAGCCTAGACTATCTAAATATGTCAAAAGACACCATCTTGTAGATCAAATCATTAAAGAAAAAGATGCAAGGCCAATGAAAAGAAATAGGTTGAGAAGTGAATCATGTTTGTTAAGAATAAAGGAACCTAAGATAGTGAGAGATGCATTGGAAGATGATGATTGATACAAAGCTATGGAAGAGAAAATTCAACAGATAGAAAAGAACAAGACTTGGAGCCTAGTTCCTAGACTAGAAGACAAAAATGTGATTGGCACAAAATGGGTATTTAGAAACAAGTTAGATGAGAATGGTGAAGTGACAAAAAGAAAAGAAAGACTAGTATACAAAGGGTATGAACAAGAAGAAGGAATTGACTATGGTGAAACATTTTATCTTGTTGCAAGAATGGAAGCAGTAAGAAATCTACTTGCTTGTGTTGCACATAAAGGTTTCAAATTTTATCAGATAGATGCTAAGTCTAAATTTCTAAATGGCATATTAGAAGAATAGGTCTACATAGAATAGCTAGAAAGATTTGTGGATAAAAACAATAAGAATATGGTATATAGACTACATAAAGCTCTATATGGATTGAAACAAGCACCAAGAGCATGGTTTTAGAGACTTCATACTTATCTTGTTAAGATTGGATTTGAAAGAAAAGATGATAAAAAAAAATTGTACATAAAGATAAATAAATAAAAAGGTATACTGTTATCTAAAATATTTGTTGATGACATCATATTTGGAGGACAAGATGCCTTGTGTAAATATTTTGCAAATCAGATGAAGTAAGAGTTTGAAATGTCAATATTTGGTGAGATCAAATTCTTTGTGGGATTACAAGTCTAAAAAATGAAATATGGTGTATGTATCACTCAGTCAATATATATCAAGGAGATATTGAAATCATTTGGACTTGAGGATACAAAACTATTAAGTACACCTTCAGTAACAACACTCAAGCTATCAAAGAATGATGATTCAATTGAGGCCAATCAAACATTATATAGATCCATGATTGAAAAATTGTAATATGTAGTACATAATAGACCTTATATTGCATTAGCTGTGGGGATAGTAGCTAGATTCTCTACTAACCCTAGAGAGAATCACTTGATGGCTATGAAAAGTATAATGAGATACTTGAAAGGAATAGAAGAGTATGGTTTATACTATAAGAAGAGTGAAAAGTTTGAACTAAAAGCCTACACTAATGTTGATTGGGATAGAAATATTGATGACAAAAAAACACTAGTGGAGGAGCATTTTTCTTAGGTAGAAGACTTGTCACATGGAAAATCAAGAAGCAGAGTTGTACTTCCCAATCTACTACTAAAGCAGAGTATGTTGCTACTGCTATTATTTGCACAAACATTAAATGGATCAAATAGCTACTAAAGGGAATGAAGGAAGAGATCATTGAACAAGTGACACTTTATTGTGATAATACAAGTTCTATAAATATATCAAAGAATCTTGTAATGCATATAAAGACAAAGCACATTGCAATAAAGTACCATTATGTAAGGGAATTGGTTCATGATTAAGAGGTAAAGATAGAATATATTAACGCAAAGGAGAAAATTGCTGATATATTCACCAAAGCATTACCTAAGGATTCTTATGAGTATCTAAGAGGTAAATTAGGGGTGATACCCCTATCAGAGGCTATGCAAAAGATAGAGGGAGTACCCTGCATCAAACAAGATGACATTCATTTCATACAACTGATGCAATGTATCTTACTTTAGGAAATTGCCTAAAGTAATCATAGAGCTAGAATTTCAAATTAGTCACAAGCAAGGTGATAGAGGGAGAAAATTGAAGAGCCTGCAAAAGCATATGTCTGCATATACCAAAGATGCCAAGTGTTGAGTATACGTCTTTGGCATTGTTGTCAAAGAGGGAGAAAGTACATTAAATTGATCAAGGGAGAAGTGAGAGTACATCATCAGAAGATCAGAAGAAAGAGAGAGGGAGAAAGAAAAAAAAAAAAGATGGAGATATTCAAAGATTCTGTTGATCCATGGAAGAAGAGAATGTTATATTTTGTAACCTAATCAGAAGAGGGAGCTGCTAATAGAGGGAGAAGTTTTATTCGCAAACTTTCTTTTTTTGGTATTGCCTTACTGTTTTAACCTAGTTAGTTTGATGGGGCTAGATGTTTATCATTTGTTTGACTAGTTGATCAGTTTGGTTTTCTATTAATGGCAAAGAGGGAGATTTTTGATATATGATTAAAAAGATCATTTGAGTAGAAAAATGATTGAAAGAAGACTATGTGTTTTCAATCATTTTTTTGTCACTGATGTCAAACTTTCTATATGATGGTAAGAAAATTATTTATATGTTTCAAGTACTATAACTTAGTTGATT
This sequence comes from Cupressus sempervirens, assembly GCA_028749045.1. Lineage (NCBI taxonomy): Eukaryota > Viridiplantae > Streptophyta > Pinopsida > Cupressales > Cupressaceae > Cupressus > Cupressus sempervirens. The sequence goes on from CM053787.1 coordinate 1,638,871, forward strand.
AATGAGGAGGATTTGATCAACAAGATGTAACAAAAGTACCTAGAGGAAAGGTTGAGTTATGATTATGTATTGAAGTGTAAGAATCAATTAAGATAGTGGTAAAAAAATCTATTGATGGTCTACCTTAGGTTACAAAATGATTGGCTACACTTAGAAATTTTAGAAGAATAAGGTTGAACAGAGTTCATTTACCAAGCTTGACCAAGTTGATAGAAGGTGTTGAGCAAAGTTAGTTCAAGCTGAGAAAAATGTTAGTTGGAGTCGAGTGAAAGAAAATTCTAGTGGATACCAAGCAATTTAGTAGGTGTCAAACAAGATAGTTGAAGTCAAGTGATTTTTAATTGATGCTGAGCACCAGTAAAATCCAAGTTGATGCCGAGTAACAAAGTATGTGCCAAGCATTAGTAAATTGATAATTCCAAGCTACTACAATATGAAAAAGATCAAAGATTTGCCAATTAAAAGTTGACAAGTTTGTTTTCTTGGAACTTTTGAATCAAGAGGAAGATAAGATTGATGAGCTGGAGGTACAAAATCTTATGTAAACTATTTTGGAGGAAAAATCAAATGGATTCTAGGAGAAGTTTCTAGAGAAGACAAGATATGGGGTAGATACATTGTATCCTACCTAATCCATCAAAAACCCTAATTTTTGTGATGGATAATAAGTGGGAAAAGAGTTCTAATTTCCTATATGTAGGGATATGAGGTCATGAATCAAAGAGGTTAGCGAGTTTTTTAATGCAAAAAAATAACAAGGAGAAGGAAGAGAGTTTTCTTCATCAAGTGACCCAAGAGAAGAAGTCTACAATGGCAAACTGAGAAAGAAGGCTTAAAGATGATGAATGCTTTAAGGGTGAATAAGATGCTAGAGCTACAAATATTGGAAGCCAAGTAGAGTTGAGGATTGAATAGTTATCTATAGTTTGCAAGGAAGTTTGAAATTTGTATCGAATCAAAGCTCTACTATTACTTTCTAACAATTATATTAGATTAGGGTAAATCTTGTAGAGAAATGTTGACGTAAGAGTCATTGGAAAATCCTTTAATAGGGTGGAATTCCAAGTGAATGGCCTAAAGTCCTCTAACAAGACTCACTTTTAATAGGGTGATTGAAATCCTTTAAGCATGTCACATTTAACATTGTGTGTTGTAACATTCAATAGGGTTGGCCTTTAACAGGGCATCACTTTGGAAGAGTGAAAAAAGAGTAGCATGTTACTAGTGGTTTTTCCCAAATTGGATTTCTACGTTAAATCATTATGTCAAGAGTGTTGATGGATGTGTTGTGTTTTATGCTTTACATTTCTACATGTTAATTTTGGAGTAACATATTAATTTTGGTTGTACATTTGGACCTTGAATAACTAATTCACCCCCCTTCTCAGTTATTCTAAAAAAATTCCAACATCCAAACATTGACATTTCAAATTCTCTACTCATTTCCTAAAAAAAGGAATGTCATCATGTCTAGTGAATAATATATCATCTACAAAGATTTCTGCCAAGAACATCTTCCTTCTTGGTCCTTCCTTGATGTATAGACTACTATTGTCATTTTTTATTTGAAAATCAATTCTTACTAGATAACTTTTCAATCATTCATACTAGGCTGTGGGGGTTTTTTTGAGACCACATAAATCTTTGTGTAATCTCCAAACTACATCCCTTTTGTTAGGATCTATAATGCCTTCAGGTTTCTCAGTGCAGACTTCTTCTAGGATTCCATTCAAGAAAGATAACTTTACATCCATCTAATTTATTTTGAATCCTTTATGTGAAACAAAAGAAAGTAGTGTTCTAACACGTTCTAGTCTTGCAATAGGAGAAAAGTTTCTCCATAATAAATACCATCTTCTTGAGTATAACATTTTCATACTAACCAAGTTCCTTGTTCCTTGGTACTTTTCCATTTTCATTCAACTTATTTCTAAATATCCATTTTGTGCCAATTACATTTTTGTCCTTGAGTCTAGGAACAAGAGTCCAAGTTTTGTTCCTATTTGTTCAATCTCTTCATTCATTTCCTCAATCCAAATTTTATTTTCTAATGCATCTTTAATAGTTCTAGGTTCAAACTCAGTAAGCAATCATGTACCTTTTAGTTTGTTCCTTATCATTATGCCTTTTGACCGACCGTGAATGATTTTCTTAGGTGCATGATGCCTTTTGACATATCTAGAAAGTACATGTTCCTTCTTTTTAGATTTTGGAATTGATTCACTTGATTCACCATGCCCAAAATGATCTTTTATATCATGCTTGGGTCCCACTATCTATAATTTGGGTCCTTTATATTGTGACATGGGTTCCACTATTTGAGACTTGGGTCCTTCTGACTAAGACTCGGGTCCTTCTCACTGAGATTCAAGTTGAACTAGAGATTTAGGGGACTTTGGTGGTGAAGATTGTTAATTTTGAATTGCATTTGCGTAGATTTTAGGTAAAGTATCAAGTTCAAAGGAAACAAATTTTCTATAATTTTTAGGTTCTTTTCTACTTTGTTCTTCACTCTTTTGTGCAAACTTATCAATATTTACATGTGCAATTTCTATAACCTTGTGAGCAGTAAGATTCAAACATTTATATACTTTTCTTTTACATAATTCATTAGGTATTTGATCTATACCTTTCTTCAATTGAAATTGGTTTAGGATATGAATTGTTGTACTAATTGCTTTCTTTTAGTATTTGATTGCAACATTTTTCTATATCATTAGTGTTCTTGCACAATCCATAATGTATCTATTTCTTCTTTCTACTATGCCATTCTGTTGAGGTGTACTAGGTGCAGATACCTATCTTTTGATTCCTCTTTCATTGCAAAATTCATTGAATTCATTTGAGATGAATTCTCCTCCTCTATATGACCTTAGGAATTTTAGTTTCTTTCCTATTTCTTTCTCAACTCTAGCTAGATACCACTTGAATTTTTGAAAGGCTTTAGATTTATCTTTCAAGTACATCACTGTCATCATTCTAGAATAATCATCAACAAATAAAATGAAATACTTGTCTCCACAATAGCTTTCTATGCCAATAGGTCCATAAAGATTTGTATGAACTAGCTCCAGAATTTTTTTAGAATGATAATTATTTCCTTTGAATCTTGTCTTTCCCATCTTTCCAATTTGACAATTTTTTCACATGCTCATATCAAGTTTCCTTAAACTTGTAATTCCGCTCACTCTTTTATTCTTTCTAATGTTGACCAGGTTATCAAAATTCACATGAGACAATCTTTCATGCCATAACCAACTTTCTTCTACTTGCGCTAGGAAACATGAACTTTCAATTAGACCTAGATGTAATAGATTACCTTTTATTTGATTTCTAGTCCCAAATAGATTTCCTTTACCATTCAGTAGCTTGGCCTTTCCATTCATGAATTCTACCTTGAATACTATGTTGTTTAGCTATACTAGACTAAGTTGATTGTGTTTCAGTCCTTTAACCCAATAAGCATTGTCACATCTAAGTTCATCAGTTATTGTAATTCAATATTTTCCCTTTACATAACAAGGTTAATCATTTCCAAATCTGACACTCCCACTATCATAGTGTTCCAAGTGCTCAAAATTTGTTTTTATCACTAGTCACATGGTGAGAACAACCACTATCTAATATCTACGTGTCATTCTTGCTAATATGAGAAATGAACTCCATCTTATCATTTTCATCCTTTGATTCACCTTTACTAGAAATGTAAACCATTTCATCATCATCACTACTATTAGAGTCTTTAGCCATGTAACAAGATTTCTTAACTTTTTCCTTGTAATCATTGCAGCTTTTGAAATCTTTCTTGCCTTTATGCTTGTTATTATTATTTTATTCTTTTCATTCTTTGTTTGGACACCTTGAAACAAAGTGCCAACTTCTTCACAAGAAAAATAGATTAGGGACTTTTTACCTTTGTACTTTCCTTTTCCTTTAGGGAATCTTCTTGCAAGTAGGGCTTCAATGGCTTCAAGGTCATCATCAAAATCATCTTCATCTTCACTTTTAGATTGTTTTCCTTTAGATTTTCCACCTTCCTTTTTGAGTGATAGTTTATCTTGAAATGCAAACTCAATGCTACTAGAGTTAGGAACATAGTTATCAAAGTTGTCTAACTCAAAGGCTATTAACCTTCCCACTAGTGTATCCAAAATTATATCATTTTTGGGATCACATATCATTTCTTGAATAGTGTAAACTCTAATTACATAAATTCTTGTACCTTTCTAACCACAACCACATCGTCTATTTTCCCTTCTAAGGCTCTTATTTCACTCATGCTTGCTTTGATTCTTTCATTGTATTATGTAATATTTTCATCTTCTCTCATCTTCATTTGATGAAATTTACCTCTTAGACTTTCTACCTTAGCTCTTCTCGCATTGTCATCTCCTCCATAGATATCTTTTAGCTTGACCCACATTTCATGAGCAATAGGATAATCTTTGACTTCATCAAATTTAGCATAATTGAGAGTAGAGGAAATGTAAATCATCATTATGTTGTGATTCTTCTTTTCTACAATTTGATACATAGAGAAAGTTCCAATAGGTACCACATACTTATTATTTAGGTATTTTAGACCTGTGTCTCTAATGGTATCCAAATGCAGCTGCATGAGTTTTTGTCATGCTTGGAAGTTATCTCTATTCAACTTGGGAATCTATCTTTTTTAAGACATCTTGATCTTTAGCTTAGGTCCATGAAACCTTATTTGCAAGCACCAATAGCTTTGATACCAATTGTTGGAAATGAAAAGGAGTAAATAAGAGGAGAGGGGTGAATCAGTTACAACTAAAAAATATCCTAGATCCCTTAAGATGTCAACACAACTTTTAAACCAAATCTTTGTTGAAACTTAGTTAACACTAAATATATTACCGTCACTTAGTTAATAGTGAAATGATTAGATATTAAGATAGTTGAAGTGATTAGCCTTAATTTAGTTGTAGAAACATAAAAGAAATAACATGAATACAAGAGACACCAATATTTAACATGGAAACCCAATTTGGAAAAACCACCAATTGAAACTAGTTATTGTTTTTCACTCTTTTGAAGTGAGCCTTGTTAGGAGCCAACCCTATTAAAGGTTACAAAACACACTATTAGGTGTGACCCTATTAGGAGTGGTCTTGTTAGAGGTCTTCAGATATTACTATCTAGAAATGTGACCTTGTTAGAGGATTTGCTAAATAGCTGTTAGACTAATTTTGTTAGGAGATTTGATTCAATGCTACAATTATTAGAGAGTAACAATGACTTGAACTGATTCTTGATGCAAATGAATTTTCTAATTTAGATCTCCATTCTAGCTTTATTACTTGATCCTCCTTGATTAGAATGTTCTTTGCAGCTCAGTCAACTTAGATATTCTGCCCTCTTACATATATCCTTCAAATTTTCTTCCTTGATTCATCTTCTTCAATCCCACATTTCAATCCTCAACTTGACCTTATATTTACATGATTTACCTTGTCAAGTTGGCTTTAATACTCTTTTGATAAAATAATTATCATCCCTTAGGCTAGCTTGTATTAACCAATAAATTTATTGGACTTAATATGTTGTTAGTCGACTAATACAAAATTGAGTACTCGATTAACATAGAGGATCCCTTTATTCATCGACCAACTTAGCTAGAATAGGAGTTCTATGGTTAACCAACCCAACTTGGTCATTAATGACTTCATGTTGTCTTTCTTTTGATATCCAACAAAGCTCGGTTAATACTAACTTAACTTTATTAATGACTGAACTTAGTTAATACTATTACTAAACTTGGTTAAAATTGGAATACTCAACATATACATAAAACCACCTTTAATGCCCAAGTGAGCTCAACTATTACTAACTACTCAGTAAAGGCTTGACGTTTGGTGTAACATCAAAGATAACATACAATTAAATATTTTTTTCAACACAATTCTATGAAGATTTTATAAAGAACCTTAGTAGAAGTTTTGGAAAGAATGCAGAAGATAGTGTAGACCACTATAATAGAACTTGATATACAAAAGAAGGGAAAATAAATGGTAAAATCATTTGATGCAAAATTCAACACTTTGTCTGATATTACTTTAGTGTAAGCACATGCTAAGCATGATGCATCACTATTTGACATAGTATGCACAAATGTTAGAAATGACTTGCAGACATTAAATGTGTGCATTAGAGAGCCAATGAAGAGAATATATGAAGGTAAGAAATTGTATGGACTATTGGCTCCTAAATCAACATCTTTTGAATAATCTTGTGATAGGAACAAACACATCTAGGGTTAGCTAATTTCCATGTTCAACATACTTATTCAGACACTAGGGCCAACTATAAGGCTACACTCCTTCTTCTTCAGGCTCTGCAAGACCTAGGTGGGTGAACCTTAGATTCATTCACATGGTACCAATTGCCAAAACATATATATGAATCTATACAAAGAAGATAAAACTCTTATTTCTCCTATACTTATGTAATGACAAAGGTATGAAGTAGAAAATTGCAAAACCTATGAAATCCACAAGATAAGTGAGGGTATCCTTATAGCTCTTGAATAGAAAGGGAAATGGATAATTGCTTTAAGTTTGATATCAGCAAAATCCAAATATACAACAACATGAATAATTGACTAGTCCCTTATCTATTGGGTAGTTCATGTTGTAAGAAAACTCAGGTGCAGAAATAGCTTCCTACACTAATCTCATAAGGAAAGTATGATGAAAATCCTATTAAAATCTTGTACACTTACAGATTCAATATCATGTAAACAACAATATTGCAGCCAACCATGCATACAGAAAATAGACAGAGAAAGGAACACATAACACAAGGATTTTTCAGTGGGGAAAAACCTTTCGGTAAAACAATCCCACCCCTTCAGAACCTGCACAATGTATTATCTTCAACATGAGGTTACAATACACTTGCAATGCAAGTTCAACATCAACAACAGAAGACTCCAGTAGCTACTTGCAGTACCAACAATACACCTTTTTCACATCGCATCTCTTCGCAACCCTAAAAATGCTTATAACATGCACCCCAAACCCCACTATTGGGGTAGAGTGTACAGTACTCAAATATCTTAGTTGCCACATGTCTTCACCTATCATTGAATCTTCCTAACATAGCTCTTACGTGTCATAAGAATCCGTCATAACCATTTTAGTCATGATCTCCTTACACACAATTCAAGATGTCGACACATCAACATTATTTGCAAGAAATACATTTTACAAAACAAATAATAAGAATAGGAATTATACAAGGTTGGACACCTTATTCCTAACATTCTCCCACTTTTCAAACACCTTGTAAGAGCAACAAGAACATAACATGAACTAATTGCTATAGGCAAAAAGGCCCATAGACTCCGAACACCATCTGAACTTCTCAGTGCCCACTAGTTTCATTAATGCATCTGTAACATTCTTCACAGTATCTACCTTTTCCAAATTTACCTTTCCATCTTCCACCATATCTCTCACAAAGTGAAACTGCACATCAATGTGCTTTGTTTTGGCATGGAAATTTGGATTCTTTGCAAGGCAAATAACACTTTGACTATCACACCAAATAGTAATCTATTCTGCATCAACACCAACATCAGAACACAATCTCTTAAGCCAAATGGCTTCCTTAGAAGCATGAGTAGCATCCATGTACTCAGCTTTTGTAGTGGACAAAGCAACCACAGGTTGTCGCTTGCTCATCCAACTGATGGCATGACCAAACATAGTGAACACATAAGCACTGGTGGATCTCCTGTGGTCAATATCACCTGCCCAATCTGAATCCACAAACCCATGAATACAAACTGAATGCAGAGATCTAGAAGAGTTACCATGATAACATATGGAGTAATATGATGTACCCCTCAAATATCTGAATACTCGCTTAACTACATCCCAATGTACCTGTCCAAGCTTAGCCATAAACCAACTTAGGATTCTCATTGCTTGGGCAATGTCTGGTCTAGCATAGACCATAGCATACATAAGACTGCCAATTGCACTAGCATAAGGTACTCTACTCATGTCCTCCACCTCACTAGGAGATTTTGGACAATCATCTATAGATAACTTTGTTCTTACAGGAATAGGAACACATAGTGGTCTATAATCTGCCATGCTGAACTTGTCCAACACAAACTCCACATACTTACTTTGACTCAACCAAAGTTTTTTGTTAGACCTATCTCTACTGATTTCCATACCCAAGATGTACCTAGCCGCCCCAAGATCTTTCATCTCAAACTATGCTGAAAACTGAGATTTAAAATCAAAAATCATACCCTTACCCTTCTCAAATAGCAACATATCATCAACATATAATGCAACAATAAGAAGGCCATCATTTTCAACTCTAAAATAAACACAATGATTTGAATTTGATCTTACAAATCCAATTGACAACACAAAGGCATCAAACTTAAGGTGCCACATCCCAGGAGACTGCTTCAAACCATATAGAGATTTCTTTAATCTGCAAACTAACGATTCTTTACCTTTAACAATGTAGTGCTCAGGCTGTGACAAATAAATCTCTTCCTCCAAATCATCATGAAGGAAAGTTGTCTTCACATCCATCTATTCTATCTCTAAATCATATGATGCAGCAAGAGATAAAAAAAATCTAATGGATGTCAAATTTGCAACAGGAGAGAATATTTCACCATAATCTATTCCCTCTACCCGTGAATACCCCTTTGCAACAATCTAGCTTTGTACCTTTCAACACTACCATCTGCACAGAATTTCTTCTTGAACACCCATTTATAGCCAACAAATTTTCTCCCTTTAGGCAAAGGTACAAGGTCCCATGTTTTTTTTTCCTCTCATGAATCCATCTCATCATCCATAGCCTCAATCTAGGAACCTACATCTTCCATGCCCAAAGCCTCTTTCACAGATCTAGGCTTATCAGTGTTAGTAATCAAAGAAAAAGCACAACTGGAATCTAACATAGAATAACCAAACCTTTTTGGTTTCTTTCTTTCTCTCATGGATCTCCTCAAGGGCTGATGTTGAGGTTGTTCTTCCTCTTCTTCTGAACTATCATAGTTGCAAGAGCTCTCCTCATCATTAGACCCAACATGGTCTCTTTGTTCAGTCTTCTCAGGGGTAGGAGGCAACTGAACAACATATTTTTCCTTTTCTTTTTCATCTGGTTGTAGCACAATAGGAGAAGATGTTAGCTCTCTAAAAATAACATTTCTACTATACAACACCTTACTAGTCATAGGATCCGAAAGCTTGTATCCTTTCACACTAGCACTGTACCCGATGAAAATACATTTAACAGCTTTATTTTCCAACTTAGATCTTTTCTCCATTGGAACATGTGCATAAGCTTCACAACCAAAAACATGAAGATGTCTAATTGAAGGCTTCTTACCAGACCACACCTCCATGGGTGTCTTACCAACAAGGGCTGATGTAGGAGACCTGTTAACCAAATAACAAGCAATGGCCACAACTTCGGACCAAAACCTTTGTTCTAAACCAACTCCACTAAGCATACTCCTAGCCTTCTCCATCAATGTCTTATTCATTCTCTCTATAACTCCATTTTTCTCTGGGGTATACGAAGTTGTCTTATGCCTCTCGATACCTTGTTCTTTATAGAACTGTTCAAACTCCGCTAAGAAAAACTCACCACCGATGCCAGTTCTCACACACTTAATCTTCTTACTAGTCTGATTCTCTACAAGGGCTTTAAATTACTTGAATCGACTAAAGACTTGTGTCTTACTTTTAAGGAAATAAATCCATGTCCTTCTACTATAATCATCTATGAAAGATACAAAAAATATAGACTTGGAGATTGAAGGAAATTTTATAGGACCAAATACATCAAAATGAATAAGATCCAAAACATCAGAAGATTTGTGAGAACCAGAGTAAAATTGAACATGATTTTTTTTACCATATACACAGTGTTCACAGAAGTCAAACTCGAGATTGCAATCATTTAACCCCTCAATGAGATTTTTATTTTTCAGGGTTCTGAGACCTTTCTCACCAATGTGACCAAATCTCAAATGCCACAACATTGTCTTTTCTGCAAGAAGCTTTCCTTCCAAAGTGTTTGCACCCTTAGGTACACTTGTTGCACTGCCATCAAAACCACTAACCACAGTCTTCTTTACTGCTCATTCAAATGGTGGGGATGAAGTGATAGCTACTCTCTTCTTTGAAACAGAAGAACTATTACACTAAGAAATGTGTGCATCAAGCTGAAACAAAGTACCTCTCCTAGTACCCTTAGCAAGCACCATAGCTCCTCTCATCATCTTACATCCATCTTTAGAAAAAACAACTTGCACACCTACATCATTCAACATACTTATAGATAATAGGTTTCGTGCCAAACTTGGAATGTGCATAACTCCATTGATTCCCTTTACTCATCCATCAAGAAATTTGATAGTGACCCTTCTGCATCCGACTATCTTTAGGTGAGAATCATCACCCAAGTACACCTTTCCACCATCAAACTCTTCATATATTGAGAACCAGTTTTGATGAGAGGTCATGTGAAAAGATGCACCCAAGTCAACCAACCACACATCATTAGAAGCATGGGCTGCCTAAGCTATGATGAATGCATCGCCATCTTCTTGAGATTTTTCAAAACCAAAATCTGAGGCTTTCTCCTTCTTCTTAGGCTCTTTATAGTCTTTATGAAAGTGCCCAGTCTTATCATAGTTCCAACATTTTTCGTTGGACTTATTGGAAGTCTTTGACTTCCCACAGGATTTGGATCTACCCTTATTGTCAGACTTATTGTCATTTTTCTTCCCTCTTTTCGTGGATCTCCCATGAATAGCAAGGGCTTATTTTTCTGAAATGGAAGCCTTTCTCTGCATCTCCTCTGATAGAAGTGAAGACACCACATCATCCATTTTGAAGGTGACTAATGTGCTTCCAAGAGCCATCACAAGATGGTCCCATGGATTTGATAAAGAACACAAAAGTGTGTAGCAATGATCCTCCTCCTCTAACTTGACACCAGTAGATTAAATGCATTTAAATGACCCATTAAGGATCCACCTTCCTCCATTCACAGAGAATACAACTTCTTCCTCAAGAACAACTTGTTCACCAAAGATTTGGCTTGATGCACGGCCCCAAGTCTCTCCCACAAACTATATGCAATTTTCTCATCTAGAACATTCAGAAGGACTGCGTCGGTTAAATAGAGTCTTATGAGACCCTTAGCTTTATGGTCTTGGATATCCCAATCTACTTGAGCTATAGTTGCTGGTCTTGTAGCACTTGTAGTCGCTTCCCATAGGTCACGATCTTCCAACATGTCTTCCATCTTGAGTTTCCACAACTCAAAATTAGTGCCATTAAATTTCTCCACCTCCATTCTTCCATATGATGAACTCGCCATTTCAATCTGCAAATAAGATTCAGGATGCTCTACACAAAACTCCCACTCAACTTGAGATTAGCTCAAAAAACCCTACCCAACAACTATGATCAAAAGTTGATCAAGCTTTGATACCACTTGTAAGGAAACTCAGGTGCAGAAACAACTTCCTACACTAATCTCATAAGGAAAGTATGATGCAAATCCTATTAAAATCTTCTACACTTACAGATTCAATATCATGTAAACAACAATATTGTAGCCAACCATGCATACAAAAAATAGACAGAGAAAGGAACACATAACACAAGGATTTTCTGGTGGAGAAAAACCTTTCGGTAAAACAACCCCACCCCTTCAGAACCTGCACAATGTATTATCTTCAACACGAGGTTACAATACACTTGCAATGCAAGTTCAACATCAACAACAGAAGACTCCAGTAGCTACTCACAGTATCAACAATACACCTTTTTTGCATCGCATCTCTTCGTAACCCTAAAAATGCTTATAACATGTGCTTCACTTTAGGGCTACTCCCAAAAGGTAAACCGTACTAGGTTTTTACCATTCTCTGAGAAAATAGGTGTATATGAGCAATGTTAGTGTGCTAATAGAAACCAAATTTAAATAAAGCTTCTACAAATTAAACAAAATTCATAAACTTCAAGATAGACTAAGATGAGCTCTCAATTGAGAATATGAGCCATTAATGGGCTCTCTCAATGAGAAGCTCTCTTGTTGAGTGGCTTTATCTAAATGGATAGGATGTATGCTCAATATGCTTCCAAAGGCTTCAATGGATGATTGTGGATTTTTTGTGTGGATAGATGGCTTTAGTATGGATTTGGCTCTCAAAATAGCATTATAACTTTACTTCATGGATTGCGTTAAAATGGCTTGGGAGGGGATCCAATTTATAGGCTAAGGGCTTGAGGAATTGAGGGCTAAGATGCAAGGATGGGGAAAAACTCATGGAGGGCTTAGATTGCATGAGAGGAGAGCACATGGATTGTGCTTCCTTACAACCAATCAGGGAGTGACAGATGTCACAGGGTGAGAGGATGGAGGAAAGGGCAAGGATGAGTCAACAAAAGAGGCTCAAGAGATAAAATCTTCATAAAGACCCTTCATAAGTGCTTTTTAAGAACATTTATGACTTTGTGGGCTTTATAAAGTTTTGTGGTTGAGGATATTTGTGAAAGATACCATGAAATTCGAATTTGAGGGTTTAGGGAGGTTTTAAGCTTGCTTAGGGTTGTAAAAATGATTAGAGGAAGGGTTAGAGATGGCTTAGGACTAGGAAAGTGGATGGCAAGTGGATTGTAATTAATGAGGGTGGGTGAAGAAGGAGATATTTGTTAACTTTGGCTTGAGTTAGAAAGTCTTAACCCATGTTTAGGGAATGTGACAAGGTTAGGAGGGGATTAGGATTAGGGTTAAAGACATCTTCTAGAAGAGTCTTAGCTTTGGATGAGGATGAAGACTTTCTAGAAGAGTCTAGAACTTCCTAGGATAGGATTTTATGAAATAAATAAAGTTTTATTTATTTCAAGGGTTTGGGTTGAGGAGATATTTATTAAAATATTTTTAATAAACATGAGGATTAATATTTAATCTTGATTAAATATTTTGAGTTGGGATTAGGGGTAGGAAATGATGGGATTAGCCTTTAATCGAAATTAAAGAAGGATTATAAGATTTTGGAAGAGGTTATTGGTCTCAAGAAGATTGGCCAAGTTTTGGGTAAATTATTATTATTATTTATTTTAGGATTTTTGGTCAATTTATTAATTAAATAATTAATAAATAAGGAAATAATGTTTAAATAAGATTTAAACATTTTTGGGAGGGATTCCTTAATTAAATATTTTTAATTAAGATAAAGGGATTTAATGGCATAAAAATTAATTAAATAATTAATTAATAAATGATGATGTCATCAGAGATTTTTTCAAAAAATAAAAATACTTTATTTTCTAAAGGATTTTTAGGTGTCTACAATGCATACAGAAAATAGACAGAGAAAGGAACACATAACACAAGGATTTGCCAGTGGGGAAAAACCTTTCGGTAAAACAATCCCACCCCTTCAGAACCTGCACAATGTATTATCTTCAACATGAGGTTACAATACACTTGCAATGCAAGTTCAACATCAACAACAAAAGACTCCAGTAGCTACTTGCAGTACCAACAATACACCTTTTTCACATCGCATCTCTTCGCAACCCTAAAAATGCTTATAACATGCACCCCAAACCCCACTATTGGGGTAGAGTGTACAATACTCAAATATCTTAGTTGCCACATGTCTTTACCTGTCATTGAATCTTCCTAACATAGCTCTTGAGTGTTATAAGAATCCGTCATAACCGTTTTAGTCATGATCTCCTTACACACAATTGAAGATGTCAACACATCAACATTATTTGCAAGAAATACATTTTACAAAACAAATAATAAGAATAGGAATTATACAAGGTTGAGACACCTTATTCCTAACACATGTCATGTCCATGAATTATGACAATATGGATAAATAGATATATGAGGTAAAATAATTATAACAATCATTTTAATGAATATACAAAGAGGCTCTATATCTAATATAAATTATTATATACTAAATTTTAGTAGGAATAAATAACTATATATAAATCATATTATAAGTTCATTATCAATATAATTATTTCAATATATCATATAAATAATAATATATAAGTAATATGTTGATAATATCTAATAAATAATATAATAAGGTGGATTATTCATATTAGTAAGTAAAGATAAAATATAGTAAAGATTACCATTATTGTACATATGGTAATAATATTTAACTCTTAGTAAAAGAACAATATATTAATATAGTAAATAAACTTAGTTGATAATAAGTATAGTGTCAAAGATATTAATTAAATTAGGAGTAGTCATGACTCATGGGTTAAAAAAATATAAGTACCATGAGTAGATTACACATTAGGGATATGGAAGAAAAAATAGAAATTCAATGAAAGAATGATACGAAGTTAAGAAAAATAAAATAAAATCTTTTCGAGTCCGGATCCAATCAACATCATACATATAAAAATTCAAATGAGAATACATATTCATAAATTCATTATAAAATATCTAATTGAATAAGAAGCATAAATCCATATTAACCAGGGACATTACAATGGTATCAGAGCATTAGTATTGCCAACCTGTGAAATTGTAAAAAAATAAATAATTTTTTTTTACAAGTACTTGGTGATTGCATATCTAAAGAAAAGATGTGATGAGTGACACAGAAGGTTATATTCAGATAGGAAACAAACCTATCATCAAAAAAATTGATGAGGTTTTACAAAAGGGTTTGACTCAATTACTAAATCATAGAATAGTCCTCCCACATAGAGAAGAGCCAATTACAAATGGAAAAGGTATAATGTTCGATGGAATTTATACAAGCATCCTATTTGGAGGAATTTTGCGAATGTTATCAAATGATTGAACACCAAAGGAACATGTTGATTGGAAAATAGCGCCATTGTAGATATGGATAATTAAATTGTGGAAGAGCACTTTGATCCATGTAGTCTCAGTAGGTAGAGCATTGTCTATGATTTGGAAGATGGAAAGTAAAAGCCATCTTCACAATGGGCTAGCATAAAAAAATTGCCCTTCAAATTGTATGACTTCATAACACAAGACTATAATAGGTATCCAAGTATATTTTAATTAGTGTTGTAAACTATATGCTCATCAATTAATTCAAAGCCAATCAAAGCCAAGGTGAGCAGTTGAAGATCAATGGAAAATATGTTGATGAGTGTGTTGCAATTGAGACTAGGGAGACATTCAAGACATTCATGAGTCATTCCTTCCTTCATTGTCATAACAAGATAGTGATCACAAAACTCAATATACATTATTATTGTTGTTGAAGGAGTAGATATCTTTGCAATAAATCATAATGTCATCATAAAGTAATGGAGAATTAGTATCATTGAAGAGTTGATGATCTACAAATATTATTTAGTGAACAATAATAATGCCAAACAATATAAAGGAAGTGATTATATCAAGTCAAACCATAACTAATGGCTTATAATTATAAGCCAAAGGGTGATAATTTCTAAGAACAAAAATAAGGAAGATATAGTAAAGTCATTGAATACCCTTGGAATCAAGATGATAATCCACAAAGACCAAATTGATTTATGTTCTTGTGGACACTCCATGGGGACATGCAAAGGAGTATGAGGGATAAATGAGCTAGGGTTGGTATGAGGTGGCAGCCCACTCCAATATCATATATGTGATGTTAGCTAGCCAAATAGAGAGACATTGACCAATGCATTCCAAGTGATAACATTTGCAAATGAAATAAGGTAAGGAACTTAGATGATAACTATTACATACTTCCAAACTACCACTCCATCATAGAAAGGTAAGGAGATAGGAAAAGGGGACATTACAATTGCATAAGGAGAATGAAGCTACCGCCCATGATTTAAGGTAATAAAGGTAAGTCTCATTTAATATAATTAATAAATCAGTGAGAAAAATAATATAAAAGGGAAACATAAATGTGATATAAGAATAAAATTATAATGAAACTTATAGAATATAAATGGTAATGATAAGAAGTGGTAATATATTGAAATTATTTCTTTAATCATTAATTATCAAAATAATGATTCAAAAATAAATTGGAAATGCATGTTAATGAGGAAAGGAAAAGGTAGGTAAGAGGGTAGCAATGATCCCTAAGGGAAGAGAGGGATGTATTCCACTCTTGGGTTTAGGCTTATTAAGCTATGGGACCCCACTAAAATACTTGATTATTTTAATAACATAATTATGTTAATTATTTAGGACTAGGTGGACAAGAGGGTAGGGTTGAGTCCTAAAGCAAGAGAGGTATGTACTGACTCTTGGGCTTAGGTTTATTGAGCTATGTGACCCTACCACAATGTTTGAGTACTATAGTATGGTGTAGCACCTAGGAATGGTGAGGGATGGAAAGAACCCATTGAAAGATCAGAGATACCTTGGAAAAAGGATCAAGGGTCTACCGAAGCTTTAATGAGGTCTCCTTGTCCAAACCCTAGATGACCTAGTCTACACATACCAGTTGAACTCATAAGAAATAAATAGAAGTAATGAATGAATAAATGGTGAAATGATTATTCTTATTATAAGGAAGAATATATAAGAAGAAAATGAAATATATAAAAAGGATGGTCTAAAAAAGATTTAGTTGTAAGAAATCAAGTTACATTAAGTTTGTCCTACTGAGGGACATTAGAGTGGCATTAGAGCAGTTTTTTAACCCTATTTTTCCTAATTAAACTATTTGTTCTTTTGAAAGTATACTCAGGTGTACTAACTTTTATTCCTTTGGTACAAATTTTTGGCTAAAAGCACAATGATAAATCATTTTTTTTTAACACCATCTTAACAGATTATAGGATGATATTTTCAAAATGTGTATATGTCATGTATGCTTCATGTCTTCATGCATTCATGTGTCTTCTTCGTGTATACTTTGTGTCTTCATGCATTTATGTGTCTTCTTTGTGTATGCTTCATGTTTTCAAGAACTTATATAATTACTCTATGAACAATTCATGTTTTCATGCATTAATATATAAAATCCATCCATAGTTGATGCATTTTTTCATCTTAGTCTACAACTTGTATGTGACTTTAGTGTAAACATTCATTGCTTAAGGATAAGCAATTTGAGGAAGGGTGGGTTGTTATGTTCCTAAATTATGAAAATATAGATAAATAGATATATGAGCTAAAATACTTATAACAATCATTTTAATGAATATACAAAGAGATTCTATATCTAATAATTATTATTATATACTAAATTTTAGTTGGAATAAATAAGTGTATATATATATATATATATATATATCATATTATAAGTTCATTATCAATAAATATAATTATTTCAATATATCATATAAAGAATAATATATAAGTAAATAATATAATAAGGTTGATAATTTATAATAGTAAGTAAAGATAAAGTATAGTAAAGATTACCATTATTGTACATATGGTAATAATGTTTAAATCTTAGTAAAAGAACAATATATTAATATAGTAAATAAACTTAATTGATAATAAGTATTGTGTCAAAGATATTAATTAAATCACAAGGAGTCATGAATCATGGGTTAAAAAAATATAAGTACTAGGAGTAGATTACACATTAGGGATATGGAGGAAAAATAGAAATTCAATGAAGGAATGATATGAAGTTAAGAAAAATAAAATAAAATAAAATATTTTCAAGTCTGAATCCAATCAACATCATAGATATACAAATTCAAACGAGAAGACATATTCATCAATTCATGATAAAATGTCTAATTGAATAAGAAGAAGAAATCTAGATTAACTAGGCACATTACAATTCCACAAATAAAAAAACATACATCCATGATATTAGTGACATATCTCATACATCAATATATCAGATCTATCCTATCACTTTGTGCATTAGACATCAGTATTCATAAAAACCCTCATTCTCATCAAATATCATTCTCATGAAATCTACAACATTGTCAAATATATCAAGCATTTACTTGGCTCTTTTTTCCAACAACAAAGTACATTGAGACATATAACTTTAAGGAGTTGCAAAAGGGTTTAAGCCCTTTGTTTGTATACCACTAAACATTGCAAATAACAGAGAAGGGAGATGAGAATTAGAATGAAAATAAAAATTTTGTTGTTCCTTGTGTTCATTTATTTCACAAATTACATAAAGGATGCATGAAATAACTAAGAAAACAACTTAATAGACCATAACTATGCATAAAAATCCATTAAATGTTATCCATACAAGAGAGAAAATGTTGAAGAATGGTGGAAACTTAGTTGAGAATTTTCTAAAAAAACATGGGAACCAACCCTAGGTGGTATCACAACAATGGATTGTTCACAATTTTCTATATGTAGTGATATAATTATTGTCATTAATGGAACACATGTTGTAGAAAACCTTGTAAATAAAGATACTTAGCTTTTGGTACTCAGAAAATTGTCTAAGTATAAAATTGTTTTACAATGGTGTATCATTTTGATGTATAAATTGTTTATATGATGTTATCTATGAGAAAGAGGTTAGATGGAGATACTATACATGTTGATGATGATGTGTATAACCTCAGACATCAGTACAGATAGTACGAAAAAGAGTTATGTAAGATTTATAGAACAATAGAATGAAAGGTAAAGGAATTATTTTGTTTACAAAATAATTACTTGACCAATTAGGGCCAACATCCTAGATGTTTACTCTAAGTTAGAAAAGTATATTGTGGTCCTAGCTGACCCAACAAAAATTTGTGAAAAGGCATGGTATTTATGCAAAGACATCTTGTAAAATTATGTGTAAGTGATTTTAAAAGTAAAATGCAAAAGTTGTGAATGCAAAATTTTGTATCATATAGAGAAGAAAATTTTGATAACCTAATTTTGTGATCCAAGATTGAGATGAGGTCAAAGTTTAGCTAAAATAATGTACAACAACCATACTCTTGTATTCAAGGAAATTTAATTACTTGTTTGGGTAGTGATCTCTTCTTGCACACATTGTACCACAACTCCTAACAGGGTTGGAAACTCTTAACAGGGATTCAACGTCTCCTAATAGGGATTCATATGTACTAAATGAGTTTATAGACTCCCAATACGGTCCTTCCTCTAACAAGGAACATTTATATTAGTACATCATCTTGTGGGTATCATCCCCATCAAGTTTTTCCCTTGGTGAGAGTTTCCCTAGTTAACAAAATACGGTGTTATGAGTTCTCTTTATGCATGGTTATTGTTACTATTCAACATTACTTGTTTACTTTCTTATGTATGGTTCAAAGTAATAAATAATATCTAGTTGGAGACAAAAGTTTTTAGAATACTAATTCACCCCCCTCTTAGTATTCCCTATTTCTAACAACTGGTATCGGAGCATAGTTACTTAGAAGAGGCTTAGCAACTTAGGTAAAATCCCTATGGATATGGAACTAGTGATGAAGAACCTTGAAGAGGAACTTGAACAAATTAATCTCCTTACAAAAGAAAGAGATAAGCTAAAATATAGATATGAAGACTCCAAAGTATACATTGGATAACTAAAGGATGAGATTGAACATTTCAAATCAAAGCCTAAATCTATTGAATCTAAAACTAGTGATGATGAATATTAAAATCTAAAAATAAAGTACAAGATCTTGAAGCATGAATTTAAGATTACCAATCTAAAGTTGAGTTTGAAGAATGATCCTAGAAAATTTGAATCTGATTTGAAGACTAAAAATATAGATCTTAGAGTGAATCTAGCAAAGAGGACATCTAAATTTGAAACATTAAAAGAAGATCATGAAGAACTTCATAAGAACAACACTATTGTGAAAGGTGAACTAACTCAGTGCAAGCTATAGCTTGAAAATATTTATGCTAGTAGAGAAAAGATTGATGAATCAATGCCAATACAATGACCTACCTATGATAAGACTAGTCTTAGTTACCTATTTAACATTTTTGCAAAGAAACTTGAAAGTGGATTAGATCTAAAAGAAAAGAAATAAATCTGATGATAAGTGTTAGTAAACAATTTTTCCCAAGGTTTTTGACAATTTTGAAAAAGGGAGAAAATTGTAAACTAACAAATTGAATTCCTATTTATTGATAAGGAACTCTCTGCTTAAGAGATTTACTTGATGTTATGTATGGTGCAACTAACCTTCATGAAAAGATAATCATTTTCCCTCAATCGAGGGAAAATCTTCCCAAAAAGTATTTTTACTAAAAATACTTAAAATTTTCAAAATCATCTCATAAACACAAGATAAATGCTAATGTTGAAAAACCATTTGATCTTAAAAATCAATATCATACACATGATTGTATGTTAAAACAAAAGATCGATGGTAAAATAATACAGATTCAACCTCTCACTACCTTCAAGATTTAAAAATAGATAATTCCAAAATGTACAATAAAATACAACTTCACCTCCAAATATAAAATACACCCTCAAGAATGCACATTACCATTAAGTAGATAGTAGTATCCACTTCAAGAAGTTTCAGCACATAAAACTATAGAATTTTACTTCAATTGTTGCTAACTCATAAATATTCTATTTCAAAATTCAAAGTGCAGAGTATTAAAAACAAAAGTATTTTTTCTTTTTTCTATGGAGAGATTAACCCCATTAGATATTATATATTACATATATATATAGGGTATAGGGCTGGATAGTTATCCAAAATTACCATGCTAGGAGTAAATTGTCTCTTAGTTAACACAATCATGTTAATTGAAATGCATAAAGAAATAAACAGGAAAAAAAAAAATAGCTACCCATTGATCATGCACCACATCAGGAGGAACCATCCACACCAAACATGATCCTTGTGGTCTTCCATGTCTTGTAAGTAGTGGAAAATGCAGAGATAACTAATTGGTGAGGTAAGCCAATGCATGCAATCCTTTGCTTCCATATTTCCTTTTCTCTTTTTAGTTCCATTACCTTTTCTCTGTTCATCTCCAAATGTTTCAAATTGATTATCAACATAGCTTTGGTATGAAAATGTTAGAAAAATCCTATCTACATGGTATCCTTTTATCATGGACTTCTTGGAACTTCTTTTGGATTTCACTTATCAGTTCTTCTATAGGGGTAACAAAGTCACTTTCCTTCCTTGCATAGTCTTTACTAAAACATTTCAAATCACCTTAGATAATTTCATCCATGAGCCTAAGACCATCCAAGATTTCTTTGATTTTAGTGACTTCTTGGATGAGCACCTCATTTCTCCATTCAATGCAATATTTAATCACACGTAAGGTTTTATCATCTAGAGCAGTGATAGGGCATTCAACTTGAAACTTTTACAATCCAAACCCTTGAATTTTCTCAATCTACAACACCACTTTTACCCAGTTATTTCTTTCTTTTTCAAAACCCTCATTATTGGACTCCACCTTTTTGACAATGAAAGTGGTCTCTTTCAAATCTTTTTCCAAAAGTCTAATCTATTTCTCAATTTCCTTTAGGATGAATTGCAACCACTCTTCAAACGTTTTTGCAATAGCCTTGCACTTTTGTAAATTATCAAGAAATTGCTAGTTAGCTAAAGAGGATACATCTACCATTGCTAACATCTCATTTAGAGGTTTGGGTTCCAGATGTAGGATGGCATTAATGTATTGTACCATGTTCTTCATTGCTTCTTTCATGTCCTACTTGTCCTGAGCATCTTTCCAAACTTTGTCAAAAATTTTCATATCAACTGCATGATTCCCCTTTCCTAGATCAATCCTCATTACCTAATAGTCCTGAGGAGAGAGGTTTTTAGGAAAACTACCTTCTAGTGGCTTGGCTATTTCAACTATCCAATGTCCTAATTTTTTATCAAAGTTTAACCTAGACTTAGCTTTAGCCCTTTTAGTTTTCAAAGTGTTTCCTAGTCATTTCCTAACTAGATTATCGATAGGCATGGATAATGGTACCAAACTCCTTTTCTTCTTGATAGAAGCTTCCATCCAATTGGGAGTAGTAGGTTCTTTACCTATCATAGGGAATTTTTTTGATAAGGCCAAGGCATCAGATTGATCACTAATGTTTTCGAGAGACTTTTGAGGGTCTAAGGTATTATCAGCCATGAGAGTAGCAGGAGACTATTGTGAACTTGTCTTCTTTTTGGTGGGATCTAGGTCGATTGTGACTATCCCCTTTCCCTTGCTCGCTATCACTTTCTTAGTGCTATAGCAAGTTATTCTTCTAAACTTTGAGACCTCTTTAGGAACCTAAAGTTGAAGTGTCTTTGAAGTTACTTCAACTTCAACTTCAGACTCAGCTTTAGGAGAACCTACAATAGGATCAACAATATCAAGGTTAGAAATAGCCTTAGGTTTTGGCTGTGCCTTTTTGTGCTTAGCGCTTGAGTAGTTCTCAGGCACTTTAGGAGTGGTTGATTCAATATTCTTTGTCTTTAACCATTTTTCAGTTCTCTTTAGCACTTTTGAAGTATAAGAAAATAGGTTATCTTCTTCCCTCCTAGTCTAGTCAAGCTTAGGGATGGGTATGCATTCAATATTATCAAAATAGAATGGATCAATCATGTCCTTAGTTTCATTGTCTATTATCCCATGTGTGTTGAGGTTCACCTTTAACATATTAATCTGGTTGACTATCAACCTAGACCATAATCTTTTTTTGATTTCAAATTCATCAAGACAGCTGGCCCAATAATCTTCTAAATGAGGAATGTAGACCAATGAAGATGCATGCCTAGAATTATCCTTAAAAAATCCTATATAATCAAATTCTTCTCTAGGAGCATATGGTTTGAGGTAGAAATGTGATAATGTAGTTTGTGCTAACTTGGCCTACTTGTAGCTTGAACATCAGTAATGACCAATTTTGATGGGGAACAAGAATGAGGTTGAATTCTTTGTACTTTTAGAGTACTCAAGCATAGAAATGAACTGTCGACATATTTTAGATAAGGGAATACTATCTAAAAAATAGCATGGCAACATAAGAGGTTCACTAGAAAAACACCCAACTTTGAGATAGGTAAATTTAGGAAACTGAATATAGAAATAACCAAAGATTTTGATAGCTTGCATTGATTCTTCTGATAATATGTGATTCTCATGGCCTTAAAACTCAAAGATTAATCTCTTAAGAAAGCCATCATCAACTCTCCTGAATTCCTTGCAAGATTTAATTGCCTAAAGGTCTTTGTACTATTGGTAGATGGTCATTTCTTCAGTTTAGGGCATGTGTGGAAGTCCCTCTCATTCCTTGGATGCTGCTAGAATATAGACTAAGAAGGAGTATAGAAAGAATGGGCTAAATCTAGTCACTATTATAAGACCCTTATGTAAAATTTTAGCTATTAAATCTGACCAATCGATTAATTTTTTCTCTCCAACATTTTTTTTGAATTAAAAGGTACATCCAACTTTTCCAATAGAAAGCATGGTCATTGCCCTTGATCTTGTTCAAAAGTAATACAATGTCTACAATTTCCTTAACAAAATGTTCAATTTTCAAAGGCTTAAGCAATATTGAACCCCCATCAACCAGCCTCAAAAGCCATGTTTGAGCTACAATGGAGTCATAATTCTTCTTTCTATCACAATACAAATGCTCAGACTCCTCAAAGGTTCAAGGCTCATAGGGTTCTTTATGAAGGATTCTTAGAGCTGAACTGACACTTGTCTTGTTTATCCTAACCAACACCTCTCTTGAAACTTTCTTTATACACCTAGTGTTGGGGTCATAAAAATTTGCATATTCAACATCCAATTCTGGGCATTCTATAGTTGGTGGGAAAGCAACAACTTCTAATAACCCACTATTGACTAATTTCTGATTTATAGGGTGGGAAAGCAACAGCTTCTAATAACCCACTACTGACTAATTTCTGATTTATAGGACTAGACTAGACATTTCTTGCCCGCTCAATTATATAAGATAGTAGGCTTTTTTTTTCTAGGAAAGTATCCCAAATTTTAGGTAAGGAAATCAAAAGGAAAGGTTTTTCAAGCTTAGGCATTTTGGGGTAGAAAAGCATCATGGTTCAATTTGAAAGATATAGATTTACAAAATTAAACCAAAACACTTCAAAAAAAACTAGGCATAGAAAAGATAGAGTGGGAGGTAAGGCACTTACAGTTTTTGGTAGAGTTTAGACTTTCACTTTCCTTGTTTACTAGTTGTCATCAAGAGATCAAAATGGTTAAATGGGCACTCATGTAGGACAGAGGGTAATTATAGGAAACCATTTCTTGAAAATCCAAGGGCAGATTTGAGCGAGAAAAATAATTTATTACAAGTGTGCCACCTATACATTGACAAGACTTGCAAGGCTATTTGCAATTAATATCAGTCACATCCATGTGAAGCTCAACCTTTCATGATGCCACAAAATCCATGTGCCACCTTTTTCCATAAAGTAACCATACTTTAGCATAATTTCTCATAATGACCATAATTATTTCCTTGTGCATCTTTGATATCACCCTGAGGTGGGATCCATTTCTTTTCCTTAAAAAAATGATTTTATAATATCCTAATACACATCCTACAAGAAAACAAGAAAACATCAGCAAACCTCAAAGTTGAAGTTGAAGTTGAAATTTGAACCAAACTCTGCTTCAACTTCAATTTCAAGAAAATGAACATGGGCTGATGAGAGAGAACTTTCCTAGGAAAAAGGAAGACAAGTGAAGCCAAACTTAAACTTGAAGTTTTGAATTTCAAGTTTAACTTCAAGTTGCAAAAGGGGTATTTACCAGCAATATTACACATTGAGGAAAAGGTAGAGTAACAATAAGATTGAATCCATTCAATCTTTTGACAAATATAAAGTTGGACAAGAGAAGGAAACTAAGAAATTGGATGAACCTAAGAAAGTGGAATCTCCTAAGGAAATTAGGTATGAATTTAGAGCTAAGTATTTTTAATGTAATGAAATAGGTCATATGAAAAGAAATCGTACACATAAGTCATTTAATCATGTAACAAACTTTTATTGTAATAATTGTCATGGTATGGGTCATTAAGAAATTGATTATAAGAAGCCTAAATATGATAATGATAAAAGAAATAGCTGAATGTCTAGAAATACTAACCCTACAAATAGAAGAAGATCTAATGAGAGGACATCAAGATAAAGAAGACCTTTTGATGAAAGAAAGAAGATCGTGTGTTAGAAGTGTAACAACTTTAGACACATAGCCCAAAATTTTCAAACACCTATTGATCAACATAATCTCAGAAAGAAGACCACAATATGTCAATTATGCAACAACTTTAGACATACAAAAAAGTATGCAAAATGGACATAAGCAAAAATGGAAGAAACTTTGCAAATGATAGAAGGAATCAAGAAAGAAACTTCAGGAATAGAAGCAACAATGAAAGAAACTTCAAAAATGATAGAAGGAATCATGAAAGTAACTCCAGAACTAAGAAAGACAATGAAGATTGAACAAATGTAGTTAGTGAAAATCAAGAAGAACTTGATGAGGCTTTTGTAAAGGCATTAAATATTTTTGATCAAAAGTTTAATGATGCAAAGACAAGAAGATTGAAGTCGGGAATTGAGTTTGATTCAACCAAATTGAATTAAGCTTGTTCTCAAGACTACAATGTGAAAACTTCATTTAGAGAGTGGATTCTGAGTAGTGAGGTTGAGAGAAGATGTATCTAGATGAGTTTAGATTCTAACTAAGCTCACTTGCAATTTGGAGCTTATCGAAACAAGCTACAAAGGAAATAAGAGTTATTGTTATAGTAGAGAAAGTTTATTCTATGACAAAATATGAAATCTATGTTTTCATAGAAAATTTTGTGGAGTGAAGTTTTGTGGAGCATTGTCATGATGAAAGGAATTTATTATTAACCTTAGATAGAATCTAAAGATTGGACAAATAATCTTGAGAAAATATTTCATTTTAGAGTGAAATAAATAGTTTTTTCTATTTGGAAAAGTACACAATTAATGCAAATTCTAGCTAAATAAATGGAATACAAACTTGATTATTTCCACATTGCGATTATGTCAATGGCATAGAGCGCCCAAAAGCAATTTGACAAGGTGATTTCAAGCAAAACCCTACTTCAAAAAAGGTATTTTATCATTTTTTCATAGAAATTCTTCGATAAAATTCTATTTGGTGTAATCATGGACATGTCAGTAGTTCATTATGTTGAAAATGTTGAGACCCAAATTAAAGGTTCTTCTTGTGAAACCCTTAGAGGAAAACCCTAATTTTGCTTTATTAATTACTCCAAACAACATAGTATATTTGGAAGATGTAGGAAGTTACTTGTCTAGTAAATTTGAAAATATGGAAATTGTTTTCAATCATGATATGACTATAAAGTTTGGGTATGAGAATCTAAAGGATTTAGACTTAGTCAGAGATTACCTTTACCATGAACTTGATACGAAAGAGTGAACTTACATTATATTAAGTAGAACTCATAATGGAAAGATTTGGATGGGAGAAGATGTAGTTGAGATATGTGCTAACCTTATTCATGAGGTTACTAGTCTTAGAAAAAAAGGTGTACCTATTGGCAAGAAACTAGTTAAGAAGAAGGTGGAACTTAACACTAAGGTTGTTTATAATGGTAAGGCAATGGTGATCAACACCATCAGATAACATGATGTGATATTCTTGAGTAGAATGATTTCATATTCTATTTGTGAAATTTATAAGAGTAATGACTTGTTAGTAGGATTTATCTACATAGCCTACAAGATTTGTGTTGAGAAAGAACAAGTGACATTGAGTGAGATTTTGAGAGTACAACTCCTTGAGAATTTGGAGAAGATTAAGAGAACTAAGAATGGTGTATTCAGATTTTAGTCTCTGATAAATTGTATTTTATTTTATGTACTTAAGATATTTCCATTTTTATTAGTTATAGAGATTATGAGCGGTGAAAGATGCACTATGGATAAGATAAAAGATGTATGCAGAAGGCATCCTACAGAGAAAATCTTGGATAGTGGTAATTTAATCATGAGGACATTTTAGAATGAGATGAAATAGAGATTCATAATTGCACCTTCAATTATTGATAGATTTAAGAATGATATATGTTTTATGGTGGATACAAACCTAACTTATATTGAAGTAGTAGAACCAAGGGAAACATTTCTTGATCCCTTAGGTTATGAGTTAAGTGATGATGCAGCTATTGGTTACATTGTTTTAATGTTGAAATCTGAAATAGATCAAGCATCATACATATTTGGAACATATGAGGGGATAACTTAGTTAGCTTAATAGCCATCATTAGAGAAAACATCTCATAACAATGTTGTAGCTATAATGAAGAAAGAACTATTTAAGGCAAGTATGTTAGAAGAAGAATCAAAGGTAGTTAGACAAACAATCTTCAGACTGAAACAAACTAGTGATCAAGGTGTGATATATGTAACCCCTCTATCAATTGGCCAAGCATCTAATGTATCCATTGTAGAACATCCTAAAAAACAAAGTATCCCATATACTATTGTATCAACCAAGAAACCTAGTGGATCTAAAAGGTAGTTAAAGAGAGTTAAGCAGCAAGCTACTAGACCAGAGAAAAGAAAGAAGACATTGTTGAGAATTATAGATTCCAATGATGATGAAGAAGAAGAGGAAAAAGAAGACAAACAACCAAAGAAGGTTATTGTTTCCAAGTAGCCAGCAAGTAAAACAAGGCAACCCTAGAAACCAAAGATAGAGAAAATTAGCGCAACCATTGTTAATGAAGGGAACTTTGTGCAAATGAACAAGTTCTATGATTTGTACAATGACATTGAGAAAGAACAAATTGATATCTCTATTGTGAGATATATGATTATTAATAATTTGAAATTCAAATACATTAAAGGTATTGTCAATCAAAAAGTCTATGATGGACTTATAGCAAAGAAGGCACCAGTTTAGGAAGAAGATATTGAACTTTGGAAATTGATGATAAGAACTATGTGCAAGACTGAAGATGGAGAAGAAATAAAGGAATTGATGGGTAAACTAGCACCCTATCTATAGAACAAAATGAGGCCAATTATATTTATGGGTGGTGATAATAAGATTATTAGAAGTGAAACTATTGCAGCTATCAATAAAATAATGATTCAGGTAGAGGTAGCTCCTACCACTATAGAGTAAACTTTGGAAGTGTCAGTAAGTGGTGACACCATGCAAATTGATCAAACTAATGTTACTATTAAAA
This sequence comes from Cupressus sempervirens, assembly GCA_028749045.1. Classification (NCBI taxonomy): domain Eukaryota; kingdom Viridiplantae; phylum Streptophyta; class Pinopsida; order Cupressales; family Cupressaceae; genus Cupressus; species Cupressus sempervirens. The sequence continues at coordinate 1,667,024 of CM053787.1, forward strand.
TTGATTATTATCCTTTTGAAATATTTAATTAGCCTGAGCCTCATTCTGAAGATATTTAGGATCTGTTGAGACTGATTAAAGAAGAGTAAAGAAAGTGAGAAGAAGAAAAGAAGAAGATTGAAGAAGCCAAGCTGAAATTTCTGGAAGAGGAGAAGAAGCAAAAAGAAGAAGAAAAGAGGAGAAAGGAAGAAAAAGAAAAGAAATAAGTAGAAAAGAAAGAAAAAGAAAGAAAAGAAAGAGAGGAGAAGGAAGAAGAAGAGATAAAATCAAAGAAGACAACAGATAAGATATAAGAGAAAGATGAGGTGAAATCATCTAGCTCATCCACTCCTATATCACTTGCTAACCTTATAGATGATGAATCTAACTTGATCTCATCTTTGAATAAGTTAATTGAGAAGAACATAATAGTCAAGAGTCTATAAAGAGCATTAATGGAGGTGACTAATAGATTGCACAATACCCTCACACCCAAACATACAAAAGAAGACCCCAAATAGAGAGCTCAAGAATTTGTCATATCATTTGATGATGAGTTTACAAATTTTTTGAATGTTGCTGAGTCTAAGGCTTAAATTTCACATGATGCTAATATTTTTAGCACCATTTGTCAAAATATTCAGAATGATTTTCTAAGTCTTGATACTTGTATCAAGGAACTCCAAAGACGTCAACAAGTTGGGAAGGTACTGTCAATCAAATTTAATTTATCTCATAAGTTTACCAAAGATTTGGATAGTAAGATTCAAGGGAAGCTAAGTGAGCTAGAAACTAAAACTAGTCAAATACAACAACTATCTTGTAGAGTTGAAGAGTTTGAAGGAAAAGTTGCCATTATTCACATAGAAATCAAGAAAATGTAACTTGAAAAAGAGAAAGTTTTGAGAAGACTATCAAAATTAAGAGAGTTAATTTCTCTAAAGATATCAACCATTGAGAGACAATTGGAGGAACATGTCAAAGCAAAAGATACTTATTCCAATTTCACCTGCTCTAACCTTAATGTAGTTGAGATTGCATCAAATGCCTTATGTGCAATGCTCATTACTACCAAAGCATCAAAGGAAACATGGAAGAAAGGTATGAATAGTCTGAAGGAAAAATTTGATGATTGTATGAAGATAATAGCAGCTTGAGGCAGCAAGACAAAAATTTTGACAATTTTTGAAAGTTATTTTTTAATAGTAGACATGCAACACTTTTTGATAGTTTTTGACATTTTAACCTTTATCATTGATGTCAAAGGGTGAGAAGTTGTAGAAGAAATTTTTAGTAAGTTATGTATGTAGTAATCATATCAAAAGGGGAAGAATTTTTAATATGAAGTATATGTAATAAATGATAAGTATTGTAAGTTTTGATAAGGTTTTTGTTACTTAGCCATTTTTTCTTACTTTGTTGCCATCAATGCCAAAGGTGAAGATTGTTGACAATTGGATATATGTAGTGATGTAATATTTTTCATTAATGGAAACACATGATGCACATTTTGCAGAAAACCTAGGAAATAAAGATACTTAGCATTTGGTACTCAAAAAATTGTCTAAGTACGAAACTGGTTTACATCAGTGTATCATTTTGGTGTATAACTTGTTTATATGATGTTATCTATGAGAAAGAGGTTAGATGGAGATAGTATACATGTTGATGATGATGTGTATAACCTCGGACAACAGTATGGACAATATGGAAAAGAGTTATGTAAGATTTATAGAACAACAAAATAAAAGGTAAAGGAATTATTTTGTTTACAAAATAATTACTTGACCAATTAGGGCTGACATCCTAGATGTTTACTCTAAGTTGGAAAAGTATATTTTGGTCCTAGAAGACCCAACAAAGTTTTTTGATAATCTAATTTTGTGATCCAAGATCAAGATTAGGTTAGAGTTTAGATGAAAGAAGGTACACAATCTATACTCATGTATTCAAGGAACTTTAATTACTTGTTTGGGTAGTGAGCTCTTTTTGCACACATTGTACCACAACTCCTAACATGGTTGGAATCTCCTAACTAGGATTCAAATTCTCCTAACAGGGACTCATATGTACTGAATGAGTTTATAGACTCCTAATAAGGTCCATCCTCTAACAAAGAACATTTATATTAGTACATCACCTTGTGGGTATCATCCCCACTAGGGTTTTCCCTTGGCCAGGGTTTCCCTAGCTAACAAAATATGGTGTTATGAGTTCTCTTTATGCATAGTTATTATTATTGTTCAGAATTACTTGTTTACTTTCTTATGCATGGTTCAAAGTAATAAATAATATCCAATTGGTGACAAAAGTTTGTAGAATACTGATTTACCCCCTGCCCCCCCCTAGTATTCCCTATTTCAAACATGGATAACTTTCCAATCAACTAGAACCAAGCTTTACAATGAGAGAAAAAGAGAAAGTTATAGAGAAGGATGAGGAATCCACATCTAATCTAGAAGTGACACATGTCCACTTGAATCTCCATCCCATGCTACTGCAAAGCCTCTCTTTGTTAAGATAAACCACGGACATAAATAAAAACTACATGCAAATATAACCAATAACAAAAAATAATAGAACACACAGAAATGAACACAAGGCACCAAGATTTAACATGGTTCACCCAATCCCTGGGCTACGTCCACCAAACAGCAAGTCCGATCTTATTACAATCCAGTGATTACAACCTGATTACAATCTGTAATCCCTTATAGTTCAATACCACTGCAAGAACCAATTTCATATCACAACATTATGAAAAATACCCAACCCTAAGCCCTTTTATACAAGTATTAAACTACTTCAGGGTTATAACATGTCGGCCATATGTCGACCATAATATGTCAGCTACCATGTTGGCTACTGCCCAAAAGTATGTACAATACTTTCCTAATCAGTCACCACAATCTAACAATCTCCTACTTGGGGACTAATCAGGCTCCACACTAAACAACAATCTCCCACTTAGAGATTGATCCTGTAGCAATACCACTACCACATGGGGCTCCCACTGGATCAAACCATCCTAGGCTCTACTGTTCTTTTATTCATATTCAGTCTAAAAGACCAACCGAAGCTGAAGAGGAGTTCAGCTTCTCCCTTGTTACAACCTTTGTCAACATATCTACTAGATTGTCATTGGTATGCATCTTCTCCAGCTTTAACTGTCCATCCTCCAAAACTGACCGAATGAAATGGTACTGCAAGTGTATGTGTTTGGTCTTAGAATGCAGAGCTGAATTCTTAGCAAGATGAATGGCACTCTGACTATCTGTGAACAAATAATTATCCTTCTGAGGATGTCCCAATTCTTCCAAGAAGAACTGAAGCCATATCATCTTTTTGGCTGCCTTTGTAGCAGCAACATACTCTGCCTCTGTAGTGGATAAAGCATTAATCTTCTGTAACCTAAAAACCCAGCTCACAGCTGCCCCACCAACAGTAAAGACATAACCTTTAGTACTCTGCTTGGTATCAATATTGATGCAGAGCCACACCTTGGAAAACTTAGGAGGTATCAGTCACTCAACTGAGTTGCTTCAAGGGGCATCTACAACCTTCAGGATCACACACTAAAATTAGATTCAATAAACAAAACTTTGAAAATAAAATCCCCCAAAATATCTTCTTGCTGCCTTCGGATAGACCTGCACTCAGACATGAATAACATTCGAACCAAAAAATATTTACTCAATCTAACTGTTGATATTTGGCGTAACTAGGTTTCAAACAACATATAAAAATTTGAGAGAAATCCAACAGTTCAAACTTGAGATATTGACCCCACATCATAGTACATTTTTTCTGAAAATAAATCCCTCAAAATATATTCTTGCTGCCTTCGGATAGACCCGCACTCAGACATGAATAACTTTTGAACCAGAAAGATTTACTCAATCTAACCATTGATATTTGGCATAACTAGGTTTCAAACAACATATAAAAATTTGAGAGAAATATATGAAGCATAACAGTAGAACCATAATCTTGGAAAAAAAACACAGGAGACCATAAAACTTCCCATTCCTCCCCAAGTTTGAATCATTTTTTTTTACATAAAAGATTGGCTTTTTAATAACCAAAGTCTGGCTGGCCTTGCTGTCTAGTAGTAATAAAAAAATTTTCTTTTCCATCTAAGAATAGGAATCTAAAAGACGTTTTACCATCAATACCATGCATCAATCATGGATATTCTTGTAATTGCTAAGAATAGGATTGGCTTTTTAAAGAAAACTGACTTTCCTCCAAACAGAAGGAATATGAAATGGTTTCTTTTATTCTATAGCCATTTTTTTGTCATTATGAACACTCTTAAAATTGCCACCAACTTTCTAATGAGATTCTTTTAATTATTGACCACATGGCATTTCTATTACTAATTTTATTCTTTCTAAAACTGACACTAACATCATTAACCCTTTCCTCTAACTCTCTAACATATCCGACTAAAAAATATAACATTTATTTAATAAAACACCTAATTCTATCCACTAAGACATAATCCTAAATTATTAAAATTGACCATTTAAAATATATGGAGAATCTTGGACCTTTGAAATGATTTAGTAATGAGATGCGCCTGCATCAAATATCCCCTGCCAAATCTGAGTCAACATAGCCCTGTAAATCAGTAGTAGAGCCCCCAAAGTGTAAACACTTATTGGATGTTCCTCTCAAATATCTAAGAATCCACTTGATAGCATTCCAATGCTCAAATCCTGGATGACTCATATACCTGCTAACGACTCCCACTGCATGTGCAATATCTGGCCTAGTGCATACCATAGCATACATCAAACTTCCTACAGCTGAAGCATAGGGTACCTTGGACATCTTATCCTCCTCTTCCTGTGTCTTGGGACACATCTCCTTAGTCAATTTCAAATGACCAGGTAAAGGTGTGCTGACAGATTTAGCATTCTCCATAGAGAAACGTTGCAACACCTTCTCAACATAGTCAGCTTGAGATAGCGTCAATGTTCTGTTCTTCCTATCTCTGCAAATCTTCATACCAAGGATTTGTTTTGCTGCCCCTAAATCCTTCATAGAAAATGCATGTGCTAATTGGCATTTCAGCCCCTTAATATGATCCATGTTAGACCCAGCTACAAGCATATCATCAACATATGAACATAAAATAATGTAGCTATCATCATCCAACCTCTTAAAATAAACACAATAATCTAAATGAAACCTATTATATCCATGCTCATGCATAAAACTATCAAATTTTGGATACCATTACGGAGGTGCTTGCTTCAAGCCATATAAACTTTTCTTCAATTTGCACACTAAGTTCTCCTTACCTTTGACCTCAAAACCCTGTGGCTGAGCCATATATATTTCTTCATCCAAATCACCATGAAGAAAGGTTGTTTTAACATCCATCTACTCTAAATGCAAATCTTCAGTAGCCACAAGACTTAAAACAGTACGAATAGAAGTCATTTTAACAACAGGAGAAAATACCTCATCAAAATCAATTCCCTTTTTCTGTGCAAATCCTTTTACAACTAACCTAGCCTTAAATCTTTTCTTACCTCCTTCCTCTTCTTTCAACCTGTAAACCCATTTATTCTGTAAAGCCTTTTTACCTACAGGAAACTTGCACAAATCCCATGTCTTATTTTTCATCAAAGAGTCCATTTCATCTTTCATTGCAGACTCCCACTAAATCTTAGTATCCACCTGCACAGCTTCATCATAACTTTCAGGTTTACCAACATCAGTAAGTAAAATAGAATACAAAGAGGGAGAAAACCTTTGTGGAGGTCTAATTTGCCTTATTGACCGTCTAACATTCACGTGTGTGTGTGGTATTTGTTGTTGCGGTTGTTGCACATCATGAGGAATAGCTGGAACATCAGCTTTTGGAGTATCATCCAGCACTACATAATCATCTTCTTTCTTCTCATGTTGCTGCAACAGATCTTTGTACAACACTTTTTCATTGAATATGACATCCCGGCTTCTTATAATTTTATGATTTTCAAAATCCCAAAGCCTATAACCAAATTCATTAATACCATATCCAAAAAAGACACATTTCTTTGATTTAGCTTTGAGCTTGGTTCTATTTTCAGAGTCTATATGAGCAAAAGCTTCACAACCAAAGGTCTTGAGAAAAGAATAACTCACCTTCTTCCCAGTCCATGCTTCCTCTGGAATACCATAGCCCAAAGGAGTAGAGGGACCTCTATTAATCAAATATACTATAGTATTGATAGCCTCCACCCACATGTGTAAGGGTAACCCAGCATGCAACCTCATGCTCCTTGTGCGCTCCATTATAGTCCTATTCATGCATTCAGCCACTCCATTTTCCTGTGGAGTCCTTGGAATAGTTTTCTATCTACGAATACCATTAGTGGAGAAATAATCTTCAAATTCATAACTGCAATACTCACCACCATTATCAGATCTGAGACATTTTAATTTCTTACCAGTCTCATTTTCAACCAAGCATTTCCATTTCTTAAAAGTTTGAAATACACCAAATTTCTATCTAAGGAAATAAACCCATGCTTTTCTAGTTGCATCATCAATAAATGTAACATAATAATGAGAGCCACCAAGGGAAGATACCTGAGCCGGTCCCCATACATCTGTATGCACAAGCTCTAATTTCTCCTTTTTGTTTTCCTTCCCATTCTTTACAAAACTCACTCTCTTTTGTTTTCCATAACACAACTTTCACAAAAATCCATATTCACACATTTCGGACCTGCTAAAACTTTCTTTGAATGAAGTACTTTCATACCTTTCTCACTCATGTGCCCAAGTCTATTGTGCCACAACGCTGTATCAGAATCTACAGGAGCTACTTGTTCTCCCTGCTCAACTGCAGTAATTGTTCCTAAATATTCATTTTTCTCTGAAACAATCAAAGTAGAAGGAAAAATATGACCTGTACAAAGATATAAGGTGCCTACTTTCACACCTTTTTCTACTACAAGGGAACCTTTTGAAACTTTCCAATTTTTATCATTAAAAGTAACTACACAAACCTCATCACCGAGTTGCCCTGCTGAAATTAAATTTCTACTTAGTTTTGGAACATGTCTTACCTCATGTAGTAGCCAATGATTCCCATTCTGCAACTTAATCTTAATTTTTCCCTTTCCAACAATCTGACAGGGTTCATTATCCCCCAAATAAACAAGCCCAAAATCCCCTTGGACATAATCAATGAAATAACCTCTATGAGGTGTGACATGAAATGAAGCACCAGAATCTAAAACCCATGAATCATCAACACTCTCTAAAGACAGAAGAAAAACATCCTCTTCGGATTTGTTACTTACCACATTTGCCTCCTTGTCTCCATATGATTTATGTCCTTCATTTTTCTTTCAATTCCAGCAATCTTTCTTTTTGTGCCCTGGTTTCCCACAGTACCAGCAATCATTTGGTCCTCTCGATTGAGACCTCCTCCCCTTTGACTTTCCTCTTGATTTCCCATGATTTCTAGAGTTACTTCCTCTTTCAGTCGTTCTGCCCCTGCTTTGTGCATTTAAAGCACTTCCTGATGTAGATCCACCTGAGGATTTTCTATGAGTTTCCTCACTTAAAATAACATCGATCACATCGTCATATTTTAGGGTACTAGATCCAAGAATAGAATTACTCACCACCATTACCAAGCCATTCCAGCTTTCAGGCAAAGAACACAAAATCAAGAGAGCCCTAATTTCTTCATCAAAATTGATACCCACAGAAGATAATTGACTAGTAATAGTATTAAACTCATTTAAATGATCTGCAATAGATCCACCTTCTACCATTTTCATATTAAATAAATGCTTCATGAGAAATACCTTATTTGAAGTGGAGGGCTTTTCATACAGTGTCGCTAGGGTTTTCATCAAATCTTCTATCGTCTTTGCTTTTGTAATATTAAATGCCACCGATGGTGCCAAGCATAACCAAATGCTTCCGAGTGCCTTTCTGTCCAAAAGATCCCATTCAGCCTCTGACATAGTTCCCTGATTCTTGGCTTTTCCTTCCAATGGCTTCCATAAATCCTTCTGATATAAATAGTCTTCCATTTGCATCTTCCATAATTGGAAGTTCTACCCATTAAACCTGTCAACCCTCAACTTACCCTCATTTGCCATCGCTCCCACTCAACCGTGAGACTCCCACTTAACCGTGAGACTTTATTGCAGAGGATAACTAAAAGAAAACCTTGCTCTGATACCACTTGTTAGGATAAACCATGGATAGAAATAAAAACTACATGCAAATATAACCAATAACAAAAAATAATAGAACACATAGAAATGAACACAAGGCACCAAGATTTAATGTGGTTCACCCAATCCCTGGGCTACGTCCACCAAACAGCAAGTCCGATCTTATTACAATCTAGTGATTACAACCTGATTACAATCCATAATCCCTTACAACTCAATACCACCGCAAGAACCAATTTCGTATCACAACATTATGAAAAATACCCAACCCTAAGCCCTTTTATACAAGTATTAAACTGCTTTAGGGTTATAACATGTCGGCCATATGTCGGCCATAATATGTCGGCTACCATGTCGGCTACTACCCAAAATTTTTTGTACAATACTTTCCTGATCAGTCACCACAATCTAACACTCTTTTCTCTCTACAACTAAAATTTGAATATGATTTTTATCAATCAGCTTCAACAAACTTAGAATATATCCTTCAAATGATGAGAAACCCTATGATAAAAATATTAGATATGCATCTAAAATGTTGATAAATCCTTCACTAAATTGACTTGGAGGTAAAAAGACATCACCAACTTCATCTCCATCAACTTTAGCATAAAACCAATTCATCATTTTACTAGAAAACATGTATGGACTGCCATACTAGAATGTAGTTGAGAAAAAGGCACCTCAAGCAAAACCCAAAATATCTCACACATATTACTTCCTGTGAAAACATTAAAAAAAAAATCTAGAAATCTCATTCTGAGTCCTTTTTGTCGATATTTGATAGTCCTATGCTAGCCTTAAGGAAATGCCAATGGTGACCAAAAGAAGTTTAGGTCCATCACTGGTTCTTAGGTTTTTATTTTTGCAAATATTTAACTTTGTGCTAAATTCAAAAACTTTATATTATAACACCACTTTATTTAAATGAACTGCACAAGAAGAGGAAAATAACAATAAAAAATTTATTTTTATGACTTTATATTTTTCCCTCCCTTTTAAATTTAGATCAACCCAAGTTTAACTAGCCTAATAGGTGGCAACACCTAATTCATGAATTTATATATTGTCACCCTAACATGTTAACGTATCTCACAACCCTTCTACCATGTCATCACCATATGTCATTCTCCTATTGGTTCGTACTACCTCATTAGCATCCTATGGATATCTCTGCCACATAGGCACCATGTGGTGCTTCTTGATTGGTGTGTTGAAATACTCATTGGCTTCTGACATAGTGCCACATGTCAACTTTGCATTCATCATTACAATTTCCCATTCCTTAACCTTTGAGCATCTTTATTTTGTGATGAAGCAACAATCATCGATCTTACCACATGTCATAATTTGGTGAATTGATCTTGAAACCTACCACATCACTGCCCCTACCATGTGTTAGGACATCACATTTTCACATTCCTAGTCAACAACTTGCCACATCATTGTGACAATGTGATGATGCATTTCATCTTGCCATGTGTCAGACCCTACCATGTCACCACCTTGATTTTTGTGCTAGGTCTAGAGACTTCTGCCACATGTCACTTTACCATTATCTCTCATATCACCACATGTGAACATCTAGTTGGTTGCTGGGTCAATTTCATTGTTGACATCATCATTTAGTCATGGTCACAATTGGTCAAAATTTCTTCTATGTCCACTTGAATGACCTTGGGCCCACCAAGCATGAGATTCACTTTGTCCTTAAGCCTTGATGCTTAAGACATTAACATATGAAGCACTGGCTTATTAAAATAGTAAAAAAAGTCACCCCACACTAAATGTATGATAAGAGAGACCTTGGTTAAATGTACACCAAAATCAATGCAAGGCTCATTCCACCAAACTATGCACACATAGTAAGGGAAATGCGACTTGACTTTCCCTTATGGTACACCCACTTTGATTAGAGTCTGGACTTTGACACTTCATGCCAATTTTTAGAAAAAATGACACCCCATGCATTCCAAATAAGATTTGATTATGATAAATTGCTTCTCCATACCTAATAACTAATGGCTCCCCAGATCTGGATCACCATTTTGACTCACGACTTGCTAGACATGTTGGATTCTTAATAAATCAGAATGAAACACTCCCTTCCTTGAATGCCTCATCTTTGAACTTCAAAATGCAAGTTGTTGAATCATAGATGTCTAGTATGCATGAGTTGGGAGCCTGCAAAGAATCTCTTTCTTTGTAAGAGAAAACCAAAACCAATAGCTTTGCATGTGTACTTGGCACTTTATCTTCATTACTAGGTCCATCCTTCTCATCTTATGTGTTCATTGACTCCTTTACTTCATTGGGTGTTTTCAAAGATTCCTCCCTTTTGCATGGTCTCTTTCTCCATTTGCTACAAAACTAGACATTATGCTCCAAAATGATGATAAGACTAATTTGCAATCAACTTTGATTGACATCTCAGCAACTGTGCAACTCCATCCCATTTAACAAAGGCTCACCATGCATTCTTCTAGAAATCATGTATCAGGCTATGGTCACTACTTGATGTCACCCTTGCAATTAGCTTTCTTCATAAATGATGCTTTCTCAAAAGAGAATGATGTTTGAAGCTCCAAATTTGATCTAAAGAAATTGTGCAAATAAAAATAAATCTTTTAGGAATCCATTTAATGTTCCTCTGGCTTTGGCTAGAGGTAGATTGGAAAGAACAAAACCTACTTCTCTTCATTGAAACAATGTGACTTCACTGATTGTCAACGACACATTTCTTCATACAATTAGCCTTTCTAAGAGAAAATCTTTTATTGGGTTTAGAAAATGAGTGCACTCATTGTCATTTCCTTGGCCTTTGCAAATGAAATCAACTATCAAAATGCTAGAATGGAGTCCCATTTAGCATGCATCCTACACAAACCTACAATAAAACTTAAAACAATGGAAGATTAATGCTGATTCAATCTTCTATTTTGAAGCCACCTACACTCACCATCCAAATTCATAGATTAGATATATGAAAAGGCCTACTTCACCATATAAAATTCACCCATCTTGATAATGTATGTTGGAGCTATGATATACTTTGCACCAAATTGGTAAAAGTCCACAATCATCTCTAAATATTTGAAACACACTGATTGTTATTTGATATTTATTTTCTCAATATAAATGTGAATGATCCTTTTCAAAACTTAAAGTAATATCTACTTCCATTTTCATCCTCATTGTTACATTCTCTCAGTAGTTTGGTGATGTTGGTCGGGCCCCAAAGTGGGCCCAACTAAAAAAAATTCAAACTAAAACACCTAACCCTTTAAAATGATCAACTAACTTTGTTACATTGACTAGAAACAAAATCAATCATCAACTGGTCATTTAAACTTCATTTTACTTCTTGCAAATTGTGATTTTCTGATAGGAAGGATTATGAGCTACCTTTAAAACCTGACTAAATCAAACAATCTAACCCTGAGATCTAACATATCTATTCTCTAGTTCACATTATTTTACCCTATCAAATTTAATCTCATTACAACATCTGGGTCAAAATATATTGACCATCAAAGTTGCTTACTTGAAACTGCCTGCAAACAAACATGTTAGAAAACAACAAAGTGTGTTTGGATTTGGCTTTGAAAATTAGTTAAATAGGTGCTTGGGGACACAAAAAAATGGGGAATTAGTTTAATATCATGAGAAGAGTATAAATATATGATTTGGGCTCATGATGAATAGCCAAAAAAATTTAGCAAGCATTCAAAGTGGGGTACTCAAAATTGTAGAACTGGGAACATTAGCAGATCAGTTATTTTCACAAATAGAATGGACCCGAGAAAGTACACAGATAGATTTGTCAAGACTTGAAAATTGGCACACTTGAAGCATTTTCAGATTAAAAAATAGTGGTACATTCCACTTGGTCATATCCATCATGGATTTAGAATCATGACATCCCAGACAAGGCTACTGATCAATCTGTACTTTTAGACACTAGTAAAATTTCATAAATTGGATTGGAAATCGCATTTATAGACTAGTCAAATGGAATTTTCATAGGCTCAAATCTAGAACATAGCAAGTGTTTGACCCTTAGAATTCCATGCAAAAGGAAATTTCTCATTTTGGTCAACTAAGTAAAAGTTATAACTAGTCAAATAGGGTTTCCCAAAATTCTAAGAAATATGCATCAACATGACAGTAGTAAACAACCAAATTTGAGGGATTCAAAACCTAGCCAAAATATATTAAAAAATATTGAACTATAAAACATAGGTTCTTTGATATACATACTAAACACTCCCAAAGTAGTGAATCATGAAACTTAACTGGGTGTAAGATATTCAAATGCAAATTAGGCTTCTTATCAATGTTTGATATTTAAGAAAAATGCAAATTTGAACAATGCTCAAAAGGAAACTTCACAGAATGACTCAGAATGGAAATTTATCATCATGTGATGCATGGAAATACTAAATGTAAAGTGTTAGAAATATGAAACACTTCATAGGCCTCAAAATGACAATCAGGTACATATGCATTAAAAGTGCTTATAGGGACCCAATTAGACTCAAAATTTAGAATGGTACTCAAAATCAGGGCTTCAACTTTGAGTCCCAACATGGACAATGTGCAATATCATACACTTACCTATCAAAATTTGATAATCTGATCAAAGGCCAATTGAGTTAGCTCCAAACACTCACTATCATATTACAACAACTAGAGGCAAGTATTGAAGATATTGAAGTGGAAATGGAAAAAGTTCACAATGCTATTAGAGGCATTGAATTTGATAAGGAGAAGGTAATAAGGAGTTTCTCTATCCTTAGAGAATATTTGTCTCCTAAAGTTAGCATTTTGCAAAGATCATTGGAGGAGTGTCTAGCAGCAAAGGCATCTTATGACAAATTCACCTATATGGACTTGGGCATAGTTGTAGTGGCATCATAGGCACTTTGCACACTTATCAATATATTTTATACAATTAAAGATAATTGGAAGAAGAAGCTTGAAATACTAAGACTTGGTTTTGCACATTTTTATTTCTAGAATTTCAAGTTGAATAGAGAAAGGCAATATAGTTTTTTTTGTGCACATTTTTTGACATGTTTGTAATTGATGTCAAAGGAGGAGAAGAATGTTAAAAAAATTGTATAAAAAATGTATATATATGCAAGGGGGAACTTAGCTATTTATATAGAGAATTAAATTAAAAAGGAGAGGTAAGGAATGTAACGATCCATCAAAACTATTGAATACAATTGATTAATTATGTATTGCCTTTGATGTTACACAAAATGTCATATCATTTCCAATCAATGTGTGTCAAGCTCACTCAAGCATTGAAGAAAATTTTCTATGTCTGCCAAGCATTCTAGAGTTTGCCTAGTTTAGAAGATAGTATCTACCGAGTTCACTCAGGCATCAAAGGAAGGTTTGCGAAAGTTGAGTGTTAATTGAGCTCACTTAGTTAATGAAGGAAATATTGGATGGAACTAGTGTTAACTGAGCTCACTCAGGTACCAAAGGAATTTTGTGAATATGTAGTGTTAATCGAGTTCACTTGGTTAACACAAGAAAATTGCTTTGAGTTAATGTCTAGTGAGAAGATGAATATTAATTATTCTAAGTTATATTCAAGCTGACTTGAAAATATAAAAGATATAAATATAAGGTCAAGTTTAAGATTAGAAAGTGTGTGATAGTGAATATAATTGAAGATATGATGATATCAAGAGGAAGCAAATTGAAAGGGTAAGCAGAATATCCTTGTTGAGATGCAAAGATACATTTGATTAACAAGGATCAAGTATACAAGCTAGAATTGAGATCTATAATCAGCAATTTAATTATATTATGAATCAGGTCATCTCATTGTTACTCTTTAACCATTGTAGTAGTGTATCTAAATCTCTTAATAGAGTTGGCTCAACAACTATTTGTAAATCCTCTAACAAGGTAGCATTTCTATTGAATTGTCTAAAGACCTCTAACAAAGCCACTCTTAATATGGTGATTAAATCCTCTAATAAGGTCACACCTAATAGTGTGTTTTTTAACCTTTGACAAGGTTCACTCCTAATAGGGCTCACTTCAGAAGAGTGAAAATTAGTAACTAATTGTAATTGATGGTTTTTCCCAAAGTGGGTTTCCATGTTAAATCTTCGTGTCAAGTGAGTTCATGCTATTTCTCTTATGTGTATGCAACTAAGTTAGAGTAATATTAATCATAGATAATATCTTAAATATTTTCATGTTAAGCATTTTCTGAGCTATTTTAGTGTTTACCAAGTTACAACATTTTTCTATGTGTTTACCAAGTTCCAACATAGTTGAGTTTTTCACAGAGTTTGTTTTGTACTGACATCTAAGAGATATGGGAATTATTTTTGTGGTAATTGATTCACTACTTCCTTCTTAGTTACTCTTATTATATTTCCAAAAATTGGTATTAGAGTGTTTGGTGCTTATAGAGAAAGTTTTAAGAACCAAAGCTAAAGATTAGGATGTCTTACAGAAGAGAGATTCCCAAGTTGAACCGATACAAATTTGTAGCATGGCAAGGAATCATGAGGTTACATCTAAAAAATATTAGTGATTTAGGTTGTAAGCATCTTGACACTAAATATAAGAATCCTACTGGAACATTATTAGTTGAAGATATTGCTGAAAAGAAAAATCATAGCATCATGATGATGGACATTGCATTTGCTCTTAATTATGTTGAATTTCATGAAGTTAAAAGTTGTACTACAACTTATGATATGTGGATCAAATTGAAATCCATCTATGGAGGAGATGATAATGTAAGAAGACATAAAGCTAAAAATATTACAGGACAATTTGATCAAATAAAGATGAGAGAAGATGAAAACATTACAAAATATGTTGAGAGAATTAAAGCAAGTGTGAGTGCAATTGAAAAATCTAGAGGATATATTGATGACAAAATAGTTGTAAGAAAGGTACACACAACCCTTCTTCCTATCTATGCAATTAGAGTATCTAATATTCAAGAGATGAGATGTGATCCAAATATCATTATGACTTTAGATGCTCTAGTTGGAAGATTGAAAACTTTTGAGTTGGATAACTATGATAACTATGTTCCTAGTTCCAAAGGTATTAAGTCTACATTTGAAGCCAAGCTTTCACTCAAGAAAAAGGGTAAGAAATAAAAGGCCAATCAATCTAAAAGTGATGAAGAAGAAAGTTTAGAAAATGATCTTGAAGTTGTTGAAGCCCTACTTGCAAGCAAATATTCCAAAGGTAGAGGAAAGTTCAAAGGTAAGATTCCTCTAATTTGTTTTTCTTGTGAAGAAGTTGGTCATATTGCTGCAAGGTGCCGAAATAGAGAAGACAAGGATGAAAAGAAAAGAAATAAATACAAAAGTGAGAAAGAGTTCAAAAACTACAAGGACTACAAGGAGAAAGGTAAGAAATCTTGTTTCATGGCTAAATATTTTGATAATAGTGAAGATGAAATGGTATATATTGCTATAAAAGATGAATCTAATGATGAAGGAGATAGAATGACACTTATCTCTCATGTTAAAAAAAATGACATGTGGATTAGTGATAGTGGTTGTTCACATCATATGACTAGAGATAAAACAAAGTCTGAGCACATGGAACATTATGGTGGAGGTAGTGTGAGATTTGGAAACAATGAACCTTGTTGTATTAAAAAAAAAAGGATGTATCTCATTAACCAATAAACATAGATGTGACAATGCTTATTGAGTTGAAGGATTATTTAGCATCATCTACTGAGTGTGGCACAATTGAATAACATTGGATTCAAGGTATAATTTATGAATGGAAAGGCCAAATTGTAGGATGGAAAAAGAAATCTAGTTGAATCAGGCAAACAAATAAAAAGTAATCTATTCTATCTAGATCTTAATGAAAGTTCATGTTTTATTGCTCAAGTAAAAGAAAGTAGGTTATGGTACAAGAGATTATGTCATGTAAAATTTGATAACCTGGTTAAGATAGAAAAAACAAAAGAGTAAGAGGTATTCCTAGCTTGAGGAAACCTGATATGGGTCTATGCAAAAATTGTCAAATTGGTAAGATGGGAGAGACTAGTTTCAAGAGTAAGAACTATCATTCTAAATAAGTCTTAGAGCTTCTTAATAAAAAATTATGTGGACCTATTGGAATAGAGAGTTACAATGGAGATAAGTTTTTTATTCTTTTTTTTTTATGATTATTCTAGAATGATGATAGTAAAGTATCTAAAAGAAAAATGTGAAGCTTTTCAAAAAATCAAGTGGTATCTAGCAAGAGTAGAAAAATAAATTAGAAAGAAGCTAAAATATTTGAGATTAGATAAAGGTGGTGAACTCATTTACAATGAATTTAATGAATTCTACATTGAAAAAGGAATTAAGACATAGGTATTAGCTCCTAGTATACCTCAGCAAAATGGTATAGCTGAAAAAAGTAACAGATTCATCATGGATTGTGCAAGAAAATTGATGATAGAAAGATGTTGCAATAAAATACTAGAAGAAATAAATTAGTACTATGGTGTATACCTTGAATAGAGTACATCTAAAGAAAGACTCAAATAAAAATCCTTATGAACTATGGTATATCTTGAAAGAATTTAAGAAAGGCAAATTTGATGTCAAAGGTGATGAAGGAATATTCCTAGGATACTCCTACAAAAATAAAGCATACAAATGTTTGAATTTGTCTACTCATAAAATCATAGAAAGTGCAGATGTGAGAATTGACGAGTTTGTAGAAAAGAGTGAAAAAGAAAGCAATAAAGAGCTTGAGGATTACAGAAGATTTGTTTACTATGAACTTGATACCCTACCAAATCTATCTAGAAGATAGGAGTCTTCACCTCCCCAGTCCCCAAAATCTCCAATAGCTACTAAGTTGCAATTAGAGCAACCCAAGTCACAGTCTAAAGGACTTGATTCGCAATCATAAGCTACCAAGTTGTTACTAGAGAAAACTCAATCTAATGGACCTGAGTCATAAATAGTGTGACCAAAATATTAATACTAAAGATCATGATGAAATCAGTGAAACAAACTCCAAATCCAAACCTATGGTAGCAAGATACGTTAGAAGGCATCATGCATCTAACCAGATCATTGGAGACAAATCAAATGGAATAATGACAAGAAAAAATTTGAAAGGTACATGTTTACTTGCTGAATTTGAACCTAGAAATGTTAAAGATGCTTTGGATAATGAAAGTTCAATTGAACCAATGAATAAAGAGATAGAATAGATAGAGAATTAAAAAACTTGGACTCTTGTTCCTAGAACCAAGGATAAAATGTAATTGGCACAAAGTGGGTATTTAGAAATAAGCTAAATGAAGATGGAGAAGTTCTTAGAAACAATAAAAGGTTAGTATGTAAAGGTTACTCTCAAGAAGAAGGTGAAACTTTTTCTCCTATTACAAGATTAGAAGGAGTTAGAAATTTACTAGCATATGTATCTCATAGAGGATTTAAAATTTATTAAATGGATGTAAAATCTATATTCTTGATGAGGAAATCTACATAGAACAACCTGAAGGTTTTGTAGATCCTAGTAAAAGAGATATGGCCTAAAAATTAAACAAAGCATTATATGGTCTCAAGCAAGCTCCTAGAGCTTGGTATAAACAAATTCATAACTAATTGGTATAGATTGGTTTTCAAAGAACAAATGATAACAATAGTTTGTATATCAAAGAAGGACCAGACAAGAAGATTGTGTTGGCAAAAATATTTGTGGATGATACTTTATTTATAAGAAATGATGACTTGTGCATGACATTTTCAGAGGAAATGAGTAAAGAATTTGAGATGTCTATGTTTAGAGAGATAAATTTGTTTGTTGGATTGTAGATCTAGTAGAAGAAAGATCATATCTAAATTACTCCATCTATATATATCAAGGAGATACTAAATAAATTTGGAATGAAAGAATCAAGATCGGTTAGAACCCTTATGTCTATTGGACATAATCTTTCCAAAAATGATGATTCAAAAGAGGTAGATTAGACCACATAAAAATAAATGATTGGAAAATTGTAGTATGTAGTGCATACAAGGCCTGCTATTATATTAGCAATCAGTATGGTGGCAAGATTCTTAGCAAATCCCAAAGAAAATCACATGATGGAAACCAAAAGAATCATGAGATATCTGAAAGGTACTAAAGAATATGGTTTATGGTATAAAATAGGAGGCAATTTGGATTTAAAAGTATTCATAGATGTTGGTTGGGTAGGAAGCATTGATGACAGAAAGAGCACTAGTGGTGGAGCATTCTTTCTTGATAAAAGACTAGTGTCTTAGACAAGCAAGAAACATAATTGTATTTCTCCATCCACAACAGAGACATAATATGTGGTAGCAATAGTTAGTTGCTCTAATATTGTTTTCTTCAAACAACTGTTGATAGGCATGAAGATAGAGATCAAGGATCTAGTGGTCATATACTATGATAACACTAGTTTAACTAATATATCAAAGAATCTAGTGATGCATACCAAAACAAAACTCATTGCTATAAAATATTATTTTTTGAGAGAATCGGTATAAGATAAAGAATTTAGATTGGAATATGTATATAGTAAAGAACAAATTGCTAATATATTCATGAAGACATTACCTAAGGATTCATTTATGTATCTAAGAGGTAAGCTAGGGGTCATTCCCCTATCTAAAGCTCACTAAATGAAGTTTAGTGATGGATCAACCAAAGCATGTTGAAGATCAATCAGTTCGTACAATATTGACAAGGGCATATTGCAAATGAATTATAAATTGAGGTACATTGATAATCATTGAATATGTCTTTAGTATAAGATGTCAAAGAGGGAGAATTTTTCTGTCATATCTCATAGAAATTTTATAAATATAAAGAGAAAATGATGTCAAAAGGGAGAATGAACTTGGATTGATATCAAAGTCAGAGCTTGCTATTAGAAGAAGATATTGAAGATAGAAGTTTTCTAGCAGAGGGAGAAACTAAAGATAGAGAGAGTTCACACTGATAGAGGGAGTTCTCATGGATGAGAATTAGAATGAAACTAAGGATATATTCCTTTATTATTTCTCTAAAATTTCATTGCATTATGACATGTTGTGTCGCCATCAATGCCAAAGAGGGAGATTATTGAATATAATTGATTAATTGTGTATTATCTTTGAAGTTACACAAAATGTCATATCATTGCTAGTTAGTGTATGCCAAGCTCACTGAGGCATTGGAGATAGTTTTCTATGTCTGTCAAGCATTTTAGAGTTTGCCTAGTTTAGAAGACATTAAACATCGAGTTCACTCAAGCATTAAAGGAACATTTATGGAAGTTGAGTGTTAACCAAGCTCACTCAATTAATGAAGGAAATTTTGGATGGAACTAGGGTTAACTAAGCTCACTTATTTATCAATGGAACTTTATGAATAACTTGGTTAAGATAGGAAAATCACCCTAAGTTAGTGTCTACCGAGTAGGGTTGGCTAACAAAGGATTTTCTTATTTTAGCATATTGAGTTCAATTGATTTATTTGTTCATTCTAGCTGACTAAGAAGATGGATAATAATTATTCTAAGTTATATTCAAGTAGAATTGACAATATGAATGATATAAATAAAAGGTCAAGTTGAGGATTAGAAATTGTGTGATAGTGAACATAATTGAAGATATGATGATATCAAGAGGAAGAAAATTGGAAGGGTAAGAAGAATATCCTTGTCAAGATGCAAAGATATATTCAATCAAGAAGGATCAAGTATACAAGACAAAATTGAGATCTATAACTAGAAATTTAGCTGCATCAAGAATTAGGTCACCTCATTGTTACTCTCTAACCATTGTAGTAGTGATCTAAATATCTTAGAAGAGTTGGCTTAACAACAATTTGTAAATCCTCTAACAATGTGGCATTTCTATTGAATTTTCTAAAGACCTCTAACAAGGCCACTACTAATAGGGTGATTAAATCCTCTTATAGGGTCACACCTAACAATGTGTTTTGTAACATTTAATAAGGTTGGCTCCTAACAAGGATCACTTCAAATGAGTGAAAATCAGTAACTAGTTGCAATTTTTTCCAAATTGGGTTTCCACGTTAAATCTTGGTGTCAAGTATGTTCATGATGTTTCTCTTATTTGTATGAAACTAAGTTAAAGTAATATCAATAATAGATAATATGTAAATTATTTTCATTTTAAACATTTTGCGAGCTATTTTAGTGTTTACCAAGTTACAAGATTTTCTTTGTGTTTACCAAGTTCTAGTAGAGTTGAGTTTTTCATAGAGTTTGTTTTGTACTGACATCTAAGGGATCTGAGAATTATTTTTGTGGTAACTAATTCAATCCTCCCCTGTTAGCTACTCCTCTTATAAAATTTTCAAGTTTTGAAGGCCAAGTTTGACTAATTTTTTTTGTATTTAGTGTTGTTTTGTATGACATTAGTTTGTCACTTAGCCAGTTTTGCCAAATGTTTCCATCAATTCCAAGGGGGATATTGTTGGAAATATGGATAGGTAGATGTATGAGTTTTTTCATTTATGGAAACATATATTTTTTGTATTTCATTAAGTATTCAATATAGAAAATTTCCTAAGTATTGGACAACTTGCAAAAACACAGAGAAAGACTTGATATTTACAGATGACAAATTCTAAGTTAACATATGCACAATTGAAGATCAATAATTTATAGTGTCATGATGACATATGTTAGTGCATAGGCCTATATGGAAAATACATCATTAGTTTAAGTAGAATTACTAGTGCAAGTAATTAACAGATTATAACAAAGAAAACTAGTAAAATGTATTTCACGACTTAAAAAATTATTTTGGTAACAATATAATTACTTAATCATGATGGGCCAACATCCTAGATGTTAACCCCAAAGTTATTTTATAATTAGCCAAGCATGTGCAAGCATCAAGGCCGACTAATCAGAGTTTTGATAATTTGCAAGGTATGAGTAATGATCATATCTTGCACTGCTAATCAAAAAGTGTGTATGTGATGCAAACTATAGTAAAGGAATTATATGTGATATATGATCCTTATGTGATACAAAATATGATGTATGATTAAACAAAGTGTGAGATATAATAATGATACAATATTGTATGTATATATTTTCCTGTGAAAAAACTTATTTGTATATTGCATGTTAGGACAGTGGGCTATCCTTGCATACATTGTGTTTGATCTACCAACTCCTAACGGAGTTAAAGAAACTCCTAATAGGGCTGATGATTTTTATAGAGCTTGGTCCTCCAATAAGGACTTTAGACACTATATGTATTTGATAGATTTATAATAGGGTCAATATCCTTAAAAGGATTATTTTGTTTAGTGGATCTTCTTGTAGGTATCATCCTCACTAGGATTTTCCCTTGGACAAGGTTTCCCTAGTTAACAAATAATGGTGTTATGAGTTCTCTATGTGTATGATTTTATTTACTATTCAAAATTTTTGGTTTACTTTCATATGCAAGTTGTAAAGTAATTAACAATATTTTGTTCTGGAAATTTTTTTGTAGAATACTGATTCACACCCCCCCTCCCTCCTAGTATCATCTATTTCTAATAGTTTTCTCTGATACTCAACATATTAAGGAACAATAAGTTGACAATTTGATGGTGTAAGGTAAGATAATGGAAGAAAGCCCTACCCACATAAATGAGAAGAAAAAATAGCACAATCCACCTCTTTTTGGATTAGGTTTTATTGATACAAGAAGTATCAATACTAAACCTAATTGATAAGGGAATGAATGACTTGGTTTTATTTCCCTCTCACCCCCACTTTAAGTGGATTTTGGAAAGGATATGTAGATAAAAGAATGAAAAAATGGAAAGTATGGAAATAAAAGGGAGAAGATAGTACCTTATAGAACAAAAACCTAAAAATCTATTTCGAATGATGTAGGAAACAATTGTAATCTAAGATCTAGGTTGAAATCTGTAAGCTAGGTGAAACCTTGAAATCATTTGACAATCTATCAGGGGAAAATTGGTGCATCAGGGGTGAATTGGTGTAGTAGGAGTGCATTAAAACCCTAATTGACTATGAGTGGTGATGACTCTAATTTTGTAGTTCCAAAGAAATTTGAAAAGGGTATCCAAACCCGCAACTCATTCATCGATTTGAGATCTAAAACATGCAAAATAAAGGGATTACTTATTTTTTGTTTGGGGTTAGTTTGCCTCAGTGAAACCCTAGTTTAGGAATTATTCTTAATACTACAACATTTGGGGTCAAATTATGACTACAGTGTAATTTGTGGTTATTATTATTATTTTTCTTGTAATTATCCCTGATGCCATCACAATACCAACATTGGCTTTGTAATTGCGACACTCATATGAGTATATATATAAAAAGAAAACATGACATAAATCATTCCCCATTTGTTTTAATTGTGGAGAGTTGCACGGGAAATAGGGTGGAGAGCTCTGAATTTTGTTGTGCCCTTGTGATTGATGTATTTCATTATCATTCCCTTATGATCTCTACATTTTGTTGCCATAACCTTTCTCTCGCATTTCATTTCTATGTCATGCCCTTGTGTTTTCTGTGCCCTTGCTTTGCAATTTCTTCAAGGGCTATGTAAATGTTCTTTTCTTTTCCTTCCAAACATGTATATATATATATATATATATATATATATATATATATATATATATATATATATATATATATATATATAAAGGTTCTTATTACATCTTAGTACAATAGAAAAATTGATCTAGCTGCATACATATTCTAGAATCTAAATAAAAAAATAGTAAAACTCACTCAACTCATGCTAAGTGACTTATCTCAAGATCCTGCACAAAAATAATGTAGACCAAGAAAAATGGGAAAAGTTTGCAAGAAATTTTATAAAAACATATCATAACAAATATTTTTAGAAAGAAACAAGCCATAACCCAGTTAAATGGGTATAGTTGCTGATTAGCTAGGTTGATTACAAATTCCCATAGAACGTGTTGGCTATTGCCTCCTAAGTTAATAGTATTTGAATAACTTAGTGATAAGAATGAATACACCTAGGGGCAGCTAATTCTCATGTTCAATGCACATATTCAAACTCCAAG
Organism: Cupressus sempervirens; assembly: GCA_028749045.1. NCBI lineage: Eukaryota > Viridiplantae > Streptophyta > Pinopsida > Cupressales > Cupressaceae > Cupressus > Cupressus sempervirens. The sequence goes on from CM053787.1 coordinate 1,690,267, forward strand.
GCCAACTATAAGGCTATTTAATCTCCTTCTTTTCTTCAGGCTCTACAAGACCTAGGTCTATACAATCTATACAATCAAGAAAACCCCTAAATCTTCTATGTTTATGCAAACATTCATGGACATGAAATAGCTAATGACATAATACATGAATCTGACAAACTGAGGGAAACTTCTTTTCAATTGTTAAATAGAAAGGGAAAGATATTCAATTAAAGATTGATATCAAAAAAAATTTGAATATGCAATAGCAAAAACATGTTGATCTCACAACTGATTAATGTCTTATCTATTGGGCAATCCCACAACTTATGTACACACATCCTTGGAAATCATTAACACATATTGTTAAGAATATGGTGTCTCAACCTTGGATAATTCCTATTCTTATTATTTATTTTGTAAATGTATTTTTTGCAAATAATGTCATTAAGTGTGAGTGTCCATCTCTAGTTGGCATGTTGATGTGTCACTCCACTTGTATGTGTTGGCATCTTGAATTGTGTGTAAGGAGATCATGGTTGAAATGGTTATGACAAATCCCTATGATGCATAAGAGCTATCTCTGGAAGCTTCAATGATGGGTGAAGATGGAAGACATATGGAAATTGAACATTGAGTACTGTCGACTTGAGTCTCCAACTTATGTGTAAAACCCTAATATGGTTGTTCTTTGGAAGTTTCCATAAAAGGGAAAGTGCATGATATAAGCATTTTTAGGGTTGTAGTTTGGAGATTGAGAAAGTGTATTGTTAGTATGGTATATTGCTACTAGATTGGTCTTCTATGTCATTGTTCTCCTAAAATAACTTGCATTGCAAGTTTTTTGTAACCTTTTGTGTTGAAGATAATACATTATGCCGGTTTTGGAGGGGTGGGCTAAAAGATTTGAGTAATACAGAATGCAAATCCACAAAGCCTAAAGAATTTTTGTATATAAAAACCTGTCATAGAGAAGAAAAAGACAAGAAGAAGCAAGGGTTTTCTCTAAAAATATGCAAATTCTATTCTTAGAAACAAAAAAGATGCAATATAATTACAAAAGATCAATCCTTATAGAAGGAGATCGAAACCCAAAAAGGGCAACCTAAAAGGTAAATGCTATTTAATAATTACTAATTAATTATTAAATATGAATGCAAAAAGAGCATAAAGTGAAATCTTAAGAATGGAGAAAAGGTAATTTAATTAATGAAATTAAATTAACCTTTTTATCTAACATGGGATTGTTTTACCAAAAGGTTTTTCCCCACCAACATATCTTTGTGTTTATGTGTTTTATTTCTCTATCTATTTGATGTATCCATGGTTGAATACAATATTATTGTTTATAGAATATCAAAAGATAAAATTGTAAGGATTTAATAGGAATTTGCACAATACTTTCCTTAAGGGATTAGTGTAGAAAGTTGTTTCCACACCTAAATTTCCTTACACATATCATGTATCAGGACCCCAACTCTATCCTATCACCTTATGAATCAGACATCAATGTTCATAAAAACTTTCATAATTATGCAATATCCTTTTTGTTGGCACTCAAAATTGCAAGCCTAATTTTGAATACCATTGAGAAATTAAGCCCCATGAGCGCTTTTTAATGCACGTGTACTTGGTTGTACCTTTGAGTCCTGTGAGGTGTTTAATGTTTCTAACACCTTCCATTCAATTTGTATCTATATTCCATGAAGATAAATTATCATTCCGAGCCATTTCGTGAAGTACCATTTTGAGCATTTGTCAAATCTACATTTTCACCTATGTCAAACAATGACAGGAGGCTATGTTTGCTTTTGAATATCTAGCACTGAGTAATGTTTCATGACTGACCACTTTGAGAGTGTTTAGTGTCTATACCAAATAACCTATGTTACAAGTTTTAAGTCATTTTGAATCTGATTGATTAGGTTTCAAACCCCTCAAAGTTGGTGATTTATTGTTTTGATACATTTGCATATTGTTCATAATTATGGGTAACCCTATTTGACAAGTTATAACTTTTGACCAGTTCACCCAAATAAGAAAATTTCTTTTGCATCATATTTTAGGGGTTAGAGACTTTTTATGTTTCAAGTTTGAGCTTATGATGAATCTATTTGACTAGTTTACAAATGTGATTTCAAATGCAAATTCTAACTTTTTATTGTGTCAAAAGAAGCAAATTTGTTGGAACCCATATTTGTGATGTCATATCTCAAAATCCATAATAGGTGAGATAAAATGGATTATAACACTACATTCTACTCCAAAAACACTACAAGTGTGCCAATTTTCAAGTCTTGATGAATCTATCTACACACTTTTCCAAGGTCATTTCATTTGCAAAATTTGTTATCTTGTCAATGTTTCCAGTCTTGCAAATCTAGGTAGCCCTATTTGCATGCTCACCAAATGTGCCTTGTGATTCCTCATGATCCCAAATTATAGAATTGTATTCCTTTCAAGGCAAAAAATCAACGCCCCAGTTTCTAGATCCTCAAATGCCCATTTTCCCAGTTTTCAAGGCCGAAACCAAATGCACTTTCTAGTTTTATGACATGTTTATTTTTAGGTAATTTTAAGAAGGCATGTTCGGAGGTCGATATATTTTGACCTCGATGTCATCATGTGACAAGATTTGGCAGCCCTGTTGGATGTGTCAGAGAGATGAGATATCCAAAGTTTCAAAACTTGGCCAAGTATTTATGTCAGTTTTTAAAGTCAGTTATCAGGCCTTCCTATCAGTGCATCATAGCTTAAAGAATAGTGATAAAATGAGTTTTAAATGATCAATTTGTGATCAAATTTGATTCTAATCAGTTCAAGAAGGTCAATGGATCAGTTTGCATATCAATTGTTTGGAAACAAAAAAAAAAATTAGCTAGACCCACTTTGGGGTCTGACTAATTCCATCAGATTAATGAAGATTATGTGCAAATCAAAAGTTTTGAAAGGGAAAAGTTACAGTGCAAAATGTGGTGTTTGAACTTATGTTTCTTAACTCCTTGTAAAGAATTTAGTGTCTTTAGATGCCTTACAAGAGATGTTTAGAACATCAGCAGGAGGAAAAGATGAAGTTTTTTCATTTTCCATCTACACTTCCAACTTAGCACTCTTCTCTCATTGGTTCAAGCATGATTCACATTTCATGCTACAGGAGGTTTTTGTTTGTCCTTACCAATTAATCAAGGTCAATCACTGAAATTGTAGATACAGTCATGAAGAGCATTTTGATGCCTAAGAAAAACAATATTAAGGGGGAACATACAATAGTCCGTGCAAAAGAAGAGAAGGTTATATAATGCCATTGTGCAAGATGTTGCATACTTTTGAAAGGAATTAGTTCCCATTTTGAAAATGTGTATCCTATGGGGTATAGCTTTGAGTCTTTCATACTAGAGCCTCATTTTAAGAGGGAAGATCACCATAACACCTAGTGAACTAAGGCATCCAAGCAATACACAAATGATCAATATGTTGGTATCTATTAGAAGTCTCCATGGTGTTAAAGGAAGAAAGTGATTCAATAATCCACATGCATTGGAAGAAGATCATGGCTTAGAAGAGGCTCCCATCTCCATGCATTTAGCATGTTGGAGCTCTCATGGCTAGCAGAGAGGCATTGGAGGCATACATGAGAGGACAACATCAAATGTAGAACCACTGCATCAAAGGAAAGTCCCACGTCATGGGAGAGTGGAGGCCCATGCACAAAAAAATGGGGCAACCCACATCTTTTGAAGCCCATGGCTTCTCCAAAGGTAGCTTGCATGAAACAAAAGAGGAAAAGGTGGGGGAAGGCACTTGCAATTTGCTGCATGTGGGAGGCAATCCCCAACTCACCATTTCTATTTGCATATTAAGGTGACTTCTATCTATAGAGCTCACATGGATTAAGCTCTAGTGGCAGAGGAAATCCACAAAAGGAATTTGCAAGGGTAGCCTATGGTAGGAAACCTCAAAGATATGACAAAATTAATGTAAAGAATAGAGATGCAACTAACAGAACCAGACCATGACTATAGTAGGTGAAGATCCACACAAGGCAAGTAAAGAGGCATCAAACTAAGAGAAAAAACAAGCCACTTTTTAAAGAGGAACACATGAGGAATAAAGTTGCAAACCATAAAATATAGAGTTTCCCATGCTAAAAAATACCTTGCCAAATATGTGGAGGCAACCAAAAGAAAATTTTTAACTTCACATTGTCCAAGCTAGAAGGCATTAGTGCTTGGCAGGAAAAGAAACGTCCATGGCATGAACTAATTAGGTGGTTGCTGTTACAAAATTCTAGTGATGTACTTGAGATGATTCAATGAAAGATGCAATAGGGATTCATATTTAATTTGCTAAGATTTTAAAAGGAGTGGTGGTGAACCCAAAAAAGAAAAGTATTGAGATAGAAAAGAGCCAACCAAGACCAACCAGCAGTAGATATGGATGTCCATGCGAAAGAAGAGGAAGCCTTTGCTAGAGACAGAGAAGATGCCACATGGGAATACATCTAAGAATTTATCCCATATTGGGAGCATTAAAGTATTTCATGTTATTTAAATACAATCTTACACAATAGTTAAGATGTCTTGAAAGACATTGGCTTTTGAAGATACATGTATGCACGGGACCCCACCACAAGTGATGGCAACAATTGGACAGTACAAATGACAAAGTTTTGACCTAATATGCTACTGTGATGACATGGAATCTGAGTGCCTACATGATGCCATGTGAACAATCTTGTGGCTGTCACTATGTTTCCAAGTAGAGTTGCTAACACAATAACTATAGCGACATGGTGATTGGTGAGGTGGCATAGAGATGTGGAGTGAGGTGGCAATGATCGGATGCATAGGTGGTGATGAGGAGGTGTCAGTGGATAGATGAGACACTAAAATATGACCAAAATTGAGTGGTTTCCATGTCATCACCAAAAAATGGTGAGATTTTCAGCAAGCAACATGGTGACTTGCCAAAAAATTCAGGGATCCGGTGAGAGTTGAGAATGTGATATGGGACAAGTAGCAATCAGAGGGCTTATCATAGAGTGACAAGTGGCACCATTCAGTTGGTTGAAGTGAAGAGGAGATTTTTAAAAAATAAAATAATACCTTGTGCATTCATTCAAACAAAGATTTGAAGATTTTGTTTTAAAAATTGAATATTCTATAGTTTACACTATAGAAAAATTTTAAATTTTGCAAATTTTTGTCTTTTCTTAATGCAAAACTACAAGCAGGAGCCTAAACTTCAGAGCTACATAACTGGGGCAATTTTTATCTAAAATAGGTGCTCCAATATACCATTGGAACCAAAAAAAATCTAAATTTTCTAAATCTGTGGTTAGTTTTTGCATAGGTACTCATTAGTTGGAGTCATAAGCAAATTTGTAAATTTTGGGGCTTTCTCAGCAAAACAAATAATTTTCACCATGGAGCATCCAAATTGGTTAGAAGGTAGATATGAAGACTTATTGGGGTTTGAATGTGGAAAAAATTGACTTTAATTAGTTTTGTTGCATTCTAGAGGCTATTTAACTGATTTTCACTTTTACCTTGAGTTTAGTTTGGCATCAAAATTAGTTATGATTCCCATTAAGTATCTTAGATATTTCTTGCTTGTAGAGGCCAAATGATGAGGATTTGATTCACCCATTGTAGAAAGAGATTAGAGAGAGTCTTTTCATTGCTAGGAGAGGGAATTTCAAGTGGACACTTGTCATGTTTGGATCAAATCCTAGATTCACTTCCTTCTATATCTTTCTTTCTTTCATCCATTGTAAGGGTTGGAAAATATTGGAAAGTTTCTATGGAATGAAGACATTTAGTATAATTGGCTCTAGAATTGGTGAAGTCTGAATGGAAGATTTGGGATATGCTAGTTCCAAACCAGGAAGCTTTGCTTTGGCTGTGATACCTCCTTCTGATCCCATTAGTTTCTCATTTCAACCATTTTTTCTCTTGTGTGACAACATATGTTATTATATAGTCTAGTTTATTAGGTACCTTATGTGTTAATTTCATGTATTTTAATGTATTATTTCAAAGAAATCAATACAAAGAACAACAAATGCTGAGTTTCAATTTGAATCTTGTCTCCTTTCTCAATGAGCTATGATGTTTTATGATCTTTCAATAGTGAGCCTAGATCATAGTTGCAGTCCCTTAAGGTTGTATGTTGATTCATTATTGCTTGTAATTCAAGGAATTGTGTAAATGCTTAAGGGAAATCAACATGGTTGCAAGTTTATTAAGGAGGATATCAGGTAAGAATGAGATTTAGATTGAACATTGATATCCAATTTACAAGGTAAATAGATAGATATGGAGTCTTGGCATAAGATATGTGTTCTAGATATCTAAAATGCATGAGGGAGATTTGTAAATTGCCTAATGGATGAGGCACTAATCTGTTAAAGGATCATAAGTTTTTTTTCATACCTAGTTTTCATTGACTTTTCCCACCGACATAAAACCAAATCAAATTCAAATCATCTTTACATTTTATGTTGAAGAGCTAGAATAGACTACCCTCACTCATCTTATGAATTTCACAGATTTCCATTCAGCTATTGTAGATCTATGTTATTGCATGAGTTATTAGGAAATATAAGCATTAAGCCTTATAGTTGGCCTAGTGTCTGAAATGATGTTTTAAAGATGGAAGTTAGCTGTCCCTAGATGTGTCATATTCTCATCGAGGTAATTGGAAACCTATAACATTTTCAAACACCAACAAAATGGTGACTCTACTGGGGATATAAGATGGCACTACATTTTGTTACATGGACAAGAATCTTTGGTGTTAATTAAATAATTTAGTCCTTAGACAATAAATAGAATTTTGAAAATCTATGTAGGAAGATTTTGCTACACCAGCAGGTTATAAGGTGCTTTCCATTTCTCTGTTGAAGATTCATTGTCTCCTAGTTATGCCTTATTCCTAATAATAGTAGTTTTCAAGGGCTTACAATGATTGTTATAATGAGGTCATTTAAAAGTTTTGATATGCTATTATCAAAATTCAGAGTTAATGTCATGTCCTTTCACTTTGTCAAGAGTGTAAAATTCCCACGTTGTTGAATAAAGTTTTCAAATACCTATTATAAATTCTAGACCAGCTTGTTATGTTTTGCAAAGTTTGGTAAATCTTTTCTCACTAAGTGAGTGGTGACTCAAAGTTATATCTTTGCAATAGTGCTTCATGAATGTGAAGGTATTTTGAAGGATGCAATAGTTAGAAAGCATATTTGAAGAATTCATCTCAAGTTCTTGACAATGGGTGAAAGAATAAGGTGATATGCAATGCAAATGTTACTAAATCTAGATAAGATCTGAATATATTGTTATTTGTAGCATTCAAGTAGTTGTAGGCATCAGTATTGAAAAGTATTTTCCACTTTCATGTGATTTAATTTCCATGAAAGTAAGATTTACAAAAGATTTTCCATCGAATGGTTTTCAACATTAAATAGGAGAATGGTTTAATACAGTTCAACATACTTTGTGAGAGGTAGATTCAGCAAAAGTGTTTTTATATTTTGAAGTATGTTTGAAGTTGAAATTAGTAGAAGGTATTTTCAGATCTACTACTAATTGTGAATCTAAGTATGTATGGTGAATGAGTTTTAAGTTTGAAAAATATCAAGTTTCTTTTCATCAAATATGCAGCTAGTTAGTGAGAATCATAGATCTATTTTTACCAAGAGATATATGCCATTATGTTTTGATGGCATTCATGGTTTCCCAAACCTTGTGTCTTATAATCTCAAAAAGTATTTACCTAAATTTAATGGGAACCATGAAGATTCAACCAGTCAGCATGTTCAAATGTTTAGTGACTTGGTTGGTGATTTTGAAATTGCTCATGAAGATGTTCTTATGAAGCTATTTGTTCAAACTTCATAAGGTAATGCTAGGGATTGGTTTTCATTTCTGCCAACATGTTTGATTTCATCTTGGGACAAATTATTTTCAGCCTTCATGAAGCAAATCGGGGACAGAGTAAGCATCTTTGATTATTTTGATAAGTTCTTAAAAATCCAAATTGGGAATAGTGAGTTAGTTCCTGAATTCAATATCAGATTTGCAAGAGTTTTGAATGACATTCCTAAAAGTTATAAGCTAAATGATCAAGTGTGTTTGGTGGTTTATCTTGGTACATTTGACAAGAAGATGAGTTACTTATTAAGAGATAAAGAGCCTAGGACTTTGCATCAGGCATTCATGACATAAATAGAGATTGAGAATAACATAAAATATGGCTTAACCTGAAGTCACTTCTCTAGGAATGTTTGCTGGCAAGATGAGGTGCAAAACATGAATTGATGTCATGAAGAGTGTTTGATTTTAGATCAGCAAATGGATACTACTGCTATTGTGGATAATTTTGTTGAAAATTTAGAAATAAAAATATGTACAAATAAAATCTCTTTGTTGGAAAGAAGAAATGATTCCCTTCTTGTTGAATTGAATGCACATGTTTATAATATAACAATAGTAGATGGCAAGGTTACTTCACTTGATCAGTTAAATATGGAAGAAATAAATTCAATTGTTTCTTTTCCTAATGATAATATGCCTTTTTTTGAGAATGTTGTAAACTTTGAAGTTGAAGGATATTCATCTCAGTGTGAGGATGAAGAAGCTGGAAGTGATGTGTCAAGTGATGAAGGTGAATTTCCTAATCTGACATATTGTGAAGAAGCATCATGTGAAGATAATGGAAAGAGTTGTTTCTTGAGTCAAGAAGAGGACAATGCTAGTATATGTTCATCTTCATGTAAATCAGATGCAAATTGGAAGAAGAAAGCAATGATGGAAGTGAATGCCCTTATGCAAGTGAAGGTATAAGTACTATTTCTAAATCTGAAAGTGAATTTCTAGTTTAGAATTGTGCAAATTAGTTTGAGGTTGAAAGTTGTGAAGAAGATTTGTCTACACCATATGAGGACAAAGGGATTATCTATAAGGACAGATTACCTAATTGTGTAGGTGAATGTCTTGAGGATGCGTGCAATGGTAATCAATATATGAGTGATTCTAAGGCTAATGCATCAACACCTATTGGTAAGATAAATGATGATTTGTTTGCAAGACATTTGAATCACCTTAATGGAGACAATGCAAGTAATATTGATTCATACTATGCATGCTTCATTAATGGAGTTGATGGTGTGTCTTCTTGTGATGATTCTAGTTTTTCTTCTTCATATGCTAAAAGTGTCCATGATAGTGATGTTAGGAATGGTTTTAAAGTTTTCACTAATCTGTCATATGGTGTGGATTTTGATGTTGATCAACACATCACTTGTCATAATGTCTACAAAGGCTCTTTGCATGGAGTTATTAATCTTCTTTTTGAAGAACACATGGACAGTTCAGATTTAGTTGAGGATGATCTTAATGATAATACTTTATCTTACTGCTATGATAAATTAGATCATTCTTCTTCTAGATATGATAGTGAAAATGATTATGATATTGCATCTCATGAGTTTGAGAATAAGGTGTTCGATAAGGTTGTTATTGAAGATCAACACACACCTTGTACTGATTTTTATGATGACCATTCTAATGCAAAGACTAATTTGTTTGCTAATTGTGAAGAACCATTTGAAGATTATAGATTATTTTTAGATTATGACATTGATGACATGTGAGTACAAATTAGAGTGTGCATTTGAGTACAATCTAGCTAGGCATAAGGAAACACAATTTCAAGGTATGTGTGATTTTATTCCCCAAGTTGAGTATAAAGCCTTCATATTCAAAGTTGATAGCACACATGATTCATTAAATGAAGGAAAGTTTTAGTTTGATTCTAATAGTTATAAGCATGCTAATCAAAACTTTTGTAATGAGCAAGTTGTGAAAAATGAAGCTAGTTGTTATATGCATTATGAAAGTGAGGATGTAGATTTCATTTTGCCAAGTGAGTTGTTTCAAGATGTTGATCTAATTGGTGAAAATAATAGAAGTAATGTTCCCATTTTACCTCAAAAATATGTCAATGAGAATTAGATTTATGATAGAGGTAAACAATTTTGTTGAAGCTTGGTGGCCCGGGGTCATCGCTTGTACATAGTAGGAGTAGTTGTTTCCTATTTTCAGTAAAGTTGTTCGAGAGAAGTTTTCTATTTTTGGGAATGGTCTACTTCCAAAGATTTGAATCCTTTCCATGCCCACAAGGGACATGCATCCCCAAATAGAGCCACTATTGGTGCTCAAAATTGCAGGCTTGATTTTGAGTACCATTAAGAAATTAAGCCCCATAAGTGCTTTTTAATGCACATGTACTTAGTTGTACCTTTGAGTCTCGTGAGGTGTTTAATGTTTCTAACACATTTGATTCAATATGTCTATGTGCTCCATGAAGATAAATTGTCATTCTGAGCCATTTCGTGAAGTCTCATTTTGAGCATTTGTCAAATTTCCATTTTCATGCAAGTGTCAAATAGCAACAAGAGGTTATGTTTGCTTTTGAATATCTCGCATGAAATAATGTTTCATGACTTGCTGCTTTGGGAGTGTTTAGTGTCCATATCAAGTAACCTATGTTCTAGGTTTTAAGTCATTTCAAATCCGTTTGATTAGGTTTCAAACCCCTCAACGTTCATGATTTACTATTTTCATACATTTGCATATTGTTCATAATTCTGTGTAGCCCTGTTTGACAAGTTATAACTTTTGACCAATTGACCCAAATAAGAAAATTCCTTTTGCATCATACTTTAGGGGTTAAAGAATTATTATGTTTCAATTTTGAGCTTATGAAAAATCCGTTTGATTAGTTTACAAAGATGATTTCAAATGCAAATTCTAACTTTTTACTGGTTTCAAAAGGAGTAGATTTGTTGGAACCTCTATTTGTGATGTCATATCTCAAAATCTGTGATAGGTGAGATGAATGGATTATACCACTACATTCTACTCTAAAAACACTACAAGTGTGCCACTTTTCAAGTCTTGATGAATCTGTATGCACACTTTTCCAAGGTCATTCCATTTGCAAAATTTGTTATCTTGTCAATGTTTCCAGTCCTGCAAATCCAGGTAGCCCTCTTTGCATGCTCGCCAAATGCGCCCCATGGTTCATCATGAGCCCAAATCATAGAATTGTATTCTTTTAATGGAAAGAAACCAATGCCCCTATTTTTAGATCCTCAAATGCCTATTTTCCTTGTTTTCAAGGCTAAAACCAAATGCACTTTTCAATTTTCTAACATGTTTATTTGTAGGTAATTTTAAGAAGGCATGTTCAGAGGTCGATATCTTTTGAACCCGATGTCAACATGTGACAAGATTTGGCAGGCCTATTGAATGTGTCAAAGAGATGAGATATCAAAAGTTTCAAAATCTGGCCAGGTATTTATGTCAGTTTTTAAAGCTGATTATTAGGCCTTTCGGTCAGTGCATCACAACTTAAAGAACAATGATAAAATGAGTTTTAAATGATCAATTTGTGATCCAATCTGATTCTAGTTAGTTCAAGAAGGTTGATGGACTAGTTTTCATATTAGTTGTTCAGAAACAAAAAAAAATTTAGCCGAACCCATTCTGGGGTCCGACTGATTCCATCAAATTAATGAAGATTATGTGCAAATCAAAAGTTTTGAAAGGGGAAACTTATAGTGAAAAATGTGGTATTTGAACTAATGTTTCTTAACTCCTTATAAAGAAGTTAGTGTGTCTAGATTCCTTACAAGAGATGTTTAGAACATCAGCAGGAGGAAAAGATGAAGTTTTTTCATTTTCCATCTACACTTCTAGCTCGACACTCTTCTCTCATTAGTTCAACCATGATGCACATGTTCATGCTACAGGAGGTTTTTGTTTGTCCTTACCAAATAATCACGGTCAATCACTAAAATTGAAGATACAATCATGAAGAGTGTTTTGATGCCTAAGAAAAACAATATTAAGAGGGAACATACAATAGTCTGTGCAAAAGAAGACAAGGTTATATAATGCCATTGTGCAAGATGTTGCATACTTTTGAAAGGCATTAGTTTCCATTTTGAAAATGTGTATCCTATGGGGGATGGCTTTGAGTCTTTCATACTAGAGCCTCATGTTAAGAGGGAAGATCACCATAACACCCAGTGAACTAGGGCATTCAAGTAATACACAAATGATCAATCAGTTGGTATCTATTAGAAGTCTCCATGGTGTCAAAGGACAGAAGTGATTAAATACTCCAAATGTGTTGGAAGAAGATCATGACTCAATAGAGGCTCCCATCTCCATGCATTCAGCATGTTGGAGCTCTCATGGCTAGAAAGGAGGCGTTGGAGGCATACATGAGAGGACAACATCAATGGTAGGGCTGCTGCATCAAAGGAAAGTTCCAAATGGTGAGAGAGTGGGGCCCCATGCACAAAAAAATGGGGCAACCCACATCTTTGAAGGCCATGGCTTCCCCAAAGGCAGCCCATGTGAAACAAAAGAGGAAAAGGAGAGAAAGGCACTTACAGTTTGCTGCATGTGGCAGGCAATCCCCAACTCACCATTTCTATTTGCATATTAATGTTACTTCCATCTACAGAGCTCACGTGGTTGAAGCTCTAGTGGCAGAGGACATCCGCAAAAGGAATTTGTAGGGGTAGCCCATGGTAGGAAACCTCAAAGATACAACAACATTAATGCAAAGAACAAAGATGCAACTAACAGAAGCAAACCATGACTCCAACAGGTGAAGATCCACACAAGGCAAGTAAAGAGGCATCAAACCAAGAGAAAAAACAAGCCACTTTTTAAAGAGGAACATGTGAGAGTAAAGCCACAGACCATAAAATACGAAGTTTCTCATGCTACAAAAGACCTTGCCAAATACGTGGAGGAAACGAAAAGAGAATTTTTAACTTCACGTGGTCCAAGCTGGAAGACATTAGTGCTTGGCAGGAAAATAAACATCTATAGCATGAACTAATCAGGTGGTTGCTATTACAAAATTTTGGTGATGCACTTGAGATGCTTCAACGAAAGCTACAATAGGGATTCATATGTAATTTGGTGAGATTTTAAAATGAGTGGTGGTGGACCCAAAAGAGCATAGTATTGAGATAGAAAAGATTCAGCCAAGACCAACTAGCAGTAGATATGGTAGTCCACACCAAAGAATAGGAAGCCTCTGTTAGAGATAGAGCAGACGCCACAGGGGAATACATCTAAGAATTTATCCCACATTGGGCACATTAAAGTATTTCATATTGTTTAAATACAATCTCACACAATAGTTAAGATATCTTTAAAGACATCAACTTTTGAAGCCGCAGGTATGGATGAGACCCTGCCACAAGTGATGATGATAGTTGGATGGTACAAATGACAAAGTTTTAACCAAATATGTTGTTGTGATGACATAGAATTTGAGCACCCAGATGGTGCCACGTGGATAGTCTTGTGGCTGTCACTATGTTACCAAGTAGTGTTGCTCATGCGATAACTATAGTGACATGGCAACCGATGAGGTGGAATAGTGACGTGGAGTGAGGTGGCAATGGTCAGATATAGAGGTGGTGATGACCAAGTGTCAGTGGACATATAAGACCCTAAAAAATGACCAAAATCTGGTGGTCATCATGTTGCCACCAGAAAATGGAAAAAAATTTGGCAAGTGACATGGCAACTTGCCAAAAAATTTAAGAATTTGGCAAGAGTTGAGAATGTGATGTGGGACCTGTAGCAATCAGAGGGCTTACCATAAAGTGACAAGTGGCATCATTTAGTTGGTTGAAGTGAAGAGGAAATTTTTTAAAAATATAATAATACCTTGTGCATTCATTCAAACAAAGATTTGAAGATTTTGTTTTAAAAATTGAATATTCTATAGTTTACACTATAGAAAAAATTTTAATGTTTCAAATTTTTGTCATTTTTTAATGCAAAACTACAAGTAGGAGCCTGAACTTTAGAGTAGCATAATTGGGGCAATTTTTATCTGAAATGGGCACTCCAATATACCGTTGGAACCAAAACAATTTCAATTTTTTCAATCTTTGGTCATTTTTTGCATAGGTGCTCACTGGTTGGAGTTACAAGCAAATTTGTAAATTATTGGGCTTTCTCAACAGAATGGCTAATTTTCACCATGGAGCATCCAAATTGGTTAGAAGGTAGATATGAAGACTTATTAGGGTCTAAACATGGAAAAAATTGACTTTAATCAGTTTTCTTGTATTCTAGAGACTCTTTAATTGATTTTCACTTTTTTCTGAGTTTAGTTTGGCATCAAAATTAGTTATGATTCTCATCAAGTATCTCAAATATTTCTTGCTTGTAGAGGCCAAATGATCAGGATTTGATTCACCCATTGTAGAGAGAGATTAGAGAGAGTCTTTTCATTGCTAGGAGAGGGAATTTCAAGTGGACACTTGTCATGTTTGGATCAAATCTGGGATTCACTTCCTCCTATATCTTTCTATCTTTCATCTATTGTAAGGGTTGAAAAATATTGGAAAGTTTATCTGGAATGAAGACATTTAGCAAAATTGGCTCTGGAATTGATGAAGTTTGAATGGAAGATCTGGGATGTGCTAGTTCTAGACCACAAAGCTTTGCTTTGGCTATGATACCCCCTTCCCATCCCTTCAGTTTCTCATTTCAACTATTTTCTCTCTTATATGACAACATATGTTATTGTATAGTCCAGTTTATTAGGTACCTTATGAGTTAATTTCATTCATTTTTATGTATTATTTCAAGGAAATCAATACGAAGAACAACAAATGGTGAGTTTCAGTTTGAATCTTGTCTCCGTTCTCAATGAGCTATGATGTTTTATGATCTTTGAACAAAGAGCCTAGATCATAGTTGTAGTCCCTTAAGGTTGTATTTTGCTCCATTGTTGCTTTTAATTCAAGGAATTATGTAAATTCTTAAGGGAAATCAACAAGGTTGTAGGTTTATTGAGGAGGATATCAAGTAAGAATGAGATTTAGATCAAACATTGATATCCAATTTACAAGGTAAATGGATAGATCTAGAGTCTTGGCATAAGATATGTGTTTTAGATATCCAAACTGCATGAGGGATATTTGTGAATTGCCCAATGGATGAGGCAATGATCTATTGTAACATCATATGTTTGTTGTTCATACCTAGATTTCATCCACTTTCCCCACCCACATAAAACCAAATCAAATTCAAATCATCTTTACATTTTATGTTGAAGAGAAAGAATAGACTATCCTCACTCATCTTATGAATTTCATAGATTTCCATTTAGTAATTATAGATCTGTATTATTGCATGAGTTATTAAGAGATATAAGGGTTAAATCTACTTAATAGATTTAGGAGTATGTTTTTGCATTGGTACCATATTGATTGAATCTGAGGTCCACCCACCTAGGTTTTGTAGAGCCTAAAGTGAAGAAGTGTCAAGCCTTATAGTTGGGCCAGTGTTTGAAATGATGTGTTAAAGATGGGAGTTAGCTGCCCCTAGATGTGTCATATTCTCATTGTGGTAATTGACACTTATAACATTTTCAAACACCAACACTTTTGATGAAATCTACAACCCTGTCAAGGTAAGTAAGAATTTACTTGTCTCTTCATTCCAATAGAAAAACCTAACATGAAATAGAACTTTAAGAAGCTATAATTAGGCTTAAAATCTTTGTTCCTAAACCACAAAACATTGCAAATGACAAAGGAAGGAGATGAGAATAAGAATGAAACTAAAAACTTGACTATTCATTTTGTCCATCTGTTTGAAACAATACACCTAAAATGTATGAAAATAACAAAGAAACAACTCAATATAGTAGGACTATCTGTAAAACTTTGTTACTATTGTTCATATATAGAGAAAACTAAAAAAATGGTACCATAATCATGAGAAAATTCTCCAAAACTAGAATCAATAATTTGGTATCACAACAATGATAGAAAGTTTAGCCAACACTAGAACCCTTACAATGAGGAAAAGAGAGAGGTATAGATAAGAAGAAGAATCTCATATTGGATTTTCTACTACCAAGTGTATAGCTAAAACCATTTCTTTGGTTGTTTTTTAAAATATCTCTTCCCTCATCTATTGGCAATCAAATATCATCAATTGTTGTTGAAATATCTTCTTTAGAATAATCAAAGAAACTCTCCCCTGAAGGAAAATCTGACATGCATCGAAGGTATAGAGCTTCAATCAGATTTGGCTTGACTTCATCTACCCTTGCCATGAATCTCCAATTACATCCACTGAAAAAACACTTATTACTTGCAATTGCTCATTAAAACATTCAATTCTTCTTGGTAGTCATTTTAGTGGATCAAATATTATGCAAATCTGATCACAATATGATATTAAATGCCTATGAAAACAAATTTGCAAAATACCATAGATTCCCTAGAAACATAAAATGGCATGTAGCTTCTACCATTAAAGCCCTGTGCAAAATATGATAATAGAAATGAAAAGTTTAGATTCCCCCAGTTTTGGTGATATACTGTACTACATATTTTTAATAAAAATTGCCCCTCTGGTGCTCATTCAAAGTTTTAGGTTCCAATTCATGTTCTTAACATTAAAATATAAAATTTTAAAAAACTTCTAAAGTTAAAACTATAGAAAAACTTTAAATTCATTAATTTTTTCATATCAAAGGCCTGCACATTTAAAATTTATAGAAAATCAAAAGAAATTAAATTTTCTCAATTTCATATTTTTTAGCCCTTTTTTCCATCTGGGCCAACCCTCTATTGACTACTATGTGTTAGCTTTTGATTTTACATGTCATCTTTTGATTGGCTATCTCTTACCACCTCATACTCACTTTTTCAATGCCCTCACTATGTGTTGGCTTCTTGCTCTATTGCAGGCTTAACTTTGAGTTCCATCTTAACTCCTGCAACCAAGTTCTTGACTCCTTTTTGCCACTTCAAAACCCCTCTTTGCTAACCATGGTTAATTCTGGCAACCATGCAAAATAGACCATTTTTCATGGTTGCACCACTTTTTCCCTTTAACTATATATGCTAGCGACATTGCACTTGATGGTTAGCTAACCACATACCTCCACCATGTTGTTAGCCTCCAACTATGTGGTTAATGCTGCAAATTTGCGACTGGGCACCACCTATCTTGTGGTGGTATCATCCATTTTGTCCTCCTCTCTACCTATGGTCTACTTGTCAAAATTTTGTTTTGTGCCATTGTCATTTGTCCATCCATGTGGTGAGGCCCAATCACACAAGTTTGTGGCTTTTTGAAGTTGATGTCTTTTTAGAAATTTAACATGTTGGGGTTGAGGTATTTAAAAAGTATAAAATCTCTCCACAACAAGAATGTGAGATAATAGTGTTGAATTGATTCCTCTGACCACTCTTTACATGCTTACCTCTATTTTTTACATCTTATGTACACAACTCATGACTTCCTTCATGTTGTAGAGCTATCTCATTCATGTGCAATGAATGTAGTAGAGGCAGTTTCAACACAATAATTTAAAACACAAGCCACTTCCTTTAGTCTTCCATTGGTGTTGACTATAGCTTGTGCTTTCAAATGCATTAGTGGAATCATGCTTTCCATTTCCCACTGCATTGTAGTATTTTACATTGAAGATAGTGGCAACATCATGATGAGCACGGTGAACACATTTTCTCCAATTAACTCTTTCTCTTCCTCTGAGTGATCCTTCTACTCCTTCACACATCAAGCTCTCATCTACATAGCATGAGTCTTCTTCACACTTGTAAGTTACCTCCCTATATATACATAAGATAAATCCTCCCTCCTCAGCATGCCTCATGCCCATCCAACATGTGTATATGATGGGATATTAAGTTTTTTCATTTTTTTTCCATTTTTTTGTGGCTGCTCCTATCTAATCACCATGTCTTTCAGACAAGAGACCAAGGAGGCACAATTTCTTAGAGCCTCTGTAAGTGGTGAGTTTCTAGTGACCATATTTTGGCTTTAAAACCATGCCCATTCACTTTTCATCATTTCCAATTTCTAGAGAAGCATTGTAAAATGCCTAGGAACATGCCTTCAAAGGGAGGAACCTAATCATTGGACTAACATCTTTGCACAGAGCTTGTTTATCCAATAAAATTGTCAATTTGGAACATCATAGACCTCCACTTATTGGGTTCCTTTACTAAGGGCTTCAGCATCACCATTTTCCTTGTGTGAACTTCTATGAACCCCAAATGGGAGGAGGTAGTGTTGTGGTGCTCTTGAGCTAGTGGCAATAGGGCTATCACCCCTGCTCATGTGTACTTTGTTGGCATTGCTAGTGATTTATCCTCTTTCTAAAATATTTGGGAGCATTAGTTTATTACATGTGTGGATTTAGCATATTTTCCATATAATCTCTTTGCATTGGAAATGAGTGTTCCATTTCTTCAAGGAACCTCATCCCTATTCAACTTTGACTCCTCACGTGATTTAGCAAATGAACATGTAGGTTGTTTAACAAACCTAAGTTAGACTATCATCACTTTGAGTTGACATCATGGAATGGGTGATACACAATCTCATTATGGATTCCTCTTTACCTCGTAGGTGTGGGGCTAGCTAATCAATCCACTTGGTATGATCTTCCCTAAAATTCACTGAAGTTCCAAAAGTTTAAAAAAATGAAATGTAATGCTTTGGTAACTCCATCACTCCACATTGAGAGATATGACCTCTCCCCTATTCCTTTAATTTATCTCTTAGAAGGAAAGGATCCTTTAGTCCTTCAATTAATCTTAGGTACAAAAATGGAATGGATGACAACTTTAGACATAGCAACCTATATAGTTGTCTTTGTCTTAGATTTCAATCTCATTGTCCAAAACTAATAACATATTATCCTTTAAGAATGCCCCCAATAATACTTCCATGTCTTACTTCACTAATCACCTTCTATGCATGTGTTTGCGGTGGATTTATCACTTTCTTGCTCAAACATTCCACACTTTATCAAACTATTTTTATCAATGATAATCACCTTGTAGCCATATCACAAGTTATGCCTTCACTTTAATTTTTTGCAATAGTATACAAAGACCACAGATCCATTTGATTTTAAAAGATTTTCCACACATGAAAAAATTATTGAATCATTATCAACCTTGGGCTTTGTAACATTTTCTACCTTAACACCTTGTCAATTTGAAGGAAATTTGTCAAGCCCCAAAGTGGGTTTAGCCTAAAAAAAATTTAAACTAAAACACTCAGCCTTTAGACTGATTAGATGAATGTCTGGATTGACTTGAATCAATTTGCATCACTGATTCAACCTTTGAAACTCACTTTACCATTTTCTACAAATTGCCAATTTCATGCCAAGGGGTCCTCTGATTGGCCTTAAAAATTGACTCAAATACCTGACAGAGCTCTAAAATAGATACACTTCTTCTTTGTTCCAAATTCATGTACCCTATCAAATCTTGTGTCATGAAAACACCTAGGTCAAACTATATTAATTGTCAAAGTTGCTCTCTTAAAACTACCTACATGAAAACATGTTAGAAAATGATAGATTGCATTCCATTTTGGCTTCAAAAATAGGTCAAACAGACACCTGGGGGCACAAAAATTTGGACATTAGTTCACTGTTACAAGGGGAATATAACTCTATGATTTGGGATCATGACAAATAACAAGGCACATTTGGCGAATGGTGAAAGTGGGCTACTTGGATTTGCAGGTCTAGAAACAATGGCAGAAAAGTGATTTTTGCAAATGGAATGAACCTAGGAAAATGTACAGACGAATTTGTCAAGACTTTAAAATAGGAACACTTAAAGAGTTTTTAGAGTAGAACACAATGGTAAAATCCATTTGGTTCAATAAATCATTGATTGAGAGTTATGACATCTTGAATAGGGGTACTAATCTATATGCATTTCTTGATACCAGTATAACTTCAAAAATTGCAAATGGAATTGCATTTGAAAACTAATCAAATAGATTCATCATAAGATTAAATCTAAAACATATAAATTTTTTCACCCCTAGAATTCAATGAAAAAGGATTTTTCTCATTTTAGTCAACTGGGTCAAAGTTATAACTAGTCAAACAAGGCCTCCCAGAATTCTAAACAATTTACATCAGCATAACAATAGTAAACAACCAACTTTGAGGGATTCAAAACCTATTCAAAACATGTCAAAATGACTTGAAATATGAAACATAGGTTATATGATATGCATACTAAAAACTACTAAACATGGGCTTCCTGTCGTTGTTTGACACTATGGCAAAAATGCAGAACTGAATGCTGCTAAAAATGAGACTTCTCAGAATGACTTAGAATGATAGTTTATCATTATAGGATGCATGGATAGAATGAAAGAAAAGTGTTATAAACATAAAATACCTCATAGGCCTCAAAATGACAGCTAGGTACATAAGTATTAAAATGCGCTTATAGAGCTACAATGTACTCAAAAGTTTGGAATGGTACTCAAAATGGGAATGCAATTTTGAGTCCCATTAGAACTATCATCAGGTTAGGTACAATCAACTATTTCCAGCTAGCAGGATCAAATACAATTTTCCAAGGCGATAAAATTTCATATACAGATGTATCACTTAAATGCTAGATGTGAAGATCATTCCCCAATTTATAACGAATGGTTGGATATAAAATCTCCATATGGTGACCCAAAAATGGAAACCAAGGATGTAACCATGCATGTATTGGCATAGTCTCCCTATGAGGATCCCAAGTATCTGTTGTTGTTGTTAATTTGGGCATCACTATATGATCCAAACTATTATGAAGTATTGAAGCCAATAGTAATTATCTCATATCTCCATAAAATGTAGCATAGGTTCAAGGTCCCTTGGATCCCAAGAATTTGTAGTAGCTATTCTCACTGCTAGAAGAATAACTTTAGTGAAGAGTTGAGTGTAAGTATTTGAAGAAGCAAGTTCTACTTCTATGTAAATGTCATAATCATGAGGCTCATTCCCTTGTAGAAGCCTTTGACACAATGGAATTTCCTCTAAACCATGCAAAGGATGTTGAAGTGTTTCCCAACCTTAAAAAACTTTTATAATCAATGGATACTTGGGATTATCATAGGGAGATTGTGCCAATACTTGAAACACTCTTATAAGAAAATGTAGATGCAATACATGAAAAATTGTACAACTTGTAGTTCTCCCAATATTTGGACCATAAATTTTCAAAGACACTTACAAGTGATTCCAATGTCATAGTACCTATCACATTACTTTCTTGGATTCTATCCAGTGGCTCCCATAATATCCTCTATGTTTTCTAGCTATTGTTTCTTCCATGAAGTCTCTTTCTAAAGTTGCTCCTTCTCCTTCTGATATATTGCCACATACTCTCTCACATGCCTTCGATTTTAATTATCAAACTTATGAATATATATATATATATATATATATCTAAAATATCTAAAATCAACTTCACATTGTGTTTGATGTAGGATCATTCTAAGCTTACTTGTAATTCTACATGTTGCGGGTGTTTTGATTTGGATTTGCAACATGATCACCAAATGAGTGGTGCTTAGTCTCTGAAGAACTTGAAATTTTTTTCTTCTTGACACTCACTATTGTGCTCAAAATGTGTTTCTTCTCAACATGTATTGGCTTCTCAGCATGTGTTGGTTACTTGGTAATGTGTGGGAGTTTACTGACACTCGGCAGTGTGTTGGTGCTAACTAGAGTTCTTGGTATGTTTAATGCATGTAGCATGTGATCATGATGTGGATCAATTTGAGAGTTTGTGTGGACCTATGTGTGATTTTGGTTATCTCTTTTGTATGCATTTAATTAGTGTTATAAACCTGGGGCTTGTCCTAAGTATTTTGTGTAGTTATTGTTGTAATCTGATTGAAAAATATTGTTGTATGAAAGATACTGTTGCTATAGAATATGTTCAATCATTATTTTGTCACTAATGTCAAACATGCTATTGTCTAGAATGGAAATTGCTTATAATATCCAAGAACTATCACTTAGTTGATTGATGAAGAATCAATAAGATGTAACAAAAGCACCTAAGGAAAAAGTTGAGTTATAGTTTTGGAATGAAGTACAAAGATCAGTTAAGACAATGATAAAGTGATGTATTGACAATATACTTGAAGATGAAGAGGTTTGCTACACTTAGAAATTGTAGAAGAAGAAGTCATAATAAGATTTTCTACAAAGCTTGATTAAATTCATCAGAGGGAGCTGAGAAAACTAGTTCAAGCCAAGTTAAGATCAAGTGCCGAGTAAAGATCAAGTGCCGAGTAAAGATCAAGTGTCGAGTGAAGATCAAAAGCCAAGTGAAGATCAAGTGCCAAGTAAAGATCAAGTGCCAAGTAAAGATCAAGTGCCGAGTAAAGATCAAGTGCCAAGTTGTGTTCATGTGTCGAGCATCATAAATTCAAAAGTGTTGACTTACTGCATTATTTGAAAAGTTGAAGATTCGCCAAATCTGAGCCAACATGGTTATCTATAATTTTTTGAACCAGATAGAAGATAAGAATGATGAGCTAGTAGCACAAAATGTAGTACCTCTCCCATTTAAATTTTGTGAGTTATCCTAATGGATGCAACCTGGTTGATCTCTCCTCAAGATGAGATCATGATTGTGACCCTAAGTGGTCTACACTATCGAGGTGTTTGGATTTATGCTTCTGCATTGGTTACTTTGATTATGCTTTGATTGATTTATGAGATTATGTTATGATTTATGGTTCACTGAGGTTGTGCCAGTGCTTACTAGGATCAATGTGGTAACATGAGCTTGTTCTATGATTACCTTGAGATGTGTGCATAGATTGCACTATGTACTATTACCATGCTACACTAGACTAGGTTCCTGTAGTAGTGGTTAGTCATGTTTATGACTGTGGTTGTTTATGTGTTTTAAATGCCTTTTTAATGCAAAGTAATCAACCTTTATTAAATTCTTAAATGATTAGAAATGTATTGTCCATTTGGATTATTTGGTTATGTGCTATAGACATTTACCTTGTTATATTTTGATCTAAGAGATATCTATTACTTATGTGATGTTTTACATTTGAGAGGACCTGAGGGTTAGATGTTATACTTTGATTTCAGTATCATAGATTTTAGACTACTATGATGTTCAGTAGATCATATTGCATAATGATGCCATTCTGAGATGACAGTGTATTTTTTGATGATATCTGGTTATCTGGTATTTGGACACCTCTGATTATGTTAGATGATGGATTTAATGCTATGGTTATTTACTTCATTCCTGCATTGTTATGCTTGATGCGAACGTGAGTGATGTAAATAGATTATTTTAATATAATTAAATAAATGGTTAAATTAGGTGATTTAATTCATTTATTGCTTTGGCTATGTTATTATATGTAATTGCACTTGATTGTGTTATTTAGCATGTAGGATTTATATCCCTGGCAGTGGCACATGGAGTTAGTGATTCAGCCATTCATATTGTACCAATGTCGTCCTTGTATGGTTGATGTATTCTTATTTTAAATGTTTAAATTAAACCTTTCAGTGATTATTAAATCCGAACTCATTTGCATTATGTGATTAGACCAGTAAGTGTGTCTGTGCATTTAGAGGGTTGCATTGTCGCAAAAGTTATTAAGAAATTTATGTGTTTTTGGGTTTTTGGGCTTTTTAATTGATTTATTTTAATTTTTGGTAGCTCTTCCATAGATTAATTTCTATTTATAGGAATAGCCTATTTTTGTTTGGGTCGATTCGCAGTTTAACTAGGTTGGCTGGTTATTTTCCCTAATCGATTATTCACTCGAAAAGTGAATAAATATCCAAAAAGGAATTTAATTCCTCACTTCTCACTTTTGAATTAGAAAGTTGGAGGTTAAAACCCAAAATCCTCTTCGTGAGGATTTATTGTTTTGTTTTTTGTGGGAGCTATGGGTGTGGGATCATTGCAAAGTTGAGCTCGTTGGATCCAGCTCGGGGAAACTTTGGATTGTTGCAATTTTTGGCCACTTCTATGAGCATTTTATTTTCTAGTTCAAATTTCCATTTTTCCCTTTTGGCTATGAGGTAGGGCTTTCTTGTTTTATTGTTTTAGCTCTATTTCTGCTTCTATTTTTGGTAGCCGTTTGTTTGGAGGCTAAGAACTAGTGTTCCCCTCTATTTTTGTATGTTAGTTCTACCCAGTTGGGTGGGTACAAACATTTCTCTATTTTTCTAGATGAGGATTTGGAGTTTTATGTCGTTATGTTGGCCGTTTTTGCACATGGTGTCCAAACTTGTTTATTTTTAGATTTTTGAGATTTTTGTGCCCAAAGGCCAAATGGATTTTAATTTTGTAGTTTTCCAAAATTTTGTGGGTTTTTACCTCATTTTGCATGCTACCCTATTTTCTTGAGTTTTCTTGGCACAATGTGGGTCGTAGACCTTGATGATCTATTTCGATATCAGTTAGACCACTATTGCACTTTTAGGTTGCATTGGGATGCATGTTGCATCTGTACTCCTGATGTTGTGTTTGGTTGAGTGATTTTATACCTGGTTCTATTATTTCTTTTAGACCTTTACTTTTGTTTCATGAGTGCTAGGATTCGTGTAGAATCCATACTCTCAAATTGAGGCTAGTTGAGTGATTTCATGATATTTGGTCTTGTTATATCATTGGGATTCATGTAGAATCCATACTCTCAGATTGAGGCCGATTGAGTGATTTTACGATGTATGGTTTTATTGGCTTTGGGATTCATGTAGAATCCATCCTTCTTGTGTTGTTTTCAGTTGGGTGTTATCTTTTGCTTTGTGTTCTCATCCTATCCTTGTTTTTTGATCTTCATGATGGTGGTGCACCACAAACAAGTACATGTGGATACATTTGTCAGGTGACTTGCTAGGCTCAATCTTTTGTGATACTTTCAGAAGTTATGATCATTAGGGTCGGGATGGGAGTATGCATGCCCACAAGCACTTGTCATAGGATGAGCATGGGTAGGGTAGGGTAGCATATGGAGGGGGCTTCTATCTCACAACCTAGTGACCTCAGTCCCATAGGGTTGACAAAGGATCAGAAGTTTTAAATAAGTGATAACTAAATAAAATGAGTGTATGGTAATAAAACTTAAAGATTATAAAATGTTGCGCTGAGCCATTGCATTGAGGGATGCTAAATCCATACAATCCAAGCTTGGGCTTTTCGATGCCAAATGACTCTCCATGATGTCAATCCCTACTTAGTATCTTATTGAGTTTCTGACCAGGACTTGTACTCCTTGTATTGTCTTAGGTTCTTGGTTGTAGCCATCATACTGTCTAGCATGAGTGTTAGCCTTGGATGTTGTGCTTTATGTGTGGTTTTGGTTGGATCTTTATCTCCATCAGCATAGAAGGTTTGGACCTATGGGTTCTATGTGGTTGGGAGGCATAGCTACCTTCACCACTACTAGGGACCAATGTACAGAGATGATCATTTGTCCTAGTACGACCGTTGTTGGATGTTTTCACTTGGTACTTCAAGTTTCAAAGTATGCTTTCTTGTGATTTATGCTTTCATTGGAATGCTTGGATATCATGTTTAAATGATGTTAGTTTACTTGAAACATTCCCATATTATGATGTTTAGCATATGATTAGATTATTTGAATTGCTGTAGTAGCATTTCTATTGCTTATTGATGTTTAGCATGTGATAGGTGATGTTATCTACTGTAGGATTATCTTATGCTTTTCTACTAGCATGTTAAATTCCTTATGCTTATATTGTTGCATGTTTTAGTAGTGACATCCCTATTATGATAGTACTGATGATTTGTTCAGTGGCTTGGGATGTTACGTGCGGGGGATGGCTAGGATCCATGATGGTCTTATGATGCTATTGACAGTTGGGAGGAACCGCATACTTAGTTTGGTTGTTTTGTTTTTGCAATGTTATTTTTTTACATTGCGATGTTACTTCTATTTACTACGATGTTGTTTTTAGTATGTTCATTAATATTATGGTTTAGATGAATAGATGTTCCTCTTTACTTGTTGTTAATGCACTCGAGTGTTCATTCCTTGATTTACGTGGATCCAATACTCCCCAATGTGGAGGTTTCCATTTTTTTATGCTTTTTGTTTGCATTTTGCTATCGCGCTGATTTTTTTTCTCACAGGGAAATGCATGTCCTCATGTGAGACCATGAAAGTCCTCACACAAGAATGGAATTCCTCGCGCGGTGCGTAGGGAATCCTCACACAAGAGTGAAAGCCTTTGCACAATGCTTAGGAGTCCTCATGTGAAGCCACACACTTTCTCGCACGTAATGGTGCACTTTCTTGTGTGAAACTCGAGACCAGTGCACTTTCTCATGCAAGAAATAGGGGCTATCTAGGCTTGTTGAATGGAAGTTTGGAAGTTGGTTTTGGACACCCTTTTGAGTTTTACACCTTCCTAGTTCAAAAGAAATTTCCTAGGGGTTTAAAATATATTATTGAAGTATAAGTTCCTTATACTTAAGATATATATCAATATATGTGACAAATCTTTTGAGATAGGTTTCAGACCTCTCGGAGATGGGATAAAGATTTTAGAAAATTTTAGGGCTTCAGAAATCTAGACTTAGCCAATTTTTAGGGCTTCAAGATTTCAAGCTTAGCCAAATTTTAGGATTCTACATTTTACCCCAACTTGGGGTTTTGTTGATGTGTGGTCATTTCTTCAAACCCTCATCTTGTGCGTGGTCGTTGTTGGCTTTTGTTTGCTTGTGTTAGTTTGGTAGTGGTGTTTGGAGATTCGTTGGTTGCCAAGATTGTGGTGAAGTCTTCCATTGCAATCATTGTGATCCCTGTATGATGTTGTCATGTGCATTCATACTTGTAAAAAAAAAAATATTGGCTTGTATTTCATCCTTGTTTCCAAGGATCTCTGGGCAACGCATTACACATAATACTATGTAAACTATTTTTTGGCAAATACAACTGGATTCTAAATGAAGTTTCTATATAAAAATAAGATATGGGACAGATACATTGTATCCTACCTAATCTTTTGAAACCCTAAAGTTGGAGAGGGAGAATTGAGTGGGAAAATTATTCCAGATTTCTATTTAAGGAGTCATAAGGTCACAAAGAAGAGAGGTTGGTCAAGTACGAAAGCATGAAGTGCTAAAGAAGGAGCTAAGGAGGAAGAGAGCACATAAACTCTATTTTGATAGGTGACCATAGATATGATTTCATTAGTATGATGAGCAAGAAGACTCAAGGAGAAAAATCTTGAGAGGAAGACAAGCTGTTAGAGCCACAGTGATTAAAGCCAAGCAAAGGATTGAACTGAAGTATGATATGAAATATGCAAGATATGTTGTGAGTTGTATCAGATTAAAAGCCCTTATTGTTACTCTCTAGCAATTGTAACAGTTACAGCAAATTATTCTAAAACAATCCCAATAGTTATTGCATGTTAACTATAGGTTAATATGAGGGTTAACATTTTTTATTTAATGTTTTTTGTGAGCCAACTTATGGCTTAAATATGCATTTAATAAAGGGGTTTATTTAATTTTTTAATGGCTAGGCCAACTTGTGGCTTAGTTGGGTATAAGTAAGGGGTCTTGTGGAGTCTTTAGTCATAATCATCTAGTTGGGAGAAGAGGATGAATTTTAGGTGCAAACTTTGAAGAGCTAGTGATTGTGGCTTGGAAACCAAAGAGATCACTTGGTGGGCTCGCAAGCACAAATTAAGATTTCCTTGCTGGTTTTCTTCTAGATGCCAGATCTGGACTAGATGGGATTAGTGTTATGAGTTGGATCTTGTGGATCTTGCGTATCTGTTATTGTAATTATTGTTGTATTTGACCCTAACCTAAAAAGCCTTACAACCATACATATTGCATGTAAATAGTTATTTTATAAATAAAGAGTTGTGATTTGGTATCAGATCTTGTATTTGTGTTATCGTGTTTTGTGTTTTCACTATGTGTTTATTTGTTGGGGGCTAGAACATCTCCTTTGGGGACTCTCCTACCTTGCACTGCATCATTGTTGTAACTTTGGCATAACTGTTTGATCATCGATAGATTTCATTTCAACATTCAATTTTTCAAGATTGGTCAACACCCTAACTTGTAGACCTCTCATATCAAGCACTTTATGTGCAGTTTCAACACCATTTTCTTACTTCTAAGATAACAATTCTTCAAGTGCATTTTCTTGTAAAACATTAATTTTGTTGAACAATTGTAAACTATTAGAAAATGCATTGTTGTTTTCATGTATGTATGTATATAGATATGTATACATATAAATATGTGTATATATGTGTTTATATACATACAAAGACACATATCTATGTTTCTATGTATGTATGTATGCATGTATTTATAGAAAGATCTTGTGGATTACGGATTATGGATTATAAACAAAAAAAGAAAACATGACATTAATATTTCCTTATTTATTTTGATCAATTGTGGAGAGCTATGTGAAAAAGAGAGTGGAGAGCTCCAAACAAGGGTGGAGAGCTCTAAACATTGGTGGAGATCAATGGAGATCTAGGATTTCATTTTCATGTTGTGCTCTTGTGATCTTTGTGCCCTTTCTCTATGATTTTATTCAAGTGGAGAAAAGGTACCTAAGTAAATGTTTTTTTTTCTCCTTCTAAACATGTATCTCTTTATGCTTCCCTCAGCAGGTGAATAGAGAAGCTTCTCTTTATGTATATATATGTGTATATATACATACACACACATTTGTGTGTGCCTAAGTATGTATGTATGTATATAGAGAGAGATCTTGGCACAAAAAAAAAATGTATCTAACTGTACGTATATTCCAGAATCCAAATAATAAAACAATAAAAACTCACTCAACCCATGTTAAGTGACTTATGTCAAGATCCTGCACAAAAATAATGCAGACCAAAGAAAATGGGTAGAGTTCGTAAGAAATTTTACAAAAATATATCATGGTAGATATTTTTAGAAAGAAACAAGCCATAACCCAATTAAACTAGTCTAGTTTCTGGTTAGCTATGTTGATTACAAATTCCTGTAGAACTATCATTAGATTAGGTAAAAAAAAATGAACAATTAGTTGTTCCCAGCTAGCAGGATAAAATATAGTTTTCCAAGGCAATATAATTGCATATGTAGATGTATCTATGTATGTACGTATGCATATATGCATGTATATATGTATTTATATATGTATATACATATATACATATGTATATGTATATATATGTGTATATATATAGACATATACACACACATGTGTATGTCTATGTATGTATGTATATATACAAAGATATCTTGTGGATTATGGATTATAAACAAAAAGAAACATGCCATTAATCATAACCCATTTGTTTTGATCAATTATGGAGAGTTGCATGGGGAAAAGGGTGGAGAGCTCTAAATGTTGGTGGAGATTAATGGAGATCTAGAATTTCATTTCTATGCCCCTGTGATTGCTGTATTTCATTGTCGTGCCTTTGTGATCTCTAAATCTCATTGACATGCCCTTGTGATCTCTATATAAGTATATATATATGTATGTATGTATGTATGTATGTATGTATATACATGTGTATACATGTGCACATAAACATACATACATACACATGTGTGTGTCTATGTATGTATATAAATAGAGAGATCTTAGCACAACAGAAAAACAATAAAGCTCACTCAGCATGTAGCATGGCCACATACACAATGGCAATGCGTATTGGTAAGTAGATTACTCTGTTTTCTCTCTAATTTTTCATGCATTTATTTCACTTGAACTATTATTTCTTAGGGGTAATTTTGTAATATTTGATTCATTTTGTGTAGGAGGCAATGAGGACATTCCTAGATGTACTTGTGTTAGATGTATGAGAACACTAAAGAATTGTGATGAATTGCTCGTGAGAAATGGAGATGGACTTCTCCTTAGAGTAGCCCAACTTCCTAGTACTTTAAAGATTGATCCTTTCTTAAAGATTTTAGATGTTAATAGGGAATTTAAATGTTGGGGGAGGGGGATTTTGGGCCAAATAAGATTCCACCTTCACGTGGTTGGCTTTGATTAGTAGAGAGTATTAAACTATTCTCAAAAACAAGTGAAGCTCAACATAAACCTATGATTGCATGACAACTAACTATATGAATCTCTTGGTTTTAGACAATGCAGAAGGAGGCCATAGTTCAATATGTAATCTCAATTCATATGCATATGACATCAACTGGAGCTAAAAAATGCAATAGGTTTGCATTTTTGTAAGAATTATTTAATTAGGTATTTTATGTTATAGACCATCATGAACATTGTAACTTTGACTCTTATAGGCAAGGGTAATGTCCTCTACATGCAAGAAAATCAAGACTTTCTATGTGTTGGCTTGCTGAGGACATTCTCTTGGCCATAGAAGCTAGAGTTCTAATGTTCATTATGGTCTATAATATTAAAAACTTAATAAACCTATTAAAAAAATGTGATTGTGGTGCATTTTTTCAGCTCCTTCTATTGTTCATGCATATAGAATGAAATTGCATGTGCATTCTCAATTCAAAGTGGCAAAATCTTATTTTGGATGTGATGGAAAAATGACATGCACAAGAAGATGGGAAAATGATGTCACTTTTATAGGTTTGGAACCTTTTTTCATACTTTAAAGATTGAAAATTTCTTTAAGATTTTCGATGTTAATGAGGAATTTAGATGCTGGGGGGGGGGGGGGCGGGGGGAATCATCTTCCACCTTCACGTGGCTGGCCCTAATTAGTAGAGAATATTAAACTATTCTCAAAACCAAGCAAACCTCAGCATTAACCTATGATTGCATGACAACTAACTTTATGACTCTCTTGGTTTCAGGAAATATAGAAGGAGGCCATAGTTCAATATGCAATCTATTGGTTTCTTCCAATTTGACGTTATATTATTTGATAATATACAATCCTCAGACAATCTCACCCAAAAGCTTGAACATAATATAGAATCCTCCATTAAAAAGATTAAGAGCTAACCATATGAAATAGGTATATCTTTTTTTTTTTTTGGATACTTCCACCTCATTTGCATGTACTTGGTATATTATAATGGGGCAACATCTCCATGAGAGTCCTCTTCAACTTCTCCTTGTATTGAAAGTAAGTTTTTTCTCCCTTTACTCTTTATTTCTTTTTTTTCCTTGTCAAGTAGCCAAATATGTTCTTCTAATGCATAAATGTTTTTTCTATGTTATGGAAATATGGGATGAACTAAAATTTGCTAATATAATAAATATAGTTTTAATCTTGCAAGTAAAGTTTTTTTTTTTTGAAAAAATAGTGATCTACAAATAAAAAATTTAAAAGAATGATTTGCTACGATGGAATTATAATTCTTCATATGTGGATCCACCATAGTTCTATTTGAACAAATAAAACATGTGGATTGTTTCTTTTTTTATTTTTCTACTTGTTTTTCTAGGCCATCTAGAAAATAAAAATGGTTTTAAAATATTACACCCACTCAAACATTAGACAATCATGCATCAGGCATGTATAAGATGTGATTTGCTGGACTTTTATTCCGCGTTTCTCTAAAATTAATATAATCTAAATATGTGTTACTTTAAATGTGATTTAGATTTATTTACCAATTTTTATAGTATGTTAGAGTCCTTGACTGGAAGATACTAGAAAATTGAATTTAGTTTTAGTTCTTTAATAACATGTCACCTATTTATGAGTCTTATACATGTACTATTGAATGCTTCCACAATTAACATGCAACATAGGTGTATTGTCTTGGCTTAATATTCTACATTGTAAATTTAGTTTGAAGAAGATATTTGGTACCACACTAAGTCGTAGACTCAAACTTAATTAGATCTCACTTTAAGGAAACTGCTTCAAGTATATTTCCTAACATTACAATACTCTAGGCATCATTTTTGGGCATGTAGTTTACAAATATTTTCATGTCTTCTTCTTGATCTATTCTTTTAGGAATAATACTCATCACTGAAATATGTGTTAGGATTAGCCAATGGTAGCTTCCCAAGATAAAATCCCAAATTTTTTTCTTTCCCCTATTGTTTTCCACAGTAATTCTCTTTGCACCCACACCAGTGAAAGAAGTGTTTTGGGTTTATAATTCCTGTACACCAACTTGGAAGGTGGTAATTATTTGAGAAATTAAATGTTCCTTTTAATGGTCTAAATCAAATTATGTCAAGAAGTGTTTTGGATGTGATGGTTAGTTTCCAAGGAAAAGGAAAAGGAAATATAAGGGCATAATATGTTTGACAAGAACATGTGGCTCTCTTGTAGAAAGAAGACAACATAGGGCTTGAACATGTAGCTATCTCATCACAACTATCCATTCCATTCATCAATACCTTGATATAATTGGTCACTTCTATAACTTCTTGTTGTTTCTTTATACTTACATTTCTCCTCCCTCTTGGATCTGAAGAATCTTCTAGAAGAGGATTTCTACCTCTTTTCTTTACTAACTTTCTCATGGCATTCATAGATTGAATAAAATGGGTACCCCCCAAGTAGTCCTATACAAAACCCAATATTATAAATTGAAACAATACCAAATGTAGATAACTGAAAAAGGGTTTACAAAAAAAGCTAATGAAATGGGTAGCCAAGCAACATAGAGAGAAAAATACCTAGGGCTAGAAAACCCTAATAACTTCATCTAGAAATTATGAGTTGTTCTTATAAATCTATTCTACAACTTAGCTTTTGTAGGATGCAACATTCAAGATGGTACAATATGCTTATTTCTATGGAAGGACATCTAGTAATCAAATTGAGGGGTATAACATGAATTTACTAAAAAAAATTAATAATTTGGCTAGCCATCTCAATTGTGATGAAATGTTTTGATGGTTAGCCGACACTTGCACCACATAGATGTCACAAAACTATCACAATTATGATGGCTAGTTTTCGCATGGATGTTACAATTGCATTAGCCTCAACATGAACTTTTGCCCCTTCCTTCTTCCAAGTTATGAAAATTTTTTCTATCACAATTTTGATAGATTCTCTTTTTGTCATAATTTGTGATAGCAAAAGGTTGACACCCATCTAATGGTAGCCAATTTGTGCTTTTGTCACATGGGCAATGGATGGCTATCACAATTGTGATGATCTGCCATCACAATTAAGGCCAAAATGTAGTAGTGTGAATTGAAAAGACTAAAATTGAATGATGAAAAGTAGTAATTATAGATCTAAAATTAAGTGATGTAAATCTATGAATATTCTTTTGAATTTGGAATGCAATCAAGTGTGTAGATGCAATAGTTTTGACTCAACTTCAAAAACCCTAGAAAAGAAATCAAAGTCAAACTAAAACCTTCTTGAATGTATGTGCTTGAAATATGTCCTTTTAGATCATGAAAGAAGATGCATCAAAGGTTTTTAATGTATGAAGGGAGATCCTGAATGTTGAAAATGCAATAGAAGATCTAGCATAGAATCCTTTAATGACTTGAATGCATAAATCCGTGATCTTCATTAGGAAATCTAGAATGTCTTAGATGCTTGAAGAGAAATTGAGAACTTGATTGCTTGAATGGTTGAACTTATGAATACAATTTCTTGAGGATTCTTGGATATTTTGAGTGAAAGACATTGTGATATAAAAAATGGAGAAAATGGAAGGGTTTATATAAATATCAAAATTAACTAACTCCCATAGGCCAACTATCATAGAAGTTTAACACTCAATTATCCAAAACATGGGACCTTGAGAAAAAGGGCTAAAATATAGCCTCATTAGGGGTGTAGTATACCCCCAGTTGGCCCATTAGGGGTGCAATATGTTGGAAGCATGAATGCTAGTGATATTTCTATGGGGGAGTATTTTAGATATGTTACTATAATGATATGTTACATTCATGATTGAGTTTGTCATTGATGTCAACACGACAGTTTTATGTGGCATCTAATAGAAGAACAATGGAAATGTTAAGTTGGTATGGATGGCTAGTTGGGTATTCTAACTATCTGAGGTTATGAGAGATGCAATTAAGTATCTAGTATATGTAGTTAATGTCAGATGAAGAAATGTTAATTCTAAAAGAAGTTATGTAAGTTTTGGTGATGTATGTTCTAAGATAGAGTTTACAGAGGCATGTTCTAGTAAACTTTTTATATCTCTTAGTAGAATTTTTATTATGAGAATTGAGGTTGAGCATATGAAAAATAAATTTTGGTGATGACGTGGCTAAGCTCTCTCATTATAATAGTACATGTAGGAAAGGATATTCAAGTTGCAAGGTGAAAGATTAATGTTATCACTAAGTGCAATGTGTTCTTAATGTTGTCCTATAAAGATTAATTGAAAAGGTGTTACAACCAGCTTAGGGAATTTTTTTATAGACTCAGTATAAAGGAAGGAAACTTTCCTTTATCATGTGTATCAATGAGAAGTGGTTTTAAGTAGTAAAGAGAGAAGAATGTAAAGTTAAGTAGATCAAAGTGGGAGTGAAGGAAACATCATTATCAAGGTTTTATTAGGTGAACTGAGGTTTGATATTTGGATACAAGGTTCATGACCTAGTCAACAACATCTAATAGTGTTTAGTTTGGTTGATAGAACAAAGCAAGAAGAACATAGTAGTAAATTGCATGTTTGGGCAGTGAGCTCTTCTTGTAGTTGAAATTACATGTTTGGGTAGTGAGCACATCTTGCATACATTGTATTACAACTCCTAACAGGGTTGGAATCTCATAATAGGGATTCAAAGTCTCCTAATAGGGAATCATATGTACTAAATGTTGTAATAGACTGCTAACAGGATCCATCCTCTAATAAGGAGTATTTATATTATTACATCATCTTGTGGGCATCATTCCCACTATGGTTTTCCCTTCGATCAAGGGCTTCCCCAGTAAACATATCTGGTGTAATTGTCTATGTGCATCTTATTATGGTTACTATTTACTTTGTTTGAATGGTTAAGTTTGTTTAAAGAAGATAAATTTTTTAATTGTTGGATAACTAATTCACCCCCCTTCTTAGTTATCTTGATGGACTATTATTTTTAACAATTGGTATTAGACCATCAGGTCCTTGAAGATAAAGTTTAACTTTGGGAGATCTATGGAAATCATGTTTAGGAAAGATAGTTTGAAGTTTGATGGAACAAATTATGACACCTAGAAGGAAAAGATGAAGACACATATACTATGCATGGGTTCAAGATATTCAATGTTGAAAAAATCAGTGAAGACAATCATTGTTGAAAAGGATTTGAAAACTTGTACCAATGATGAAAGAGATCTTTTTATGTGTGACATGAGATCTAGATAAGCCCTATTGAATGCACTTCCTAAAATTGAATACAATCAGGTAAAATCACTTGCTCCTTTACATTTGATTTGGAAAGATTTGGAAACTATTTTTGAAGGTAGTGAACATTCAAAGAAGTTGAGGATACAAATTTGGATCTATGCATTTCAAGATGCTAAAATGATGGAAGATGAATTTACAAGAATATATGTAAGCATAATATTAGAAATTACTATAGGTATTAAATCTCAAGGAGGAACCAAAGAAGATGATGAAGTTATATGGAAGATATTGAATATTCTAACACCACCATTTAAGTCAAAAGTTCAAATGATACAATTGTTGATATCTTGTACCAAAGATTTCACAAAGAAGACATTTCTTGGAAGAATTGAAGCAGTTGAGAATGAGCTTAAATAGTCCAAAGAATCAACCAAAATAGAGATAGCTTTTAGTGCCTTGAATATATGACCTAGTTTATCAAGGATCAAAAATGCTAGATGAGATTTTTCTATCAGTAGTATATCTAAAGAGGATAGAAAGATTGAAGGAGTAACCCTTCTAGTAAGAAGAGAAAAAGGTAGTAAGAAAATATTTAAAGGTTGGACTTGTGATGAAAATGGTCATTATGCATCTAAGTGTCCTAAAAGAAAGAAAAATTATAAAAGAAACTAAATACCTAGAAGAGATAGAGAGTGTTTGTATGAAAATAAGGAAAAATGATTCTGATGAACAAGTAATTAGTGCTAGTGATGATGAAATATGATTTGTGGCAATTAAAGAAGAAATTATAGAGAAAGTAGATTTGGTGTCATAGGTTGAAAAGAAATCTAATTGGATAATTGATAGTGGTTGTTCACATCATATGATGGGTGATATGAACATATTTGTTGACTTCAAAAGTTAGGATGGAGGCATTGTCAGAGTTGGAAACAATGCAACATGTCAAGTTAAAGGTATTGGATCTATAACTCTTGATGGTAAAACTAACATTGAGGATGTATATTTTGTTGATGGTTTGAAGCACAATATTTTGAGTGTTAGACAACTAGTGGATAAAGGTTATTAGTTGTAGTTCAAAAAGGAGACATGCATGATTAGAGACAAAGATGGAAAGGTAATTGGAATAGCAACAAGATCTAGAGGTAATGCATTTCAATTGAATCCTACTAAAATGATATGTTTGGTTGCAAAGGTATATGATAGTTGGTTATGGAATAATAGATTTTTTCATATAAACTTTGACAATATTGTGAAGACTAGTAGTATGTTTACAGTTAGAGATTTGCCTAAGATTGTAAAACTTACTAACACAATTTGCAAGGAGTGTGTTTTGGCAAAGCATAATATAACTTCTTTTCCTAGCAAGAAGTTTACTACTAAAACAAAATTGGAGATTGTGCACATAGATCTCAACGGTTCTACAAAGGCTAAATGATTCTATGGTGAAAGGTATTTTATGATTCTAGTTGATGAATTTTCTAAAATGATGTGGTTGTATTTCTTGAAGAGAAATATGAGGCATTTGATAAGTTCAAGATATTCAAGAATAAAGTTGAGAATGAATCTGGTATGAAGATTAAATGTTTAAGATTAGATAGAGGAGGAGAATTTACTTCAAATGAGTTTAACATGTTTTGTGAAGAAAATGGAATCAAAAGATAGTTATCAGCTCCATGAACCCTTGAACAGAATGACATTGTAGAGAGAAGGAACAAGTCAGTTATAGAAGTAACAAGAGCTATGTTAGCTAAGAATAATGTATCCAAGATGTTTTGGAGAGAAGATGTGAATACAATAGTCTACACTATGAAAAGAGTACAAATCAGGAAAGACACAAAAAAGACCACTTATGAACTGTGGTTTGGTCACTCACCTATAGTTAAGTATTTCAAAAATTTTGGTCATAAGTGTTATATCAAAAGAGATGATGATATTGGTAAGTTTGGTGCTAGAAGTGATGAAGGTATGTTTCTTGGTTATTCACTGAAAATAAAGGCTTATAGATGCTATAATCTATGAACTAAGACTATTGTGAAAAGTGAAAATGTGTGAATTGATGAGAAATTTAGGATACAATAGAGAATAGTTGATTATAATTTAGATGATGATGTTGTTACTAAACTAAGGAATGATGAAGTATTTCTTGAGACTAACAATGATTTATAGAATGAAGGAAAGCTAAGGTAGGAACAAAGATTAGAAACTTTGGTAGAGATAAGAGTTGAGATAGCAACTCCTACTTTGAGAAAGAATATGATAAATAATAACCCATCTGAGTAGATCATCAGAAGTAGAGATAAATGAGTGATGAAAAGAAGAAAATTCAATGAAGAATTGATGCAACACAAGGTAGGAGTATCCCCAAAGGAGATGTCCTATCCCCTAGCAATATAACCACACAGTGGAAACACAATAACAATGCAAGATCTGATACCAAACTACAATAATTTGTTCATAAAATATAACTGATTACATGCAATACACCCAACTATAAGGCCTTTTGGGTTAGGGCCAAATACAAACAACAATTACAAAAATAGTTATACAAGATACAACAAGATCTAACTTACATACTAATCTCAGGTAGTCCAAATACACAATTAGATAAGAACACCAAGAAGAATCCACACTTTTACCCTTAGGTCCACCAAGAGATCCTCTAGTTCCTAAGCCATAGCTCTAGTTCTTCAAATTTGCATCTATCCTTCCTTCCATCCCAACTGAATGACTAAAAGACTGCACAAGACCCCTAATTATACCATTTTAAGCTGCATGGTAGCCTAGCAATTACAAAAATAAAACTTAACGTTAAATAGTTGGAGAGCCACAAGTTAGCCTACAATAATAATTAAATGTCTACGAATCGATATCCAAGAAACATTGTGATATTTCATAGCTCCAATTGACTTAGAACTCTTGATTTGAACTAAAGGTATAAATTTAGGTCTTCTAAAACCACTTAAATTTGCAAAAGATGATTCATCAAGGATAAGTGCACATTCATTCTGAAAGTCATGTATAGAAACTTGTCGTGCAAACTCCCAAAAATTGATACTCCAGGAGAATTGCCATATCTCCCAACTTATAAGGAATTAGAACTTTCACCTTGGATCATAGATATTACTATAGGATCTATTCAATCCATGAAGTGCACAACCTCTCATTCAAATTAGTTACATGGTCTACAATAGGCACCCAAAAACTAGAAAAAATAAAGTTCCAACAACAAGGTAAAAATATTTCAAACTTCAACTCAATCGATCTAATCTCTATGAAATCATGAGGAAAGGTTCTCTAATGTGTTTCCAACACATCCCTAACCATTAAATCATATCTCCACCAAAATAAAATCTCGATGTTCCTTAATACTTAACCAAAATTCCTCCAATTATACAAGATTGCATGCAATCCTAGGATGCTCCTGCATCAGACACCCTAGGTTTGAAAAGATGTTCTAGCAACTGGAAGAACATATTTTAGGATTTAGCACATAAATCTTACACTATTTCTTCACATACATTTCATCCAAGTCTTCAACTTACATACTCTTTCCCTTTTTTTTCTTCTTCTTCACATCCACCACAGGTGTTCCATAGGTCTGCTTCCCATGCTAATCTCTAACCTTCCCAAAATCTGCCAACTCAACTTAGCTACCAAAACTCAAGTTTCTCCTACTGAGCTCCTCATTCTCAAAGGAATCAGGGAAAACTTCCTACCACCTTTCTCAACAGTACACACATTCCTAACACAATCATGCACAACCCTATAATCATACTGCCAAGGTCTACCAAGTAACACATGACAACTATTCATATCCACAATATCACACAATACTTGATCCTTATACTACCCAATATAAAAATCAACAAGGCATTGCTCCCTCACTTCCAAAGCATGCTCACCTTGCAACCAGCCAATCTTATAAGGATAAGGATGTCTCAGTCTCTTCAAACCAAGTTTCTAAACCATCTCTTTAGCAATAAGGTTGTTAATACTACCGCCATCCACAATCACCTTGTATATTTTTTCACCAGACTTACAACAAGTCCTAAATAAACTAGTCCTTTGACAAGAATCCAATTCCCTCTCACCAAGATAGAAAACTCTCTCCTTGCTCAAGTTGACTATCATAGATTGCAACCTCATTCACAACCATAGTTGTCCTCCCAATCAAACATTTTAAGGATCTATGCCCTTCTTGACCACACTTGAAACAATTACCTCTAAACCCACCTCCACCTATCCTTATTTTCTATTCAATAGGTTTTGGTTCACCTTCTACTTTTATTTTAGCTTGTGCCAAACTATCCTACTTCTCAATCCCTCAGGAACTACCTTGATTCTTCCTCTTTAGCTTCTCTTCTGGTCTCAAAGCATACTAATAAGCATCCTAAAATGAAGAAATATTTAGCATACCAACTTCATCCTAAATATTTAATCTCAAACCATTAATTTACTGCACTACCTCCTCCTTTGATAATTTTCTATGACCAGACCGAATAGTCAACTTGTAGAACTCCTCTATATAATCCTTCATAGTCATATATTTCTATTTCAGATTCTATAATTTCTTAAAAAACTCAAGTTCATAATCACTAGGAATGAACTTAACCTTCAACTTAGTCACCATCAATCTCCATCTAGTGATCTTCATTTCATTTTCCTCTTCTATGTCTCTTTGTAGTTCCTTCCACCAAATAGTAGCATATCCCTTCAACTTAGTTTGTGCCAACCTCACTTTGAGTGAATCCTCAATATTCTCAAGCTCAAAGTAGTCTTCTAATTCACAAATCAAATCAATTAGGTCTTTAGGATTAAAAGTACCCATGAAATTAGTAACCTCCATCTTATGTTTCAGCTTCAATTGAGATCTAGGTTGATCAAACTGACTGGCCCTATTTCCCATAGGTCTCTGCTTAGAATCAATTTTTTCCTCACCACTTGATCTAAAAAATTCAAATCTTTAGTTGCTTCCTCATAACCATCTTTAGTACCCACATGTCTAGGTACACCACCTAAAGAACTTACAATTTCAGCAATCATGTCACTCTTCATCAATGCAATCTCAGATCTAAATTTTGCTCTCATCTTCTCTGAGATCCATTCTTCCATAGCATCATTAAGATCATCAATTTCCCTAGGGTCCAATATTCTTTGAGGCAACTTCAAAAATTTTAGCAAACCCTAAGCAACAAATCCACTAATCCAGAAGATCAATCATCCACAAGATCAACCTTCTTTGCAAATCTTGGTGTAAATAGCCTCAACTTCAGGGATCTATCAACACACTCAAGAATAAATAGGCTTTGATACCATCTAATTAGCACAAGGTAGGAGTATCTCTAAAGGAGATGTCCTGGATCCTAGCAATATAACCACATAGTGGAAACACAATAAGAATGCAAGATCTAATACCAAATTACAATAATTTGTCCATAAAATATAATTGATTACATGCAATATGCCCAGTTGTAAGGCCTTTTGGGTTAGGGCCAAATATAAACAATAATTAAAAAATTATCTCTACAAGATCCAACAAGATCCAAGTTATAAACCAATCTCAGCTAGTCTAGATACACAACTACATAAGAACACCAAGAAGAATCCACACATGTACCCTTAGGTCCACCAAGCCACAACTCTAGCTCTTCAAATTTACATCTATCCTTCCTTCCATCCCAAATGAATGACTAAAAGACTCCATAAGACCCTTAATTATACCAATCTAAGCCACAAGTTGGCCTAGTAATTATAAATTAAATAAAACTCAACATTAAATACTTGAAGAGCCACAAGTCAACCTACAATAACAATTAAATGTCTACAAATTGATATTTGAGACAAATTGTAATATCTCATAGCGCTAATTGAATTGGAACTTGTGCTTCAAAATAAAGGTATAAATTTAGGTCCTCTAAAACTTCTTAAATTCAAAAAGTCTAATTCATCAAGGATAAGTGCACATCCATTCCAAAAGTCATGCATAGAAACCTATCATGTAAGCTTCTAGAAATTGATACTCTAGAAGAATTACCATACCTCCTAACTTATATGGAATTAGAAATTTCACCTTAGATCATAGATAGTAATCTAGGCTCTATTCAATCTCTAAAGTGGGAAGCCTCTAATTAATTTCACAAAATCAGTTACATTTTCTGCAATAGGCACCCAAAACTAGGAAAAAATACAGTTCTAGTATCAAGGTAAAAATAGTTCAAACTTCAACTCAATCCATCCAATCTCTATGAAATCATAAGGAAAGGTTCTCCAATGTTTCTCCAACATGTCCCTAACCATAAAATCATATCTTCACCAAAATCCAAGCTTGGTGATCCTCAATAGTTAACCAAAATCCCTCCAAACATGTAGGATTGCAAGCAGGCCTAGGATGCTCCTACATCAAGAACTATGTTTTGTTAGAAATAAGAATTACTAAGAGGGGGGTGAATCAATAATCTAAAAAATTTAATTTCCAAATAGATGTTATTACTTACTTTAAACCATGCATAACAAAGCAATAAGGTAATGCTAAATAGTAACAATAATAATGCCCAAAAGATAACTCATAACACCATATTTTGTTAACTAGGGAAACCCTAACCAAGGGAAAACCCTAGTGGTGATGATACCCATTACATAATATAATGATATATATTTTTCTTGTTAGAGGATGGATCCTATTAGGATTTAATGAGAAAATTCATTATAATAGTCCCTATTAGGAGACTTTGAATCCCTATTAGGAGATTCCAACCCTGTTAGGAGTTGCAAAATAATGTATGCAAGATGAGCCCACTACCAAAACATGCAATTTCAACTATATGAAGATATCACTTCTTAATCAAGTAATCTACTGTTATTTTTCTTCCTTCACTAATCTCTAATCTTTAACTCGATCTTGAATCACCAGATAGTTCATACAAAACTTTGCATATAAGGCTTTCATAAAAGTTCATTCACAAGTTCTCTCACTTGATACAATACACATTATAGCACTTCACACTTCTTATTGAGAAAAGTCCTTTTCACGTACCATGCCATTACATAAAATACTATTGGGTTAGCTAAGACCACAATTTTCTTTTTCAAGTTAGAGTAAACATCTAGGATGTCATCCCTAATTGGACAAGTAATTGTTTTGCAACCAAAACAATTCTTTCCTCCAATTCTATTGTCCCGCTTCATCAAAACATGATTAAATTTGTTCCATACATCCGTACAAAACTTTGAGGTTATACACATCATCCCCAACATGTATACTATCTCCATGTAACTTCTCTTGTCATAATATGATGTCTGCAACATGTTATAAACAAAACAACACACTATTGTAAACCAAATTCTATACTTAGATAATTATCTGATAACCAAACACTAAGTATTTTTATTTTTGAGGTTTCCTATCAACATTTACATCATGTGTTGCAATTAATGACAAAAATTACATATCATAATTATCCAGTTATTAACAATCTCTCCTTTAGCATTGATGGCAATAAAATAGGGAAAATTGGCTAAGTGACAAAAACAATCTAAATAACACATTACATCTATTACAACTTTACATATATGTGCTCCCCCTTAAAATATACTTCGTACTACACATGTGTCTCTTCCAATAATGACATGTATACAATTTTCACATGAATCTCTCTCCCTTTGACATCAATGAAAAAGGTCTCAAAATGTCAAGATTTTGTCCAAAACTATGAAAACTATTGTCCTTTCCTTTATGCTGAAATAATCTTCATACAATCATCAAAAATATCTTTCAAACTATCCATACCTTTGTTACATGTTTCTTTTGTAGATTCTACTAATGTGAGTATTGCACATAATGCATATGATGCAATCTCAACTACATTTAAATCTGAATACAAAAATTTTATATATGTGTCTTTGGCCTTGACACATTCTTCTAATTGCTTTTCAACAAATGATAACTTCAAAGTAATAGATTCTCTAGAATCAAATGTTCTCTTCAATATCTATTCTTTCCAAAGTTCTAGTTTCTTGATCTCGCTGTGAACACTAGCAACTTGATTCTCAATATTGTCAACTTTACTTGATGGGTCCTAGATTAGGTTGGATAAAGCCTCTAACTCATTCATCTTTGCCTCTAATTGATTTTCCAAATCCTTAGTCAATTTTTATGATAAGATACACTTAACATACAAGAATTTCCCTTCCTACTGACACTTCTAAAGTTCTTTGCTGCATGTATTAAGGTTGACTAAGTCATTCTTGACATTTTAGTAGATGGTACTAAAAAAATTAGCTTAATGGGAAATTTGGGCTTTTTCTTTTACAACACTTATCACATTTGTAAACTCTTCATCAAAAGGTTTTAGCATTGCTTGTGCTCTCATTTCAAGATCTGACCCAGTATGCTGTATTGTTAAGGTACTATGCAATCTGTCAATCACTTCCATCAATGATTTTTGCAAGTTTTTTACTATCTTATTTTTCTATAAAAGTTTGGATAAGGATGAAATTAGATTAGTTTGATCATCATCATCATCAGTGGCCAAACTTGCAAGAGAGAGTAGAGTAGATGAACTAGATGGTTTGGTTTCATCCTCCCTCTATTTCTTTGTTGCTTCCTTAGCTTTCCTCTCTTCCTCTTCTTTCCTTTCTTTTTCTTCTCTTTCCTTCTTTTCTTCTAATCTTTTCCTTTCTTCTTTCTCTATTTTCCTTTTCCTTTCTTCTTTGGCAACTCTCCTATTGCCTTCTTCTTCCTTTCTTTTCATTTCATCCTTAAGCAATTTTTGCTTGGCTTCCTCTATCTTTTCCTTTTCAATTTATATTAGCCTCTTTTCCTCCTCAATTTGTTTCAACTTCTCTTCAATATATTCATTATCAGGTACATTTGGTTTAGAACCACCAAATGGATTGGTATCATCAATGTTGATTGTAACATTGGTTTGATCAATTTTCATAGTATCAACAATAATTGATACTTCCACGATTATAGGAGTTTCTATCTAGGATTATGAAAACATTTGAATGATGGCTACTATTGTCTCCTTTCTCAACTAATCCTTCTCACCAACCATAAATAAGAATGGCCTTAACTTTTTCCTCAAGCGTGGTGCGAGGTTATTCAACAATCTCT
This sequence comes from Cupressus sempervirens, assembly GCA_028749045.1. Lineage (NCBI taxonomy): Eukaryota > Viridiplantae > Streptophyta > Pinopsida > Cupressales > Cupressaceae > Cupressus > Cupressus sempervirens. The sequence goes on from CM053787.1 coordinate 1,734,534, forward strand.
TAATCTCATCTTCATCATTAGTCTTGCAGATTGTCCTTATCAAAGACTTCCAAAGTTCAAGGTCCTTTTCCCTTGCTAGAGTTTTCTTCTCTATGCATCTCTCATAGACCTTTTGGTTTACTAATCCTTTGATATCTTTCATACTTAAATCATTCGCAATGATATGTCTTACAGTAGATATATCAATTTGATCCTTCTCAAAATTATTATAAAGATCATAAAACTTATTCATCTAAACAAAGTCTCCCCTATTAGCAACTATTGTGTTAATCTTCTCAATCATTAGCTTCCATGGTTTCAAAGCTTTTCCTACTGCTTGTTTAGGTGGAGTCACCTTTTTAGCTTGCTTGATTTCCTGTTCCTCAACTTCTTCATTATTGCTAGATTCAATTGTCAACAATGTTTTCTGCCTCTTGCTAGGTCCTAAATCCATCTATTTGACTCTCTTAGTCTTGGTAGGCATGGCTTTAGCTAATCTTTTTGATTTTCTCTTATGCTCATTGGGCTAAACATCAAATACTACTACATATGGTATACTCTATCTTGAAGTTGTCTCTATGATTAAAACTAACAAGGGTTGAATATTCAATACGCCTTATTTCAATGTCTATCTTACACCCTCATATTCACTTTCTAACATTCTAGCCTCAAACAATTCCTTCTTCATTATTGACTCAACCTTCTTGTGAAATGCCTTCTCCAAGATTGCTTGATGAGCATGCTATGTGATCTCATCATACATGCCAAATTTGTATTATCTTTCTCATAATTTGACAATCAATCTATGTAGCTAGCTACAACATCATCACTTAACTCATAGCTCAAAGGGTCCAAAAATATTTCCCAAGGTTCAACTACTTGAATGTATGTGTAGTCAATGTCAACTAAAATACATATGTCTTCCTTGAACCTATCCACAATTCTAGGTGAGATCCTAAACCTTTGTTTCATCTCATTTTAGAATGTTCTCATAATTAGATTACCACTATCCAATACCTTGTTTGCAAGGTGTCTTTGCATACCTCTGATATATTCTCCATAGTGCATCTCTCACTACTCATTATATCTATTACTAACAAGTAGGGGAATCTCTTCAACACATGAAAGAATATCTAATTTATCAATGACTGGAATCTAAATCCACCATTTATTTGTCCTCTAAATCTTTTCAAGGCTCTCCAAGAGTTGGATTCTTAGAATTTCACTCAAATTCACCTGTTCTTTCTCAACACAAATCTTATAAAATGCATATATAAAACCTATTAAAAGTTCATCTATCTTAGAGCTTGCACAAACTAAGTAAGCTATTATTCTATTAAGAAATCTCACATAATCCTTCTTGATGGAGATTATTACTATAGCCTTCCCATTGTAAACTACCTGAGTGTAGTTTTCTACTTTCTTTTTAACTAGTTCGTCTCCTATGGGTACACTACCTTGTTTGCTAAGACTAGTTGCCTCATGTATAAGGTCAGTCAAGATGCCCACTACATTATCTTGCATCCATAACTTTCTTTCATGTATCCTACTTAGTATAATTTGAGTCCATTCATTTATATCTAGTTAATGGCAGAAATGATAATTAAACAAGTCCAATTCACTTAAATGTTCAAATAAGGCCTTAACTTTCATGTTGTGGTTAAAGACCAATTCCATATCCTTGTTCATGTATTCACCACTAATTGACTTGAACTTGTAGTTCAAATAATTTTCCACATCTTCCAAATAGACTATGGTGTTTGTGGTGATAGAAAATGTAGAATTAGGGTTTCCATCACTAGGTTTTACAAAAACTACCTTAAACTTAGGTCTATCCTCATTCTCAACACTATGAACAATGGACATATCCATAATTCTTATCAATAATATCTTTTACTAAACAAATATAGCAAAAAAATAATAAAATACCTCTTTCTAAAAAAAGGGTTTTCTTTGAAATTGCTCTAAAAAGTCACTTTTAGAATGCTCTTCACTTTGAATGTGTTCACAATGAAGTAAAATCAAATTTTTAATCCATTTATGCATCAACTTGAAACTACATTAATTGCATACTTTGCAAATACAAAAAAGCTACTATTCACATTCTATAATTACATAACTTATCTAGAATCATTTGTCTAATCTTCAAATGCCACTCAAGGTTTACTATAGCCTCCTTCTATCATGAAAATCATTCTCAAAACTCTGCTATTATAGAATCAACTCTTACTGTAATACTAGTAACTCTAAATTTCATCATAACTTGTTTAGATGAGCTCTAAATCACAAGCGAGCTTAGGTACCATCTAAACAGAGGTGGATACACCATTTCCCAACTTTTCTACCTCTAATTTGGTATATGCATGAAGTTCTCAAATTCAAATGTTGTGAACAAGCTTAATTCTACTTTATTGAATTAAACTCAACAATTGACTTCGATCTTTCTATCTCATCATCTAACTCTTCTTTTGAGATATATGTTCCTTTCATAAATTCTTCATTAATTTCTTCTAGAAGCTCACTCATAATGTTTGTTTGTTCTTCATTTCTTTTGCTAGTTCCAACAATTCTTCCGTCATTCCTTCTATTCCCAAAGTTTCTTCCATTGTTCCATCTATTTCTAAAATTTCTGTCCATTCTACAATACCTTGTTGTATGTCTAAATTTATTGCATAGCTGACATATAGGTACTCTATTTATAGGATTCTTCTAATCATCAGGTGAATGACAATTCCAAGCAATGTGTCCTAAGTTGTTACACTTATAAAACATAATCTATCTTCTATCATCATAAGATCTTCTATCTCTCAATGTCTTTTCATTAGATCTTCTTCTATCTATAGGGTTAGTACTTCTAAACATTCTACTATTTCTTTTATCATTATCATACTTAGGTTTCCTACAATCAATTGCATTATGACCCATACCATGACAATTATGACAATAAAAGTCCTTAACATGATTAAATGACTTATTATTATGATCCTTTTTCATATGACCTATTTCATTACATAAAAAGAACTTACCTCTAAATTCATACCTAGTTTCCTTGGGAGTCTCCACTTGCTTTGGTACATCCAAGATTTCAACTTCCTTTTTTTACTTAACTGCTTTAGGTTTCTCAAAAGATTGACTTGACTCAATCTTATCATTAGATTTGTCTTTTTCTTTTGAATTTGATCTAATATTAGGTTTATTTGTAGACATGTTGATTAAATAACCAATACTAGTCTTTTCATAATAAGGTCTTTGTATAGACATAGAATCATCAAGCTTTTCTCTGCTAGAATAAAGTTTCTCAAGCTTCTATTTACACTGTGTCAATTCACCTTTCACAGTAGTATTGTACTTAAGGAGTTCTTCATGATCTTCTTTCAATGTTTCAAACTTAGATGTTTTCTTTTCCAAACTTGCTCTCAGATCTGCATTTTTCGTCTTCAAATCATATTCAATTTTGCTAGGATAATTTCTCAAAGTCAAGATCAAATTTGTAATCTTCAATTCGTGCTTCAAGATTTTGTACTCTATCTTAAACTTTGAATAGTCATCATTAGTAGTTTTAGATTCAGTAGATTTAGGCTTGGATTTCAGATTTTCAATCTTTTCTTTCAACTGACCAATGTATACTTTGGAGTCTTCATATCTATCCTTTAGCTTATCTCTTTCTTCAATAAGGAGATCAATTTGTTCAAGAGCTTCTTTGAAATTCTTCATCAACTATTCCATATCCATAGGGATCTTACTTAAGCTATTAAACCTCTTCAAAGTAACTATGCTCTGATACCAATTGTTATAAATAGGGATTACAAAAAGGGGGGGGGGGCGTGAATTAGTAATCCACAAACTTTAATAACCAATTGGTTATTATTACTTACTTTAAACCATGCATAACAAAGTAATAAAGTAATGTTGAATATTAATTGTAATAATGCACAAAGATAATTCATAACACCATATTTTGTTAACTAGGGAAACCCTACCCAAGGGAAAACCTAAGTGGGGATGATACCCACTAGATAATATATTGATATATATGTTCCTTGTTAGAGGATGGACCCTATAATAGTCCTTGTTAGGAGACTTTGAATCCCTGTTAGGAGATTTCAACCTTGTTAGAAGTTGTGGAATAATGTATGCAAGATGAGTCCACTACCTAAACATGCAATTTCAACTACATGAAAAGCTCACTACTCAATCAAGTAATCTACTATTATTTTCCTTCCTTTACTGATCTATAATCTTTAGCTTGATGTCAGATCACAAGATAGTTCATATTAAACTTCACATATATTGCTTTCATAAAAGTTCACTAACAAGTTCACTCACTTGATACAATACACATAATAGCACTTGACACTTCTTATCACAAGAAGTCCTTTGCATAAGTACCATGCCATTACATAAAATACTACTAGGTTAGTTGAGACCACAATTCGCTTTTCCAAGTTAAAGTAAACATCTAGGATGTTGCCCCTAATTGGACAAGTAATTGTTATGCAACTAAAACAATTATTTCCTTCAATTCTGCTATCTTGCTTCATCAAAACATGATTAACTCTATTCTATATAGTCTATACAAAATTTTGAGGTTATACGCATCATCACCAACATGTATACTATCTCCATGTAACTTCACTTGTCATAATATGACATCTACAACATGTTCTAGGAAAAACAATACACTCTTATAAATCAAATTCTATATTTAGACAGCTTTTTGATAACCAAGCACTAAGTATCTTTATTTTTTAGGTTTCCTATAAACTTGTATATCATGTGTTTCCATTAATGAAAATAATTACATATCATAGTCAGCCAATTTTCAACATGTTTGATATCTCAAGTTAAACCTAAGAATGCAGATGAAGCATGCAAAGATGATTACTAGAAACAAAGTATGAATGAGAAATTGGACTAGATAGTAAAGAATGAGACATGAATTGGTCCCCACACTAGTAGAAAAGAATGTGATATGAACTAAATGGGTATTCAAGCACAAGATGAATGAGCAAGGAGAATTTGTAAGGGACAAGGAAAGATTGGTATGTAAAGGTCACTCATAGCAAGACAGAATAGACTATGATGAGACCTATGCTCCTGTGGTGAGAATAAAAGTAGTAAGATTATTATTAGCCTATGAAACACATAAAAATTTAAAGTGTATTAGATGGATGTCAAGTCAGCATTTCTAAATGGAGAACTTGAAGAAGAAGTGTACATAGAGCAACCCAAATGTTGTCCTTTGACAGATGATAAGGACATAGTATGCAAACTAAAGAAAGCATTGTATGGCTTGAAGGAAGCACCCAGAACTTGGTATGCAAGGTTGGACAAACATTTGACAAAGCTTGGATATACACAAGGTATGGCAGATAGTAATCTCCATTGGAAATAAATTGATGATGGTTTGATGATTTTGGTAATATTTGTTGATGATATTTTATTTGGAGAAAATGATGATGAAAGTGAAAAATTTGCTAAAGAGATGAAGAAAGAATTTGAGATGAGTATGATAGGAGAAATGAAGTGTTTTCAAAGATTATAGATTGTATAAAATAAAGAAGGAATATTTATTTCTCAGACTATGTATTTGAAAGATTTACTAAAAAGGTTTACTTTAGAAACATGTAAATTTTTTGGAACACCTATGGTAACTAAACACAAGTTATCTACAAAGAATGAGACACTTACTGAGAAGAAGAAGTAAAAATCTATGATTGGAGGTTTACAATATTTGACTCACAAAAGGCCATATATAAGAAATGTAGTTCAAATTGTTGCAAGATTCGAAGTTGATCCTAGAGAAGCACATTATGCAGCTGTAAAAAGAATATTTAGATATCTAAAAGGAACATCAAAATTTGGATTGTGGTATTACAGATCTAATGATTTTATTCTAAGTGCTTATATTGATGTTGATTGGGTAGGTAGCATAAATGAAAAAAAGAGCACCATTGGTGGAGCCTTCTTTCTTAGAAAAAGATTGGTTTCTTGGCTAAGCAAGAAGTAGGATTGTACATCACAAAGTACATCATAAGAAGAATATGTTGTAGAAGAAAACAATTGCAATCAATTTATTGGATGAAGTAGATGTTCAAAATATAAGGATATAAATTAGTGAGCCTATTGTCATACATTGTGACAACACAAGAATAGTAAATGTGTCTAAGAATCTAGTGTTGCATTCAAAGACCAAGCACATTTCTATTAAGTATAAAATGTTGAGAGAGAAAGTTGCAAAAAAGGAAATTGGATTTGAGTATGTGAGCACTAAAGGGAAGATTGCAAATATATCCACTAAGCTTCTTCCTAAAGAGACTATTGAGTATTTGTAAGGTATACTAGGGGTTATGCCCCCTCCTCCATCAAAGTAGATGATTCAAGAGTACATCAATATATTGTAACAAAGAACCATTATTGTTTTGATTGAATGTTGATTTTTCCTATATGGGGGAGTATCTATGATGGACAGAGTCATCTAGGATTCTTTTTGGATTTTTTTTGAATATTGTCTTTAGACACTTGAGCTAGTAAGAATCAGTTGTTGCAGAGTTGGATGGTTGCTAAAACCTTTGACATTGATGTCAATGGGGGAGAAGTACAAAATGAAAAACATAATATGGGATAAGCAAAAATATCATGAGGAATAACATCATGGGGAGAAAGAAAATACAAGTAAGAAGAAGTACATCATGGAATGACAGTTTACTGAAAAACACATTATGATATATCAATGGGGGAGAATGATTGATGAAGAAGATTTGAAAAGAAAGATTAACAGTCTTTTGCAATTGGTATTCTTGGAACTAGATGTTTTTTATCCATGTTGCCATCAATGCCAAAGGGAGAGATTGTTGAAAAAATGAATACTAATGATACTCCTATGGGGGAGTATTGTACATATGTTACTATGATGATATGTTACATTCATGACTGAGTTTGTCATTAATGTCAACATAGAAATTTTCTATGGTATCTAATAGAAGAACAATAGAAAGATCAAGTTGGAATAGATGACTAGTTGAGTATTCTAACTAACCAAGGTTATGGGAGATACATCTAAGCATCTAGTATATGTAGTTAACATCAGATGAAAAAATTTTAAGTCTAGAAGAATTTATGTAAGTTTTGGTGATGTTTGTTCTAAGATAGAGTTTACAGAGGCATGTTTTGATAAGCTTGTTATATCTCTTAGCAAAATTTTTATTCTAAGAATTGAGGTTAAGGATATGAAGAAAACATGTTGGTGATGATGTGGCTAAGCTCACTTATCATAATAGTATGTGTACAAAAAGATATTCAAGTTTAAAGGTGGAAGATTAAAGTTATCACTTACTGTAACATGTTCTTAATGTGGTCCTATAATGATTAATTGAAAATTTCTAATAGCCAACTCAAGGAATTGGTTTATGGACTCAGTATAAAGGACACTTTCCTTTATCATGTGTATCAATGACAAGTGATTATAAGTAGTAGAGGGAGAAGAATATGAAGTTAAGCAAAGAAGAGCAGAAGTGAAGGAAACTTCATTGTCAAGGTTTTATTATGCGATCTAAGGTTTGATATTTGGATCCAAGGTTTGTGACATAGTCTAAAAGGTTTGGCAATGTTTTGTTTAGTTGACAGAGTAAAGGAAGAAGAACATAATAGTAAATTTCATGTTTGGTTAGTGATCTCTTCTTGTAGTTGAAATTGCATGTTTGGGTAGTGGACTCATCTTGCATACATTGTACTACAACTCCTAACAGGTTTGGAATCTCCTAACAGGGATTCATAGTCTCCTAAAAGGGGTTCATATGTACTAAATGTTGTAATAGACTCCTAATAGGGTCCATTCTCTAAAAAGGAATATTTTTATTAGTATATCATCTTGTGGGCATCACTTGCACCATTGTTTTCCCTCTGATCAAGGGTTTCCCTAGTCAACATATCTAGTGTAATTGTCTATGTGCATCTTATTATGGTTACTATTTACTTTGGTTGAACGGTTAAGTTTGTTTAAAGAAGATAAATGTTTTAATTGTTGGATAAATTATTCACCCCCTTCCCCCTCCCCCCCCCTCCTCCTCTCAGGTATCTTGGTGGACTATTGTTTCTAACACAGTGTGCCCCTAATGCATCAAGGGTGCAATGTAACCTTGACTTTTAGGTGCAAAAATCCTAGGGATAATCTGGGGACCCCAAAATAGGTCTCAAGATCCAAAAATCAACTTTAGATTATGAGGAAATCATATTTTTGTGCCAATACTAGATTCCAAGAGGAAAGGTGGATGGAAAGGAAGGACCTAAGGGGAAATAGATCCTACCTTGAGCTTATCACCATAAAAATATGAGCTTTAAAGATGATCCATTAGGTTTCACCTCGGTTCCCCCTAGGAGAAGGGACAAAAAAGGTAAGAAAAACTAAAATAAGGGAAAATTGTTGATCTTGCATTTTATAGGTGCTAAGAATTCATTAAATTGACATTCTTATAATTGAGGATGGTACATTTAGCCCTCACTTTAGCCAAAGTGTGGGTCAACCCATGCTTGTGGTAAAGTAGAGAAAAGGAAAGAAGAATATGTTGGATCTCAATGGGATAGGACATCACTTAGTTAAAGAGAACAAGCCCCTAAGACTAAGGGCCCTAACTAAACATACATGTACTAGGGTTCAAAAACAAAACAAAAATGAAAATCCAAAAGAAGACAAAGACACAATAAAAGGTTATTACTAAACCAAATGTTCAAAATCAAGTAGAGGTAAAAATATCAACTAAAGAAACATCTATCCCACTAATATAATATTTAGAAAACCATTGTAACAACATAAGTGATGATATAATAAATTCAAGAGAAATATTATTAATAAACATATCTTCTAGATCTATGTCTACTAGCATGAAATTAAAAGAGACAAAAGGAAAAGTGAGTACCTTTCCTAGTAGATTTCTCATCCCATAGTAAATCATCAAGAGAGGTGGTGCAAAAGATGACGTTGAAATAGTCTAATTATTGGAAGATTGGAGATATTTTTGGAATATTGTTTTGATCATATGTTACATTCATGACTAAGGTTGTCATTGATGTCAACATAGCATGTTTGATGTCTTCTATGGTATCTGATAGAAGAACAACAAAAAAATCAAGTTGTTACAAATGACTAGTTGAGCATGATAACCACCTGAGGTTATAGGAGATACTTTGGAGTATTTGGTATATGAATTTATCACTGATAGTAGAAAGGATAAGTCTAGAAGAAGTTATTAAAGTTTTGGTGATGTCTATTCTAAGATAGATTTTACAGAGGCATGTTTTGGTAAACTTGTATATTCCTAGTAGAGTTGATATCTTGAGGATCAAGATTGAAGTGATGAAGAAAAAATATTGAGGATGATGTGGCTAAGATCGCACGTCATAATATTGCATGTTCAAAAAGTTATTCAAGTTTAAAAGTAGAAGATTAAGGTTATCACTAAGTGTAACATGTTCTTAATGTGGTCATATAATAATTAATTGAGAAGGATTAACAACCAACTTAGGGAATTGTTTTATGGACTTCATATAAAGGAAGGATATTTTCCTTTATCATGATGTGTAATTTGATGATTGAATGATCAATGATAAGAAAAAAAGAGTGAAAAATGCAAAGTTGAGTAGAGCAATGCAGAAGTAAAAGAAGCTTCATTGCCAAAGTTTTACTGAGTGATTTGAGGTTTAGTATTTGGATCTAAGGTCTATGACCTAGTATACAAGGTTTGATAGTGATTTTTCTAGTTGAAAGGATAGAGGAAAGGACAAAGGAAAGAAGAAGATATTATTAAATTACTTGTTTGAGTAGTGAGTTCTTCTTGTACTTTAAATTGCATGTTTAGCCAGTAGGCTCTTCTTGCATACATGGTACCACAACTCCTAACAAGTTCGGCATAACTCCTAATAGAGTTGGAATCTCCTAATAGGGACTCATTGTACAAAATTTTGTAATAGATGCCTAATAGGGTCCATACTCTAAAAAGGAATATTTATATTAGTACATCATCTTGTGGGCATCATTCCCATTAGGATTTTCCTCTAATCAAGGGTTTCCCTAATCAACATATTTGGTGTAATTGTCTATGTGCATCTTATTATGGTTGTTTTTTACTTTGGTTGAATGGTTAAGTTTGTTTAAAGAAGATAAATATTTTAATTGTTGGATAATTTATTAATCCCCCTTTTTAGTAATCTTGGTAGAATATTATTTCTAACAATTGGTATCAAAGCATCAGGTCCTTGAAGAAAACATTTAATAGCTTTGGGAGATCCATGGAAAAAATGTTTAGGAAAGATACTCTAAAGTTTGATGGAACAAACTATGATAGTTGGAAGGAAAAGATCAAGACACATTTATTATGTATGGGTCCGAGATATTGGATCTTGACAAAATTAGCAAAGACAATCATCGAAAAAAATGAGTTGAAAAGTTTCTCTAAGGTAGAAAGAGATCTTTTTATGTGTGACATGAGAGCTAGGGAAGAACTATTCACTGCACTTCCTAAAATTGAGTACAATCAGGTAAAATCACTTCTTACTTCACATTTCATTTGGAAAGATTTGAAAAATAGTTTTGAAGGTGATGCACATTCCCAGAAGTTGAGGCTATAAAGTTGGATTTGTGAATTTCAAGATGCTAAGATGATGGAAGATGAATCTATAAGAACATATATAGGCAGGATATCAAAAATTACTATAGGTATTAAAGCTAAAGAAGGAAACAAAGAAGATGATGAGGTTATATAGAAGATATTGAAGACTCTAACACCACCATTTAAGTCGGTAGTTTAGATGATACAATTGCTAATATCATGTACCAAAGATTTCACAAAGGAGACATTTCTTGGAAGACTTGAAGTAGTTGAAAATGAACTTAGACATTTTAGAGAATTGACCAAAATAGAGACAACTTTCAGTGCCTTGAATATTTGACCTAACCTATCAAGGAGCATGAGTGCTAGAGGAGACTCTACTAGTAGCTACAGATCTAAGGAAGATAGAAAAATTGATGAAGTAGTAACCCTTTAGGTAAGAAAACAGAAAGGAGGTAAGAAAATCTTATAGTGTTGGACTTGTGATGGATATGGTAATTATGCATCTAAGTGTCCTAAAGGGGAGAAAAAGTATAAAGGAAATCATAAGCCTAAAAGGGATAGAGAATGTCTGTATGCAAATGAAAATAATGATTTTGATGAACAAGCACTGAGTGCTAGTGATGATGAAATTGGATTTGTGGCACTTAAAGAAGAAATTCTAGAGAAGGTAGTTTTGGTATTAGTTGAGAAGAAATCTAATTAGATAATTGATATTGGTTGTTCACATCATATGACTAGTGATATGAAGAAGTTTGTTGACTTCAAAAGTTAGGATGGAGGAATTGTTAGAGTTGGAAAAAATGTAGCATGCCAAGTAAAAGGTATTGGATCTATAACTCTTGATGGTAAAACTAATAATGAGGATGTATACTTTTTGATAGTTTAAAGTATAATCTTTTAAGTGTTGTACAAATAGTAGACAAAAGTTATCAGTTGTAGTTCACATAAAAGACATGCATGATCAGAGATAAAGATGGAAGGGTAATTGGAATAGGAACTAGATCTAGAGGTAATGTATTTCAGTTAAATCCTATTGAAATGACATGTTTGGTTGCAAAGGTAGATGACACTTGGTTATGGAATAAGAGATTCTATCATATAAACTTTGATAGTATTGTGAGGACTAGTAAAATGTTTTTTGCTAGAGATTTCCTAAAGATTGTAAAGCCTACTAAGACAATTTGTAAGGAGTGTGTTTTGGAAAAGCATGACAGAAATTCTTTTCCCAGCAAGAAGTTTACCACTATAGAAAAGTTGGAAATTGTACACATAGATCTCAGTGGTCCTAAAAAGACCAAAGGATTCTATGATGAGAGGTATTTTATGATTCTAGTTGATGATTTCTCTAGAATGATGTAGGTTGCATTTCTTAAAGAGAATTTTGAGGCATTTGACAAGTTTAAGATATTCAAGAATATAATTGAGAATGAATCAAATGTTTAAGATTAGATAGAAGAGGAGAATTTACTTCAAATCAATTTAACATTTTTGTGATGAAAATGGAATTAAAAGACAACTATCAGCTCTGAGAACCCCTAAACAAAATGGCATTGCAAAAAGAAGGAACATTTCTATTACAGAAGCTACAAGAGCTATGTTAGCAGAGAATAATGTACCCAAGACATTTTGGAGAGAAACTATGAATACAAAAGTCTACACTATGAACAAAGTTCAAGTTAGGAAGGACACAAACAAGACACCTTATGAACTATGGTTTAGTTACTCACCTATAGTTAAGTACTTCAGAATATTTGAAAGTATTACATAAAGAGAGATGATGACATTGGTAAGTTCGATGCTAGAAGTGATGAAGGTATGTTTCTTGGTTATTCATTGTAAAACAAGGCTTATAGATGTTATAATTAGAGAACTAAGACTATTATGGAAAGTGCAAATGTGAAAATTGATGAGAAATTCAAAATATAAGAGAGAATAGTTGATTACAATTTAGATAATGATGTTGTTGTTACTAAGCCAAGGAATGATGAGGTATTTCTTGAGACTAACAATGATTTTTAGAATGAAGGAGAGAAAAGGAAGGAACAAAGATCAAAACCTTTAGTAGAGACAACAATTGAGATAACAACTCCTACTTTAGGAAGGAACATGACAAAGAATCACCCATTCGAATAGATCATTGGAAGAAAAGACAAAAGTGTGATGACAAGAAGTAGAGTGAATGAAGAACTATGCTTGATATATCAAGTTGAGCCTAAAAATGAAGATGAAGCATCTAAAGATGATTATTAGAAATGAGCTATGAAAGAAGAATTGGATCAAATAGTAAAGAATGAGACATGGGAATCAGTCCCCAAACCAATAGATAAGAATGTGATAGGAACCAAATGGGTATTCAAGAACAAGATGAATGAGCAAGAAGAAGTTGTAAGAAATAAAGTAAGACTGGTATGTAAAGGTTACTCACAAAAAGAAGGAATAGATTATTAGTAGACGTATGCTCCAGTGGCTAGAATAGAGGTTTTAAGATTATTCTTAGCCTATGCAACACACAAGAAATTGAAAGTGTATCAGATGAATGTCAAGTCAACATTTCTGAATGGATAGTTTGAAAAAGAAGTATACATTAAGTAGCATGAAGGATGTCCTTTGACAGATGACAAGGACATAGCATGAAGACTAAGGAAATCATTGTATGGATTGAAGTAAGCACCTAGAACCTGATATGTGAGGTTAGACAAGCATTTGACAAAGCTCAAATATAGCAAAGGTATGGTAGATAGTAATTTGTATTAGAAAGAAACTAATGATGGATTGATGATTTTAGTAATATTTGTTGATGACATTATATTTGGAAGAAATGATGAAGAAAGTAAGAAGTTTGCAGAAGAAATGTAGAAAGAATTTGAAATCAGTATGATAGGAGAGAAGAAATATTTCCTAGGATTGTAAATTATACAAACTAAAGAAGGTATCTTTATTTCTCAAACTAAGTACTTGAAGGATTTATTGAAAAATTTTGGTTTGGAAAAATGTAAACCTGTTCGAACACTTATGGTTGCTGGACACAAGTAATCTACTAAGAATGAGACACCTACTATTGAGTAGAAGAAGTACAGATCTATGATCAGAGGATTGCAATATTGGACTCACACAAGGCTAGATATGGCAAATGTAGTTGAAATTGTTGCAAGATTCCAAGCTAATCCCAGAGAAGCACATTATGCAATAAAAAAAAAGTACAAACTTGTGTCACCCTTTTATAAAGGAAAAAGGCTAACAAAAGTATAACTATTCACCTTCAATGACATACAACTGGTATTATTATTTAGAATTTGAAAATGAAGTAAACTAATAAAATGTGTAGAAATCAATGAAGCTTAGGATTATAATTTTTAATAATTATTTGGAATAAGAAATGATATATTTTCCTATTTTTAAATGTAAATTTTTAGTTCCCACCACAAAATGAAATGGAAATAAACTTATTTCCCTTTGACCTCAGATTATGTTATAGATAACATATGTAGCTAGAACACTCAAAAATAAAAAATTTCTTTAACTCTATCTTTTATCTTTTATAATGATTCAAATTTCAACTTATTCAAATTAGTAGTTTTCATCTTGTTGGAGTTCTTTCTTGTAAGAAACATATCAAATGGATTTAAGCTTGATACCAGGAAAAAAAAGTAGGGACATGTCTAAGGATTAGGTAAATCCTATATTTAGCAAGGCTAAATCTTAGTTCTGGGCCAACATTAATAGATCATCAGGACTCACTTCACTTTAGGCTTTACAGGGCCAAGGCGAGAAAACCTACGGGATTAATCTAGTTAACTTGGTACTTTCTCTTTCAAGATTATTCCCTACAATAGAAATGGTCAATATTATTTTATAATTTGCTGATAAACTCTTTAAGCACAGTAGGTAACTATAACCAAAAAGTATATGCAAATAAGTAATGACCAACACTTAAGTTCTTGATACATTAAATGGTAAATTAATTTGTTGTTGTGAATGATGTAACGCCTTGCTTAGGAACCCAAAAGAAATAAACCTAATATGTTACAAAGTTTACTGAACTATTTTTTTTTAAAGTTTAAACAACATCAAAGTAACAATAATGTAGAAGCAATTTATATACATACACATCAAAAACACATAAGTAATTACAAATACAGTTTCAATTCCTCAAGGGTTCCTTCACATTGAGTCACATTTAAGAAAGTTGTATTAATAAGTTTAAGTCTCAATTACAATGTCCATAGTCATGAAATAAATAAACACATACATAGTCATATAAGCAAATGCATAAGTACAACTAATAGTATAGAAACACATCTAATGAATAACATCCATTGCACATGTCATATGGTATGTGAAAATAGATACAAGTACATTAATATACAATAAAATATCTCATAGGATCTCAAAACAGATGATACATAGATACATCAAATGAATAGAATTTTTCAAGATAAGAGGAAGAATGATAATGGTACTACTGTATCAAAGAGCATCCAACATTTTTCAATCTAAGGGGAACTAAAATGGTAAGAATACACTGCTCCCAATTGCATGGTCACCTAATCAGGCTCTCACTCCCATTGTGTAGAAGAGATAATGTACAATCCACACACATATAATCAAATCATAAAATAATCATACGAAAGGAATCCTAATATCTAAAACTACCTTGAGGGTAACACAAACTATTCAAGAAGAAGAGATAATCAAAATCGAAAGGACACTCATACCAAGTCAACATACAAATACGAAGACAAAAAATATACAACCACCTCAAAATCAATGTCAAGTGTGAAAAACACAATGACCAACAAATAACAATTATCATCAATAAAATAAAACTACCAATCACTAACTCTAATAATAAAAAAATCACCAATGAGTAACTAATCATTCATTAATAAAAGTCAATTGTCAACAATAAATGACATCCAATCAATGAGTAACAACTCACAATAAATGCACTATCAAAAGTAATATCCAACAAGTATACCACTAGAGGCAAATATAAAAAAAATCATAAGAAGATTTAGGTTACATACCATGGAGTATCATCACATGAGCCAACTCTAAGGTTACCCTGGTAGTCTCTCAGGACCATGGCTCCTAGTGACTCTAAGCATCCAAAATACCCTCTTATGATGATGAGAAAACTAGTCATACCTCTCAAGGTATCATCTCCATCTCATCCTTAGTCTATACAAGCACTCAAGGCATGGACAAGGAAAACTCTCTAATTTATATTTTTAATGTATCTCAAGGAAAAGGGCTAGGTAATATATTTTAATTACTATGTTATCACTTGTTATACAACTTATAATGAGTTACCCTGGAAGCCACTTTGGGCCCTAGTGCTCATTGCAAGCCACTCCCATAGACATGCACCTAGACTACCTTTCCAAAAATTACAAACCACAATAATATCCCATACCACAAAAAATATTATTGATCGGATTTGGTTCCTTAATAGGCAACTCAAAAGATAACATTGGTTTTCAAAATCCAAGTTTTCAGAATTGCTCAATAGCATAAAACTCATAAGACATAAATCTCAATTCAAATAATAAAGTTCATCATGAACATCTAGTCAAATAATCATAAAAAAAGTCTCAAAAATCACCTCTAGTTCACATCCTAACTTGGCCAACTAAACACCCACAAAGAAAAACCATCATGAAAATAAACATCACAAGACTATAAATAGAATATTAGAAAACACATAGTTTTTAGCCACATGATTCAAATCCACCAATTTCTCTTATTTAGTTTGGGTCATAAGGATGTGCTTAGAAATAAAAAATATATATGTTAATATAAATCCTTATGTTGATATACTTATTTAAAATAATAAGTATTTAAATATTCAATTTTTTTGTGCATACAAAATATAATACAATATTATCATATTATTAAATTAAATAATCTTAAATTATAAATTATTTAATTAATAACATAAATGCATATTATTATATTTAAATATTGATATTAATTTCAATTTCTAAAATATTAATATGGCTTTTATTTAAGTCTAATATTAATATTAATTTTTATTTTAATTCATAATGCAACTAGAGATAAAATTATAAATTTAATTTAATTATTTATAATTTCTCTCATAAAGTCAAAGTTATTAACTAAATGATTACAAAGTGAACTCTACCACAACTTCTCTTAAAATATTATAAATATTTAGTTATTAACTTCCCTCTTGCATTAATAAATATTAAATTATTTATATGCAACTAAATGAATAATATGTATTTAAAGTTTTAGAAATTAATAAATAATTTTTTCTTTTTTCTTTTTAATTAACTAATTTATTTTTAATTAATTAATTAATTTTTAAAAAATAAATAAATCTAAAAATTAAATTATATTAAATAAAAATACACATGCAATTAGTATTTTTGCATGTCTTTGATCTCTCAAATCATGAAACCATATTATACTTATTTTTCTATTTTTAGCATATTTGTTTTCACATGCAACCCTACTATACTTAGCTTTCTATTTTTTAGCATATTTATTTTCACATTCATGTAACCATACTATACTTAGCTTTCTATTTTAAACATATTTATTTTTGCATGCATGCATAAGTTTAGTTACAACATGTTTTCCTCTCAATTAATCTTTTTTCGTTTTTCAAAAAAAATTGCAATTAAATTATTTTAGATATAAGAATAATGTTTATCTATATTTAGAAAATTCATGATAATCTTATGGTTCTAAAGAAAAATTTAAAGTTGAAACTCTAATTATTCAATTCATTGTTTTTCTTTCAATTTTCAATAATCAAAATTTCATTATATTAGAAAGAGGTTTATAAGAATATAGTCACAATAATTTTCTATAGTTTTTCTATAAAATTTTTCAATCAAATTTTCTTGATTAATAAATTTTCTCTTTAAAAATAAATAAATCTACAACATAATTCTTTATTCAATAATCAATATAATAAATTAATAAGCAATATGCAAACACCTAGGAAGGCAAGAAGTAGATAGATCTTTCAATAAAATTCTACAATGAGTTTTCAAACCCTACCTTAAAACTACAACTAAATTATGAGACAATCTGTAAATGCATGCAAATCCAAACCCTCTGAAACTTTCAGTAATTCTTTTCATCCAATTCCAAATTTTCTTTCCAAAACCTATGTATCAAGAAATGAGGTCTAATTTCCTTAATAAAGAGTTTCGCAATCATGCAAAAACCCTTTGTCTTCAATTACTATATTTTAATTTTCACGCACACACTTTATGCAATTTAATTAAAATAAACTTTATTAAATTAAAGCTTTCTCTCTCTTATTAAATCATGCAACATTTTAAATATAATATTTATTAATTTAAATAATAATATTATTTAGATTTTATTAAAAATAAAATTCTTAAATAAATTATTATTAAATTAAATAAATATAAATACATCTAAATTATAACTTTAATCAAATATTTTAAATTTAATTCTTTCATGCACATTTAAAGAACTTTTTAATTAAAATATTCTTTTATATTTTCTTTTCCTCCACTTGTCAATTAGTGCAAGCACTAATTAAAGCATAGTTTATTATTTAAATTAATAATAATAATGAAAGCTCATTGTTTAAATGCAACTTTAATTTAATTATTATTAAATAAATAATCATAATAAAATAATATTAAATCTTTAATACTAATGCAAATATTTAATTAATTAATAATTAATTAAATATCATCATATTCTAATTTCTCTTTAACCAATTTTCTAAATTAAGACTTCTAAATTAAAATACATACTTAATTAATTAAATATTCTCATGCTTTAATATTTTCTTTTTTTAATCAAATAATATTTAATAATTCTTAATATTGTATGATTAACTTAAATATTATAATTAAATCATTTACTAAATAAATCACATAGAAAAATTCATATAAAAGCAACATTACCAAAATATACCAAAACTAAAAATCAAACAACATAGACAAAGATAAACTCATGGGTTTTAAAAAGTGTGAAAAGTCAATTACGAGTCCTCCTTGCAAGACAAGTATTTAGGCTATGGCTAGGATTGGACCTAAACATTATCTGTCCATTCTTACCATTGAGTTATTGTGATAGGGCACACTCATCTTAGTAATTTAGAGAAGTCGATGCCTAGTACATACATACTGCATAAAAGATGAGCATGTACATGTATATAAATAAATCTAAACTAAATAGGCAATGGCGGGGAGTGGTACATTGTGTAGATCCTAACTAGTAGGTGACTTTGACTCCCTCCCTTAACCACATCAAACACAACAAACATAAAGATAAAACAAACACATGCACCATACACATGCAAGTATGGGGTAAGTACCATAATAATTATAAGTCAAACATCAAAATGCTCATATAAAATTATGCATCATTACAAATATGAAGTAATCATCATTAAAGAATTATTAATGCGCTATTAATCATAATCATCAATAAACATCTGAAATATAATCAACTAAGTAATTCTGTATTGATATACATGTAATCCAAGTCATGAAATAATTTTGTAATTGTAAATCCAATACCCTTAAAAATAACATGTTCATGAAATAGGAATAAAAGAGTTTAATAAATATAATAGAAAAATAAACTATGGGTGGGCACTACAAATGTTCTACAATTAAGTGAATCATCGGTGTATTCTTAAACTTTAAATGGATCAGTGTCTTATCCAATGGGATGTAGAGTCAAAGATTAGCAGATTTGGACCTTTTAATCAACTTGTGATTAAAAATGTCAATATTAAACTTTAAGTTTCATTATGATTCTCATCCTCTTCATAAACCCTAAACCTTATCCATTATAGAAAACAATTACCTAATTCTTTAAATTAGCAGCAATCAATAAGAGATATATAACTATTTAAATTGCATTAAACTGAATGAAATTTGTTTATTCAGTCCCAAGATTATGGATATATGAGAAAGGAGACAAAACTCTAAGATAATGATGATTAAGGAAAAAACCCTTCTTATTCATATCTTAATACTACTAATAGAAACTCATGATATAACACAGAGACAAAACATAGGTACCAAATGTTCACCTTTTTGTATTCAAGTATGCAAATAACTGAACTCATTCATATAACTACAAAATAAATAGATGGACTACGAAATAATACATGACACATGAGAAAATTATACAAAAAATCAACCTCTACTCTTCATCTTGGAAATCCATATAGAGGAGTGCAACAAGCTATAGATGAGAGGACATGTCAAAATATCAATGGATACAAAACTTTGGAAAATGGGAACAAAAAGGTATATAGAACATTCTTCCAAAATATTGACTAACAAAAGATAAGTGGTTGAATTAGTAAGAGAACATTTATATCAGGCCTTTGATTTTTCTTCTCCTTGTCCTTCACTGACCTATATGCCAAATATCTCAACTACTTCCTACCGACAAAGCTTTAATTCTCTCTTACTACCTCCCAAACATAAATTACCCTTTTGGTGGGCCACTTTGTAATTTTTACTTCTTGCAAATCCTGAGTGGCTTTGGTCCAACTAGAATCCATGATTGCTTTTGATTCAACAATAAACTTATTTAAATCTATATCTACCTTAAATAGGGAATCAATTAGTTTATTATATGGGATATCAGAAATGCCTTCAAAAGTTGATAATGTAGCCTCTTGAGTCAAAATCTTATCAAAAGAAGAAGACCATTCTTGCCAGTCTATCACTATACTAATATCATCCAAAATTGATGGTATGCAAGGTTATATTCCCTGAGATAAAACCCTCAACTTCCCTTGTATGGTTTGCAACCTTCTAGTGAAGAAGCCCATCAATTATTTAACTATTTCCAGGCCTTCCTTCACTATAATTATTCTATCAAGAAAATCTTGCTTTTTAGCCATTAGTATAATTAGCCTCTCCAAAAATTCAATATATGACCCCCAAAGATTAAATTGGGGTGATAGCCATGAAAGTGTTGTTGAAATTTAATTGAAAAGATCACTATTAAAGAAGGGAGATTTTTGAGAAGAAGGGAGATTGTTGGTAAAGAATATTTTTCAATCATTGTTTTGTCACTAATGTCAAACCTACTATTTGCTGGAGTGACAATTGCTTATAAGATCAAAGTATTATCACTTAGTTGATTGATGAAGAGGATTTAATCAATAATATATAACAAAACCACCTAAGGGAAATGTTGATTTATGGTTTTGTAATGAAGTACAAAGATCAGTTAAGACAATGGTAAAATAATGTATTGATATTACACCTAAAGATACAAAGGTTGGCCACACTTAGAAACTCTAGAAGAATAAGTTGTAACAAAGATGTCTGCAAAGCTTGACTAAATTCATTAGTGAGTGCTGAGCAAGTTATTTCATGCTAAGTAGATTATCAGTAAGTGTCGAGCAAATGAAAAATCTAGTGTGTGCCAAGTGAAACAAAAGGAGTCAAGTGAAACAAAAGGTGTTGAGCAAGTTTAGGTGTGGAGCTAGACAAAAATGTAATAGGTGCCGAGCATCAATAAAATTTAGTTGATGCCGAGTGAATTTACAATAGGTTTTGAATACCATAGTATGTGTCAAGCATCAGAAATTTAATAGTGCTAAATTGCTGCATTATTTGAAAAGTCAAAGATTTGCTAGATCTGAGTTAACAAGTTTGTTAACTTGAATTTTGTGACTCATATAGAAGATAAGGAATGATGAGCTAGTGGCACAGAATTCTAGGTTAACAATTTTTAGGTGAATACAGAGGATTCTACATGATGTTTCTAGAAGAAACAAGATAAGGGGTAGATTCATTGAATATTACCTAATCTATTAAAATTGAAAATAAGAGCAAGAAGATTAGAGTGGGAAAAGAATTCCAGACTTCTATTTAAGGAGTTATAGGTCAAGAAGAAAGAGTGGTTAGAGAGAGTGTGTGGTGGCAATGAGAAGGAATTGAGTGGGAGAAACCAAGTACATAGACTTTTATTTAATAGGTAACCACAGAGGTGATTTTATTGGCATGGAGACTCAAGGAGACAAAGCTTGAAAGGAGGACAAGCTATTAGAGTTGTAAAGACTAAAGGCTAAGAAAATTTGTGAGCTAAATTAAGATCTAAAATCTACAAGTTATGTTGTGAGTTATATCAGATCAAAAGCCCTTATTGTTACTCTCTATAAATTGTATCAGTTAGAAAAAATTCTATGGACTTAGGTTCGTTTAATAGCCATTTGTAAATCTTTTAACAGGGTGATATTCCAAGTGAATGTTCTAAAGTCCTTTAACCAGGCCCACTCCTAACAGGGTGGTTGAAATATTTTAATAGGATCACATTTAAAAATGTGTTTTGTAGCCTTTACTAGGGTAGGCCTTTCATAGGGCATCACTTCAGAAGAGTGAGAAAGGAATAGCATGTTACTAGTGGTTTTTCCCAAATTGGGTTTCCACATAAATCACTATGTTATATGTTGATCTTTCATGTCTTATTTCTACATGTTGATTTATTAGTAACTTTTTAAGAAGAATGTTTAGTTTGGATGCATGGTTAGTTTAAATGGGGTCACTATAATTAGTAAAAAAGTTTTATCATGACATTTGGACCTTGAATAACTGATTCATCCCCCTCTCAGTTATTCTAAAGAATTTCTAACAATTGGTATCAGAGCCATTTATTGATTTGGTTTAAAGGTACTAGAAGTAGAAAAGATCAAGATATCTAGGAGATAAGTTGCCAAGCTTAATAGAGATAACTTCATTGCTTCACAAATTTTAATGGAGCTGCATCTTAGATTAATAGGTGATCATGCACAAGCCTTAATTGAAGTAGAACATGTTGATCCAATTGGAGTCCTTACTATAGAAGATTTGAATAAAAAGAAGGAGCATAATCAGGCAATGCTGGAGATTTCCTCTACATTTAACTATGCTGAATTTGATGACATCAAGGGATGTGATACTGCATTCAAGATGTGGAAAGCCTTGATAAATATTTATGGAGGAGATCAAAATATCCAAAGAGCGAAGAGAGAAATCCTTAGAGAAAATTTTGATGACATGAGAATGGAGGAAGGTGAGAACATTGCTCAATTTTCTTCTAGAATAAAGAAAGTAGTAAGTGAAATAAGAAGTTTGGGTGGTCATTTAGATGATAATATTATCAAATTTTTTTTTTAAGAACCTTGCTCTCCATCTATGCTATTAGAGTATCAGCCATCCAAGACTTAAGATGTGTACCAAGAAACAAGCTAACTCTTCAAAGTGTTGTGGGAAGACATACTACATTTGAGTTATCCAACTTTGATAACTACAAACCTGAGAATCTTGAATTTGCTTTCAAGGCCAAACTGTTGTTGAAATATATTGAAGAAGTGAGACCAAAGAAGAAGGGAAGAAAGATAAAATATGCATCTAGTGACAAAAACACAAATGAAGAAGATATGGAACAATTGGAAGCATTATTGGCTAGATGATTTCATAGAGGCAAAGGTAAATTCAAAAGTAAGAATTCTATCATTTGTTTTAATTGCAAGGAAGTAGGACATATTGTTGTAAGGTACACATAGAAAAAGAACTACAAAGAAGGAAACAAGCAAAAGAACAAAAGAGAAGATGATAACAAAGATTACAAAGACAAAGGCAAAAAGTGCTACATTTTTTAAGAAGAAGATTGTGATGAAAATAATGATGAGGTAATCTATGTAGCCATGAAATATGAGTCAGATGAAGATTAGACAACAACACTGGTAACTTGTGTAAACAAAAATGACAGGTGGATCATAAATAGTGGGTGCTCACATCACATGATAGGAAACAAAAGTAAGTTTGTTACTTTTACTCAGTATGATGGAAATAGTGTTAGATTTGGAAATGATGCTCCATGTCTAATCAAAAGAAAAGGCCCCATTAAGCTTACAGAGAAAATTTCATGTAATAATGCATATTATGTTGAAGGATTGAACTACAATCTGCTGAGTGTGTCATAGTTAGGCAATGTAAGATGCAAAGTAGAATTTGGAAACAAAACTATCAAAATCTATGACTTAGATTAAAATCTAATAGGAAAATGAGACCAAACTAGGAGTAATTTATTTTACCTAGATATGGAGGATGCAACCTATCTTATTATAAGATTTGATGATGTGTGGCTATGGCATAAAAGGCTCTGTCATGTCAACTTTGACAATCTGATTAACATCAGTAAAATGAAGAAGGTCAAAGGTTTTCCTAAACTAAACAAGCTTAAAAATACAATGTGCAAACAGTGTTAGATAGGAAAGATGACCAAGTCAAGTTTAAAAGGAAAAACTTACACTTCCAAAGAAGTACTAGAGTTAGTCCATACTGATTTATATGGCCCAATAGAAGTGCAAATTTAAAAAGGAGACAAATATATAATGTTGTTTGTTGATGAATATTCTAGGAAAATGACTATCGTGTTTTTAGAGAAAAAATCTAATGCATTTCAAATGTTTAAGTGGTATATGGCCAAGGTTGAGAAGGAAAAAAGGAAGAGTCTAAAGTGCCTGAGATTAGACAGAGGAGGAGAGTTCACATCAAAAGAATTTGAGACATTTTGAAATGATAAAGGAATTAAGAAACAAATATTAGCACCTAGAACTCCACCACAAAATGGAATTGTAAAGAGAAGGAATAGATCAGTGATTGACTATGCCTGAACATTAATGATGGATAATAATGTTGCTCTAAAGTACTGGAAATAAGTTGTAAGTATTGTATGCATGAATATGTAGCCTATGCTAACACACATACTTCAACATGGTCTTTATTTGCGGATTCATCTCAGAATGAACATTGGATTGTTCATCCAAAAATCAGCTGGCAAGGCGACCTGTTGCCTTCTATCTAAAGGGAATTGCTTGTTAGATATCCTTAGATTTGAGGTGTTAAGCAACCAGACCCTCTAAGAATGAAGGATTTAAGAAATGAAATTAGTCTATATGACTGTGCAAATTAATCTAGAATAAGAAATGCATTCTAATCTAGGAACAATTGAAACAAAACTAGATTAAACTATGCATATTAAGCTAAATGAATTTAAACTAAGAATGCAAGATGTATGCAAGAATGTGAGGAAATGTGAGGAAATGTGAGTATGAATTTCAAAAACAATTCAATGCAAATTCTAATTCATCCTCTTCCAAAATGAAGAGATGAGGGTCTCTTAAATAGACTTTCCTAGAATCCATCAACTGTTGAGATCAATTTCAATCAACGATCAAAATTAAAGGTGAAGTTCAATCATAAAGGAAGATTCCTAAATTAAAGGGAGTTAACTAATTTAATTTGAGTAGAATAAGAAGTTAACTGATTTAATTCCTTTTTGATCAATAGTGAACTGGAAATTTCCCTTTTTGAACTGAAGAGAGATTTTGGTGAGATAATTAATTTAATAAAATGAGAAATGCTCTCATAATTACCTTTTCTATTTAATTAATTAGAGACACTTTCTTATTTAATTAAATAACTTCATTTAATTAATTAGGAATGGCTTCCCATTAATTAAATAACTTTGTTTAATAAGTTCTCCATTTAATTAATTAAAATAGGCACATTTATTAAATTAAATAAATTTAATTCCATAGTACATTAGCCTTAAGATATAATTTAATTTAATTAAAGTATAAATACTTAGTAATTAAATTAAATATTAATCAATAGGTTTAATGTGACTAATATGAGTAAATACTATAGGAATTAAATAATAAGCATGGTGAATGCAGATTAGGGTTTTCTGCATCTGATAATTAAGTCAAGTAGAGAGTAGCTGAATAAGAATTTGCCTAATGGAATAGGACTTTAGCAATGATCAAAATAGACCAGAATTGGTATCATGGCAATGAGCCAATTTTGGGGTATTACATTTTTCCCCTCTTTGAATGAATGTGCAAGTAGCACATTCATTCAAAGATAATCAAAAAGCATGTTGTGAAGATGAGATTGGTTTCAAAGTTGATTACATGGAGACCAATTGATAAGCTTTTAAGGAATATCTCTAGAACAGAGCTTAATCTCGAGGAATCCAAGTAGAGCACTTAGATACCTAAGATTGTAAGCATTTAAAAGTCTATCTCCAAAATGGAGTTTAATATTTAGGGATCCTGACAAAATGTCTTAGATACCTAAAATTGAAAGCATTTAGAAGATTATCTCCAGAACAAAGCTTAACCTTCAAGGATCTAGATAGAACACCTAGATACCTAAGATTGAAAGCATTTAGAAGATTATCTCCAAAATGGAGCTTAACCTTCAAGGATCTAGATAGAACACCTAGATACCTAAAATTGAAAGCATTTAGAAGATTATCTCTAGAATGGAGCTTAACCTTTAAGGATCCAAATAGAACACCTAGATACCTAAGATTGGTAGTATTTAGAAGACTATCTCCAAAATGGAGCTTAACCTTCAAGGATCCAAATAGAACACCTAGATAACTAAGATTGATAAAAGATAACAAGGTCCAATCATGAGTCGTAGAATCATCCTTAGAACGAGGCTTGATCCTTAGTAATCGAGGTTTAGACTGTCCTAATACCTATCCATCAAACTCTAAGAAGAGTTGTTATAAGGTTGATCAATTGATGAAAAGATAAGATAGATAGCAAAGATGCCAGATAGAAGGAAACAAGATGCCCCGAGTGATGAGGACATGAGATGGGAACGAGATGCCCCGAGTACTAAGTATTCAATGGGAACGAGATTCCCTGAGTACTAAGTATTCAATGATGTAATCATCCTGCCCCCTTGGGAGTGAAATCAAAAGATGACACACCAGAAATAGATGTGAAGCAATATATCATGAGATATAGAATAAATCCGAGTTGTAACAGAATTTAGAAGAGATCAGAATGATTCAAAGAAGATTCAGAGTTGATTTGAAATGATTGCAAAGTTGCAAAGACCAAGTTTGACCAAAATTTGACCAGATGTAGCCACAGTTGACTTGAGTTGACTATTTCAAAAATGATTTTTGAAAATATGGAGAATGTAGAGATGAAAGGATTCCAAGAATCACAAAGTATCAGAAAGATGTGAGCTGCACAAGCATTTGGTCACATCGGTGCCCAAAATTTTAAAATGCATTTTTGAGGCTTTTAAGTGTGTCAGATTTTGAATTTGATCCCAAAAATGGATCTAGAACAGTCCAATTAGCCAGGGTTGTGATTTTTGTGCAAATCTGAGCACTTTGAAAAATTTGGGTCAATAGCTATATAAGGGCTTGAGGGGTCATTTTCAATTCATTTGTGCATTTGTCTTCTATTGATTTGAGCTCTAAGAGAGACATGGCAGTCAGCATGACACATCATCAATTCGAGTGCTCCAGGCATCATAGTCACCTAGTAGACTACGAACCATCGGTGAGTCATCGAGTCTCTTCATTCGTACTTTTATTTTCCCACGGCGGGTGCCAGAAATGTATGCATGAATATGTAGCCTATGCTAACACACACAGTTGAATATGATCTTTATTTGTGAATTCATCCCAGAATGAACATTGGATTGTTCATCCAAAAATCAGCTGGCAAGGCGACCTGTTGCCTTCTATCTAAAGGGAATTGCTTGTTAGATATCCTCAGATTTGAGGTGTTAAGCAACCAGACCCTCTAAGAACGAAAGATTTAAGGAATGAAATTAATCTATATGATTGTGCAGATTAATCTAGAATGAGAAATGCATTCTAATCTAGGAACAATTGAAACAAAACTAGATTAAACTATGCATATTAAGCTAAATGAATTTAAACTAAGAATGCAAGATGTATGCAAGAATGTGAGGAAATGTGAGGAAATGTGAGTATGAATTTCAACAGCAATTCAATGCAAATTCTAATTCATCCTCTTCCAAAATGAAGAGATGAGGGTCTCTTAAATAGACTTTCCTGGAATCCATCAACGGTTGAGATTGATTTCAATCAACGGTCAGGATTAAAGGTGAAGTTTAGTCATAAAGGAAGATTCTCAAATTAAAGGGAGTTAACTGATTTAATTCCTTTTTGATCAATAGTGACTAGAAATTTCCCTTTTTGAACTGAAGAGAGATTTTGGTGAGATATTTAATTTAATAAAATGAGAAATGCTCTCATAATTACCTTTTCTATTTAATTAAATAATTCTATTTAATTAATTAGAGACACTTTCTTATTTAATTAAATAACTTCATTTAATTAATTAGGAATGGCTTCCCATTAATTAAATAACTTCATTTAAATAATTAGGAATGGCTTCCCATTAATTAAATAACTTTATTTAATAAGTTCTCCATTTAATTAAATAATTTCATTTAATTAATTAAAATAGGCACATTTATTAAATTAAATAAATTTAATTCTATAGTACATTAGCCTTAAGATATAATTTAATTTAATTAAAGTATAAATACTTAATAATTAAATTAAATATTAATCAATAGGTTTAGTGTGACTAATATGAGTAAATACTATAGGAATTAAATAATAAGCATGATGAATGTAGATTAGGATTTTCTGCATCTGACAATTAAGTCAAGTAGCAAGTAGCTGAATAAGAATTTGCCTAATGGAATAGGACTTTAGCAATGATCAAAATAGACCAGAATTGGTATCATGGCAATGAGCCAATTTTGGGGTATTACAAGTATAGCTATTTAGAACTTGAATTGAGTACAAACCAAGAAATGTACAAATGCACCACCTTTTGAATTATGGTATGGTCACTCAATTTCAAAGTGTTTGGTTGTAGATGCTATATTCTTAAATATTCTAGAAATGGCAAGTTTGATGCAAAAAGTGATGAAGGCATATTCTTTGAATAGTCCACTAGAAGTAAAGCATATAAGTGTTTAAATACTAACACTAGCAAAATTGTGGAGAGTGTAAATGTAAACTTTGATGACCATAAAAAAGTTCAATTTGATGAATCCATCAAGAAACTAGAAGAGTACAGATCATTTGTATAATTCTATGAAGGAATGCTTGCTAGAGAAGAAGTTGCCAATCAAGTTGGGAATCAGCAACAAGTTTCAGTATCAACTGAGTCACAACTAGTGAACGTTGAGTTGCATTCAGAAGCCGAGTTGCAGAATGAAGAAAATGCACATTTTGATTTTGAAATTAGTACACATGAAAGAGATGTTGATCTATCTAAAAGAGATGTGCAGAGTGACTCTGAAACTAAAAGACCAAACATGGAAACAAGGACAAAACCAAGGCTATCCAAGTATGTGAGAAGACATCACCCTACTGAAAAAATCATTGGTGACAAGGAAGCTAGATCAATGAAAAGGAATAGACTAAGAAATGAATCATGTCTACTGAGCAAGATTGAACCCAAAATATTGAAAGATGCACTACAAGATGATGACTAGTGTAAAGATATGGAAAAAGAGATTGAGCAGATAGAGAAGAACAAAAGATGGACTTTATTTCCAAGACCCACTGATAAGAATGTGATTGGTACCAAGTGGGTGTTTAGGAACAAGATATATGAGAATGGTGAGATCATAATAAATAAGGCAAGACTAGTCTATAAAGGTTATGCACAAGAAGAAGGATTGGACTATGGGAAAACATTTGCCCCTATTGCAAGGATGGAAGAAGTAAGAACCCTACTTGCATATGTTGCTTACAAAGATTTTAAAGTCTACCAAATGGATGTGAAATCTACTTTCCTGAATGGTATACTAGAAGAAAAAATCTACATTGAACAACCATAGGGATTTGTTGATGACAACAACAAGGATATGGTTTACAAACTGCATAAATCACTCTATGTTTTAAAACAAGCACCTAGAGCATGGTATGAGAGACTTCACAAATATTTTGTAAAGATAAGATTCAAG
Source organism: Cupressus sempervirens (assembly GCA_028749045.1). Lineage (NCBI taxonomy): Eukaryota > Viridiplantae > Streptophyta > Pinopsida > Cupressales > Cupressaceae > Cupressus > Cupressus sempervirens. The sequence goes on from CM053787.1 coordinate 1,763,926, forward strand.
AGAATAGTTGAAAATAGTAACCTATATATCAAGGCAGAAAAAAGTAAAGATATTTTGATATCTAAAATCTTTGTTGATGATATAATATTTGGAGGAAAAGATACACTATGCAAAGATTTTTCTAATCGAATGAAACATGAGTTTGAGATGTCAATGTTTTGGGAAATCAAATTCTTTGTTGGATTGAAAGTACATCAATTGAAACATGGCACATTTTTTAATCAATCAAAATATATCAACGAGATTCTCAAAACATTTGGCTTAGAGGATTCAAAACTAGTCAGTAAACCAATGGTAACATACCATAAGTTATCCGAGAATGATGAGTTAGCTGAAGTAAATTAAATAATGTACAAATCAATTATTGGAACATTGTAGTATGTTGTACATAGTAGACTAGACATTGCATTATCTATTGGAATACTGGCAAGATTTTTTGCAAACCCAAGAGAAAATCATCTTATGGAAGTAAAAAGAATAATGAGGTACCTAAAAGGAACAAATGACTTTGGCTTATACTACAAGAGGAGTGAAAAATTTTGAGTTAAATGCCTACACTAATGCAGATTGGGGAGGTAATATTGATGATAGAAAAAGTGCTATTGGAGGAGCATTCTTCTTAGGTAGAATATTAGTCACTTGGACTAGTAAAAAGAAAAGTTGTACCTCATAGTCCACAACTAAAGCTGAGTATGTTGCTACTACTATCAACTGCACCAATATTTTATGGATCAGGCATCTATTGAAAGGTATGAAGGAAGAGATAACTAAACCTATGATACTCTATTGTGATAACAAAAGTGCCATCAACATATTAAAAAATCATGTGATGTATGCCAAAACAAAGCACATTGCAATTAAGTATCACTATGTAAGAGAACTAGTGGAAGGCATACAAATGAAAATGGAATATGTCAACTCAAAGGAACAAATTCCTAACATCTTCACAAAACCATTACCCAAAGATGCATTTGAATATCTTAGAGGTAAGTTTGGGGTGATACCCCTATCCAAGGTTGTTTAAGTAATAACAAGATTTCTCTGCATCAAATAAGTTGATTAATGAAATTTGATATAAATTGATGTAGAGGACTCTTACTTTAGGTTTTTCCTGAAGTAATTAAAATACTAAAATTCCAAACAAGTCATAGGCAAGGTGATAAAGGGAGAAATTGAAGTTCTTACAAATTCTACACTTGCATAATAAGATGCTGAAGTAATATGTTTTTGGCATTGTTGTCAAAGAGGGGGAAATAGCAGAAGCTGGTCAGACATGTAGAGGGAGAAATAACAAATCTATAGGATCAAATGTGTAGAGGGAGATTTGAAAAAAAGAAAAGAAAAGCAAATAGTAGAAAGGGAGAAGCAGAAGCAAAGGAATCAATTAGAGAGGGAGTAGAACAAAAAGGAGGAGATAGTACATCAACAAATATAGATATCCCTAATACTTTGAAAGAGGGAGTTACTCACAAAATTTAGGATTCAGAGGGAGTCATAAGAAATTCAAAGTTGTTGAATAGAATGTTTTCTTTTTGGCATTTGACTTATTATTTTAACCTAGTTAGCATTTTGGTAACTTGGTTGATCAGTTTGGTTTTTCATTAATGCCAAAGAAGGAGATTTTTGAAATCTAATTGAAAAGATCACTATTAAAGAAGGGAGATTTTTGAGAAGAAGGGAGATTGTTGGTAAAGAATGTTTTTCAATCGTTGTTTTGTCACTGATGTTAAACCTGCTATTTGCTAGAATAACAATTGCTTATAAGATCAAAGTACTATCACTTAATTGATTGATGAAGGGGATTTAATCAATAAGATGTAAAAAAAGAACCTAAGATAAAGGTTGAGTTATGGTTTTGTAATGAAGTATAAGGATTAGTTAAGACAATGATAAAATGATGTATTGATAATACACCTAAAGATACAGAGGTTGGCCACACTTAGAACCTCTAGAAGAATAAGTTGTAACAAAGTTTTCTACAAAGCTTGACTAAATTCATTAGTGGGTGCTAAGAAAGTTAGTTTATGTCAAGCATATTATCAATAAGTGCCGAGAAAATGAAAAATCTAGTGTGTGCCAAGTTAAATAGAAGGAGCCGAGTAAAATAGAAGGAGCTGAGTGAAATAGAAGGTACTGAGAAAGTTTAGGTGCTGAGCTAGACAAAAATGTAATAGGTGTTGAGCATTAGTAAAACTTAGTCGATGCTAAGTGAATCCACAATATGTGCTAAGTAACATAGCATGTGTTGAGCATTAGAAATTAAATAGTGCTGAGTTGCTACATTATTTGAAAAGTCAAAGATTCACTAGATCTGAGCTGACAAGTTTGTTACCTTGCATTTTGTGAACTAGATAGAAGATAAGGAATGATGAGTTGGTGGCACAAAATTCTAGGTTAACTAATTTTAGGAAAATACACATGATGTTTCTAGAAGAAACAAGACAAGGGGTAGATTCATTGAATCTTACCTAATCCATTTGAGCCAAAAATAAGAGCAGCAATATTAGAGCAGGAAAATAATTCTAGACTTCTATTTAAGGAGTTATAGGTCAAGAAGCAAGAGTGGTTAGAGAGAGAGTGTGGAATCAAGGAGAAGGCATTGAGAGGGAGGAATAGAGTACAGAGACTCTACTTCAATAGGTGACCAGAGAGGTGAATGCATTGGCATAACAAGCATGGAGACTCAAGGAGACAAAGCTTGAAAGGAGGACAAGCTATTAGAGCTAAAAAGACTGAAGACCAAGAAAATTTCTGAGCTGAATTGATATCTAAAATCTACAAGTTATGGTGTGAGTTGTATCAAATCAAAAGCCCTTATTGTTACTCTCTAGAAATTGTATCAGCTAGAAAAAATCCTATCAACTTAGGTTGGTTTAATAACCATTTGTAAATCCTTTAATAGGGTGACATTCCAAGTGAATGTTCCAAAGTCCATTAACAAGACCCACTTCTAATAGGGTGGTTGAAATCCTTTAAAAGAGTTACATTTAATAGTGTGTTTTGTAGCCTTTAACAAGGCAGGCCTTTCACAAGGCATCACTTTAGAAGAGTGAGAAATGAGTAGCATGTTACTGGTGTTTTTTCTTGAATTAGGTTTCCACATAAATCACTGTGTTATGTGTTGATCTTTCATGTCTTATTTCTACATGTTGATTTATCAATAACTTGTTAAGAAGAATGTTTAGCTTTGATGCATGGTTAGTTTAAATGGGCTCACTATACTTAGTGAAAAAAATTTATCAGGACATTTGGACTTTGTATAATATATTCACCCCCCCTCTTAGTTATTCTAAAACATTTCTAACAATTGCCTCATTGCAAAACTACTCAGCACTTTTTAAAGTAATATAAAAATTGTGAGCCTACTGTGATATATTCTTCAACATTTCAATCTTGTGGCTCATCATATTCCTAAGGAAAATTGTCCTTATCTCACCTCCCTATTGAGTAGATGGAGCATCAATGCTCATTCTTCTTGGTTCTAATGCCTCCTCTTCTCCCAAATCCTCTATTTATATTGGGGCCTTAGTTGTATCCTAGCTTGTTGTTGTTGTTTTTCATGTTCCTCTCTTTGTTCTACAACAACTACTGCTTTGCCTATGTAAGTTTCTCTTTGAGAGATGCAGCATCATTTTCTAATGCTTGGATCTTAGACTCAAGCTCCACAATCTTTTCTTTGTATACATGACTTCTTCTAAGCTAATCCTCATAGAGCATCCTCATATCTATATAATCATGTATGGATTTTGACAATCTTGTCTCCATCTCCTCTACCTTGGCTTCATTCATAAATGAAAAGTGTTTTAATGCCTTTGAAATATCTATGCAAAAGGTGTCCTATAGAGTCCATACAATCATGTTACCTTGTTCAATACTCTACACATCCATTAACTTTGACTTATTAAAGGAAGGAGTCATACTCTTGACTACTAGAGACTTGGTGTCAATGTTAAAACCAGTTCCTCTCCATAGTCCATCTACACCAAATGCCTTATATGAAATGACATTTTCCTACCTCCTTATTTGATCAAGCATAAATCTTGTTCCAAGTCCCATCCAAGCACCAAGAGCATGCTACTCCTCTATACTAGATCCCTAGCCTCCTCTAGAGTCATTACATCACTCTCAGGATCATAGGCCTACAACTTCTCTACTAGTTCCAGATTCTACTCATCAGACTCCCCTAGTTTCATCTTTAACACTATCTCACTTTATTTTATTTTGTATAAAAAGCTCTTGAATTCAGTGGACTTGATGAATTCATCATCCTTAAGGAACTATTGAGCTTGGGTGATCATATCATCTAGCCTTGCTACTACTAAGTTTGAGTCTTTAAGGGTATTCTTAGCTACATTTACTCTATTTTGGAGGTAGTTTTGTCTTAAGTCAGAAAAATATAGACTATTCCCAGGCAAGATCTGTTGTGTCCTCTATTTCACCTGAGTAGTGATGTGGACAATATTTTGTCTTTTGTATTGCTTTGTCACCCATGATGCCTCAAGGATATCATCTTTTTCTACTTCAAGGGTTACATTAGGCTTAGGGTTGTTAGGGCACACCCTCTATTCTTCTCCTAATGGTCACTCAAGCATCTTAGCTATGATCTCAACATGGTCAATGACCATCTTCCTAATACTCTAAGGATAGGGAATATCCATGTAGAATCCCAAGAATTGGGGATCTATTCTTTTCAATTCTCTCTCCATCCTTAGAACATCATCTAGCTTAGCTAGCTTGTTAGTTGCCTCACCTTCTACAACTATATTTGGAGTAACATCTTTACAAATTAATATATGCAAATCAACATTCACTTTTTATTGAATTCAACATGCTTGAAGCATACTATCAACTCATTCTGTCAACTTAGTGGAGCGTTACCATTACTATCTAGCAATGCACTTTTTTTTACTATACTTAAATCTTATTGGTCGAGAACTTCATTGTTGTTTCTAGCTAAGAAAAGTGAATAAACATTTTAATGTCAAAATAGGGCCTATGATGCTATAACCATAACTAATGAAATGACCTCTTGTATTATATTATGACTAGAGAAATAGTCTTTCGATGTTACAAAAACCCTTGAAAAACCCTTGTTGACCAATTGGACACAATAACAAAACCCTTCCATGATCTTATGATTCCTTTGTTGTCGCAGCATCAATACTAACCTTTTCTTCTTCTATGATCTCTCAAAAAATAGCTTCATAGCATCGTAGCTTAACCTTTCTCAACATACGATCTTATGATCACAGTAACATTATTATCTCGTAACATCTATGGTGATCTTTCAAGCTTTTGTGATATCATGATAAATAGCTAACCCTTTGCACCATAGCATCACGGTCTTTATAATTTTCATGTATGAACCATGACTTTGGTGTAACATCGAAACACATTTTTTATTACCTTGAGATCTTATGATGAACCATTTATGATAAATTCAGAGACACCACATGCCACATAATAATAATATAAAATTCCTTTTTATTCCTACTGATCCTGACTAAGCATACATCTAGTATTTTTACCTCTATTCTAGCCAATTAGAAACTGGATACCTATCTAATAGCACACCATCTTTTTTCTTGCCTTTAATATCTTTATGATATTACAACCATAGATACCTCATAGCATCGAAACATCCCAATATTCCCTTCATGATCCTATGATGTTTGCTACTTTGTAATATTGTAGCAACTTATTTCAATTTTCATGATGCCACGATGACCTCCCTTATTGTAACATCAAAGATTGCTGAAAAATAAACTATTCAAACTGCCACACAATCATTAAATACAAAGGAAATTGTCTGATCAGAAAGAAAAACATTACCACTCATGATATGATGACAATACATTTGTATTATTATTGAGAAATTGAAAAGACTTCGTTACGATGCTTCACTAACCCACTTATTGTAACATTGTATAAAATGATGTACAAGATAAAATGAAAACCTGCTCAATCATCAAACCTAGGGTTAGGGATTAGAGCAATTTCATGAAGATTTTTGCAATGTGCGATGAAAGTAAAACCCTAGGGCACTAAACCTCACACTTAAGAAAATAATGAAAAATAATTGGATTAGGGAAAAACATGCTAGGGTTTCCTTTGTAGATGAAAACAAGAAATATGGAACCCTAACAATCAATTCAATATTTTCACCATAACTTTGAAAACTAAGCTCGGTGAAAAAAGGAGCTATTTGTGGCTCTATGTGCGGATGATGGATAACTTGTATCCATGCAAGAATTTAGAATTTCTAGTTTAAGCAAACCACACACCTGATAATTTAAAACAATCTTCTAAGATTATACAACAAAAATATACATATATACAAGGGTTATACACATATGCATAGGTAATTACAAAAATATACATAAGTACAAAACCTACCTACTATACATGGAAGATGAATACCTTTAGTAGAAGTATTTCTTCAAGAATTTTCCATGAACTGACAATTCTAGAAAGTTTCTTGATAACTCCTTAATGAAATATGAATCTTCACCCCAAGCCGAGTCAACCAAATAAGGACCAAGCTAGATGGGATCAAATTTACCATGTTTACATTTGTCTTCTAACCTTGGATTCCACATTAAGACAAGATCATTAGATTGAAATTTTCTAATCACTGTCTTTTTGTCATATAAATGTTTTGTCTACAACTATAATTTTATATTCTTCGTAGAGGCCTCTTTCCTTGGTTTAGCTAACCCAACTAATTCATGTATCCTCTCATTCATATCATCAAAAATATCATCATCATACATCTAAATATAGTTATCCAAACCCATCATATTATTTTGAGGCATTCTGGCCTAAATTCCATATACAAGGTCAAAAGGTGACACACCTATTGTCTTTTTTATTGTTACTCTATCAGCCCAAATAGCTAACTACAAGTTTGAATCCCAAGCCCTTTTTTTGTCATCCAAGTTCCTCTTTATGACCTTTAACAAATTCTTATTTGCATATTATGCATGTCCATTCCCTTGTGGATGATAAGGTGATGAAACTGATCTAGTGATGCCATACTTTTCATAGAAATTGATGAATTCTTTAGACTTGAAGCACATGGCATTATTAGTTACTATTTTTTTAAGACACCCAAACCTCGTGATGATATTATTTAGTAAGAAATCATTTACCGCTTTTTTGGTAGAATTTCTAGTAGGGACTACCTCCACCCACTTTATAAAATAATTAGTTGCAACTAATATCCAAGAAAAACAACTACTAGAGCTAGGTGAAATTTCACCTATAAAATCAATTCCCTATTGCTAGAAAGGTGCCTAGTGTAGACACCTAAATTTTATTACCTCGCTTCGGTAATCTAATTTAGCCATCTCTAAAGGCATCATTAATTAAATACATATTTAATTAATCCTTTGCCATCCCCTAGCTGATTAATTTAATTAATCATCTATAATCCTAATTGATAGATCAAATAACCCATTATTTATCAATTAATCCTATTCTCCTATCTAATTCAAAAATCCTCATTTATTAAATAAATCTATTTGATAAATAAAACCCTCAAATCTAATAACCCCTAACTTATCTCTAATCCTCCATTTGGCCTAATCCACCTCATCCACCCATACTAACCTAGCTTAGCCACTAACTCACCCACCCTCATGAATGCCAACCACTTGCATATATCTAACATCCTTAATCTAATCCTAACCCAAGCCTAAGCGCCCCCCCCCTAACCTTATCACATTCACTAAGTGAGCTTAAGACTTTCCTAAGCCAAATCAAAGTCTCCTCCCTCAAAATATCCCAACCATAAAACTTTATCCACACCATAAGCTTTCAATGCTCTTACATGCCCTTAAAAGCTCTTACAAGCCATTATGAGGGCCATTTAAGACCTTCGGCCTCCTTTTTTGACTCATCCTTGCCCTTTCCTCCACCCAATTGTTAGGAAAAAACCATGGACAGAAATAAAAAACTACATGCAAATATAACCAATAACAGAAAATAATAGAACACACAGAAATAAACACAAGGCACCAAGATTTAACGTGGTTCACCCAATCCCTAGGCTACATCCACCAAACAGCAAGTCCGATCTTATTACAATCCAGTGATTACAACCTGATTACAATCCGTAATCCCTTACAGCTCAATATCGCCGCAAGAACCAATTTCGTATCACCACATATAAAAAATACCCAACCCTAAGCCCTTTTTTTATACAAGTATTAAACCGCTTTAGGGTTATAACATGTTGGCCATATGTCGGCCATAATATGTCGGCTACCATGTCGGCTACTTCCAAAAAAAAAAAATTTTCGGGCCGATGCCCCGAACCCCACTATTTATGAAGTATGTACAGTACTTTCCTGATCAGTCACCACAATCTAACACCAATGACCCTATGACATGTGTCACTCCTTGATTGGTGCTAAACAAGCACAATCCGTGTGCTCCCCTTTGAGTGCATCTTAACCTTCCATAAGCTTTTATCTCTCTTGCATCTTAGCCATCAATCCCTCAAGCCTCTTGCCTATAAATTGAACCCTCTCCCTTCACAAAAATCATCCACCTTCCATGCAAAGTCATAATGCTATTTTGAGAGCTCATAAACTACCAAAATACTATTATAATGGCAAAATATCTCCATGAATCCATTGTTGAAACCTTGTTTCGCTCACTCCACCCATCCATTTGAAGTTTGAAGCATAACTTGTGAGCATACATTCCTACAATCAAGGGAAAATCCATTGCATCATTGTGTTATACCATTTGGAGCTTACCATTCTTGGTTTGCCTCCATTTTTGGTGATAACAAATCGGTCCTATCATAGGTGTTTACTTGTTCTTAGTATTGAGAATGCTTTTTATACATTAGTGTTCATGTTACTCTACTAAAATAGGTGATACATTTTAGCACGTCTGGTGGGACCCCACATATGGGTCAATCTAATCATGTTTTTGGGTTTTTTATGATAAACTAACAAAACTAACATTGTTTGCTTACATTTGTTTGTGTTAGGTTTGCTGATTTTTTTGTAGCTATGTAGGTCACTTTTGGGAAAATTCACTCCTAGCCATCTCATCGCTTTCCATTTTTGAGACCTCAAAAAATCAGCTTTGCAAACCTGCAACCCCAAGAATGTGTTCCCACGATGCGAGAATGAGGCCATTTGCTGGCAGGAACGCGAACCTGTGACAGCGAGTTCACAATTTTTCAACAGACAGCTATAATGTGGCTTTAAAACTTTCACTGCATACTCACCGATGAATCCTCCAGCGAGAATGCAACTCACAAAAATTGGGATCATCATTCCCACTAGCGGGAATGCGGCCTTGTCTTTTTTTAACTCTGTAAAGTTGTAATAAATTTATCTTCCACAGGACTATCATTCTTGTGTCACGAGAACGTTGTAAAATCACAAACCAATGGGATCACTCTATTCAAAATGAGCTCCCTAGTTTTTATTTTATCTTCTGCCAATTTTTCCTTGCATTCCTGCGCCTTGGTAGGCTAGCGGGAATGCATCCCCGTGAAGATAAACTCTAGCGGGATTGCAAACCTACGTTGCAAGAATGCTACCATCATGGGAATGCATTTTTTGTATTTTCTCTGTGGGACCACTGTCAATTTTTGTTGGTCAGGTCTAAGTCATTGTCATTTCCCTTTACAAATTGGAAAAATGAACTTGTATGTCTAACAACCCCACAAATCAAACATTTTGTTTTGGAACTTAAAAGGAACAACTACAAACTTTCAATTTCGCATGCAACTTAAGCTAACTTAATTTTGAACACTTAGAAAATTCGTTAAGTTAATATAAACCAACAAAAAATAAATCAAATTAAGTGGTTTTCATTTGGACTCACCATTTTTCTAACCACCCATCATTCTAACCATTGGTTGTAATATCAGTGCCATATATGGGGATGGGTCCACTTGAAAAAGGTGTTAAGTGTTCCAACTTGATTCTACTTGATTAGTTTTTTTTTGAGGATTTATCTTAACTTATAAGATTTTGTGAATGTCCACAAATCTAGATTAGATCGATCATACTTCAAGTTTGGACCTTAAAATTTAACAAAAATCAACTAACATGGAGGGCCTTCGGGTGTATGCTTGAAATTGAATTCCACACATCTTTGTTTTGGGCTTAAAATAAACTCACATATCAATTTTGAATGCCTTAAAGAAAATAAATTGATACTTGACGTGGAGGGCCTCTGGGCATGTGAGTTTGTTTTTGTTGACCCTAAATCTTCTTGATGTATTCATTCTTTGATCGATTTTACTTTTGTTAATGCTTCAAGTTGGAATTGAACATTTGCATCCTAAACATGTGTGTTTACAAGGTCTAGATCAAAAAAACTTAAGCATCAGTTGGAAAAGAATTATGTCTTTTAGCCCAAGATCATCCAAGTCTTCTCTCCCCTTGTCATCTTTCGAGGCCATCTTGGGTGCATAAGATTAGGATCCAAAATCTTTTTTAAATTTTAGGAGGCCTGCTTGGGTATTTCATCACCCCTTGGGATGACCTCAACTCCAGTGTTTCGACAGACTATAAAGATCAGGAGGTGAATCCAAAGACACCTCTCTTGGGATCAAGATTTTGTCACTTGGGCTAAGCCTCAAGGAACTTTATACCCTTGAGAAGTGAAAGAGGAGAAGTGGGTTACCGCTCCTCTTGGTTGTGTGACATCTTTTCAGTTTCATCTACGAATTTGAGCCTCATGTACTTTGGGTATATCGAGGACTCCCTAGCTAAAGCCAACTGTCAACCTTGTAGACAACCATCTAGGGTGTTAATGTGTTTGAAGTGACTGATCAAAACATTCGTAGAACATACACACTCCTTGGTGCAAGTATCATATTCTGGGAATCAAAACTTCTATTTGGTTGTTCTTATCTATTGCTTGATATTCTACTTGTTGAATGAATGTTTGCCAAATGTGGTTAATCCTAGCCTAGGGCATACTTAGCATAGTCACTACCTCCAGGAAATCCCATAGTTGTGATCTTACCCCTTAGAAATATCTCATGTCAAGCCATCCTAAGGCTAAGTTTAAGAAGGCTAAGCTTCCTCAAATACCAGCCTACAAGGAAATCGAAGCAAAACATAAGAAGCATACCCCCAACCCTAGGATTGCCAAATTGGATCAGATTGAGAAAGACGAAGTTGAAGTAGCATTGCAAATAGAATGGGACTACAAAATCCAAAACCTAACCCTTCGACATGGTGTTAATATGAGCCTTATCGAAAACTCTATTGTTGCTCATTCTGATTAGGTCCTTCCTTTTTCTACACACACTTACACACTTGTAGGTTTAGTATCTCATCTAGGAATTGCACTATCTCATCTAAGCATTTGAAGTTAGTCCATCTCCTCTCATCTTAGGCTATTGGAGGAAAATCCTCTGCTTGCATTGTTAAAATCTTAGTGTCATCTCCTCACTCATTTAGAAGCATTTTTATCACATCTCTCATCATCTTGAGCATCCTTGAAACACAACACTTTGTTAGGAATAGGTTGCTTTTGGTGTCCGACATCACCTTGAGCCAAAGGTTAGGGTCGTACCTTTTGCATCACCATCACATTTCCCACATTCATATTTTAGGAACACACAAGCTTCTTGCACTTAGCATCATATCATTTGGACACCCTTAATATCATCCCTTGCAGCATTTAGGAGAAGCATCCTTTCATGCCACCCACCACACATTTTGGTAGGCACACACAGAAAAAAGACATGGATCCTAGTCTTAGTGGTAACACATCTTGAGCTCAACCATACTCTATGGTATCCATGACACCATTAGACCCACCACCACAAAACCCAGAAGAACCAGGATCATCCATGGATATTGAGGCTTTCATGAACCAACCTGGTCATGCTACCATCATAAATACCATCATAGATCACAACAAGGAAACCATCATGGAAAATTTCTTACAAGACAATGTTGGTGTCTTTGAGTTTGGATGTCCACCACCTATCAACATAACAGATCCTACTCACCCATTGTTTGGATGGCAACCACCTTAGATAGAACTAGCAGACCCAAATATCCCCTCGACCCAGGTGTCGGTTCCCATTCCACAGAACACTCATCCCATCCCCACTCAACCATTGGTGCATACTACATCCCAACCAACCTCAAATATACCATTTGCATCTGCTTCCACCACTCATTTTTTCGTTCCACCAACTCCTCCATTTGCATCTAGTAGCACTACCTTTTCATTCCCACCCCATATCACATCTAGTCCATTTGCTCCTCAAATACCACCATCAAGGTCCAATACCTCATCCTCCATCCCACCAAACATTACTATCAACCATTTTGTAACTAGCCAAAGCTCTTCAGCTGCTTTTCCTTTGGGACCTTAGAATTTTGCTATGACAGGCACCTATCATTAGTCTTCCCCCTAGCACTACAGTTGCATTCATACCTTCTGTACTATCATCCACTGCTTCACATAGCTATTCACTCCCACCCCTCACCAACTATTTCTCCATGCCACCTTTAGGCAATATCCCAAATCCACCGCTACTGCAGTTCTCTATAGTAAACCCTTTGCCGCATATCAATTACCTTGTGCCTACTCCAAATCAGTCCTACTCCCAAGTAGGCGCGCATCCCACATATATTGGACATGGTATATATTTCCAGAGCATGGCACAAACACCATTTGCATTACCGCCATTCTAGCCGTAGCCTTCACACCAGTAGTATGCCCAAGCACCCACATAGAACTACCTCATAGGGTAGTAGCCTCATAGTTACCTGCCACACCCACCTCCGCAGATGCAACAATATGCATAACCCACATTCCAAAAACCCATGGCATCCACTACACTGGGGGCTTCTAGATCAGGGGCACTTGCTCCTCCACTTGTAAAATTTGAATGGGAAGAAATGAAAAATGCCCTCAAAGGCCTCAAAGATGGGACAGATGCCAAGACTTTCAAATTTGAAAATGATTGCCAATACCCTTTTGATAAGACTATCATGCTGACTCCATTTCCTAAGCATTTCAAGATCCCCAAGTTTGACAAATTTAGGGGGAAAAGTGATCCAGTCACACATGTTAAGAATTCTATATGCATTCTTAGGAGGTAGCCTATAGTGATGTGTTCCTCATACAACTCTTTCCCAAAAGCCTAACAGGACCAGCCTTGGAGTGGTTTTGTCGTATCCCACAAGGTACTATTAAAACTTTTGCCAAACTTTCTGAGGTGTTTTTTGCTCAGTATACTCATCTTGTTGAGACTAAATTATCTATGGTGGACCTTGTCCACACCAAACAAAAAGGAGGAGAAAGTCTTACAGAATACCTACAATGTTGGTAGATCCTCACAATAAGGATCTCTTGCACCATCCTTGAGCACCATCTTGTCAAGATGTTCATAAACAACACACACCCTAGCCTCGCTCATCACACGGTTATGAACTATTTGCAAACATACAAGGAAATCAAAGAAAAAGGAATGGGCCTTAAGCAAGGTCTCATTAAGGATGGTGCCATCAGACTATACAAGGAAAATACCCAAGACCGTGGGTCAAACAATGACAAAACCCGATATTGGAACAAAAATAAGAATACAGTAATAGATGGCGCCATTGACATTCGACAGGTATATATTGTTGGGGTAGCTACCAATGTTCCCACCACATTTTGCCAAGAACAAACTTATCAACAACAAGCTCCTGTGTACCACCAACCACCCATACCAACTCATCAGCAAATGCAGTTTCCTCATAATCAAACTAATGCCATCACATTGGTGGCAGGTAGTAAAGCTTGTATTCAGAGGCAACCACAAACATATACCCCATTGGGGGAACCTCTTGATACAATCTTCAAAAAAATTTTGAAAGATAACCTTGTTCGATACCCACAAATGCAACCCTTAGAACCCAATCAGTCTAGAGCATCCTGGTACAAAGATAACGAATATTGCAAATTCCATTGTGTCAAAGGGCACACTACCCTTAAATGCATGTAGCTAAAGGATTATGTATAGGACCTCATTGACCGAAAGGAGATCATCATGGGGGCACAACCCTCACCTAATGCAAGATTAATGATGTATCAAAATGCTTTCCCTCCTCATAACACAAACTTGGGAAAGGCACCTGCAAACCCTCCTATCAACAAACCTAACAAAGCTCCAAGTAAACAAGGTGACAACCAAGACACATCTCGAAATTATACCTCATCATATTTAGACTATGGAAGCTTAATTGGTTGCATATCCCAAGTTGAACCATCTATCAATATCCTCAATATCAAAGGCCTAGACACTCAGTGTGCAGTCACTACCCATCGGACATGACTCAATATAGCTGGTCCATCTATATCCACACAAGTCAAACCACCATCAGCATGACCAACTCCATCTCGAGCATCTCCATCAGAATCACCTCCACTAGGGCCATAGTATAACCTCCTGGAACACCTTGGAAACATGCCGGCCCAGATCTCCATCCTAGATCTCTTGCAAACAAGCCCACTTTATCAAGAGATCCTTGACAGTACTCTATGTGAGTCACGCATCCCTTTCAACATAAACACCACTGAGTTTTGCAACTTGGGTTGCCATCTTTCGGCCTCCTGTGCCTTATCTTTCAAAACCACTGATATCCCAATAGTTGAACCCAATCACATTCTCCCAGTCTGCATAGCTATCATGGTTTTTGACTTTGTAGTTAAGTGTGTCATGATAGATAATGGATCAGCTCTCAACCTATGTACTCTAAAGTTCATCAAGCAAGCAAGATATACTAAGGCAGATATCATCAATGAGATGATCACCATCAAGGCATATAACAATTTGGAGCGTACTACTGAAGGAACCATCTTGCTCCCTATTAGGGTCAGCCCAGTCACTCAGGAAACACTTTGTCATGTAGTTGATCTTAATATTCCATATAACATCCTCCTCAGTCATCCATGGATTCATGCCATGAAGGCCGTTCCATCCACATATCATTAGTGTGTCAAATTTCTACATAATGGCACTGAGATAACCATCCACACAGATTCTAAACCCTTTGCTTATTGCAATGCGATTGAAGCTTCATACACCAATCACTGTCCTGGCATCGACATTGGTACTACTATGGCCAAATCCTTTGGCACTTGCCACGATCTGAACACTATTTTAGCCTCCACTCTCTCCATGGTTAAGATCAACTACCAAGGTTGTGGTGAGTATAGTCTCACAGATACTTTTGCTGTTGATGCTCTACCACTTGATCCACATACTCAAGAATGCCTAATACATCAAGGGCCTATACCAGAAGCTACCTCTCAACTTCACCAATTGGGCCCTACCACATTTGTCACCAAAGGTATCCTTGATGGAGCAAAAAATACACCAGACATTAATACATGGCTATACAAAGAGCCACCTCCTAAAAGTGAAGCACTTCTTGATCACTTTAAACAAAAATATTCCTGGTCACATCGCTTGGCCATGAAGCAATGAGATTATCAAGGTGGTGGTATAGGTTGCCAGGAATTAGGTATGAGACAGCCTATAGAAGCACACCAAGGGTAGAAAACCAAAGGCTTGGGCTATGGACTCCCCACAACTAGGGGCACTACAATGGAAGGCCATGCCTTTACGAACATCCAAAACACTCTCGTTGAGGTTGAAGACATCCATGAGGAAGTTGAAAAGAAAGATTACAACGATATTTTCCTTGATGAAATAATCCTTGGAGCCTCTGTGCTCTACCAGTTATCCTTGAAACTCATAGACCTCCCCCTCACTCACCCCGAACTCATAGATTGGGACCAACTGAGTGTCATTCATGTTGACAAGTTCTCTACTAAGCACATGCTCCTTAAATTCATGGGGGTAAAAATGCCACATAAATGGCCACCTCCACCATTGGCATATGTCTACAAGCTGGATCCAGTAGGTTACTTCAGGGAGGAGGAAATCTCTAGTCACAAAAATGAAGTTCCAAAAGAAACAAAAAAGAAAAAAGATAAAAGAAAAATATCCCATGGTGAAAACTCCTCTGGAGTGCCATTAGGTGACTCAAAAAATGAAACAAAAATAAAGGATATATCCAATGGTGAAAACCTCTTAGAGGCACCTGAGGATGGAGATTTCATCCTCCCCCCATAGGAGCATCGACCTCCTATATCTTCATTTTTGATAAAAGAAACTCAACATCTAAATATTAGTCTGATAGAGATACCACATATCACATAAATTGCAACCTCTTTACCACCTGAAAAACCAAAACTTCTTCTTGAAGTCCTCCATGAAAATATAGGTCACTTTGCATGGTCATATCAAGATATGCTAGGGTTGGACCCCAAACTAGTTGTACACCTTTTGGCAGTAGATCCAAGGGCCAAACTCGTCAAGCAGAAACTTCAAAAAATGCATCCCAAGGTGGCTTTATTAGTCAAAGGAGAGGTAGAGAAGCTATTGGAGGCCAAAATCATTTGTCCAATAGATTATTTTGAATGGATTTCTAACATGGTACCTATTACCAAGCCCTCTAGTGATATCAGGATTTGCACTAATTTTAGGGATCTTAATAAAGCCTGTCCAAAGGATGACTTTCCATTGCCAAATATTGACATGATTCTAGATCTCACCGCAGGTCATGAACTCTTGTCACTAATGGATGGTTTCTCTGGATATAATCAGATTCATATAATAGAGGAAGATCAGCATAAAATAGCATTTACTACACCTTGGGGCACATTCTGCTACAATATGATGCCATTTGGGTTAAAGAACGTCAGGGAAACCTATCAGCGTGCAATGACGGTCATCTTCCATGACCTAATACATAAAATACTAGAGGATTACGTAGATGATATTCTAGTCAAATCTCTCAATGCTCTGGATCACTTATCTCACCTCAAGGAAGTGTTTAACCGACTGGCAGAATATCGTCTCATGCTAAATCGAAAGAAATATGTCTTCGGTGTTACTTCAGGAAAGCTCCCAGGCTTCATTGTGTCATAGCACAGTATTGAGATTGACCCTAAGAAGGTCAAAGCCATTCTGGATATGGCTCCTCCTAAGACACTTAGGCACCTTCATTCTTTGCAAGGAAAACTCCAATCAATCTGTCGATAAGTGTCAGCCCTTCACTCACTTTCTTAAGAAAGATCAAAATTTCAAATGGGACAAGCTTGCTAGCGCAATTTTAAGCTCATCAAGAAATACTTAGCTAATCCACCTATTTTGGTTCCTCCGATTGCAGGGCGCCTACTCATTCTATTCATCACAGCTACTCCCACAGCGTTAGGTTCTCTTCTAGCATAGCTTGATAATGCGGGAAAGGAAAGAGCTATTTATTACATCAGCCAGACATTAGTAGGCTATGAGCTTAACTACATGCCAATGGAGAAGGCATGCTTAGCAGTGGTATTTTCCACCCAAAAGCTACGTCATTACATGTTGAGTCATACTATGCAACTCATATCAAAGATTGACCCATTGAAATATATGCTCTCTCATACAGTACTCATCGAACACCTGGCAAAATGGGTTATGCTTCTTAGAGAGTTTGACATTCAATATATTAACAGAAAGGCCATCAAAGGCCAAGCTATTGTAGATCACTTGGCTGATGCACCCCTAATTGCAGATCACCCACTCATCATGGAATTCCCCAATGAACACCTCTGTTTGATAGAGAGACCATCACTTTGGAAGCTATATTTTGACGGCTCCTATACCTCTCGTGGCTCCGGCATGGGCATACTCTTGGTAACACCTCAAGGTGATTATATCCCTAAATCTTTCAAGCTACAATTTCGGTGTACCAACAACATTGCAGATTATGAGGCCCTTGTGGCAGGATTCAAGATTGCCATTGAATGGAATATCATAGAGCTTTAGGTATATGGTGACTCTCAGCATATCATCAAACAAGCATTGAATGAATATCAGACTAAGGATGACAAGCTGCTACCCTACAAAGACCTAGATGATCGACTGAAGGAGCATTTCACTCAGATTTAGTTCATATAGATACCTAGACTCCAAAATAAGGTAGCTGATGCTATGGCCACTATTGGTTCCCTATTAGAAATGTCGTGCGAAGCTACACAATATGAATTCTTGGTTGAGCAGCTGTATGAACTTGCATATGACAATGATGAATCAACACAGGTATGTATCTTGGTTGGTCCCCAATCTCCATGGTATTATGAAATTCATGCTTACCTACTAAATGGTATCATATCTCCTCACCTCACATGAACCTAGCACCAAAACCTTATTCGCAGAGCTTCCCATTACACTAGCCTTTCCCAAACCCTATATCATCGTGGTTATCATGATACTCTCTCTCAATGTTTAGATCAAAATGAGGTTGCAATGGCTCTCAAAGAGATACACACTGGACTTTGTGGTGCTCACACAAGCGGGATGGTGCTAGCAAAGCAGATCCTTCATGCTGGATATTATTGGCTTACTCTAGAACAAGATGCATGTGAATTTGTGAAATGATGTTTACCTTGTCAACAACATGCTAATTTAATCCGACCTCCAGCATAGGAGTTGCAACCCATTGCACCACCATGGAACTTTTTCCTGCTGGGGATTTGATCTTGTTGGTCTCATTGCACCACTTTCTTCAGAAGGGCACAAGTGGATAATCACTGCCACAGATTATTTCACTAAGTGGGTCAAAGTAGTTCCCCTTGTTACTGCCATGAGAGTTCAGGTATCCAAGTTTATATTGTATCATATTATAAGTCGCTTTGGCATCCCCGCTACCATTTTCACAGACCACAAAGGTAATTTTGAAAACCTAACTATGGAAGAATTGTGTACCTCTCTCCACATACATCATCACTTTTCTAGCCCATATTTTCCACAAGGTAATGGTCAGGCTGAGGCAACTAATAAAACCCTCCTCAAAATCCTCAAAAAAGTTCTCAATGACTCCAACTATGATTGGCATTTGCAAATTAATCCTACCCTATGGGCATACTGCACTTCATTCTATACCACCACTAGCACAACTCCATACTCATTGGTCTATGGTGCTGAGGTAGTCCTACCTATTGAGGTTGAACTCCCATCACTCTACATTTCTCTCCAAGGATAGATATCTAATGAGGAATATAGAGTGGCTCGACTTACTCAACTTGATCTACTTGATGAAAGAAGGCAATAGGCCTATGACCATCTCATGGTCTATCAAAGTCACCTTAAGCACAATTTCAACAAGAAAGTCCATCCACACAATTTTTAGGAAGGAGACATGGTCCTTAAAGAGAATATGAAGGTTCAATCTGATAGAGAAAAGAAGGGCAAGTTTGAGCCCACCTAGCTTGGTCCTTATGTGGTCATGACATCCTTCGGCTCAGGAGCCTACCAGTTATCTACCCTTGAAGGTGAAGTCCTAAATGATCCTACCAACATTATTCACCTCAAGAAATTATACACCTAACGATAGGGCATAAAATCAAGCATCCAATGGTGAAAACTTGGCAATTCAAGCACCTTGGATAGATCCCTGGTGAAAACCTAGAAAATAGGCGCCAGGTGTACTACAACTCTTCCATTATCTATTACTAACACACACCCCTTCATCGCCCCTCCATATCCTATCACTCATTCCACCTACCTTTTCAAGGTGTTCCTTATCATTATTCACCATACTTCACAAACATCATCCTCTAGCACTTTGTACTATGTAACATCTCATCTCTTTTTTTTTTGCATCCTATGTACCTTACTTGATGTATCCTACCCTTTGTACTCTATCGAATCTACCCTATCATGGACCATATGTAGTATATATGAACCATATAACACATGCCCCATACCCCCCTACACTAACCCATGTCCCCCATATACCATACCTATGTGAATACAACAATATCCAAACCCCTATACATAAATCGCTCTTCACATAAACCCACCTCAACAAAATCATGTATTATAAACAACGCTATCTCCTCATCCTGAGCTTTCTCCCATCATGCATATACCTACTATGTTTTTCTATCCAATCTCAAGTTCCCATATCCTTAAACTAATCTCACTTGTACATACTACCCAAGTCTTGTTTACAACCCATTAGAAGCTTGTTAGTTGATCTCTTTGGCAAATGTTTCCTTTTTCATTTTGCAAAATCTTTTTGTTTCTCTTTTTGGTTGATTTTTTCCACGTACCTTTTGTTGTTTCCCCCTTAAGATTGCCATGATCTTTTCATATCATGGTTTTTTTTGACTGGAGCACCTGAGGAGGTTGGGTTTGATCATAGTCTTTCGCTGTTTGAGAGTCAGTTGATATTATCCTTGCATATTTCAAGCATGTTTTCATCTTTCGATAATACATGATGCACTTGGGTAATCTCATTCACTTGTGGATCATCCAACATCGTTCCAACACTAATCTCTCCAAGACTCACATGTGATGTTGGGGCAATCCTTGCATGCCTATTTGAGTCAGTCCTATGGAATTTTGGGGAAAAGGCCTTGATGTTCTTAGTAACCTTGGCAGATCCCTAACAAATCCTATATCAAATTAATTGTTTACACTACATAGTGGTACTTCCTAACGAAGTACCCCATGCTCAAAGTTTCCCCTACATCTCATTTTTTTTAGAAACCCTGGTATCCTCTTCCTTTTCATCACCCTTGTCCCTTGAACTATCACTTTTTACATCCTTAGAATCATTCAATTCAAAAGCCTCACGTATGTAATCTTATCTCCTGATGTGATCCCTATCATAAATTACTATCCTAGCTCTCAAAATCTTCGCTATCCTCCTGACTGCGAGTTTTTTGGTTACTCTTTTTCCAACATTATTCTCCTTAGAGTCAGTATCTCCTATGATCACTTTCCATATCATAGAACACTATCATAACTCCAAACAGTGGTTATCTTATTCCACCATCATTGTTTGTCTTGCATCTCTTAAACAATCTCGTATGTTATCTTATCATCACTTGTATCCTTTATCATATCATGACATATCATTATGCTTGATCTTTTTATGCTATTCTCATAGGATTATCATATATCATAGATGTACCTTTTAGTTTATGTTCTTTTACGTATCATAACTTCACTATTCTCTCTTCAGGTTCATTTTTAGCATAGTCATTCATCATTAGATTAGGGTTCATTTTTGCATAGTCATTCATCAATTGACTGTGGTTCATTTTAGCATAGTTATTCATCATTCAATTGTGCTTCCTTTTTAGCATTATTGTCCTTTCTCATCAAGTTAGGTCTCATTTTAGCGTCTAGGTTCATCATTAAAAGATGTACTTCATTTTTTGTATTTTGAATTCATTTTATTTTAAAATTTTATCCATCCTTAGTTTGTGTTAACATATCTTAAGTTTCATGACATTATATTCATTTTTCCACATCATAAATCTGTTATTTATCCTTTAGTTGGTGATTCATTTTACATTTGTCACTTATTTTTATAGTTTTTACTTAGCATCATACAAACATCATATCCAATACTCTCCAAAACAAATCAATTTTTCAGGATCACATCACATCTATCATAAAGCAACATCACATCATCAGGATCATATCAAAAACCTATCATACTACATGATATCTATCATACAAGAAATCTCATCATCATCACATCATAAGGAAAATCATAAGAAAAATCATGTCATCAAGCATCATATCAAATCACATCACATTTGTGCTATCATAGATAAAAAATCACATCACATCATATCTGCACTATCATAGCTGAATCACATAAAAAAAATATTATATCATGCATACAATGTCATCAAAAATCACATCCTGCATCATAAACTATCAGCACAATCAAAAGATCATAAAGGACATGTTGCATCCTACATTACCAACCGTCAGCAATATCAGCAAAACCTCACTATCTATCCAGCATATATCAAAACACTATACTAGTCCATAACACATATAACACCAAAATCATCATATCTATATATCAATGAAAGAATGTAAGAATAATAGTCCATCAGTGTACAAATGTCCATATCATACAAATAGGTTTGAGCCCGCACAAAAATCTCCTTGTATCTCAAAAATGACCGCTCTGCACAAAAAACTCATCATATAACAAGACTCTAGCCTGTCACTAGTCACTACTCTGCCTCCCCCTACCTCTAGCACTGGTGGTGGTGGAGGTAGTGGCCTCATCAATCCCCCTCCTATCCTGGCGCTCTCTGCCTCATCCCTCCCCATCCCTGGGTCTTGCCTCTGGCTATGTCCTATCCTGTGATTCTACCCTGTGTGTTGAGGCCTGCCTATCCTTTGTGAGCCCCCAGTACCCCATCCACTATCCCCTCCACCTTGCATCCCTATGTGTGTCCCTACTGTACCTGACCAATTCAATTTCCTGTAATGCTCAATCTAGGATGCTGGCACCACTACATGATACTTGCCTCAATAAAATCCATCCCTCTCTCTTAGATCCTCCACCTTGGCCCATAGTCAGCTCAGCTCATCCAAACCCCTTCCCACTAGTGCATGCACTCTCAACGTCACCACCTCCACTACCAATGCCTCCAACCTCCCCTATACTGCCTCCCTCTCTTGACTCACCACCTCCAGCCTACCCTTTGTCTGCCCCAACTCCATCTACAGTCTGCCCACCTTAAGCCTTGCCCTATCCGCCTGCCCTTGCGCTACATCCTGCTCATGTATGAACTAATCTCACTCTATCTGAAGCTAATCTCTCTCCTACTGGGTATCCTAGAGTAGCTGGCTCATCACTGTGTGTGCCTGCTCTAGCAAGGCATACCGGCCTGCCAACCTATCATCTCCTCCCCTTGCAGAAAATCCTCCTGCCTCTCCTCCTATCACCCTCTATCACCCCTGTGCCTCCTCTCCTCCTCTCTCTAGCTTGGATCCCCTCTCCTCTGCTCCCCTCTCCTCCACTCTCCTCTCTATCTCAACTCTCCTCTCTTCCCCCACAACCCTCCTCTGTCGAGCTGGCTCCTCCTCCTGTGCATTTTCTGCTACATGTTGCTGCAACCCCCTTGTCACAAACTGCCCCTGTTGGGCTGCCTGAGCTAGCTCCCCTGCCACCGCCATTGCCCTCGTGCCCTATGCTCTCCCCACTAGTCTATGCCTCACAAAAGTATCTTGGTACTCCTGTGTGGAGCTTGCATCCACTACCTTGCCAAACCAATACCATTGCTGCAGCTCTAGCTCTTGCCATGCCCTCAGCAAACCATCCCTTCACAATGATGGTCCGTATACTGATACCGACTCATGTGTAACCTGTTGATACTAGTGTCGATCTCCCACTGCCACCTACTACCAACCAAACTATCGCAGTGCCCTGTCCAGCCTGTACTACTCTGCAATGTGCTCCCATCTCCCAAACACAAAGTATGGAGAAATAGTATAGGGGAGATTCTCTCCCTCCTCTGCCCACAATCCTAGGCCCATGTATGGCCTCCATACAACTGCCACTATCTCATCAATGGCCACCCTCCAATAATCTACTGAGTCTGTATGATGGTATGTCAGGGGCTTGGCCCAACTATATGCCACTGGCTCCTCTGGCTGCCTATCCCTGCATCCTTATGGCCTGAGCACTACAATATGCTCCCATGCCCATACCTGTAGCAGTGTTAGGAACCTAATGCTCCTCCCCTATCGGCTGCCACCCTGGTACACTATCTGGTGGAGGTCTTGGTATAGCTTCGCCAACATCAGAGAACCCCACGTCGCTGGGCACCTTGCATCCACTATCTGCATCACCACTAGAATCAGCACCAATGTAACCCTTGTACCCCCTGTATTTGGGGTAATGTACCACTAAACCAACCCTAGCACATATAAGTAAATCCTCCTCTCTATCGCCACCCAATCTAAATGCTCATCCAAAGCAAACTGCCCTTGTCGGATCCTGTACTCCAGTCTCAGCCACATCAATTTCTGCACAGTTGCCTCTACTATCATCTCTCTAGTTGCCATGATTGTTGTCCCTTGCACTGGCAGTCTAAATATCTAGTATACATCCTCTAGCATCACCATCATCTCCCCTGTCGGCAGGTGAAATGTCACTATCTCATTGTGCCATCTCTCACATAGTGCCATAACCATTGTCATACAGGTGCGAGTATGGGGCAACCTCGCTAGGTGGCCTAACCCAATCGCCTTGACCTGTGCCTAGTTAGCAGATGTCAGCATCTCTCCCGCACACAACACTACTGCTCACCACTCCCATGACACAAGTGCATCCAGTGACCACTTCACACAACCAAAACCAAACCAACCATCAATTTTCTATCTCCTTGTTTATTCTACACCCTCCCTTCCCTCAACCCCCAATTTTTTTGCCTTTATTTTGTGAATCCCATGTTCCCAGCGAACCTGTGTTCCTGCGAGGCCCATCCTCCTGCATTCCTGAAAGATTATGATGTTGATTGTGCTCTCAATCCCTAGCCCTCTCCCTTGATCTTGCTAGCGCATTCCCGCGATCACTCTATCTAGCGATCTCGTCGACCCTTGATCTCGTAGGATTGCATTCCTATACTATCCCCTTTTAAACCCCTTTCCTATTGTATAATGACCTTAACCATCGAGGATGCATTCCTGCCACCTGAATCGCATTCCTAGTTGCGAGGATGTGATCCTGCTACCTATATCCCATTCCCACATGATATCCTATCCCAAGATCGCTATCTCATAGTAGTCTATTAACTCCCCACAACCTCCCACCTAATACCATATTTTGTAGGATCACGATCCTACTGATTTCGCTCACATTCCTGTGAGACCCATGCTTGCAGGATCACATTTTTGCTTTCATAGGAATGCAATAAACTATCAACAACGCAAAAACACAAAGAGGTTTTAGACCCTACTGATCGATCAAGTGTCCCTCGTACTCGTACTCATCGTACTATGTTTGCTCGATGCTCTGGTCGCCCAATACCCACCATCGTAATCTCTGCTGTAGAGCTCCTAATCAGCAATATCTCCTCCTCAATCTAATTGCAAATGACCCCTTCTAGCCCCCTCATCACCCTTTATAGCCCACCCCGGTGCCCTACCTGCCCCTCTTGGTCCTCCCACCCATCCCCATGACTTTGTACACTTTTTCACCCTCTTGATTAAACTATTCCGTTGCATCCTTTAGCTCAATCTCCTATCCCCAAAGTGTTATCCCTCAACTTCAGTACTCTTCGATAGATCCTTGTTGGATATAGCTTTCCTCCAGTTTGATCTTGGTTCGTTAGTACCTCAGCCTCCACATCTCATTGGCCAACTATTCTCTTTTCAATTTTTGCTTTATCCACATTTGGAATCTCCCCTTTTGGGTCTTGACATCTCTTTTCCAAGCAATCTCCTTGTTCCCTCCCCACGGTTGCCATGATCTTCCATATCATGGTATGATATGACTAGGGCACTCTAAGTTCAAGGTATTCATCCCATCTTTTGTTTGTTTTTATTTTTTGCTTGTGGGTTACTCTGTATTGCTTCCACGCTTCTTCCTCTAGGATTCATGTGCGATGTTGGGGTAATCCTTGTGTATTTATTTGCATCTGCTTTTCAGTCCTCTAGACTATTGGTGACACAGCCTTACTATTCTTGGTAACCTTGTCCATTAACCAACATTCCTATATTAAATGCTCAAACTCTATGGTGGTACTTTTCTTTGAAGTATCTCCCCACTCAACCCACTTCAATGGATTCCCTGCTTCTCCATTATCCCCTTATCCCTCTCCCTATCCTAGATTCTTTTTATAGTGCTTCACTCCTTCATCCTCCCCCCACTCCTGGACCATCTTAAGCTTGCTTCCTCTTGTGCCTCTGATTCTCCCTTTATCATTCCCCCGTAGTGAGAGTTTGAGCTAACTAAACCTCTTCTCTTAAGCCAATCTAAGTCTCCTTGCTTATCTTAGATTCTTGTATTTTTTCAAGAAGCCATCGAGCCTCATTTCTCTCTCCGTTGCCTTCTTGAGGGGGCATCATCTAAGTCTAATCTCTCCTCTTCTTACCCAAGACTGGGGCAACTTTGTTGCTAAAACATCTTCCTCATGTCGTTTATATTTAAACTTCTTTGAAATAGTGTTATCTTAACACTATGTCAAAGAGGGGCAAAATGTAGACACCTAAATGTGATTACCTTGCTTTGGTAATCTAATTTAGCCATCTCTAAAGGCATCATTAATTAAATACCTATTTAATTAATCCTTTTCCATCCCCTAACTGATTAATTTAATTAATCATCTATAGTCCTAATTAATAAATCAAATAACCCATTATTTATCAATTAATTCTATTCTCCTATCTAATTCCAAAATCCCCATTTATTAAATAAATCTATTTGATAAATAAAACCCTCAAATCTAATAACCCCTAACTTATCTCTAATCCTCCATTTGGCCTAATCCACCCCATCCACCCATACTAACCTAGCTTAGCCACTAACTCACCCATCCTCATGAATGTCATCCACTTGCATATCTCTAACATCCTTAATCTAATCCTAACCCAAGCCTAATCCCCCCCTAACCTTGTCACATTCCCTAAGTGAGCTTAAGACTTTCCTAAGCCAAATCAAAGTCTCCTCCCTCAAAATATCCCAACCATAAAATTTTATCCCAACCATAAGCCTTCAATGCTCTTACATGCCCTTAAAAGCTCTTACAAGCCATTATGAGGGCCATTTAAGGCCTTGAGCCTCCTTTGTTGACTCATCCTTGCCCTTTCCTCCACCCAATGACCTTGTGACATGTGTCACTCTTTGATTGGTACTAAACAAGCACAATCCATGTGCTCCCCTTTGAGTGCATCTTAGCCTTCCATAAGCTTTTATCTCTCCTTGCATCTTAGCCATCAATCCCTCAAGCCTCTTGCCTATAAATTGAACCCTCTCTCTTCACAAAAATCATCCACCTTCCATGCAAAGTTATAATGCTATTTTGAGAGCTCATAAACTACCAAAATACTATTATAATGGAAAAATATGTCAATGACTCCATTGTTGAAACCTTGTTTGACTCACTCCATCCATCCATTTGAAGTTTGAAGCATAACTTGTGAGCATACATTCCTATAATCAAGGGAAAATACATTACATCATTGTGTTATACCATTTGGAGCTTACCATTCTTACTTTGCCTCCATTTTTGATGATAACAAATCGGTCCTATCATAAGTGTTTACTTGTTCTTAGTATTGAGAATGCTTTTTATACATGAGTGTTCATGTTACTCTACTAAAATAGGTGATACACCTAGACATCAACTAACTTCAAAGGTTTATTACCAAAAAACTTTAATTTTCCTACAAACATTTGGCATGAGTCACATTTCCTAACTAGGAGTTGAGCATCTTTAAAGAAGCTAGGCCACCAAAACCCTACTCTCATAATTTTTTGGGCAGTAGTCTTTGCCATATAATGCCCACCACATACTCCTGAATGCATATCATTCAATATTTTTTCTAACTTCTATTGATCAATGCACTTCAATAAAAAAACCCTCAAAATTCCTCGACCATAAATCCCCATTTGCAATAATATATCTGGCTACATGTAATTTTACAGTTCACTTTTCATTTTTTGTTAAACGAGGTGAAGATTGTAGATGTTGCAAATAATAGATCACATTTTTGTACCAATCACACTGATCCATATCACATGTTCCAGAGATGAGGTTCCAATCTTCAACATTTATCTGATTAGCATCTAAATTGGTCTATGCCATGAGCTTAGCTAATCCCTGACCCCTTACCAATTTGGTAATTTGTATATCTATGTTAAATTCTTTGATTCTATTAATCCATCTACATCTTCTGCCAGATACTTCTTTTTGAGAGAAAATGTCCTATATTTCTGCATTAGACATAAAAGTAATAACAATAGCACCTACTAGGTAACACCTAAAGGCCTTAACAACATTGACTAGGGCATATGCCTACTTCTCATTGATCTCATATTTGATTTCTACAGGTTGCAAGAATTTACTAAAAAATGCTATAGGTTGTTCACATCCATCTTCATTTTTCTAAAGTAAAACTACTGTAATAGTATGAAAAGATGCAAAAGAGAAAAATATACATAGGCTTTTCATAATTAGGTATCGTAAGGACTGGAGCATTCTTAATAGCATTTTTAATTTCTTAGAATGCAACATTGAGCTCATCTTCCCAATAGATTATATTTCTTTTTTTACCATTTTTGAAACTAGCCTACTAACTTCAACAAAGTTAGTCACAAATCTCCTCAAGAAATTAACCTGCCCAAAAAAAGATTGTATACCTTCAACACTTTTTGGCTTTAACACTTTATCAATTGTTGCTACCCTTTCAAGGTCAATCTTTACCCCATTCTTTGAAACTATATGTCCTAGAAGCTTCCCTTTTCTGACCCCAAAAGTACATTTTCTAGGGTCAAAGACACACCATACTCTAAAGTCTTAATAAAAATCTTTTTAAGATGCTTGAAATGGTCTTCAACTTTCTTGTAATAAGCAGTCAAGTTATCTTGATATACCACTATGAATTTGTCAATGTATTCTTTGAAAGCCACATCCATAGCCCTTTGAAAAGTTGTTCCTACATTTATGAGACCAAAAGACATTATCACATACACATAAGTTCCCCATGGCATGGTAAAATCTATCTTGAACTATTCTTTTTTGTCAACAAGGACCTAGTTATATCCTTTAAAACCATCCATCATAGACATTAAGTCTAAACTAGTCACTTGTTGTAACATAGCTTCCATGTTATGCAATTCATAATTGTCTTTTAATGATGCAATGTTTAAATTTTTAAAATCAACACAAAGCCTAATGCCACCATTCTTCTTTCTAATAGGTACCAAGCTAGACACCCTTGAAGAATTCTTGATTGGCTTAATTATCTATCTATCCCTAATCTTCAATAATTATTCCTGCATCTTAGGAGCTAGAGTGGGATTCATAGGTCTTTGCTTCTTTCTAAAAGGTTTTACATCTTCCTTAAGAGGTATTACATGTTGAAATAAATATTTCCTATAAGCTTTAAGGTCATCATAAGACCATGTGAAAACATGTCTAAATTTTCTTAACAAACCTATCAAAGATTTCCCAATCGTAGGGGATAAAGCTTTACCAATGTATAATTTATTTGGGGAATCTGTTGTGACCAAATTAATTTCTTCTAATTCCTATGGTTTCTTGTCTTTTTCATCTAAATACACTCGATCTTTATTATCAAAATCACTTTACAATACAACCAATCCCTTGGGTACCTTGTTGGTCTTTAACTATAAGATTTCTTGGCCAAAAATCTTCTCTTTTCCATCTACTATCTCTACCCAAGCACTGAAGTCAAGCTCTTTTCCATGATATTTATCCTCATTAAGGAGAAAATTCAAGATATCCTTGTCATCCTCAAAAACTTTCCAACTATGTACATTATCTGAGATTGAAGGCCTATTTTGCACTTCCATAGTAGATACACTGGCAAATGATATTTCATTAGGCTTTATGGCCACATTTTCCAATAAATAAACCATTTTATTATTACTTCTATCTTTCCACATTATTCCAAAAGCATCAAATGACTCCATCATATCTTGGACAACATTCCTATATTATTTCAATCTTTATTTTTTGAAGCATACACTCCTCTAACCTAGGAAATAATCAATTCAAAATCACCTATGACATGTATCTTCTTGATTCAATGGCCTGCTGCAACTTTTAATCCTAACAATAAGGTCTCATATTCTGCAATATTATTGGTACATGCAAAATTAAGAGAAAATAAATACCTAGTGTATTTTTGTCTAGGGAGACAAAAACTATTCTTGCTCCTGATCCTTCCTTTGAGCTTGCTCCATCAAAATACATGCTCCACAATTTTGGAGAATCGATACAACATGTGACCTCTTTTCCAATTAGTGCAAGAAACTTTTCAACTTCCTAGATGATCAATTCAGCTATGAATGCATTCACTTCTATGTCTAAGAAACAAGTTGTATCTTTGTCAATATTTTCCTCAAAAATGTAAGTTACTCTTGGCTCTCTATTTACTTTGATAGCCTTTTCCCCTACTTGGAAAGTAGCATATGACAAGTCACACTACAAATTAGCTCCCATTGTAGCACTCCAATTCCCAGAAAGAAACATCCCATAGTGAGGGGCAATATCTACTACAAGTACTGACATAGTTAATTCCTCATCATGATGTGCAACAAGTTTGAAAGGTAAAGCATTAATAGTGCCTATGATAAGTACTTCTCTAGTATCCATTGCCCTGCACCTACCCTACTTGGTTTCCACTCCTAAACCAAGAGCCTCCATAACATTAAAAGGCATTATATTTCTTGAGGCACCAGAGTCAATCATACAATTCTTTAAAGTTCTACCTTTATGATCAGGCTAAGGAAGAAAGGGTCAATGTCCTGCAAATATGCAACTAATTAATTATTCGATATTTGGGACATAACTCCATTATCCTCCTTTTCTTTTGTTAAGATTGGGAGTTGTTGTGTAATGACATTATTATTTCCTATCCCTCCTAACCAAGAAAGAGCCTTATTCTTGTGTTCTTTTATCCTAAAATTTTTTGATAAAGGAACCTTGATAGTAATTTATGATAGCATAGAAATCATATCAACTTGATCATAATTGGTAGGTTTAACATTAATAACTATGGGTATAGAAGTTTGAACAATAGATGATTCCTTCTACTTGATAGTCTCAAATTTTGATCCTTTCTCTAATGCAGTTGACTTGGTGAGTTCAACTTCTTGAAAATGTACCCTCTTTTTTTGTTCCCACTTCTTATTCTTATTTTCCTTGAACTTAGAAGTCTCAGGAATATCCTTCTTATTTTCATTAGTACCCTTTGTAGTATTTTCCTTGATAAAAATACCTATTGGCTTCACAAGGGCACCATTTATAGTTATATTCCTTAAATTATAAGTACTTTGGATTTTTGCAACCATTTCTAAAGTAATCCTATCAATTTCCTCTTTGGAAGGTTTTCTCAAATTTTTATGATCTATTGTAGTCAAAGTGTTACATATAACATTCTCATCCTGATCTTCATTATTAGAAAACACTTGTTGATGATACATATGATACAAAAATCTTTGGTTTGCAATATCATGTTTAGATTCCTAATATCAGATTCTCCATCACTGTCACAAAAATGGATCATATTACATGTCACATCTTCTTGATTTTCTTCTTCTACCTCCTCATCATTTTGTACTTGCTAATTTTCAGCAAAAGATTGAGCCATAGCACAAAAATTAGGGGAATGGGGAGATTGACAAGTAATACACCAAGGCACATCTTCTGCCATACTTATAGAGTTTCTTTGCAAAGGATCTGGTGTTCCTGTATCCTTATTTCCTTGAATGAGATTTGGAATTGGCTTATCATCCTTCCACTAAGTAGTATAAGGGGAGTTTTGGATCCTAGGTTGCCTATTTAAATTATTATTAAAAGGAGGCTTCTCTGCAACATTTGGTTTTTTAGCTTGGTAAGCTGGAGGAGTCAATTTATTTAGTAAAATTAAAACTTTCCCCATTGTATCCTCTTCAAGTTTACTTCCTATAATAGACTTTTCATTATCTTTTTTACCTCTAGGATTGAACAACTTAGGGTCATCCCTTTTTCCAAGTTTACCAATAGCTCTTTTGTCGTTTTCAATGTTCACAGCCATTGTGTAATCATCCCCTAATGTTTTTAGATCTTTTTCTCTAAGAACATAAGCCATCTTGCTATCAAAAGAATTGAAGTAGTAAGAAAAACATCCTCATTTAGTCTAATTACTTGGAATAATTTATACATACCTTTTTGAAATCTAACATTGAAATCAAAGGCTGACTCATTAGGATTCTTCTTGATGTTGTTGAAGTCATTTAGCATGAAACCAACATTAGTCTTATCAAAATACTATCCTTTGAAAAATATCTCAAGATCATTCCATGATTTGATACTATCATCAAGAAATATTTTGAACCATCTCTAACATCCTCAATAAGTGAATGAACAAAAATTTTCATCACTACATCTTCATGTTCCACCTCATAGTCATTTAGCATATCAATGAACTTTCTAAGATGCTCTTCACCAGTAATTGCATTATTTCTAGCAAATTTTGTGACCTTGTCCCTAAGGTCATTTGAGATGGGATGAGGAAAACCAAGGATATCTAAGAAAGAAATTTTTCTATATATTTCCATATAAATTGGTCTTCTTTGAAAAATTGGAACACTTGAAGTACTTTCTCTAGCAGGCTGACTTTGGATAGGAATCTGAGTTTTTTGGGTTTGTTGAGTAAAGGGAATTTGACCAGTTCTAGCAGAAGTTCAAATAGGGGCTAGTTATAAAGAAATTTGGCCTATTGTCAAAGGACCAAGACTAGATATAGTAGGAGCAACTTGTGAAGGTTGGCCAAGTTGAACAGCTAGGGTAGAGTTTGACTTAATGAATTGGACCTTTCTCCTAGTCTTAGCTACTTGAGCTTCATTCTCTACCTTCTCAAGTTCCTTTGCTAGATATTTCTTTTCCTTTTTAGCTCTTTCCAAATCTAAATCAAGTTTTGAAATAGCAAAAGAAGTGGGTTTATTAGGAGGATGGGGTTCATTGATTTATATCCCAACAACCTTTTGCTTTCCCTTATCTAAATCTTTCTTATTGACCTCTTCCACTCTAATCTCAAATGGTTTGTAAGGATAATCCTATGAAACAACAGGGGCCTCCTTCTATTTAAGAAGTTGTTCCTATTTTTGAACGTTAGGCTTTAAAACATCCATATCTCCAAAAATGTCAAAGTGTAAATTAGAAGATCTCTCCTCTAATTTCTTATTTTGTTCTTGTAGGGAACCCATTCTCCCAAGTAAGTTATCTCTTTTAATAATGGTATTCAAAATAATTTTCTCCTTTTCATTTTCCAAGTGCATATGTCTAGCTTTCTCCTCTACAACTCTCCTCGTAAGAAGGACAAGTTCTAGATACAACTCCTCATGCTCTGCAGTAGCAGCTTTAGAATCCACTAGATAAAAATTCATAAGGTTTTCTACATATGGTTCTTTTCTAGGACTAAAGCTCATATCTAAGTTTTCCCTCAAACCCCAACTGTGGTTCATTTCATTTACCAGGTTTGGTCTATAAGGGATATCCCCCACAGGAGACATATTTTTATCATGAAAAACCTTTTCTCCCTTAATGGGGTTTAGAATGTTTCTCCCAACAGTCTGACTTCTTCTAACTTAGTACTCTTGGAAGAGGACTCTTTTTCTACCACATGATGATATAATGATTGGGCTAACATATTACCTTTGGGGACCCATGTAGAATTAAAATCATAATTATTTTTGTTTTGGTTTTTTCTTACTCCAAGTGGTAACTTAGCCAATAATGGTATCTCAGGTTGGTCCTTTGTAAAAGAACATGTATTCTTCTTCTTCTTAGCCATTTGGTTAGGATTTCACTTAAAATTTATAACACTAGCTACAAAACCTTGACTTGAGTCACTACCCTATGAAGGGAAAGTATAAAATGAAGCTTGAACAATGAAGAATAATACAAAAGATTGATAACAATAACCCTAAACAAAACCCAATGAGAACCTTACCAAAAATTTAGTGTAGAGTACTCCCTAGTAGAGTCACCATTTTGTTGGAGCTCTTTCTTGTAAGTGTTGAGCTATCATTATGCATGATGCTAAACAACAAGAATTCTTGTGAACTCCTCCCTTGAAAAGTCAATCTTTTGAGTCAACTCCAAGGTTCTAGGTTGTCTTACAACCTACTAAAATCTACTCAATTGAAGATAAATGTGATTGTTCATGAGGAGGCCTTTTTTGGTTCATTTTCAATTTTTGGATGAGATGTAGAATATATTCACTATTTCAAAACAAACAACATGCAAAAGAACTATGTTTTTGTATTTTTGTGTTTTTCAATAAATGCAATTTAACAATGTAACTAGTATGAATTCCTAAATCAACAAGGGGTTAGTAAAGAAAATCACAAGGACTTTTAAAACAAATAACATGAAAATAAAATCTAATGGACATAAGCTACAAAAAACAGCATGTTTGTGAGTTAAGCTTTCAAAGAAATCCATGGGTAACCAATGAAAATAGGAGCAATGCTTCCTAGATTCCACTAATGCAATTGTCAATGGAAAACTTTAATTATCAAATGATGTTTCACTCTAATTGCAAGGCCATGAAAAGTGCACTCATGCGAGACAAAGAATTATGTAGGTACAATTTAGTGATTTATTCTTAAGCTAGATACGTCAATGGAATTCATCAAACTGTAGCGAACACTGGAATTAAAAGATCACACAACTAGAAATAATGCAATAAACCGTTGGCTCAATCACAATTCCATGAACATAAATTCACAAAACAATGAGACATTTAGGAAAAAATTACTACACTCCAAATGTGAGCACCAAAAGCATAATTTTATTGGAAAATAATGGCAGCCTCAATTACATATTACAATTGAGTATTTATAATAAATCATCTCCTCAATTTGTGTTGAGAGTGAGAGATATCTTCATGCAATAAAATGCTTTTAATTTAATAAAACTAACTAATTATATACAAATTAACAATCTAATTGATGCTAAGTAGGAATCCATTCTTTTTTTTTCATTAATTGGATACATGAGCCTTTACATGTCAAAAAATAAAGAATTTATGAGAGGAGAAAGAATAAGAAAACCTTTAGTCAAAGTGGAAGTGTCTAGAAGTGCTAAAAATGGAAGTTGATTCTTCATTGGGTGTCTATTAGAGTTAAACTACCATCTAAATGCATTTTCAATGCATGGAAAGCTCTATTTTTAGAACTAGTAATTAACTATTAGTGCACCTTTGGAAAAGCAAACCTGCACACCTGCACACCTCAAAATGGTCCAAAATCTCAAATATTTACTGAGTGTCAAAATTGAAATTCTGGCTTCTGGATTTTGTTCCCCTTCATCCCAAAGCTATGTCTAGATGTTCACCCTTGAATTTCTCTATAATCTCAGTAATCTTGGCTGCATTTAGTAAATCTAAAGCCTCATACTTGTCTTTAACTTTTTGTCTATAGTTGTCTACCTCAATTCAAGAGTTAGCAAAATCATCGAGTTTGGTATCCAACTCTAATAAGGCTTCCTCTATTTTGAAAGCTTGTTGGATGTCCTCATCATTGGAAGCTTCCTCAAAAATATTTTTGAAACTCTCCACTACTACCTCTATAGGAAATAACTTCTCTCATTCCTCATCTTCAACATCTCTAAGCATGCATCGATATAATGCCTCTCTACTTCAAAAATTTTCTCTTGGGCTTGGTTCTTGAGTTGGTGAATCTCTACATGTAATTTTTCCATTACCTTATTACTATCCATAGTTTTCTCTATCCAATCATCACTAGAATCTAACTCTTCTACTGTGTACACATCTTCCAAAATCCTATATCTTTTCCCCTTTATTATTTGCAAAACTTTTAAGTCTTTGCTCCAAGCTCATACTTCATCCAATATACTAAAATCTTGCTTCAAATTCACCACCATTTTATTCACATTTTCCTACAGAGCATGTAGTAACTTTAGGCTCCCTTGGATGATCAACACACCCTTCTCCTCAAAACTTTCTCACCACTACTGATAGGCTTTCAAAAATGGGTCCAAGTGCACACCTCCCCCTTCTCTAAGTATAGCATTTAACATCTCCTTAGGGTTCTCATGATCTAGGGGACTGATAACTTTGACTAGATATACTCTTAAGATTTTGTTTTTCCTTCAAAGTGTACAAAGTTCTACTTATTCTTATATAATTTTACTAAAAATCTCCTTAATCCCCATAGTTACCATTAACCTATCCGTATCCAATGTGGCCATCCCAAGCATGACCTCTTTGATTTGATAATCTTATGGACTGAGGCTTTCTATATCTATATCAATAGGAGGGATGGCCAATTGTGCAAACAAATACTGATCCTAGGTGCTATTGAAAAATGCCAATAGTCCTGCTTCATGTGTTGGAGACCCAAGTTTGTTTAGGACCTCAACCAATTCAATGAGGTGATGGTCCGGCGATGTTTTTGTAGCTGACGGTCTGGCGATGTTTCTGTAGCCGATGGTCCGGCGGTGTTTCTGTAGCCAACGATCTGGCGGTAAATAGTTTGTAATGGATAAAATAATTGTGGCCGACGGACTCCTTTAGGAAGGTTCGGCAGTAGTATTTATATTCTGTCCGGGATCATTGTAAATCATTCACTTACTATTGCGAATATTATGCTACTGTTCTGCTATTACTTTCTGTATGCGTTCATTTACTTTACCTGTATGGTAAACATTTGGTGTCGTTGCCTTATGAATCTAGAAGGTGGGAGGAATGAAGATTAATTCCAAATCAGCTTAACAAGGATCGAAATAAGGCGAAGGGAAAAGATGGAATCCGTATTGTGCAAGAGAATTTAATTCTAGCACAGTAAGCCGAACGTCGACGAAGATTTCAGAGGATTGTCGACAGAAATTGAAGTGCAGAGGAATTGTTGGAGGAGACTCGGCAGCGGGTGGAATTGGTGGAAGAAGCACGGGAGGAGTTCTTGAAATTGTGTTCACCGAGGGAAGAAAATTCAGACGGGAGAGCATCAACTCGCACGGCTCGCAGTGCCGACGGAGCACGAGCGTGGAGTGACCTCTTCGTCTAGGATAGACTTCCACGGGAAATAATTTCGGAGGATCCTTCGTCTTCACCAAGGGTTGCAGCTGTCGACACCTCCGGTGTGGGAGTGCAGACTGCCAGTGTGGGAGTACAGACTACCGGTGTGGGAGTGCCGACCACTGTAAGAGTGCAGACCTCCAGAGTTATGGCAGGACCCAAAGAAAAATTACCAAAATTTGAAGGTGATGGTATAGTCGGCCCCCTCCAACATTGTAAGACATGTGAGACAATTTGGCGGGCAAACGGAATCACAGATGCTGACGAATGGGCTAGGCAATTTTTGGCAACCCTATGGGGTGTCGTGATTGATTGGTTTTCGGATATGGATCCGCAGAAGCTAGATACATGGGATAACACTAAAAAGGAGTTCTTGGTGAAATTTAAACTCTTACGGGATGATAATGAAATCGTAGTGAAAATTTTCAATACCAAGCAAGGGAAGCATGAAACTGTCCGCGTCTATGCCAGGAGATTAAAAGACTTAGTAAACAAAATAGAAAGCAAGCCAATGGACGAATTGTAGAAAAGGTGGTTTGTGGATGGCCTACGCTCAAAACTATGGAGGAAAATGAAAATTGTGCCACCGTCATCATATGTCGATGCTTACAACAGAGCCCTCGACCTTGAAAGTGCATAGAAGACAAAGAAGAAGAAAACCAGCTCCTCTAACTCTGATGATGATGAACCCGCTCAAGATGATAGCAGCGATGACAAAGGTAGTAACAAAAAAGTTCATGCCTTATAGAGGGATATGGTTCGAATGATGAAAGAATTTAAAAATATGCAAAAAGAGCCAAAAGGTAATGAATTGTGGTGCACAGAATGTAAGACCAACGGTCATACTAAAGGACCGTGTCCGAAGAACCAATTCTGTGACATCTGTCAGATCATGGGCCATTTGACAAAGGATTGTCCCTTTAACTTGAAGACAAGAGGATCTTCGCAGGTGTTTCTCACATAGGAGACTTCCCCGTCGGGTAGTAGCGGAAACACGAATACTGCCGGTGCTACATCCGGAGGATACAAGAATAATAACAGAGGGAAAAATAATAACAATAATAACAATAATAATGGGAGCCGAAGTCAAACTCAGTATGATGCAAACAGACGACCGATCGTTCAATGCCGAGCGTGTAATTTGTGGGGTCATTTTGCGCGAGATTGTACAATGTCAAATACACCAAAATTATTATGTAGATGGTGCGGACCAGGCGATCACGAAGATGCCAAGTGTCCAAAGGCTGGAGTAAACTTGATCACTGTTGGCACGGATGTAGAGGAGGTTCTGGCAATTACACGGAGGCAAGCAGAGGAAAAGAGAAAAGTGGGGGAAGCACAGGCGGACATTGCAAAGGCATCGTCGGCGAGGACATCTCAGTTGAAGGATATCACCGGCACCTTGGCAAGGAACTTTGCAGAACAAAACATTGTACGAGAGATCTTACAAACGGAGATACCGGTCAAGATAAGTGACCTCCTCCTCACAATGCCCCAGATACGAACGGCCATTCTGAATCATACACCATTTCTGAAAGCAATGGAGGACATAGGAAGGGACAGTAGGGAAGAGAAGGCAATAGATCCAATGCTGTTGGCACTCACCTCCGGACGGCATCCAGCGGTCGTCGAGATGGGGATTTTGGGAAATGTTTTGACAGAGACAATTGTTGACGGAGGGTCCGGCGTGAATGTCTTGCCGGAGGATACTTGGAAGACGTTGGGAAAGCTGACGCTGTGGCCACCTGCATTTCAGTTGCTCACGGCAGACCAACATGGAATCAAACCATTGGGAATTTTAAAAGCGCAACCGGTAACAATTGGTACGCAACCATTTTTATTGGATTTTGTGGTCATTTCATTAAAAAGAAAAGGCTATGATGCTATTCTGGGACGAGATTTGTTGGTGCAAGCAAAAGTACAACATGATTGGAAATGCAATACCCTATCAATAGAGCACGGAGGCAAAAGATTCATAATTGACCTACATATGCAAATGGTTGGCGAGGAGGTAGCATTGTCAGATTCTGACAGTGAAGGTGAAAGTGATGACGAAGGACAGAGGAGAATGGAACCGGATGAAGAAGGAGTATTGAGACTTGACGGAGGATCGAATGACGACAACCTAGATTCGGTGAATGGCCTTTACCACTGGCAGATAGAAGACTACGAACTCTTTTCGAGTTGCAATATGTTAAGGGTCGACGAAGATGAGAAAAAGGAGGAAAATGAATGTCCGGAGGAATGCAGGAAAGTGGAAGAAGGAAAAGTTGCCATGGCTGAACCTGAGGGGAAGAACCTACAGTTTGAACACAGAAAAATGAAAGATCTCACTATTCGGTACATGGTGAATAGACCGCGTAGAAAGAAAAGGTTACACCACAACATAAAATTAGGGGAAGGGCACCGACAGCAAGGAAATAATCCAGTTGCGCGACAACCGCAGGCATAGTGGGCGACGGGGGTGGCACAGAACAAACGTAAGGCGTACAATGGTCGGAATGAAATCAAAGTGGAAATGTTTAAGGCTAGATGGGTTGGACCATATCAGATTCGAAAGATCGACGAAAATGGAGTGATCAGATTATCAACTTTGGATGGGCAAAAAGTACATTCGGCAGTCAACAAATCCAAATTTAAAATATATGGGGCTGGGAAGACTCCGTCGCTGTCACAAGATGGCCATCTGACTCCGTTGTCATTGCAGAATGGCGACACAAGGAGACAAAATGGAGGTACCTTTGTTATTTTATTTCTTTTAGGAAAAAAAAAAAAAAAGAGCTGCGGAAAGGCCTCGCGGGCAGCACCTACCGGAGGCCCCGCAGGCAACATCCACCGAAGGCCCCGCGGGTAGCACCTGCCGGAGGCCTCGCGGGCAAGTTAGACCCTGCAGGCAACACCTGTCGGAGGTCCCGCGAGCAACAGCGGTTGGAGGACCCCGCGGGCAACAATTGTCTACGATCGAAAGAAAGGCCCCACGAGCATCGAAGTTGGAGGCCCCGCGGGCAACAGCTGTCCACAGCCAGTGAAGTTGAAAGTTCCACGGGTCCACGGGCAAGAGACCCCCGCAGAGTGTGAAGCCTCGGGCATAATGATTGCTTCGACGGAGAACGAAGGGTTCGGCAGGAAAAGTAAACGAAGGTTCCGGTAGGAAAAGTAAGAGCCCCCGCGGAAGTATTGTGACCACCGCATCAAATCCTCGCCCAATTAGCCGCCGGCATAAGAATGGGCTGCGGGTAGAAAAAGAAAGGCCACCAGGGAGAACAGGAAGGCCGTGGGTGACACAGGAATCCGCGAGGAGAACAGGAAGGCCACGGGCGACGCCAGAAGGCTACAGGTAGGACGCGGGCGATGCCAGAAGGCCGCAGGTAGGACGCGGGCGCCAGTCAGAGGTTCAGTACCTAAAAAAAAAAAAAAAAAAAGAAAAAAAAATGTCGACAAAATCAAGTTGTTCAGAATGAGTGACAGATGATGCCAAAGGGAAGAGGACGAATCCATGGTTGCCAGAAAGAGTGCAGAATTTGTAGATAATGACAGAAATAGTGTGTTCTGTGCATTTTTGTGTAGGTTTCGAAGTGCTAATTTGGTCTTAGCGGTGAGGGGCGCTGCCCCTCGACCCCGCCCTGTACTGTGATAGGGAGCACACCCGGGGCGCTGCCCCAGGACCCCGCGAGGGCGCTGCCCCTCGACCCCGCCGGGGGCGTTGCCCCTTGGACCCCCAGTCATGGCAGATATTAGTCGTGGGATTTTGACCAGTTGAGAAGAGTTGAAGTTGCTGCAGGCATGGACTTTCTATGTACCAGAGGTAGTGGGAGTAGGTGTTGGCTATGAGGCTGTCTTGGTGGATGCGTAGAGAGTTTAGGAGGAGCTGATCATCCGGTTGGAGGTAGTGCAGCGACACTTGGCTTAGGGTATCGAGGAATTGAAAATAGAGAAAGTAGCACAGGTGGCTATCAAGGTCAGCTTGAGGAGACAGTATTGTGTTAGCAGAGGCTACAAATATAACGGGATGAATGTGAAAGTGATGTGGCAGAAGAAGATTTCTCTTGTTGTAGTCACTCTATTAATGTATTTTGTTTGTTAATTTGTCTTAGATATTTTTGTCAGTCGTCAGGAGACGACTTTTCTTTTTGGGGGGGATGGTGTTAGCCGACTGGATGGTTCCGGTGGTATTTTGTATTCTGTAGCCGACGGTCTGGCGGTGTTCTTGTAGTCGACAGTCCGGCGATGTTTCTGTAGCTGACGGTCCAGCGGTGTTTCTGTAGTCGACAGTCCGGCGGTGTTTCTGTAGCCGACGGTCCGGTGGTAAATAGTTTGTAACGGATAAAATAATTGTGGCTGATGGACTCCTTTGGGAAGGTTCGGCAGTAGTATTTATATTCTGTCCGGGATCATTGTAAATCATTCACTTACTATTGCGAATATTATGCTACTGTTCTACTGTTACTTTTTGTATGTGTTCATTTACTTTACCTGTACGGTAAACAATTGTTTCCTTTCTTAACCACCTTGGCACCCATTTAGCTAAAGATCTACCTCTTGAGGATGAAGGAGTATGTTTAGTTACCTCATTTCCCTTATCACTCCTCCTCGAAGTTCTTTCTCTTTGTGTGGGCTCTTCTTTGGTGGTCTCTATCTCTATAGACCTTGTAGTTTGCACCTTAGTGTCTTGGGAGGTTGGTTGAGAATATTCTACCATTTGTCCCTCCTTTGACACTTCATAAATCACCATTTTCTATGTTTCCTCCTCTTGTGAAGGTTCCTGTTGAACCTATTCTTCTTCAAAACTTGGAGGTGGAGGAGCAACTAAGCCTTGGTCTACCACTGTGACTTGTAATGGGGATGGGAAAGTAAGATTGGGACCCTATGACTTTGGTGCTATTTGTGTCCAATCTTCCTATCGAGGTCCACTTGTAGGGGTATCCTTGATCTTATCTCCAACCAATTCCATTCCCATAAGCATGAAGTCAAAATTTGGCATCTTAAATATGTCATTGCCCTCTTTACTCTGCTCATCCACCCACTATTGTACTTCATCTTTTGAAGAAGAAACTTCCAAAGGTTTCTCTGGGGTGAATGGTGGTGTCAATGTAGAACTTCTTCTCTTTTCTTGTTCCATGGCTCTAGCTAGCCGAGTTCTTCTCTATAAAGGAACATCTTCCTCCTCATCTTCCTCTTCTTCTCCCTCGAGAATAGTTTCAGGATAGATGGGAAATGAACCATTCTTTTAATCACCTTTTTCCTTTTCTTCATGTTCATCTTAATCCTTTTCTATTTCATGGAGGCAAAAGGGGATGCTAGTTCTATATGCAAAGGAGGAATAGAGACTTGTTGGGTTTCTCCCTCTATCTAGCTCGAGAAAACTGGAGGTAATTGAGGATCCCACTGGACTTGAGCAACTAAAATATCCTATGACCCTTGCACATCTATTTTCTACTACTGAGGAGGTGCTTGCACTTCACCTTCTTCTATTTTAGCC
The DNA here is from genome assembly GCA_028749045.1 of Cupressus sempervirens. Classification (NCBI taxonomy): domain Eukaryota; kingdom Viridiplantae; phylum Streptophyta; class Pinopsida; order Cupressales; family Cupressaceae; genus Cupressus; species Cupressus sempervirens. The sequence goes on from CM053787.1 coordinate 1,806,045, forward strand.
CTCTGAGGAGAACTCCTCTTTCTTTTTCCCTTTCCTTTCCTCTTGGGAGGGTGATAGTATCCAATTGGGCGGTCAAGTTTTTATACTATTTCTAGCCTAATAGGAGACTAGGCTGCAAAGGTAGGAATGGAAACTTTCTTTCCTCTACCTTTCTCTAGGCGGGCTTGTGCATGAAATATCATAGTATTAGGTATTGGATCAAGTTGAAAGGGTTTTTTGATCCAATCCTTTGTCATCTTGATGACATGCCTTGCCTAATGATTTATGTCATCGCTCTCCTTTCTATCAACCTTGGTGTTCATTATGGGCCTTTCCCCAATTTTGTCCAAGTTGAATAGAGGGTCCAACAACTCCCCAGAATCTTGCTTCAATATCTCCTCTAGAATTTGAACCTTTAGAGCCTTTTCAGCCAAATACAAAGTCATCCTACAATAGTCCCTAATATGGACATCATAGTCATTTTTTGTATTCATACAATGGTCTTCAATGGCCTCTTCATAGTGGAATTCTTTGCTTGCTGGACTCTCCACTTTCCCAATATTATCAAAACATGGCCTGGGAGAATTGTACTCCTCAAGTGGATATTACTCCCACTCACATTTAAAAGATAGAATATCCTATTTTTGCTTTACTTGATATGGTCCTATGACTAGGGGCCATGTCCAACATGGTCCTCTTTGCTTCCTAACCCTGTCATATGTAGATTCAATCTATTGTGTAATCTCCAACAAAACCAATCTATCACAAGGATATCTAGGGAACTTTTTTGAGTTGACAGTGGCATCAACTACCCATAGATATGTGAATGTTTTGAACTAGATATAGTAGGCCTTGAAAGCTATTATATGTACAATTACATCATCAAATAATCTTTTCACATAGTCTCCTTCTATGAATTAGATGATTGCGAATATTAACACATCATTTACAATTTTATACTCTTTTCTCTTTCCTGAGAGCTTCTTCCTCACTAGTTGAGGGTAGGCAATGTATGGCTAGGCATTGGGATCCTACATGTTGCCCCTCTTTTATAGCCCAAGATAAATTTTTTCCCTTGATGCTAGTAGATACACTATGTATGAGGTCATATAGAGTTTATTTTTATCCTTGACCACCCCCAATTGTTCACATAAGTTCTCACTCAATGTGGTGGCCCAATCAAGTGGCATTCTTCATGTCTTGATTATCTCAATGAAATTGACCATGAAAATATTGAGGTTTCCAATTGCCAATAGACCCATTACCTTGCTCACAAGAATGATAGAGTAGCCAATATCCTCCTTCATGTACCCCATTGTCATGTCCACCTTTCTTTTTATCCTTCTTAGAGGAGTCTTCTCAATAAGATATGAATATTGAATGATGTCTATCGCCTCTTGTAGGTGTTCCTTATACCACCTTTCAACAATCTCATAAGAAAGTCTAATGAATTGATCTACCCCAGGGAGAGGAAAGACCCTTTCGATGTTTTTAGGTTGGAGGTCAAGAACAACTTCTCCTATCATGCTCTTCACCACCCTTTCCTCAAGAACAAAGTGTTGTACTAGTGTCATGATTAACTCTGATGATTGTATTAACATTGGGTGTGAAGCTGCATTCACTAACCTTGATTAGATCAAAGCAGATACCAAAGCTGATCTCTTTGTAGGCTTGTTGTAGATTCTTAGAAATTCTCCCAAGTTGGTGTGTCCTAAATCAATGTCCTTTATTTCTATGTAATCATCCTAAAACCTTGATTTGGATAGGACCCCTTGGAACTTGAAAACCATAGGTTTTGGTGCCATTTTCTCATTGGATGATGATGCCATTATATCTACACAAAGAAGAGATTTTTATTAGTTTTGAATAATGTTATAATAAGGCTTATTAATATCTTAAAAATTAAACATGCAAAAACATCAAACTACCCTCTATTATTTATCAAAGAAAAAATAAAAAATGAGGTGTGCAATTGCACACCAGATCGGGTGCACAGGTGTACACCTCATTTTTTGGTATTCTTGCAATGTGTTTTTAGGGGTTACACATTTGTGCACTATGTTTGGTTTGCAAATGTGCACCCATATCCATATTAGGGGTTCTCGTATAATGGCGTGTGTAGTAGCGCACCCATTTATTTTTTGCATATTTTGGTTTTTGAGTTTTTAAGTTCTTTGCGAGTGTGAGGGGATATGTAGGTGCACATCAAATTAGGTGTGCAACTATATACCTCCTATATTTTCCTTTACATTTTTATGTTTACATGTATGGAGTGGTGGAGGGTGTGAAGCAGTGCATTATGCTAGGTGCACTACTGTGCACCCCCACTTAGTGTATTAGGCGTGCAAGTCTCTTGACCTTGCATGATGCCTTTAATTTAAAGGAGAGTGCACCTACTATTAGTGCATAGCAGCATAAACTAAAACTTGGTATAGTAGTTTGGATGTGGAAGTGTGCAATTGTGGAGCACCAAGTTTCATGGAGAGAATGAAATAAAGATGAGGGAAGAGAGAGGGGTGAGTTTTTTTTTTTGACTTTTTAGATTTTTCACTTTGTTCTTTTTGGACTTTTTTTTTGGGTTTTTTTTGACTTTTTCACAAAGACATATCCCTTTGAAACTTTTATTCCTTATCAAGGACATGGGACATGATTCTAGGGGCTAGATGAAGGCCCCATTAATCTTTCTAGATCCCAGATTAGGAGCCTTGGATCTGAAAGAACATAGTAGGGGGTTCCCATTCCTACAAGGGAATGGGGCATGCATTGTGGAACCACAATATTAAGGAACATATCAAGTGAATTTAAACTTGATACCAAGAAACAATGATAGGGACAAGCCTAAGGACTTGCTAAATCAAATACTCAACAAGGCTAAATCTTAGTTCTACTCCAACATTAATAGAGTCATCGGGACTCACTTCACTTTAGGCTGTGTAGGGCCAAGGCAAGAAAAGCTAAGGGATTAATCTAGTTAAATCAATAATTTCTCTTTCAAGATTATTTCCTATAGTAGAAATGGTCAATATTATTCTATAATTTGTTGAAAAACTCTATGAGCACAATAGCTAACTATAACCAAAAGGTAGATGCAAATAAGTGATGACCAACACTTAAGTTCTTGATACATTAAATTGTAAATTTATTTATCATTGTGAATGTTCTATAATTAAGTAAATCGTTAGTGTATTCTTGAACTTTTAAATGGACCATTATCTTATCCAATGGGATATAGAGTCAAAGATTAGCAGAATTGGACCTTTTAATCAACTTGTGATTAAAAATGTCAACATTAAACTTTAAGTTTCATTCTAATTCTCATCCTTTTCAAAAACCCTAAACCTTATCAATTATAGAAATTAATTACCTAATTATTTAAATTAGTAGCAATCAATAAGAGATATACAACTATTTAAATTGCATTAAACTGAATGAAACTTGTTCATTCAGTCCTAAGATTATGGATATATGAGAAAGGAGACAAAACTCAAAGATAATGATAATTAAAAAAAAAAACCCTTCTTATTTAGATCTTAATACTACTAATAGAAACTCATAATACTACTAATAGAAACTCATGATATAACACATTGACAAAAAATAGATAGCAAATTTTCACCTCTTTATATTCAAGAATGCAAATAACTAAACTTATTCATAAAACTATAGAACAAATGGACAGACTAGAAAATAATACATGACACATGAGAAAATTATACAAACAACTGACCTCTACTTTTCATCTTGGAAATCCATATATAGGCTTGTAACAAGCTAAAAATGAGAGGAGGACACATGTCAAAATATCAATGGATACAAAACTTTGGAAAATGGGAACAAAAAGGTGTACAAAACATTCTTCCAAAATATCAACTAGAAAAAGATAAGTGGTTGAAATAGTAAGAGAATATTTATATCGGGCCTTTGATTTTTCTTCTGCTTGTCCTTCACTAACCTGTATAAAAAATATCTCAACTACTTCCTGCCATTAGAGCTTTAATATCTCCTACTACCCCCTTGACATAAATTTCCCTTTTGGTGGGCCACATTGTAGTTTTTATTTCTTGCAAATCTTGAGTGGCTTTAGTCCACCTAGCATCCATGATTGCTTTTGAGTCAACAATAAACTTATTTAACTCTATTCCTGCCTTAAGGAATCAATTAGTTTATTATATGGGATATCAAAAATGTCTTCAAAAATTAATACTATATCCTCTTTAGTCAAAATATTATCAAAAGAAGTAGACCATTCTTGCTAGTCTATCACTATACTAGCAACATCCAAAATTGATGGTATGTAGAGCTATACTCCTTGAGATAAAACCTTTAACTTCCCTTCTATAGTTTTCCATCTTCCAGTGAAGAAACCCATCAATTCATTAACTACTTCTAGGCCTTTCTTCACTATAATTATTTTATCAGGAAAATTTGGCTTTTTAGCCATTAGTATAATTAGCCTCTCCAAAATTTGAATATATGGCCCCCAAAGATTGAATGTGCCTGATATCCATGAAAGTGCCTCATTACAAAATTTCTGAATACTTTGTAAAGTAACATAAAAACTATGAGCCTACTGTGACATGTTCTTCAACACTTCAATCCTATGGCTCATCATATTCCTAAGGACAATGGTCCTTATATCACCTCCCTACTGAGTACATGGAGAATCAATGCTCATTCTTATTGGTTCTAATGCCTCCTTTTCTCCCAAATCTTCTATTTTTATTAGGACCTTAGATGTATCCCTAGCTACTTATTGTTGTGTTTCATGTGTTTCATGTTCCTCCCTATGTCCTATAGCAACTACCTACTCTGCCTATGTAAGTTGCTCTTTTGAGAGATGTAACTTCATTTTCTAATGCTTGGATGTTGGCCTCAAGCTCCACAATATTTTCTTTGTAGACATGGTTTCTTCTAAGCTCATCCTCATAGAGCTTCCTTACATCTATGTATTAGTGTATGGATTTTGACAATCTTGTCTCCATCTCCTCTGTCTTGGCTTTATTCATAAATGAAAAGTGTTTTAATGCCTTGGAAATCTCTGTACTAGAGGTGCCTCGTAGAGTCCATAAAATCGTGTTACCTTGTCCAATGCTCTATACATCAATTAAATTTGGCTTATTGGAGGAAGGAACCATACTCTAGACTACTAGAGACTTGGTGTCAATGTTAAAATCAATTCCTCTCTATAGTCCATCTACACCAAATGCCTCATATGAAAAGACATTTTTCTACCTCCTTATTTGATCAAGCATAAATGCATGTTCCAAGTCCCATCTAGGAACCAATAGCATGTCACTCCTTTTTACCAGATCCCTAGCCTCCTCTACAGTCATTAATTCACTCTTAGGATCATAGGCCCATAGCTTCTCTACTAGTTCTAGCTTCTGCTCATTAGACTCCCTTGGTTTCATCTTTAACATTAGCTCATTTTATTTTATTTTTTATGATAAGCTCTTGAATTTAGTGGACTTGATGAATTCATCATCCTTAAGGAACTATTGAGCTTGGGTGATCCTATAGCCTTGCTATTACTAACTCCAAGTTTGTGAGGGTATTCTCAACTACATTTACTCTATTTTGGAGGTAGTTTTGCCTTAAGTCAGCAAAATAATAACTATTCCCAAGCAAGATCTGTAGTTTCCTTTGTTTCACCTAATTAGGGATGTGGACAATTTTTTGTCTTCTATTTCCATTTGTCACACATGATGCCTCTGGGACATCATCTTTTTTACTTCATAGGCTACGTCAAGATCAGGGCTGTCAGGGCACACCCAATGTTCTTTTGCTAATGGTCCTTCAAGCATCTTAGCCATTATCTCAACATGGTCAATGACCATCTTCCTAATCATCTAAGGATAAGTAATATCCATGTAGAATCCCAAGAATTGGGGATCTATTCTTTTCAATTCTCTCTCCACCTTAGAACATCATCTAGCTTAGCTAGCTTGTCAGTTGTCTCACCTTCTTCAACTATATTTAGAATGACATCCTCATGGGGAAATTTCTTGGTAACGCGTAGTACATAGTTTCTCATTTCTTTAAGGGTAACCCTCATCAAATTTTTAGGGACATACATTATATAGGGGCCAGTAGACAAATTGTAGTGGTGGAGATATGAATGGATATGGTCCAAAGCTTCCTTCCGAATTTTAAAATCACCAACCCTAAAACACCTACACAAAAATGTTCCTCTATGCACTTTGGGCCCTAGGCATTCCCTATTTTCCATATAAATTTAATAATACCTAACCTAGGAGAGATACATTTTCACTGTATATGGAGTGGTCGAGGACAACCATAGACTCACATTAAACAAAATTTGGGAAATAAGAAAATGTCTCCCTACTTATGATCAAGTCTCTTTCCTTCTAGAAATAGGGCTAGTCTTAAAAGGCCTTTTAAAATATTAGGATCCCTAAAGTATCCTAGATCTAACATCTTCATAACTACAACACTAAAATTATTGAAAAATGAGACAAAATTAGAAAAATGATAATTACTATCCCATACCCATGTCCAAAATGGATTGGTAGGTCTCCATTTGCATCAAAAGTGTGATCAATAAAATAAGAGCTTATATATCCTACATTCTTATAAAGAATTAGGTGCATTAGTAGTGCATAATTTTGGAAGGTGAAATCCTTTAAATCTCCACTCTTACCCCTCGTAATATTCTCTTGCATTACCTCTAGAATTTAATTGACATAATTGCACTCCCCACCATGGTAGGAGTCCTATACATCTCTTGCAATTATAAATTCTACTCTATAGACCATATTAGTCCCATCCTTCCCAAGTACCTTATGGACACCATATATAGTCTTCACAAAAAAAAATATTTTTTTCTAGTGGCATCATCTTTTATACCTTATTAGGGTAATCACCCACATCCTTCAAGTCCATGGGAATATGTTGTAGTATATATCTCCTAGTACATGCCTTGGTGTTTGCTTCAAATTTCCTCTGTAAATATTTTAAGTCTATATGCTGACCCATAGCTCCATCTAGTCCAAAGGCCTAAATGAATGATTCTTTGTCTAAAGTGTAGAGGATGGTTCCATATTTCCTATGGAAGGATTTTGTGGATAGATTATAGCACCAAAATAGGGCCTTCATAATGTCTACATCTATAAAGACCTCTAGAAATATCTATTTGGTGAGATTCTTCTTCCACGGGTTGCACACAAGAATTTTCTTCTCCTTATTATAATAGAAATATTTGAAAAGCTCTAAACCCATAACACCAAGTCATATATCATCTCTATAGATGGCATATGGATCAATGAACGATTGGTCATCTACAACATTAGCATTGGAAGAACCAGGAAAAAGCTTCATCCATTCTTCAACAAATCTATTTGGTTTCTTCTGTCTAGTCTTCCCACCCTTAGAGGTTGAAGGCTCTATAGCTACCATGTTTGATGTTTTTATTTATTCCACTTCTTTGTTAGACATCTTGAAACTATGCTAGACAATTCAAGATATGGAAACTATTATGTTTTCAAACCTCTTAAAGGAACAATCTGGAATGCATTGGAAGCTCTAAAACTACTCAAATTCTCTCTCTACAAATGGAAAATTGTAATTGTAAAGTAGGAAAATATTTACAAATTAATATATGCAAATCAACATTCACTTTGTATTTATTTCAACATTCTTGAAGCATACTATCAAATCATTCTATCAACTCAGTGGAGTGTCGCCATTACTATCCAACAATGCACTTTTTGTACTATATTTAAATCTTATTGGTCAAGAACTTCATTGTTATTTCTAGCTCAGAAAAGTAACTTAACATTTTAATGTCAAAATAGGGCCTATAATTCCATGACCATGACTAATGAAAAGATCTCTCATATTATCTTACAACTAGAGAAACAATCTTCTGATGTTATGAAAACCCTTGAAAAACCCTTGTCAACTAGTTAGACACAATAACAAAACCCTTCTATGATCTTATGATTCCTTTGTTGTTACGACATTGACATTGACCTTTTCTTCTTCTATGATCTCTCAAAAAATAGCTACATATCATGATACCTTAAAATTTCTCAACATACGATCTTACAATCTTAGTTACTTTACTATTGCATAACATCTTTGGTGATCTTTCAAGATTCTATGATATCAAGATAAATAACTAACCCTTTGCACCAAAGCATCATAGTTTTTACAATTTTCATGTGCAATCTTATGACCATGGCTTTGATGTAACATCAGAACACATCTTTTATTACATTGAGATCTTACAATGAACCATTTATCATAAGGTCAGAGTCACCACATGCCACATAATAATAATAATATAAAATTCCTTTTTGGTCCCACTAATCCTAACTAAGCATACATTTGGTATTTGTACCTCTATTCTAGCCAATCAGAAACTAGACATCTATCTGACAATGCACCATTACCTTTGCTTGGCTTCAATATCTTTACCATCTTACAACTGTAGATACCTCATAGCATCGCAAAATCCCAATAATCCCTTCATGATCCTATGAGGTTCACTACTTCATAATATCATAGCACCTTATTTTGATGTTCTCAATGCCATGATGATCTCCCTTGTTATAACATTAGAGATCATTGAAAAAAAACTATTCAAGCCATTGCATGATCATACAATAGAAATGAAATTGTATGATCGAAAAGACAAACATTACCATTTGTGATACAATAACAACACATTTGTCTTATGATCAGGACATTGAAAACACTTTGTTACGATGCTTTGCTAATCCACTTATTGTAACATTGTAGAAAATGATGTACAAGATAAAATAAAAGCCCGCTCAATTATAAAACATAGGGTTAGGGCTTAGACAAATTTCATGAAGATTTTTGCAATGTGGAATGAAAGTAAAACCATAGGGCACTAAACCTCACACTCAAGACAATAATGAAAAATAATTGGATCAAGGTAAAAAATGCTAGGGTTTCCTCTACAGATGAAAACAAGAAATATGCAACCCTAACAATCAATTCAATATTTTCACCATAACTTTGAAAATTGAGCTTAGTGAAAATAGGAGGTGTCACATCTCTCACCACATTTTTCAAAATAAATGTATTCCAACCAAAAGAAAAATTATAGATTCTAGAAGAGGGCTCTCTCATCTAGAATGTCATATAATTTTTAATTTTTTAACATGATTTAACATTCTTTTCTTTCTCAAAATTGACATCTTCTTGTGTGTTAAACTATGTACTTGTAGAATTTTTTGATTACAATATACTATATCTAATTAAAACACTATGAACTCTATATGAGAATATTAATGACTTTGAGATCTATAAAATGGTGTTTATTTATTATTAAAAAAATATAATAAAAAATAGTAAGAGTGATTGAAACATTAGTTTTCTGAAATAATTTTATTTCTTTAGTAATTGGATACTAACTAGTATAAAGCATAGATTTAATAGACATTTCCAATTGGAAAATTTTGAGACCATATATAACTTGGCTAGAATAAATGCATCAAGATCATATTTTTCAAAAAAAAAAAAAATTTAGATAGAAATACTCAAATTCAATCATTTTGATAAGTCAACCTGAAAAGTGACAAAACTTAGCACTTTTAGCCAATAGTGAAAAAAAAATTTAGATATCTGAAGGGAACATCTAAGTTTGGATTATGTTATGATAGATCTAATTATTTTACTCTAAGTGCTCATAGTGATGTAGATTGGGTAGGCAGTATGGATGATAGAAAGAGCACTAGTGGAGGAGCTTTCTTTCTTGGAGGAAGATTGGTTTCTTGGTTAAGAAAGAAGCATGATTGTAAATCTCAAACTACAATAGAAGTAGAGTATGTTGCAATAGAAAATAATTGCAATTAAGTAATTTTAATGAAACATATGCTAAAGGATACAAGGATAGAAATTTGTGAACCTATTGTTATTCATTGTGACAACACAAGCATAGTAAATATGTCTAAGAATCAAGTATTGCATTCAAGGACTAAGAACATTTCTATTAAGTATCATATGTTGAGAGAAACAATTACAAAAAAGGAAATCAGATTGGAGTATGTGAGCACTAAAGAGAATATTATAGATATATTCACTAAGCCTCTTCCCAAAGAGATTTTTGAGTATTTACGAGCTATGCTTGCACTTATGGCCCTTCCTACATCAGAATTAGAAGATGCAAGGGTGCATTAGTCCAGGGTAATAGAGCACCATTGTTTGTCTAGACTAGATGTAGATGCTTCTTGTATGGGGGAGTATCTAAGATGGACAGAGCTATCTAGGACTCTTGTTGATATTATTCTAAAAAGTTTCTTTTGACACTCAAGCTGAGTAGGTATCAGTTGTTGTAGAGTTTGATGTAGAGATGTTGGTTCTAGAAACCTTTGACATTGATGTCAATGGGGGAGAATTTTGGCATGAAAAGCATCATTTTATGGGAGAAGTATTGCATAAGGGAAGAATTTTGGCATAAATTTGTAATGATAGTTTGGTACAGAGCACATTGAGGTATATCAATGGGGGAGTGTGATTGATGAAGAGGATTTAAAGACTATTTGTCTTTTGTTGGTATTCTTGGAACTAGATCTTTTTCATCTATGTTTCCATCAATTCCAAAAGGGGAGATTGTTGGGAGATTGGAGAGATTGTTGGAAGATTGGTTTGATGATATGTTGGGCATGATAACCATCTGAGGTTATCAAAGATACTTTGGAGTATTTGGTATATGCAGTTATCATCATAAGTAGGAAGGATAAGTCTATAAGAAGTTATGTAAGTTTTGGCAATGTTTTTTCTAAGATAGAGTGTATAGAGGCTTGTTCTAGTAAACTTGTTATATCTCCTAGCAGAGTTAGTATCTTGAGGATCGAGGTTAAGGACATGAAAAAAAAATTAGGATGTTGTGACTAAGCTCGATCATCATAATATTTCATGTATGGAAATTTATTCAAGTTGCAAAGTGGAAGATTAAGGTCATCTCTAAGTGTAACATGTTCTTAATGTGGTCCTATAATAATTAATTGAGAAGGACTATTAGCTGACTTAGGGAATTGTTTTATGGACTTGGTATAAAGGAAGGAAATTTTCCCTTATCATGATGTGTGATGTGATGATTGAATTATTGATGGTAAGTAGCAAAGAGTGCAAAATGTGAAGTTGAGTAGAGTAGTGTGGAAGTGAAGGAAACTTCATTTTCAAGCTTTTGCTGAGTGATTTGAGGTTTGGTATTTGGATATGAGGTTTGTGACTTGGTCTACAAGGTATGATAGTGAATAGTCTAGTTGATAGGATAGAAGAAAGGAAAAAGGAAAGAAGAAGATACCAATAAATTACTTGTTTGAGCAATGAGCTCTTCTTGTAGTTGAAATTACATGTTTGGGTAGTGGGATCTTCTTGCATACATTGTACCACAACTACTAACAAGGTTGGCACAACTCCTAATATGGTTGGAATCTCCTAATAGGGATTCAAAGTCTCCTTATAGGGACTCATTGTACTAAATATTGTAATAGACTCCTAATAGGGTCCATCCTTTAACAAGGAATATTTATATTAGTACATCATCTTATGGGCATCATTCCCATTGGGGTTTTCCCTCTAAACAAGGGTTTCCCTAGTCAACATATCTAGTGTAATTGTCTATGTGCATTTTATTATGGTTTTTGTTTACTTTTTTTGAATGGTTAAGTTTGTTTAAAAAATATAAATGTTTTAATTGTTTGATAATTGATTCACCCCCCCTCCCCCTCTTAGTTATCTTGGTGGACTATTGTTTCTAACACTAATAGGGTGGTAACCCTCTAGTCAACCCACCAAAGTTCCACCCATAGATCAACATCTACCATATCACCATGGTATGGTTATGTGTAAAGAGATATGTTACTTGTGTATGGGACTTAGCAAAATAATACTGAATGCATTACCTATATATGTGACTTTAGAAAAAATTTATGCATAGCCCAAATATAAGATTTAGCATATATGTATCTAGATGTGTTACCCATGAATGATATTTAGCAAGTTTATCTATGTTACCTATTATGATATTTAGCATATGTTTTTGTGTACAAAAGAAGGATGAAGTAACAATGAATAGATTTGAGAATAACTTAGAAAGCATACCTAGATATAGGATAAAGTACTCTAAACCATGTTCAGTATCTATATTTGATACCTCATGCAAGAAAAAAATGAAATAAAAGGAGGGTGTATATATGCACCCTCCTTATTATGTATATCTCAAATATACATGAGAAGGAAGAGAAAGAGGATACCTTCTTACAAAAGGAGATATCCTTTTGGAAAAAAATGAAAAATATATTCATAGAGAAGAGTCTTGAGTCTTGAATCTTACAACATAGACAATTTTTAAGAATATATATTGCAATGACAAGAGGATCCTCAAAGAGGAGAAATCTTAATTACAATACATCCACCTAAGAGGAGTGATTGATCAAGATAAAGTATCCAATTTGTAGGGAAGATGAACAAGAATACACCTATTCAACCCCCTTATATATAGGTGAAATAGTGATCCTTGGATGAAAGATAAAAATATTCAAGAAAGAAACAAAGTGTCTTAGGGACATATATTTTCTTGATAAAGAAGATGTATGACTTAGGACATGCACCTCTTGCAAAAAGAGAGAATCCATATTCAAGACACGGTTCTTTATAAAAAAAAGAATAATGTCATATAATGAATAAATTCCACTCAAGTTTGAAGAAAGTAGAACCATGAATAAAGAAAGAAAAATAATGTATAAAGTATCTTGGCCCTCAAGCATGAGACAAGAAATGAAATCCATAGTAGATTATATAATGAAATATTGTAGAATATAAAGATGAGTCATAAGAAAACACTAATATCCATGCATAAGATGCCACCAACATCCAACAAGAGAAACATAACACCCTACCATGTAAAAAGAGACTTCATTCTAAACAACAAGAATGTTTAGAATAGAGAAATAAAAATAAGTCATAGAGGATTACATTATGAGAAGAATAGATATGAATTATATGTTTCTAATAAAAAACATATATAAAGGAAAACATACCTATAGCTAAGGATAATCCATAAAGAAATATAAATCTATAAAGAGCCATTATAATCAAGAAAAAATTGTAACAGCTCAAAAGTATAAGAAATGATACCCATTGAAGCCTTTTCCTTAACATTAAAAAAAAAATGAAAATAATCGAGAATGTTATGTTCATCATTGTAATGGAAGGGACAAGAATACATAAAAAGGAAATCTTCAATAGGTATAGGAGATTTCTCTAGCTCATCAACATATATTTGAATATACACCTTTAAAGCTAAATCCTAGAAAGTATGAGGATAATCAAGGTGAGGAATGGGTAAGAAAAGATGAAGAGGAGATCATAAAAAATATTCTTGCACTATATAAGAAGGAGAATAACCAAGACCATTTTTATTCACCTTAGGAGACACATGAATAGGATTTTTAAGACCTTTCTCATTAATGCCCAGTCCTAAGCCTATATAACCCTATTGAATAAATATGAAATAACCTTTAGGATAGTTATTTTTCAGATCTACAATAGGAGGGATTTTTCATTAGAATCTTGTGAAAAGGTAGTGTAAGGAATGATAACATGAGGAGGAAAAAAAGGGGCCTTATTTTATCCCCAAATACAACTAATAGATGGAGAAATTGGCTCCTCAAGGAAGGTAGAAATATCCTCATCATGAACTAAAGCTTGTGCTTGAATATGTTTAAAATAAGTGTTAGGAGATGAAGGAGGATGAGGAGGATTAGGAGGGTTAGGAGGAAGATGAGGAGCATCCTCAACTAAGGTTATCACATGATCCAAATAGGTAATAAGCCAATCACATAAAGAGCTAAGCACAATTTTGAAAGAAGGTAAAGTTTTATTCATTATTCTAACAATAGCATAAGAAAGGAAAGCATGAAAATCCATAAACATTATAAAATGCATAAAACTCCAATAAAAATCATAAGTGCAGTGTAAAGAGATGTAAGAAAGAGAATTTTGAAAAAATATAACCATACACCAAAAGATCTTTAGAATGAAATATGTATGGAATCCAAAGAAGGATCTAAATCTAATGCAATAAGAAGATAAGAAATATAGAAGGATCTAAATCCTAGAAAAGAAGACACAAGTTGGGTTCAACAAATAATGTGAGGTAGGAAAATAGAAGAAAGCCCTATGCACATAAATGAGATTGGGGAATACCAAGATCAACCCCTTTTTGGATTAGGTTTGATTGATAGAAGGAGTATCAATACAAAACCTAATGGATAACAAAATGAATGAATTGGGTTGATTTCCCTCTCACCCCCACTTTAAGGGGATTTTGGAAAGGATATGTAAATAAAAGAAAGTTGAAATGGAAAGTATGGAAATAAAAGGGAGAGGATAGTGCCCTATAGATTAAAAAACTAAAAATATACTATAAAATGATGTAGGAAACTACTCCAATCTAGGATCTAGGATGAAATTTGTGAGGTGGATGAAACCCAAAAATCTTCTAATAATCTGTCAAGAAAGACATATGCATCAAGGGCACAGTGTGACCTTGATTTCCTGTTAAAGATGCCAATTTTGATTTCACATCTTTGAAGATAGAGAAAAATGGTATTCAAATATACAACCCATTCATTGATTTGAGATCCAAAACCTCCAAAATAAAGGTATCTTTTTTTGTAATTTTTCGGGGGTGGGGGGTTCCTTAGTCAAACCTTGGTTTAGGAATTAACCTTGAATTGAAATGATTGAAATTGAATGCTAGAAAGTAGCATTGATAGATCTAACATGTAGTAATATAAATATATGAATATTTTCTTGAATTTGGAATGTAATCAAGTATGTAGATGTAATAGTTTTGACTCAACTTCAAAAACCTTTAAAAGAAAATCAAAGTGAAACCAAACCTTTCTTGAATGTATGTGCTTGAAATCTATTTTTGTAGATCATGAAAGAAGAAGCAAAAAAGGATCTTGAATGTATGAAGGGAGATCTTAAATATTTAAAATGTAATGGAATATCTAGTATAAAATCCTTCAATGATTTGAATGCATAAATCCTTGATCTTCAATGGAGGAAACCTTGAATGTCTTGGATTATTGAAGAGAACTTGAATTCTTGAATGCTTGAACTTATAAATGCAATTGGTTGGATAGTTTGAGGGCAACATGTTGTGATATGAAACATGGAGAAAATTGAATGGTTTATATACATATCAAAATTAAGTAACTCTTCTAAGGTCAACTATCATAGAAGTTAATGCCTGATTATAAAAACATGAGATCCAAAGAAAAAGGGCCAAAATAGGGCCTTGTCAAGGGTTTGGTGCACCCTTTATTGGTCCATTAGGGGTGCAATATGCCTCTGATGCATTAGGGGCTTAATGTTCCTTTGATTTCTAGGTTCACAAACCCTAGGGACAATCTAGGGACCCTAAAACAAGTCTCAAGATCTAGAATTCAAGTTCAAATTCCAAGGAAACCCTATTTTGGTTCTAGAAGTAAATTCCAAGAGGAAAGGTGGATGGAAAGGAAGGACCTCAGGGAAATAGATCCTATCTTGAGCTTATCACCATAAAAATAAGAGCTTTAAAGAGGATCCTTTAGGTTCTACCCCAATTCTACCTAGGAGAAGGGATGAAAAAAGGTAAACAAAATGAAAGAGAGGGAGGAATTAATGTAAGAAAAGTTTAATAAGTTTGAATTGTGATGTTAGATCTGGTTACCAAGTTATTGATTTGAAAATTAAAGAAGTTTAAGTTGGTATAAAGTATTTTTAAGGTATGTAGAATAACTGGTTAAAACTAATTCAACCCCCAATTATCTAACAATTGGTATCAAAGTTGAGTTCTTGAAGGAAGAAATTTGAAGGGACTTGAGATAAAGATTCAAAAATGTATAACAAAGAGATACCAAAGTTAAATATGGAGAATTTCTCTTCTTGGAAAAGATGGATGAGAATGTATCTCTCTAGGATTGGAGATAATTCCCTATACTATTTGGACAACTAGTACACCACTCCAAACCCTCCTATGATAGTAGAGGATATAAACTAGAAGAAAGAGCACAATAGTTTGATGATTGAGACTATATCTATACTAAATGATGCCCAATTTGATGATGTCATAAACTATGCTAGTGATAAAGAAATATGGGACACAATGATACTTGTGCATCATTGAGATCAAAATATATTGAGAGATAAAGGAAAAAGTATGAGAGGCAAAAATGATGACATGAGGATGAAAGAAAGAGAAAACATAGTTTAGTATGCAAATCGAATCAAAGTTGTGACTGCTATCAAAGCTAATATAAGACTCATCAAAAATGAAGAAGTTATAAGTAAAGTTCTTAAAATACTATGACCTACTTATGCTATAAGAGTATCTATGATTCAAGAATTTAGAGCTATGTCTGATAGTGATCTTATTCTCAATGGTTTAGGTAGTCATTTAACTACATTTGAATTAAGTAACTTTGATAATAGTGTGCCTATAGTTTGGAATACTTTTGAGACTTCACTAACCATTTTAAGTTCAAAGAAAGAAAAGATAATTAAGTATGAAAATGAATTAGATTTAGAGGATGAATTGGATGAGATTGAAGAACTAGCTGCAAGGAGGTTACCAAGAGGTATAGGTAGATTTAAAGGTAAACTACCTCTGATATGCTTTAAATGTGATGAAGTAGGTCATATTTCTACTAGATTTCCTAATAAGAATAGAAGTGACAAAAATGACAAGAAGGAGCACAAGTACATATAGAAAAAGGACTACAAGTAAAAAGGGAAGAACTCATGCTACATTGAGAAGGAGGAGCACACTAAATTAGACATTGATGATGAAAGTGGGAGTAGAAATGGTATATGTTGTTGTTAAAGAAGATCCTAATGAGGAAAGGTACGAGGAAGGAAAATATCTTATTTATCATGTTAGTAAGAATGACACATGGATTGTTAATAGTGGATGTTCACATCACATAACTGGTGATATTAGTAAGTTTGATAAACTTGAGGAATATGATGGTGGAACTATTAAGCTTGGGAATGAGTTCCATGTCCTATGAAAGGTAGAGGTTCATTAATGCTAAATGATAAAATTAGATGTGATGATTCATATTGGGTTCAAGGACTAAAGCATAATCTATTGAGTATTTCTCTGTTGAATAATATAGGTCGTAAGCTAGAATTTTAGAATAGAAAAAGTAAAGAACTATGGTGATAATAGAAATATTTTTGGTATTGGAGAGAAAATAAGAGGTAATATATTTTTTCTAGATCCTACAATTTATACATGTCTATTTGCAAAAGTTTAAGATGTGTGGCTATAGCATAAGAGATTGTGACATGTTAACTTTGGAAATATGGTCAAGATAAGAAGAAAGATGAGAGTGAGAGGCTTATTGAATCTGCATAAACTTGAAATTTTCATGTGCAAACAATGTCAACTTAGTGAGATGACCAAGTCTAGTTTTTTAAGAAAGAAACATACTTCTAATGATATTTTTGGATTAGTTCATACTAATCTATGCATACCAATGAGAGTTGAGAGATATTATAGAGGTAGATAATTTGTAGTATTTATTGATGATTATTCTAGAATGATGACTATCATGTTCATAAAGTTAAAGTCATAAGAATTTGATATTTTCAAGAAGTATAAAGATGGGTAAAAGTACAAAGTTGTGTCACCTTTTAGGCAGACTTATCAGAACAACTAAATTTGAGTATTTCTATCCAAAAATCAATTTTTCTCAAACATATGATTTAGATAAATTCATTCTAGCTAAGTTATATATGGTCTCACACTTTTCCAATTGGAAATATCTATTAAATGCATGTTTTATACTAGTTTTTATCCAATTAATAAAGAAATGATATTATTTCAAAAAATTGACATTTCAATATCTCTTACTATTTTTTATGATATCTTTTTAGTAAAATAACAATACCATTTTATAGAGCTCAAAGTCAAGAATATTTTCATATAGAGTTTACAATTTTTTAGTTAGATATAGTATATTGTAATTAAAAAGTTCTACAAGCACATATTTTAACACTTAAAAAAATGTCAATTTTGAGAAAGAAAAAAATATAAAATCACATCAATTTTTAAAAAAAATTAGATGACTTTCTAAAGGAGAGATTCCTCTTTCAGAATGTAATTTATCTTTTGGTTAGAATATATTTGTTTTTAAAGATGTGGTGGGAGATGAAAACTATCAATTTGGGGTGAGTTGAAATTTGAATCACTATAAAAGACAAAATATGGGTCTAAAGTCAATTTTTATTGTTTATTGTTCTAGCTATATGTGTTATCTATAACATAGTCTTAGTTCAAATCAAAACACATTTGTTTCCACATAGTTTTGTGGTGGGAAATAAACCCCCAATTTTCAACATTTTTCAGCAACTAAAACATTATCTAACAAAATTATAAAAATATATCATTTATTATTCCAAATAATTATTAAAAATTTTAATTCTAAACTTCAACCATTTCTATACATTTCATTAGTTTATTTCATATTCAAATTCTAAATAATAATACCCATTTTATATCATTGAAGGTGAACAATTATACTTTTGTTAGCCTTTTCCTTTATAAAAGGGTGACACAGATCTATGCTTTTACCTAGATAGAGTTGAATTTTTTTTGTTAAACCATTGAAATGTTTGAGATCTAATAGAGGTGTTGAGTTTATGTTTATTGAATTCACTAACTTTTATGTTGTATGCAATTAAGGGACAACTACCTGTGCCGAGGGTACTACAATAGAATGGGATTGATGAGAGAATGAATAGATTGATTTTTGACTATGCTAGAACACTACTAGTTGAAAAGGGAGTTGTACAAATATTCTAGATAGAAGCCATAAGCATATTATAATGATTTATAATAACTGAGGTGGAGGCGGGGGGTAAAATTAGTTATTCTTAGATCTAGATGCACATTTACACTTTTGAACTCTTCAAATAACTTATATCTATTCATTAATCCACTCAGTCTCGATTACAACTTATCAATAACATAAAATTTTAGTCCACTGTCCTGATAATAACTAACTTGCAATCCAATGTCCCAATAATAATTAACTTGCAAGATGTAAATGATTAAACTAGTAAAACATCTCAAACATCATTCACACAACTATAACACTAGGATTTAACATGGAAACACACTTTGGGAAAAACTACTGGTAACATGTCACTATTTTTTTACTCTTCTAAAGTGAGCTCTATTAGGAGTCAACCTTGTTTAAGGTTCCAATACAAAATGTTAGATGTGACCCTATTAGAGGATTTAATCACCTTATTAGGAGTTTCCTTGTCATAGGACTTAAAGAATATTCTATTAGAATGTTACCTTGACTAAAGGATTTATAAATGATTGTTAGGTCAACCTTAATTAAATATATTTAGTAATAAAATGGTTAGAAAGAAACAACAGGTTGATCTAATAAATACAACTCACTTTACAAATATAGATCATAATGTAGCTTATATGCTAACTCATTGATTGAACTCCATTCCATTCTCCATCACTATCTCTAATTTTCTTGGAAAATCCTTAAAGAAATCACTCTTCATATATACTTTTCTCCTTCTTCAGAACCTTCTCTAGTTTTTTAGTCAACAAAATTAGCAACTACTAACCACTCTAGGTTAATCTTTATGCCTTGTTAAATAGGTAGCTTTGATATTTTTATCCTTAAACACCACTGTTGATCTTAGGGTTAGGTGAAATTCATCAAATCCTTCCATCATTTTGCTTCCTTCTCCTTCTAGATACTTCTCAAAACTTCTCTTTGAATCCATATCTATAAATGCTCAAATATAGTTTATCTTGCATTAAATACTCTAGATCATCAATACTTATCCTTTATGCACTTTGAAAAATATTAAATTCTACCTCTTTTGACTGATAACCTCAATTCCTTCATAAAATAACAAATTGTGACACTCGGTCAATATTGTGTTCCTCAACCTTGATCATCACTAGATAAATTAGTCATCACTAAGATTTCTTGATTGACTTATACCATCTTTTCTTAGTCTAAATTTTTTGATACTTAGTCTTTACTAGTCTCAGTAGCCACTATATTTTCTTGGCTTCTACTATTTACTCAATCATAACTAGCACAACTTGGCTTCAACTATAAGCTCTTTAATATTCTTCTTTTTTGCTTGGTTCAGCCTATGAAATTGGTCCTTTATTGATCATCACTTCTAGGATTCAACAAAATTATCTTATCCACTAATGTTATGAATAAACAACATATTATCTTGTCAAGGTCCAATTAATCAAGTTCCCACATAACTCAACCTTTCCACTTGATCTTCTTTTTATCTCTTCTTCTCAAATCATCTTCATCAATCATCTTTATATGGCACTCTACTCAGGTAGAAATTGTCTCACCAATAAGGTTTGACATCAATAACAACATAGCAATTTTTTCAAGTATAGTTTCCAACAATCTCCCTCTCTGGCATTGATGGAAACACCTCATTTCTCATTGTAGGTTACCATGCAAACAAAAAATTTATTCAAGTATCCACTTGATTTTCTTCTATCAACTCCCTTTATGTTTTGTAAAAAGTATTCATTAATATCCTTGGTTTCATTTTGATTTTAATATTTCCATTTCATTTTTATTCTCATATTTTAGTTTCATTCTGATTCTCATCCAAGTAGCTCTAATAGACAATACCTCTAGATATATCATAACTTCTATCTTTTCAAATTCTTGATGTGTCTCCCTCTTTGATGGTAACTCTAACTTGTCATAATCTCTCCCTCTTTCATGTATGACTTCTCTATAATCTCTCCCTCTTTAATTTCTTTCTTGGAAATTGCATAAAAAATCTTTTCATCTTTGAAAATAATGCCAAATACACTTCAACATCTTCAGATGACTCTGTCTTATACATCTTCAACATGTAGATATCTCTTGATTAGTTCTTTAAACTCGGTTCTTCTTCTATCATATTGCCTATGACTGATTCAACATCTTGTGCATCTCCTTTCTCATGTTTAGGAAGGTCATAACATATGATCTTCTACATCAATTTGTAAGATATTCATATCAAAACATTTGACACAAAGCTCCATCTCATCTTAAGCAGCCTTAGTTAGTGGAATCACCCCCAAATTAGCTCTTAGATATTCATGTGCATCCTTAGGTAAAGCTTTTGTGAATATATTATCTATTTGTTCCTTTGTATTCACATACTCCAATATCACTTCTTTTTCTCATACCAACTCTCTCAAGTAATGATACTTGATAGAAATATTCTTGGTCTTGGCATGCATCACAAGATTTTTAAAAATGTTTATAAAACTTGTGCTATCATAGAATATAACAACTGGTTCAGTGATCTCTTCCTTCATTCCTTTCAACAATTACTTGACCCACACTATATTAGAACAATTAACTATTGTTGCTACATATTCATCATTAGTTGCAGATTGGGAGATGCAATTATGTTTCTTGCTTGTCCATGAAATTAGTCTCTTTCCTAGAAAGAAACCTCCATCAATTGTACTCTTTTTATCAACAAGATTTCTAGCCCTATCTATATTAGTATATACTTTAAGTTCATATTTGTCTTTCTTCTTGTAATCCAATCCATAGTCTTATATTCCTTTATATATCTCAATATTATTATCATATTCATAATGTGATCTTGTTTTCATATTTGTAGAAATCTAGCAACCATCCCAAATACTAGTGCAACATTTGGTCTTCTATGTATAACATATAAAAACAATAATATATGACTAAATAAACTACTAAAAATTGTAGATATGTGACCAATTTTGATCATGTGACTATTTGTAGTTTATTGTTAGTCATCAATATTGCAACTAAATTTATGACTAAACTATTTTAATAATTAATTTAGTGATTGATTTGGTTGTTGATTGTTATTACATAGTAGCTTATTTGGTTGTTCATTTTGTGGTTTATTTTGTAATTTAATTGGTAATTTATTTAGTAGTTGATTGTTATGAAATAGTAGTTTATTTGGTATTTAATTTGATAGCATATTTGGTTGTTGATTTTATAATTGATTTGGTAGTATATTTGATAGTTGATTTGGTAGTTGAATTGGTAGTTGACTAATTATTTATCTGATAGTTAAATTACTTTTAAATATGTATTTATTTCCATTAATTAGTAATAAATATAGTTATAAAATGAATAATTTATTCAATATCATAAATTTTAAAATACAAAAAAAAAGATATAGAGTTCAACTAAAACATTAAAACAAATGAAAATATTACACATGAACAAGGGTAAAATTAAAATATTGATTCAATATCATGATTAAAAAATAGGTAACCTAGGATTAAAAAATTTAATGCAAATATATGTAAGTAATAATATGCAAAAATTGTCTAAGATTTTTCAAGTCTACCAAATACACCTTGATAATTAAAATATTTAAATGACACATTCAAATTAATGCAATATAAACCAATGGACCAAACTTTTGAACAATTTACACATTTATCAACTATGTCATTTTAGCATATATAGTCCACTGACATAACTAAGCTAGGCGGGTGAATCAGTTATCCAACTATTATCACAATTATCAACCTTAAACAAACTTAACCTGCATATGAGTAATAAAAATTGAAACCACAACAAGATACTCATACACAATAACATCAGATATGTTAACTAGCAAAAACCTTGATCAAAGGGAAAATCCCAGTGGGGATGGTACTCACAAGATGATGTATTAATAAAAATATTCTTTGTTAGAAGATGGTCACTATTAGGAGTCTATGAATACATTCAATACATATGAGTCCCTGTTAGGAGATTCCAACCCTATTAGAAGTTGTGCCAACCTTATAAGGATTTATGCCAACCCTATTAGGAGTTGTGGAAGACAATTGGACCTAGTGCCCAAATAGCTTCAAGGAAAAGACCAATGAACCCATGTTCCAAATAATCCCTATATTATTCCTTGTAGAATAATAGAATTGTATTTTACTATTCCTTCCTCTTTCTCTATCCTATTAATCAGACTTCCACTCATTCTGATCTTGTAACTAGATCACAAATCATGCATCCAATAATCCCTTAGATTGCTTACACACATTTACTAAAGACTCTACTTATTTTCACACTTCTTTCAACAATGGATACCTAATCACACACTTACAAACAAGGAAAACATCTTTCCTTTATACCATATCTTCATAATAATTCCTTGAGTTGGCCTTGAGGGTTTGCCAATTAATTATAATAAGATAATTAATTAATTACAATTACAAAAGCACTATCATCTCATAGTCTATAAAAAAATTCACATGTGTGATACTAGGGCTTGCACACTTGCTGATGTCATCATACGACTATCCTCTATCACTACCTAATTGTGTGGCTTCTTACTACATCTTAGATGTAATCTAACAAACAAACATCAAGAATTTCTTTCTCAATAGTCTAT
This sequence comes from Cupressus sempervirens, assembly GCA_028749045.1. Lineage (NCBI taxonomy): Eukaryota > Viridiplantae > Streptophyta > Pinopsida > Cupressales > Cupressaceae > Cupressus > Cupressus sempervirens. The sequence goes on from CM053787.1 coordinate 1,829,490, forward strand.
CTCTAAACTTCTCTCTATAAATTAGGTATGACTTTTGTACATCTTTGACTTAGACTCTACACACTTAACCACTTCATTAGGGCATAATGCTGAACATGTTGTTAACCACACATCACCATACAATCAAACCATTTGTGTACCATCAATATCTGTATCTACTATTCAGCCAGTCTTTACAAAAACCATGTTATGTTTATATTAATGATAAATATAGTCATGAATGTAACATGTCAATACTCTCCAATTCTTATAATACTCCCACAATGTAGTATTATCAAAATTCATGCTAACAATCGACCCCTTTAGCATTGATGGCAACATAAATGAAAAAACCATCTAAGTTCCAAGAATACCAAATAGTGTCTTGCTGCTATTGCTAACTAGAATTAGTTGTCCACATTCTAAAAATAATCTCAAAACAATAGGTGCACAACAAGTGAGTACTCCTTCTTAGACATCAATTGTTTACTTCACACTAAGCAATTCACAATACATCAAATGCATATTGCTTCTTCCTTTCATGAATCTTTCTAAATATCTCTAAAGAGATATCTCTCATGAATGCCTTAAGAAATACTCTCCCTCATACCTTAAGAGATTTTTTTTTCATGCATACTATACTCTCCCTCATTGACATCAATGTCAAGAACCTTGAAATATCAATGTTACCACATACCAATTGATAAATACCAATTTCTTAAATGATACTCCAAGTCTAAAAATAGCTCAAGTGTCCAACAACACTATTCAATTCTAAATACCAAGAGTCCTTGGTGACTCAGATAATCACAAATACTCCCCCATATGGGAAGCATCAAAATTCAGTCTAGGCTAACAATAGTGCTTTGTACCACTGGTCTAATGCACTCTCTGAATCATCTACTTAGAAGTGGATAGGGGCATAACCCCAAGCATACCTCTCAAGTACTCAAATGTATTCTTAGGAAAAGGATTCATAAATATATTTGGAATTTTATTTTTTGTACTCACATACTCCAATCTAATCTCCTTTTATGTTTCTTTCTCTCTCAACACATGATACTTAATAGATATGGTTATCCTTAGAAATAAATATATGATTCACTTGTGTTATCACAATAAATGATAATAGGTTCTTCAAACTCAATTTCGATATCCTTCAACATCTTTGTCATCCACATAGCTTGATTATAGTTATTTTCTACTACAACATACTTTGCCTTGGTAGTACTCTATAAAATACAATATTACTTCTTACTTAACCAAGAAACAAATATTCCTTCAAGAAAGAATTCTCAACCACTAGTGCTCTTTATTTCATCCATACTACCTACCCAATCTATATTAGTATATGCACATAGAGTGAAATCACTTGATCTGTCATACCAAATTCCATAGTCAGATGTCCCTATCAAATATTTGAATATTCCCTTCACTACTACAAAATGATATTCCTTAGGATTAGCTTTAAATCTAGCTACAATACCAACTATATTTTCTATATTTGACATAGGAAAAGGATGAGTAACTAGGGCCAAAGGCTCACCCAACTATCCAAACCACCCTGCAAGAGTTAACAAAATGGAAAAAAACACAAAGAACAAAAACTAGAGGAAGAAGAGTGAGATACTTTTATTGATTCATCAAAATATCTTCATACATACCCAACTATAAGGCCTTCTAGGTTACCACCAATTACAAATACATTCACATTCAAAGATCTAACTACAAATTTGCACTTTCAGTTCTACTTTGTAATTTGCTCTCCAAAAACTTGCCTAACTCTAAGAACTAAACACTCTATATATACTTGCCAAAATGGCTTACAAATTATTCTAGAACATTAGATAAGAGGAGGGCCAACCCAAAAAATTTTTGGACACATCCATAGAACAGATCTTAACATAAATGTCACGATCGAAATAAATTCCACAAATTGGCTCATAGAAATCACATCCAAATGTTGACACTCAACATACACTAGGTAACTCAGCACATGAAGAGATACTTGGCATAGAATAGATAACTCAACACATGAAGAGTCACTTAGCATATACTAGGTAACTTGGCACATGAAGGAATTGCTACAATAACTCAACACATGAAGAAATTGCTACAATAACTTGGCACATGAAAGAATTGCTATAGTAACTCAGCACATGAAGGACTACTAGGCACACGAAGGAACTGCTAGGCACATGAAGGACTATGAGGCACATAAAGGAACTACTAGGCACATGAAGGACTACTAGGCACATGAAGGACTGCTAGGCACATGAAGGATTTGCTAGGCACATGAAGGAATTACTAGGCACCAACTTGCAGAATGAACAAAAATGAGTAGGATAACAAGGCAACCCAGGATGCTCCTACATCAGACAACCAGGGTTGAAAGAAATGATTCTCCTAAATCATTGAATTCTTATAACTTGAGCTAAATCCAACTCAAATTGAGAAATCCACCAAGCATCTTCAATAGGTCTATTCTTCCACTTCACCAAATATTCATAGTAATCTTTTCCTCTTATGCTCTTGCCAACTCTTTGATCCAATATATGTTTAAATTCTTCAATCTACATATAGAAACTTCATCCTTTGACTCATGATACTTATACAAATCAGCAATATTGAATACAAGAGATATATCCATATCATCAGGTAACTCAACGTCATAAGCATTACCACTATCAAAATTCTTCAAGATCTTACAAGGTCCAAATTTCTTCATCTTTAGCTTACTGTATGTTCCAACTGGGAATCTTCCTTTCTTTAGATGAACCATCACCTCATCACCAACTTGAAAATCATGGTGTCTTCTAGACTAATTAGCATTCTCTTTATACTTCTGATTACTTTGTTCCAACCTCAACTTCACTTCCTTATGCAAAGACTCCATAAAATCAGCAAATTCTTCTCCTGCAATGCTTCTCTTTTCTTCACCAATAACATCTCTCAAATATGATATACCTTTAAGATGCATTCTATTAATAATATCAAAAGGTGTCTTCCCTATACTCCTATTCACAAAATTTTAATATGTAAATTTAGCTTGTGTCAATACCATCTCCCAATTACTTGGCTTATTCCCAACTAAACATCTTAGCAAATTACCCAAGCTTCTATTCACAATCTCTGTTTGTCCATCTATCTGTAGATGGAATGTAGAACTAAACTTCAACTCAATACCCATCTTCTTCCACAAAGTCTTCCAAAAATAACCAACAAACTTACTATCTTTGTCAAAATAATACTTCTTGGTAATCCATGCAAACTCACAATCTCTTTAAAGAAAAGTTCAGCAACATGCTTAGCATCTGATGTCTTCTTACATGGTATGAAATGAGCCATCTAATAAAATCTATCGACTACAAAAAATATGAAATCATACCCTTTTACTGTCTTAGGAAATCCAAGAACAAAATCCATACTGATGTTAGTCCAACATTTCTCAAGAATAGTAATAGGTGTATACAAACCAATATTTTGACTCACCCCTTTTGCAACTTGACAAATTCCACAACTCTTTATGAATTTCTAAATATCCTTATACACTTGTGGCCAATAATACTTCTCTTTCAACAAACTCAATTTCTTATCAATTCCAAAATGTCCAACCAATCCACCACTATGCTTTTTCTTAATCAGATTCAACCTCATAGAACTTTTAGGAATACACAATTGAATACCTTTGAACAACATACCTTCTTGAATGAAATATTCATCATACTTACTTATATGATTTGTTAGATTTGGTTATATGCGCTCTCTTCATGCCTTAGAAAAATTAGGATCAACATCATACAACTCTTTCATTTCATCAAAACCAAGAACTTCAACCTTCATTTTAGTCAATAAAAAATGTCTTCTACTCAATGCATCAGCAACCCTATTAGTAACTCCACTCTTATGCTTAGTAAAAAATGTGAAACTCTGCAAGTACTCAACCCACTTCATATGTCTCTAATTTAATTTATGTTGACTTCCCAAGTATTGTAAAGCTTTATGATCAGTATACAACACAAACTCCTTAGGAATCAAATAATGTCTCCACTTCTTCAATTCTTGAACAATGGCATAAAATTTTTGATCATACATAGAATACTTCCTTTTGGAATCATTCAACTTTTCACTAAATAAAGAAACAAGTTTACCTTCTTGAATTAATACAACTCCTATTGCATTACCACTTGCATCACATTGAACTTGAAATACTTTGTTGAAATTAGGCAAAGCTAATACAGGTAATTCAACAACCTTTTGTTTCAAAGTCTGAAAACTCTTATTAGCTCCATGTGTCCACTTTATTTCTTTTTTATCTCCTCTTATTGTCTTAGTCATAGCATTACAAATAGCCTTGAAATTCTTTACAAACTTTCTACAAAAACTAGCCAAACCATGAAATGGTCTTACCTCACCCACATTCTCAGGTGTAGGCCATTCCAAAATTGCTTTAACATTCTTAGGATCCATCTTCAATCTATCAACTGAAATAACAAATCTCAAATGCACAATCTCCTCTTGTATAAAAGAACCCTTTTTTAGATTAATCAGCAACTTTTCCTCTTTGAACCTCTACAATACTTGTCTAATATGATCAAGATGTTCTTCCTTAGTCTTATTGAATATCAAAATGTCATCCAAATAAATAATCACAAACTTAACCAAAAATCTTTTCAAAAATTCATTCATCAACCTCATGAAAGTGCTAGGTGCATTAGTCAAACCAAAAGATATTACCAACTATTCATACAAACCATCCTTTGTCTTGAAAGCAGTCTTCCATTCATCACCTTCTCTAATTTTGATCTAATGATAGCCACTCTTCAAATCAATCTTGGTAAAATACTTTGCTTCACTCAAACAATCCATTATGTCATCCATCCTTAGCATAAGAAACTTATATTTCATTGTGATTTTGTTAATATCTTTGGAATCAGTACACATTCTCCATTCTCCATTCTTTTTAGGTGCTAATATAGTAGGTAAATCACATCAACTCAAGCTTTATCTGATCAAACCTTTCTACAATAAGTCATGCACTTGTCTGTTAAGTTCTTCATTCTCTGTAAGTGTCAATCTATATGGTGCTTTGTTTGGAAAACTAGCTCCAAGAATCAGATCCATACAATGACTTATACTTCTTACCAGAGGTAAACCATTAGGAATATCATCAATAATAATGTCTTTATACTCATTCAACAATTCTATAATTTTTACTGGTACTTAGCTATCACTATCTATTATCACTTGGTCATTACTAGCTTTTGCTACTCAGTCATTACTACCAACACTTGGTCCTCTAGGAACTATGGCAAAACAAACTTGATTCTTTTTCATTTCCTTTTCAAATTGTTTTTCATTAATCATGCAAATTTTTACAGCAGTACAATTAACCTCATCTAGACTTTTAATTAAATGCAACAATATTTGTTTCTTCCCATTTACCCAAAGGGTATATTGATTCAATCTTCCATTATATACAACATATCTATCATATTTCCAAGGTCTACCCAAAAAAGTATGACAACAATCCATGGGCATACTTTCACACAAAACTTCATCAAAGTAATGTCCAATTTTGAACTTCACAAGGCATTGCTCACTTACCAATATCTTATGCTCATCTTTGATCCATGAAATGTGATAAGGTTTGGGATGTTTTAGCCTCTGCAATTGTAGCTTAGTAACCAACTCTTTTGATACCAAATTTGTAGAACTTCCACTATCAATGATCACTTTGCAGCATGTTCTAGCCATCTTACATCTTGTCTTGAAAAGACTTCTCCTTAAAACAAGTTACTTGTCACTTCCCTTATTACATAAGGTTCTTCTCACTATCAGATTTTCTCCAACCACAGGTCCACTTGGTGAACCCTCATCATCTCCTTGAATCACAACATTTTTGTTACCTTGCCTACTTTTAGAGGATCTACATTCAAAAGATCTATGTCCCTCTTTACCACATCTAAAACAATTACCATGAAATCCACCTCTAGAATAGGAATTACCTCTTCCTCGGTAAGAATTAGTGCCTCCTTGGTAAGAATTACCACTTTTCCATTCGGTCTTTCCTTTGTCATCATTCTTCCATTCTTCCATTCATATTTTCCTTTATCCTACATAGAATTGTTAGATCTGCCACTTTCTCCATAAGATCTACCTCTGCCTCTCTGGAATCTACCACCTCTACCTCTTTGTCTTTGTTCATGCTTCTTTGTTAAGATCTCCTTAGCTTTCAAGGCATATTGATATGCTTCTTCTACACTTTACTACTTCAAAAAACTTGTTTCATCTTGAATTCTAGATCTCAATCCATTAATGTACCTTACAATTTTCTCAACATCATCATCCAAATGTCTAGATCTGATGTCCAATCTATAGAATTTCTTAGTATATTCTTTCACAGTCATGTCTTTTTGTTTCAAATTTTGCATCTTTCTCAACAAGATAACTTGGTAATCAACAAGGAGGAATTTGTTCTTTACCTTGTTCACCATCTTTGGCCAAGTTTTTATCTTCTCCTTTCCTCTCCTTTTTCTATCAGTTTGCAAATGTTCCCACCATAGTGATGCATGACCTTTCAACCTAGTGACTGCAATCTTCACCTTTCTATTATCAGGAGTTTTTTCATACTCAAAGAAATTCTCCATATCAAAGATCCAATCCAACACAACATTGGTATCCAATTTTCCATCATAAGAAACAACTTCTACAGCAGGCTTTGAATTTTCCCAAGATAACACTTGCAACAATCTTTCCTCATCTTGATCTTCTTTAGGTTTTGGATTATGGTTTGGTGCTACTTCATCATCAATTACATCATCAAGTTGTCCTCCTCTCCTTTGGGCTATCTCCAAAGAATCTAATCTAGTTGTAATTTATCTCATCTTATCCAATATAGCATCATCAACATTTCTTCTACCATCAACCATCTTTACAAATCAGTTTCCTACAAGATCATAACCCTCTACAAGTTATAGGTCAAATCCATAGATCTACAACCCTACAACCAAATCTAAATCAGGGTTCTACATGATCCAATCTCCACAAGGATGAAGCTAGCTCTAATACTAACTAATGTAGGCAAAGGATGAGTAACTAGGGCCAAAGGATCACCCAACTATCCAAACCACCTTGCAAGAGTTAGCACAACAGAAGCAAACACAAGGAACAATAACCAAAGGATGAAGAAGAGTGAAATAATTTTATTGATTCATCAAAATATCTTCATACATGTCTAACTGTAAGGCCTTTTGGATTACCACCAATTACAAATACATTCACATTTAAATATCCAACTGCAAATTCACACTTTTAGTTTTTCTCTCCAAGAACTTGCCTAGCACTAAGCCTAAACACTTTATATATACTTTCCAAAATGGCTTATAGATTATTCTAGAATATTACATAAGAGGAGGGCCGACCCAACAATGGTTTGGAGATATCCCAAGAAAAGATCTTAACATAAATGTCACAATTGAAATAAATCTTGCAAGTCGGCTCCCAAAAATCATGTCCAAATGTTGACACTCAAGATACATTGGGTAACTTGGCACATGAAGAGACACTTGGCATACATTGGGTAACTTAGCACATGAAGAGTCACTCGACATACACTGGGTAACTTGGCACATGAAGGAATTGCTACAATAACTTAGCACATGAAGGAATTGCTACAGTAACTTGGAACATGAAGGATTGGTAGGCACATAAAGGAACTACAAGGCACATGAAGGACTGCTAGGCACATGAAGGAACTACTAGGCACATGAAGGACTACTAGGCACATGAAGGAACTGCTAGGCACATGAAGGACTACTAAGCACATGAAGGAATTGCTAGGCACATGAAGAATTTTCTAGGCACATGAAGGATTTACTAGGCACATGAAGGAATTGCTAGGCACCAACTTACAGAATGAACAAAAATGAGCAAGATAACAAGGCAACCCAAGATGCTCCTACATCAATATTTGGTTACGTGTGAGTAAGATACTACAAACCTTCAATCGCAAACTTGTACTTCTTCTACTCTACTACAAGTGTCTCATCTTTTCTACATAACTTGTGACCAATTATGTTAGGTGTACCAACATGTGTACAACTTTCCAAACCAAAACTTTTCAAAAATCATTCAAGTACTTAGCTTGTGAAATGAGAATACCATCACTATTCTATACAATCTATAATCCTAGGAAAAACTTCATTTCCTGTCATGCTCATTTCAAACTCATTCTTCATTTCTTGATCAAACTTATCACTTGCTTCATTATTACCTCCAAAAATGATGTCATCAACAAATATTACAATAATCAACAAACCATTTTAATCTTCTTTCAAATACAAGTTACTATCTACCATACCTTTAGCAAATCCAAGCTTTGCCAAATAACTATCCAACCTTGCATACCAAGTTCTCGATGCTTTCTTTAGACCATATTAATCTTTCTTCAATCTACATACCATGTCTTTGTCTTCTAATAAATGAAAACCTCTAGGATACTCAATATATACCTCTTCTTCAAATTCTCCATTTAGAAAGGCTGATTTAACATCCATTTGATAAACTTTGAACTTTTTATGCAGTGCATAAGCCAAAAAAATCCTTACTGGTTCCATTTTGGCTACAGGTGCATATGTCTCTTCATAGTCCATGCCTTCTTTCTATGAATGTCCCTTGTATACAAGTCTAACCTTTTTCCTCATAACTTTGCCTTGCTCATTCATCTTTTTTCTGAATACCCATTTGGTTCCTATTAATTTCTTGTCTTTAGGTCTAGGGACTAACTCCCGTGTATCATTCTTCACAATCTAATATAATTCTTCCTTCATATTTGAATCCAATTATAATATTTACATTCTTTATCTATTCTCTTAAGTTCAACTTGAGATATCAAAATATCTCTTCATTTACTCTATTCCTTGTCATCACACCTTTGTCTTTGCTTCCAATTTTCTACTCAGGAAGGTGATTCTTTGTTAGATTCCTTTTAGAGGTAGGAGTTGACATATCAACTCTTATCTCATCTCTAGGTTTAGATCTTTGCTCTCTTCCTTGTTAAATAGTTATCACATCATTCTACAAATCATTGTTAGTCTCAACGAATACTTCAACATTCTATTTAGAAATTCTAGAATTATCTTTTTCTTCATTTGAATTATTTTTATCATCTTTTCCTTAGTTCTAAAATTTTCATCAATCCATACATTTTCACATTCAACTATTGTCTTAGTTCTATAGTTAAAACTTTTGTATGCCTTTCTTTTTAATGAATAACCAAGAAACATACCTTCATTACTTCTTGGATAAAACTTACCAATATCATCATCTCTCTTAATATAAAATTTTCTCCCAAATATTGTAAAATACATAACTAATGGTGAATGACCAAACTATAGTTCATAAGGTGTCTTTTTCATAATTTTTTTGATCTGTACTCTGTTTAGGGTCTATATTGTTGTGTTGATTGCTTCTCTCCAAAATGTCTTAGAAACATCATTCTCAAACAACATTTCTCTTGTTGCTTCTGCTACTGACTCGGTCCTTCTTTTAGAAATCCAATTTTTCTCGTGTGTTCTAGGTGAAGATAACTCTCTTTTGATTCCATTCTCTTGAAAAAATGTGTTAAACTCTTTAGAGGTGAATTTCACTCCTCTATAAAATCTTAAACACTTTATCTCAACACCGGATTCATTGTCAACTATATTCTTAAATATCTTAAACTTGTCAAAAGATTCAAATTTCTCTTTAAGAAATGCTACCCACATCATTCTACTAAAATCATCAACAAAAATCATAAAATACCTTTCACCATAGAGTCCTCTTGTTCTAGAGGGACCACTCAAATTTGTGTGAACGATCTCTAGCTTCTCTATGGTAGTGAACTTCTTGTTAGGAAATGATACTTTCTTCTACTTAGCCAAAATACATTCCTTCCACACAACATTAGTAGACTTAGTAATCTTAGGCGAGTATCTAGCCATAAAAGCACTACTAAACTTCACAATATTATCAAATTTTATGTGATAGAATCTTTTATGCCACAACCAATTGTTATTCACTTTAGCTATGAAACATGTAATCTCAGTAGGATTCAACTAAAATACATTACCTCTAGATTTAGTGCCAATTCCAATCTGTAGATGCTCAAAAATGGTTCACATCTATGGTTTCATCACTTATTCATACTAATTTTTCCCATTTTCTCATTCTACTAACTTTGATCTTTTGGCCAGAATTGATCATACTTTATCGTTTGTATCTCTTTCACATCAATTTCATGTCATTTCAAAACCATTTCGTATCAACTCAAAACCATTTCATATCAACTCAGAATCACCGCAAATCAACTCAAAATCACTCAAAATCAGCCCTAATCAACCCAAAACATATCAAACATCCCAAATCGATCATCATTTATCCTATCCTAGATATTGCTATGGCTTTTAGTTCCTTGGAAACCTATCAACCTATCAATCTTATCAATTTGACCTTAGTACTATTGTGGCTCTTAGTGCTAGGTAAAACTATCATTCATGTCATCGGATCTTTGTTGTTGTTAAGGATTTCAATGTTGAATCATGGCATTATCAACCATTTTAATAATATTGACAGTCTTCATCAATGTTATTATGATCAATCTTATCAATAAACCTCGATCTTGTAGCATTTGCAATGTCAGTTAAATGTTACATATCAATCAATTCATGTCGTGCATCCTTGGCATGTTATCAACTTTAATCAATCAATCTAACCATGGCTTTGGTCTACTTTGCATCATCTCATTTGATCTATATCATCATCACATTTTCATCAAAGGATACAGTTGCATTTATTTAATCAATTTGGCCAATCATTTACTAATTTTCTCTATAGGATTAAATAACCCATAATTTAATCCTATTATGGTTACTAATTATTCTTCCTAATTATCATCCTAAATTAATTAATTTTATTAGTTAACTGATTCATTATCTGCAAACCATAGAAATTCTTAATTTCCTAAGTTCCATTTTCCATCATTAATTCCATTTTCTACTAATTCTTATTTTGTGGAATAAAAGGATTTTTAATTCAAATATTCCATAAAATATTGCATCATCATGACACTTGGATATGAGACCTCAAGGATTCTCCTTTGACATTTGGATAAGATATGTCATAATAAAATATTCTTATTTCCTTACGCATGTCCTTATTTGGCTTATTTGTCATAGATTCTTGGCTTTAAGTGGGTTGAGGTGTCTTATGATGCATCATAGATTCTCTTCCATGTTTAGCCAAGTTTGACTTTCATGCATCATAGAATCTTACAATTGGCATATTTTTGTCATATGTGTCATGGATTCTCAAAGGAATCTCTTTCCACATCACATATCTATGGGTGAAAAATCCAAGGCTCTCATCCTCCATGTCAATTATAAAATGAGCATTCTTCCTCTCATTTCTGGTCTTAATTCTTGAGTCTTGAAAGTCCTTAAGTCCTTGGAGTCATAATTCTTGAGTCTTTGAGTCCTTAGCTTCTTTGCATTTTCACACCATTTTCTCTCGAGCTTAAATCACAACTTCAAGAAATCTCATGGAATTATCCATATCATAGGCTTTTTCTTCAATTTTGTGTGCACTATAGGCAACTTTGGAGCTATAATCATTTGGAGAAGAAAGAAGGACATGGGAGCTACAAATGAAAGAGGGGGTTTCTAACCTTCTGTTTGCTTCTTTCTATTAGTTTGGCTTTCATGGTAGACTAGTGGGTGCAAACATCTGTTGATTGAGTTTTTTTATTTTCTCATAGTATGTTATGCATTTAACCCATTTTCTAGGCTCTACACAATCAACTTATTAGCTATGTCTTTGATAATGCAAGTCTTCTCAGTGAACTACAACTTATAACCCTTGTCCACCAACTGTCCAACACTCAACAAGTTATATTTCAATCCATCAACAAAATAAACATCATTATTATTAGTTTTACCATCAAGAGTAATGGATCCAATTCCTATTATATGATAGGATGCATTGTTACCAACTCTAACAATACCTCCATCACAATTCTTGAATTTGATGAGCTTATTCATATCATCAGTCATGTGATATGAACAACCACTATCAATTATCCAATTAGATTTCTTTTCCACTTGGGAAATTAGAGCTCTTTCTTCCCTGATTTCTCTATCAATATCATCTTCCTTGATAGCCACAAATACCATTTCATCATTACTTTCAATTTGACCTTTTTCATAAGATTCTTCATCTTCATTTGCATACAAATAATCTCTATCTCTATCTCTTCTAGGCTCAAACTATCCCTTATACCTTTTCTCTCTTTTAGGACATTTAGATGCATAATGACCAAACTCATCACAATTCCAACATTTAAATATTTTCTTACCATCTTTTTCTCTTCTCACAAGAGGGTTATTCCTTCCTCAATCTTCTTGTCTTCATTAGATCTATTACTACTAGCAAAATCTCCACATGTGCTTGCACTCCTTGTTAGATTAGGTTGAATGTTCAGGGTACTAAAAGTTGTTTTGACTCTTGCTAGATATCTAAATAATCTCATATATTCTTCTGTGGATGCTAATCTTCCAAGCAACTTTACCTTTTTAAAATCCTTAGTGTAGGGTATTATGCGTTGAATCATCCGAGCTACTTGTTTGAATGGTGGTGTCAAAATTTTCAAGATCTTCCATATTACTTCACCTTCTTCCTTGGTTCCACCACGAGACCAAATTCTTGCAATTATATATAATATTCTACCAATAAAATTTATTATAGATTCATCTTCTGCCATTTTAGCATCTTGAAGTGCACATATCCAATTCTATAATCTCATTGTCTTTGCATGATCATCACCTTCAAAAGTTGATTCTAATGCTTTCCAAATTTCATAAGATGTTACAAGTGACTTTAATTGACTATGTTTATTCTCTAGAAGAGCTATTAGTAGAGCTTCTCTTGCTCTCGTGTTACACATGAATAGATCACTCTCTTCTTCACTACATCATTCAAGATTTCTTCTTCAATGATTGTCTTCTTACTCTTTGTCATGATCCAATATCTTGGACCCACACACAATAGATTAGTCTTCATCTGCTCTTTTCAACTATCATAGTTGGCCCTATCAAATCTAGGACTATCCTTTTTTAAAATATTCACCATAGATCTCCCAAAGTTGTTAAGCTTATCCTTCAAGGACCTAGTTCTCCAATACTAATTGTTAGAATATTTAGTCCACTAATATAACTAAGAGGGGGGGGAGGGGTGAATCAGTTATCTAACTATTATCACAATTATCAACCTTAAATAAACTTAACCATATGAGTAATATAAACTAAAACCACAACAACATACCCATACACAATAACACCAAATATGTTAACTAGGGAAACCCTAGTGGGGATGGTATCCACAAGATGATGTACTAATATAAATGTTCCTTGTTAGATGATGGACCCTATTAGGAGTCTATAAATATATTTAGTACATATGAGTCCCTATTAGGACACTTTTAATCCCTATTAGGAGATTTTCAACCCTATTAGGAGTTGTGGAAGACAACTAGACCCACTACCCAAATAGCTTCAAGGGCAAAATTAGTGAACCCACTATCCAAATGATCTTTGTATTGTTCCTTATACAATAATAGAACTATACTATACTATTCCTTCCTCTTTCTCTATCCTATAAACTAGAGTTCTACTCCTTCTGATGTTGTAACCATATCACAAATCTCACATCCAATAACCCCTTTGATCAATTACACACATTCAATAAGAACTCTACTTCTTTTTGTACTTTGAATTTATTGCAATAATGGATACTCGATCACACACATACAAACAAGGATAACATCCTTCCTTTATACTATATCTTCATAATAATTCCTTGAGTCTTCCTTGAGGCTTTCCTAATTAGTTATAATGATATAATTAATTAATTACAATTATTATAACACTTTCATCTCACAATCTATAAAAAACCTTACATGTGTGATACTAGGTCTTGCACACTCACTATTGCCATCATCTTATTGTCCTCTGTCACTATCTAACTATGCATCTTCTTACTACATCTCAAATGTAATCTAGCAAAAAAATATTAAGAATTGCTTTCCCATTTCTCTGTCTCTAAACTTCTCTCTATAATTTAGGTACAACTTCCATATGTCTTTGACTCAGACTCTATGCGCTTAACCACATCATCAGAACATATTGTTGAACATGTTCATAACTGCCCATCACCAAGCAATCAAACCATTATCTGCACCATCAAAATTTATGTTGGTTTCTTGGCTAGTCTTTACAAAAATGATGTTATGCTGACATCAATGGCAAACACAATTATGAATGTGACATGTCAATATTCTCTAATTCTTAGAATACTCACCTAATGTAGTATCATTAGCATTCATGCTAACAATTTTCTCCAAATATTCCAATGGTCTTTGTGTGAAAGTTCCCTATTCTCTTTGAGATGAACAACTCCACCTACTTTATCTTCATAAGAAAGTGATACATCACTTGTGACCATTATAATGTCTACATGGGCATCTCTAGTTCCATTTAGGTAGAAAAGGAGTGAATAATCCCAATACTAGAATCACAACCATCATATGGATCCAAAACTTTAACTTTATCCTCTTCTTTAAGTTTATCAAAATATTTTTGTAAAAAGAAAAAAAATAACATATTAGATTACATACGTAATGAAAGGCCAAAATTTAAATATTTAAAAATGATCACACATATTATATCCATTTAAGTTCCATAATGACAAGTAAAAGCTCACACATTTGTATTCATACACACAAGCAATAACAAAGTTCTTATTAAGTGCAACCATGTGAAGAGTTGTAATGCCAACATCTACTTTTGTATCTAAATATTTTGAAAGCACTCAAAACCAAATGCATAAAGCAAAAGTAAAATCATAGAGTCAAGAAAAATAAAATGTTATAATGAAATCATATAATTTAATCATTATTCTTATAAATAACCATCACTATCTATAAGAAACATACAATTGAAAGACATTATCATAAATGGAAAAATTCTAAAATTTGGAATATTACTTTGTTTCCTACTAGCTAACCCCTAACTAACACATGGATTATCAAATATCTTACTAATCATCAATATTCACTCACAATATTTATAAGGATATGGATATTTAACATTGATGAGATATCCTAATCTTTTTCTATTTTCTTTATTTGAGATTATTGTACCCTAATCCCATACTGTATAAGTTTTTCCTTTGTTTATTTTATTACCATGTTCTTTAGTTTTTTTAAATACATTTGTTCATTTTATCCATCTTTATATATGTGCACAAAATATATTAAGACTATGCTTTATACTAAAAATTGAGGTTTGAGATAAAAAAATAAATCATAAGAATAGTTTTATCTATGTTAACTGAGGTCATATTTGGTTGTTGGACACGTGTCTCAAAATCACAATAATGAACTTAAAATTTTGATACTATAGAGAAAAGAACAAGGATATTTTAACAATAGCAAAAAACTTGTAGAAAATTTTAGTCATCAATAGGTTTTCTATCCAAGTATATATTTCCTTTTATCTATATTAGATTTTTCCTAAATCATTCCTCCAATAACTACTAGAATTAGAGTTATTTGTGAGGAGGAGGGTTCATTTTAACACAATCTCCTTAAGTCATATTTATATGCAACACAAATAAAGGTTGTCCATTAGAATATAATCTAAAATACTAAATGTGGCTATTGGCAACCAAATTTCATATAAACATTGGAAAAAAGGTAGTTACATAGGGAAAATAACTATTTCCTATATTTACTAACCTCCAATCTCAATCAACCTAATTGATAGTGGGTGGGTTTCAGAGAGAAGGCAAAGGTATTGAAATTATTCTATAGTTCAAACATTCTTATTACTTTATATTCACTATAATTGTCTATTTCCCCACTTGAAATTGATGGCCAATAATTAAATAAAAATGACATAAAATAAAAATAGATAATAGATTCACCTTAGGAACATGTTAGCCTAGATCTCTATTCTAGATCTTTTGTGCACTAGTCCACTTTAAAAGTAAATCCTTGAAAGTGTCCTTTATGAGCCTTGCATCCCTTCTGATATAAATGCCATAGTATTTCAAAACTTGGTAGGCCACATCTCTACATCATGTGCATTTTCCTTCAAAACTTTTAATGTCCCAGCTGTTGAGCCAGATCATACTCTACATAGCCATCATGGTTTCAAACTTTTCCATCAAAAGGGTCATGATAGGTAATGGAATAGTCTTAAATCTATGCACATTAAAGTTCATCAAATAGATAGGATACACTAAGGCATACATCATAAGTCTAAATTCATCACTATAAAATCCTATGACAACTTGGAGTAGACCACTAAAGGAACCATCTTACTACCAATCAGAGTTGGCCTCACTAATCAAGAAACAATCTTCCATGTAATTGATCTTAACCTACCCTTCAACATCCTCCTTGGATGACCATGGATTCATTCTATCAAGGTCATCCCCTCTATATATCATCAGTGCATCAAATTTTTGCACCATGGTAATGAGATAACCATCCATAATGATCCTAAACCCTTTTCTTATTGCAATGTGGTAGAGGCCTCATATGATAACCATTACCCCAAAATTGAGGTTAGTAACACCATGGCTAGCTCCTTTGGTACTTTCCATGATCTAAACACCATCTTAGCCTCCACTCTTTCCATGGTTAAGATCAACTACCAAGGTTGTGAAGAATACATTCTTTCAAATGCCTTTGTTGTTAGTGCTCTACCTCTTGACCCACATACTCAAGGGCACCCAACCTATTAGGGACCAAACCTAGACACAACTCTTCAATTCAAACAACTTGATCCTACCATATTTATTTCCATCAAAATCCTCAATCAAGATGAAACAACCCCTGATATTATAATATGGTTATACACTGACCCACCTCTAAAGGGAAAAGAGCTCATTGACTACTTTCAACAAAAATATCCACACTCACATCATCTTTCTATCAAAAAATGGGATTATCTAGGAGGTGGCCTAGGATGTGAAGAGTTAGGCATCACATAACCTATAAAAGTATACAAAGAAGAGAAGAAGAAAGGTCTAGGATATAGACTCCCCACAACTGGGGGCATCACTAAAGATGGTCATGCCTTTTCAAATACCCAAACGATCTCATAGAGGTTGAAGACACCCCTAAGGAAGTTGAAAAGAAATCCTATGACAATATTTTCCTTGAAAGCCTTATCTTATGAGAATCTTTACTTTGTGAACTATCCCTTAACCTTATATATCTACACCTTACTCATCTTAAACTTGTTGATTGGGAGCAACCAAGTGTTATCCATGTTGATGAGTTCTCTATGGAGCATGCACTCCTCATATTCATGGGAGTTGATAAAACACATAAAAAACCACCACCACAATCACCTTATGTCTACAAACTAGACCCAAAATGTTACTTTGGGGTGGATAAAATTTCTAGTCATAAAATTGATCAAAAGAAAGAAAATAAAAATCAAAAGAGAAAAACAAAGGTATCACCTGGTGAAGTCTCTTCTAGAGAACCATCAAATCATTAAAAAAATGAAATAAAGATAAAGGACATATCTAATGGTGAAAAAATCTCTAAGGGACCTGAAGATAGAGACTGTATCCTTCCCCCACAAAATCACATGCCTATAGTATCATCAATTCTGATAGAGGACACCAAACTAGTCAACATCAGTTTCATAGAAACACCAAGGATCATATAAATTGTATCATCTCTAACACTAGAAAAGTAGACCGTCTCATTGAGGTACTCTAAAAAAATATTGGTCACTTTCCATGGTCTTATCAAGACATGCTAAGACTAGATCTTAAGTTAGTGGTACACCACTTGGTTGTAGATCCAAAGGCCAAAGCAGTCAAGAAAAAAATTTGAAAGATACATTCCAAGATTTCTCTATTAGTCAAAGAGGAGTTAAAAAATATGTTAGATGAAAAGATCATCCACCCATTTGATTATTCATATTGGATCTCTAGCATGGTGCTAGTCACCAAGCCCTCTTGTGATATCAAAATCTACATTGATTTTAAGGATCTAAATAAAGCTTGTCCAAAGGATTATTTCCCTTTATTGAATATTGACATGATTATTGACCTCATAGTAGGTCACCAGCTCTTATCTCTCATGGATAGTTTCTCCAGGTATAATCAAATATATATAGTGGAAGAGGGCCAACATAATACATTATTCATCACCCTTTGGAGAACCCTTTGTTAAAACATGAAGCCATTTGGGTTAAAGAACATAGGAGTAACCTATTAGTGATCTATGATGGTCATCTTCTATGAACTCATTCATAAAACCCTTGAATATTATGTGGATGACATCTTGGTCAAATCTCGTAATGCACTCGATCACTTATCCCATCTTGAAGAAGTGTTTGATTGATTGGCCAAGTATCATCTCATTCTCAACCCTAAGAAATTTGTCTTTTTTGTGACATTTGGAAAGCTTCTAGGTTTCCTTGAATCAAGGCACAATATTTAGATTGTTCTTTAGAAGGTCAAAGCCATCATGGATATGCCTCCTTCCAAGATACTATGACAACTTTTCTCCCTCCAAGGAAAGTTGCAATCAGTCAGAAGATTTATCTCACAACTAGAAGATAAATGTCAACCACTTACACATTTTCTCAAAAAAGATCAAATTTTTAGATGGGATCCCATATGTCAATGTATCTTTGAGTTGATCAAGAAATATTAGGCCAACCTACCTATCCTAGTTCTGCCAGTTGTCAAGAGATCATTAATATTGTACGTAAAAGATTCCCCAATAATATTAGGTGCACTTCTAGCACAACTTGATGGAAAAGGGAAAGAAAGGGATATCTATTAAATCAACTACACTCTAGTTGTTTATGAGCTTAATTACATGCCTATGGAAAAGGCTTGTTTAGCTATGGTTTTTACCACTTAGAAGCTCCACCATTACATGGTGAGTCATACTGTGAAACTTATCTCCAACATTGATCCTTTGAAAGACATGTTAATAAACACAGTACTCACAAGCCACGTAGAAAAATGGGTCATTCTTCTTATAGAGTTTGACATTCAATATGTTAATAGAAAGGTCATCAAACAAAATTCTATTGCAAATCATTTGGCTAATGCACCCTTAATCGCTGATCACCCTCTCATTATGAAGTTTCTAGATGAACATCTCTACACGATAGAGGAACAACCATAATAGAAGTTATACTTTTATGGATCTTATACATCCCATGGCTTTGGAGAAGGCATATTTTTGGTCAGCCCTCAAGGTGACTACATTCCTAAGTCCTTCAAAATTTAGTCCCAATGCACAAACAACATATTAGGTAGGGCTCAAAATAATAGTTGAATGGAACATAATAGAGCTACAAGTCTTTGGAGACTCACAACTAATTATGAAGAAGGTCCTTGATGAGTACCAAATAAAGGATAATAAACTCCAACCTTATAAATAATTTTTTGATCAATTAAAGAAACATTTCACTCAAATACAATTCATGCAGGTACCAAGGTAGCAAATCAAGGTTGTAGATGGTATGGCTACTATCGGTTCGCTATTGGAAATTCCTCAAGAAGCTACATAATATGAGTTCTTAGTCAAGTAGCTACACAAGTCTACATACAAAAATGATGAATCGACATAGGTATGCATATTGGTTGGTCCCCTGATGTAGGGAGGGATTGAGAACTAGGGCCAAAGGCTCACCAAGCTATCCAAACCACCATGCAAGAGTTAACATAGCAGAAAAACAACACAAAGAACAACAACCAAATGAGGAAGAAGAGAAAACACTTTTATTGATTCATCAAATAATCAAGATACATGCCCAGTTGTAAGGCCTTCTAGGTTACAACTAGATACAAATACATTCAAATCCATGATCCAATTTCAAATTCAAAATTCTAGACACATATGCTTCCAATATTCACATCCTCTAAGTCCTACTCTAAAACTTATTCCTAGACCTCCTTAAGTACTTGTGCAACCATAGGTCAACCTACCAAAAAATTAAACCTTACATTAAATGTATGCACAACCATAAGTCAACTCACATAAAATATTAACTATTAATATCAAAATCAAATATGTGCAAGGTCAGCCCAAACTAGAACCATACAAGACAAATTGATCAAAGAAAGATCAAGACAAATATTGGCACACGACACCAACAAGAGAACTTAACACCAATAGTAACATTTGACATCAATAGATTCACTTGTCACATAAAGGAACACTTAATCAACAATAGATTGCTATAGTAAATTGACATCCATTAGAGCTACAATAGCTCATAATCCACTAAATATATAGTAACTTGACATCCATTAGAGCTACCATAACTCGTCATCCACTAAACAACTTGACTACAACAAAAAATTGGAAACCACTGGGACTCAGCTCTAACATGGAAAATAAACAAAGATGAGCAAGATAATTAGGCAACCCAGGATGCTCCTACATCAGACAACTAGGTTTGAAAGAAATAATTCTCTTGAATCATTGAGATGTCACAACCTAAGCTGAATCCAACTCAGATTGAGAAATCCATGAAGCATCTTCAATAGGCCTATTCTTCCACTTTACCAAATATTCATAGTAATCTTTTCCTCTTGTGCTCTTGTCAACTCTCTGATCTAATATCTGTTCAACTTCTTCAATCTATTTCTTATGATAATCTTTTGATACAATAACTTCATCATCAAAATCGTGATACTTATACAAATCAGCAACATTGAATATAGGAGAAATATCCATGTCAACAAGTAACTCAACTTCATAAGCATTACCACTATCAAACTTCTTCAAGATCTTACAAGGTCTAAACTTCTTCATCTTTAGCTTACTGTATGTTCCAATAGGAAATATTCCTTCAAATAAACCATCACCTCATCACCAACTTCAAAATCATGATGTCTTCTAGACTTATCAGCATTCTCCTTATACTTTTGATTACTTTGTTCCAACCTTAACTTCAATTTCTTATGCAAAGATTCCATAAAATCAAAAAATTCTTCCCTTATAGCACTTCTTTTTTCTTCACCAATAATCTCTCTCAAATCTGATATACCTCTAGGTTTCATTCTAGTAACAATCTCAAAAGGTTTTTTCCTTGTACTCCTATTATAGAATTATTATACGCAAACTCAGCTTGTCCCAACACTACTTCCCAATTACTTGGCTTATTTCCTACTAAACATCTCAAAAATTTACCAAAGCTTCTATTCATAGCCTTTTTCTATCCATCTATCTGTGGATGGAATGTAGAACTAATCTTCAACTTAGTACCCATCTTCTTCCACAAAGTCTTCCAAAAATAACCAACAAGCTTGTTGTCTCTGTCAGAAATAATACTTCTTAGTAATCCATGCAATATCACAATCTCCTTAAAGAAATTTTGGCAACATGCTCAACATTTGATGTCTTCTTACATGGTATGAAATGAGCCATCTTAGAAAATCTTTCCACCACAAAAAATATAGAATCGTACCCCTTCACTATCTTAGGTAACCCAAGAACAAAATCCCTACTAATGTCACTCCAAGGTTTCTTAGGAACAATAATAGGTGTATAAAAACATGTATTGTGACTTACTCCTTTTGCAACTTGACAAACTCCACAACTCTTCACAAATTTTTGAATGTCCTTATACATTTCTAGCCAATAATACTTATCTTTCAGCAAACTCAATGTCTTATCAATTCCAAAATGTCCAACCAATCCACAAGTATGTTTTTCCTTAATCATATTCAACCTCATAGAACTTCTAGGAATAAACAACTAAATTCCTTTGAACAGCATACTTTTTTTAATGAAATATTCTTCATACTTACTTATGTGATTTGTTAGATTTGGTGCTCTACACTCTCTCCACACCTCAAAAAAATTGGGATCATTATCATTCAAATCTTTCATGTCTTCAAAACCAAGAACTTCAACCTTCATCTCAATCAATAAAGAATGTCTTCTGCTCAATGCATCAACAACTCTATTAGTAACTCCACTCTTATTCTTAATAGAAAATGTAAAACTCTGCAAGTACTCATCCCACTTCATATGTCTTTGATTCAATTTATGTTAACTTCCCAAGTATTGTAAAGCTTGATGATCAGTATACAACACACACTCCTTAGGAATCAAATAATGTCTCCACTTCTTCAATGCTTGAACAATAGCATAAAACTCTTGATCATATACATAATACTTCCTTTTATATCATTTAAATTTTTACTAAATAAAGCAACATGTTTACCTTCTTGACTTAATACAACTCCTATTGCACTACCACTTGCATCACATTCAACTTGAAATACTTTATTGAAATTAGGCAAAGCCAATACATGTAACTCAACAACCCTTTGTTTCAAATTCTCAAAACTCTTATTAGCTCCATGTGTCCACTTGAATTCATTTTTATCTCCTCTCATTGTCTTAGTCATAGCATTGCAAATAGAATTGAAATTTATTATGAACACGATCTTACCTCACCCACATTCTTAGGTGTAGGACTTTTCAAAATTTCATTTACCTTCTTAGGATCCATCTTAAAAACATCAACTAAAATCATAAATCCCAAATACATAATCTCCTCTTGCATAAAATAAAACTTCTTCAAATTAATCATCAACTTCTCCTCTTTCAATCTCTACAATACTTGTCTAACATGCTCAAGATGTTCTTCCTTAGTCTTACTAAATATCAAAATGTTATCCAAATAAACAATCACAAACTTACCCAAAAATTCTTTTAGAACTTCATTCATCAACCTCATGAAAGTACTAGGTACATTAGTCAAACCAAAATGCATAACTAATGATTCATACAAACCATCTTTTTTCTTAAAAGAAGTATTCCACTCATTACCTTCTCTGATTTTGATATGATGATAGCCACTCTTCAAATCAATCTTTGTAAAATTCTTTGCTCCACTCAAACAATCTATTATGTCATCAATCCTTGACATAGGAAACCTATATTTCACTATGATCTTGTTAATAACTCTAGAATTAGTACACATACTCCATTCTCCATTCTTCTTAGGTTCTAATACAATAGGTACAACACATGGACTCAAACTTTGTTTGATTATTACCTCTATAGCAATTCATGCACTTGTCTATTAAATTCTTCATTCTCTGTAGTTGTCAATCTACATGATGTTTGTTCAAAAAACTAGCTCCAAGAATTAGATTCATACAATGAATTACACTTCTCATTGGAGGTAAACCATTAGGTATATCCTTTGCAACAATCTCTTTATACCCATTTAGCAATTCTACAATTTCTTCTGGTATTTGGTCAATACTATGAACTGTCACTCGATCACCACTGACTGGCACTCGACTAATATTATTTTTTGGCACTCAGTTACTATTGATACAACTTGATCTTCTAGGAATTATAGAAAAACAAACTTGATTGTTTTTCATTTCCTTTTCAAATTGTTTCCAATTAACCACACAAATTTTAACAGTGGTACAATTAAACACATTTGAACTTTCAGTCAAAGGAAATACTATTTGTTTCTTCCCAATCACCCAAAGAGTATATTGATTCAATCTTCCATCATGTATAGCATATCTATCATATTTCAGAGGTCTACCCAACAAAATATGACAACAATCCATAGGCATAATATCACACAAAACTTCATCAAAGTAATGTCCAATCTTGAACTTCACAAGGCATTGCTCACTTACCAATATCTTATGCCCATATTTGATCCATGAAACATGATAGGGTTTAGGATGCTTCAACCTCTATAATTTCAACTTTATGACAAGCTCTTTTGATAGAAAATTTGTAGAACTTCCACTGTCAATGATCACTTTTCAACATTTTCTAGCCATCTTGCATCTGGTCTTGAAAAGACTTCTCCTTAAAAGAGGTTCCTCGTCACTTCCCTTATTACATAAGGTTCTTCTCACCATCAAATTTTCTCTAGCCTTAGTTCCACTTGGTGAACCCTAATCATCTCCTTGAATCACATCATTTATGTTACCTTGCCCACTTTTAGAGGATCTACATTCAAAAGATCTATGTCCCTCTTCACCACATCTGAAACAATTACCATGAAAATTACCTCTAGAATAAGAATTACCTCTTCCTTGGTAAGAATTAGTACCTCCTTGATAAGAATTACCACCTTTCCATTTGGTCTTTCCTTTACCATCATTATTCTATTCATATTTTCCCTTATCTTATATAGAATTATCATATCTGCCAACTTCACCATATGATCTACCTCTACCTCTATGGAATCTACCACCTCTACCTCTTTATCTTTGTTCATCATTCTTTTTCATGATCTCCCTAGCCTTCAAGGCATATTGGTATGCTTCTTCCACACTTTCCAACTTCACAAAACTTATCTCATCTTGAATCCCAGATCTCAATCCATTTATGTACCTTGCAATTTTCTCAACATCATCATCAACATGTCTAGATCTAATGTCCAACATGTATAATTCCTTGAAATATATTGGTAATTAGTAGGAAGGAATTTTTTCTTCACTTTGTTTACCATCTTTGGCCAAGTCTTGATCTTTTCCTTTCCTCTCCTTTGTTTATCAATTTGCAAATGCTCCCACCATAGTGAAGCATGACCTTTCAACCTTGTAACTACAATTTTCACCATCCTATTATTAGAAGTGTTTTCATACTTGAAGAACTTTTTCATATTGGAGATCCAATCCAACATGACATTGGTATCCAATTTTCTTTAAGGAACAAATTCTACAATAGCCTTTGAATTTTCTTGAGATAACACTCTCAACAACCTTGCTTAATCTTGGTCTTCCTTAGGTTCTAGATTAGGGTTTGGTGCTACTACTTCTTCATCACTTACATCATCAAGATGTGCTCTTCTCCTCTGGGCTATCTCCATAGCATCTAATCTAATTGTAATTTGTCTAAATGTATCCAATATTGTATTATCAACATTTCATCTAGCTCAAACCATCTTTACAAATTAGGTTCTTACAAGATCGTAACCCTCTACAAGTTATAGGTCAAATCTATAGATCTGCAACCTTATAACCCAATTCACTTAGGGTTCTACACAATCCATTCACCACAAGGATGAACATCAAGCTTTGATACTACCTGATGTAGGGAGGGATGAAGAACTAGGGCCAAAGGTTCACCCAACTATCCAAACCACCATGCAAGAGTTAACACAATAGAAACACGACACAAAGAATAACAACCAAAGGAGGAAAAAGAGAAAAAACTTTAATTGATTCATCAAATAATCAGTATACATGCCCAACTATATGGCCTTTTGGGTTATGGCTAGATACAAATACATTCAAATCCATAATCCAACTTCAAATTCATATTTCTAGACACATATGCTTCCAATATTCACATCCTCTAAGTTCTACTCTAAAACTCAATCCTAGGCCTCCTTAAATACTTGTGAGGCCACAGGTTGGCCTACCAAAAAATTAAACCTTATATGTTGGTTCACATCAAATATTAACTACCAATATCAAAATTAAATATGTGCAAGTCAGCCCAGACTAGAATTAGACATAGACAACTTGGTCAAAGAAGCACCTAGACAAATACTAGCACACAACACCAACAGGAACACTTGACACCAACAGTAACACTTAGCACCAATAGATTCACTCGGTACATGAAGGAACACTGGGTCAAAACTAGATTGCTATAGGAACTCAACATCCATTAGAACTACAGTAACTTAGCATCCACTAGAGCTACAATAACTCAACATCCATTAGAGCTATAGTAACTTGACATCCACTAGAGCTATAGTAACTTGACATCTATTGAAGCTACAATAACTAGACATCCACTAAAAAACTTGGAAGCAATGAAAAATTGGAAGTCATTGGCACTCAGCTCCAACATGCAAAATTAACAAAGATAAGTAGGATAACAAGGCAACCTAGGATGCTGCTACATCATCCCCAATCCCTATGGTACCATAAAATTTATGCTTATCTAAAAAATGTTATCATATCTCCTCATCTCATAAGAACCCAATGCCAAAACCTCATTCATAGATCATCCTGTTACACTATCATAGCTAACACCCTATATTGTTGAGGTTATCATGGTACTCTTTCTTGGTCTTTAGACCAAAACAAGGTCATAATGACTCTCAAAGAGGTACATGTTAGACTTTGTGGTACTCACACAAGCGCTATAGTCCTAGCTAGAAAAATACTCAAAGCTAGATACTATTGGCCTACTATAGAACATGATGCATGTGAGTTTGTCAAAAGGTGTCTACCTTATCAACAACATGCAAATGTGATATGATCTCCATCTCAAGATCTTTAACCCATTGAATTTCCATAGCTATTTGTATGCTAGGAGTTTCACCTTGTAGGTGTTATTGCACCTCTATCTTCAAAAGGCCATAAATGGATAATCATTTCAATGGATTATTTTACCAAGTGGGTAGAAGTAGTTCCACTTGTCACTATCATAGGATTTCAAGTTTTAAAATTCATGCTCTATCACATTATATGCCACTTCAATATCCCTGCTACTATTTGTGCACCTCCCTCTACATTCATCACCATTTTTCCAGACCATACTTCCCACAAGGTAATAGTCAAACTAAGGAAACTAACAAAACCCTACTCAAAATCCTCAAGAAAGTTGTCAATCCAACTAGTTGCAATTAGAATTTTCAAATCAACACAACCCTACAAGCTTACCACACATCTATAGGAACAACTTCACACTCTCTAGTCTATAGTGTCAAAATAGTCCTACCTATTAAGGTTGAACTCCAATCCTTGCACATCTTGATAGAGTAGCCAAACTCACACAACTAGATCTACTTGATGAAAAAAGGAAACAGGCCTATGAACATCTCACTGTCTATCAGAATCACCCAAGCACAACTTCAACAAGAAGGTTTACCCACATAAATTTTAAGTAGGTGACAAGGTCCTCAAAGAAAACATGACAATTCTGATAGATCGAGAAAAGAAGGGAAATCTTGAAACCACATGGTTTGGTTTGTATGTGGTCACAACATCTTTCAGCTCAAGAGCATATGAACTATCAACACTTGACGGTGAATAACTAGATGATCCCACAAACATCATTAACCTCAAGAAGTTTTATGCCTAAGACCCAAAAAGTACCCTAGTCATCCTAAAAAAAGACCCAAAAAATCAAAATATCCAAAAAAGAAAAAGAAAAAGAAGTAAAGAGAAAAATAAGTGTCCAATGGTGAAAAATTAGCAATCCAAGCACCTTGAATACGCACCTTGGTGAAAACCTAGCAATTAGGCAACATGAGTACTTAGCCTTCCCATTATCCATCAATGATCTACATCTTTCCACCATCTCTCCTAACATCTCATCATCTATGTCCCCATTTTCCCAAGGTATTCAAATGATCCCATCATTATACTATTCCCTTCCCTGAGCTTAGAATCCGCATAAGAGAAATTTATTATATCATAGCACTTCCCACGTATATCATGTCCTTGTATTGTATCATATGTTTCATATCACATGTATCATATTAGTTGTATCCCAACTCTTGTATCATATCCATGTTGATTCATGTTATCTCCTCATTTTGATGTTTTTCACATTGTACTTTATTAGACCATTTATGCTATCTCTTCATCTTGAGCTTTCCCCTTTGTAAACAAAACCGCTAACCTATCATACCAAAAGTCCCATCACTTTGAGCTTTTGTATAGTAATCAATGTACATATCTTGGTCAATTTATTGTACATCCCATTTTCATTCCTTCCTATTTTAAGTCCCTTTGTACATACCTAATGTTCTCTTTTAGGTTAGTTTGTTTCTAGTCATAGCCCATGTTTCTCCTCAAAGAGTGATTTTTCAAACTCTCCAGTGAGATTATTTTTCATCAAAGATTTTTCCTAAGAAAGTTATAGTTGCTAAATTTTTCATAGCCCAAAATACAACCAATAGGTCCTTGTAGTATGCATCCTTCATCATGTCTAATCTTGGTCTGTCATTATTCAGTCCTAGCAATCTCTTTAGCAAAAGGTTACTTTTTTATTGATTTAATCTTTCTTCCAATATTGGATTTCACTTTTCATTTTTTTAATATATTTTCAAATAAATTTGGTTGTTCCCTCCTCAAGGTCATTATAATATTTTATATCATGGTGTGCTATAAATGGGGCAATTAGAGAGAGAGGTCTTGATTAGATCTTTTCTGCTTGTGAGTTAGTCAAATGTGACCCTTGCATGTTCCAAACATATGATCATTTATGATCACATGGTCCAATTGAGAAATATCATTTTCTTGTGGATTACCTAGTATAATTTCCACTTTGATTCCTTCAAGATTCATGTGTGATACTGGGGAAATCCTTGCATTCTTGTTTCAAGTCAGTCCTATGTAATATTGGTGAACATGCCTTGATATTATTGGTAACCTTAGCATATTCCCAATATTCCTATATCAAACTAAGTGTTTAAACTACATGGTGGTCCTTCTTTACAAAGTATCTTAATGAGCCTCATAAGCCTCTAAAAGTCCATTATTTTTAGAACCTTTTATCTTCTTTTTAGATAATATCTTACAAGAAACATTTTATGACTCTATGATTTAAGCAAAAGAACTTATGTTTTTAAGAATATATTATCTATATGTTAAGACATGAAGATTGAAGTATAGATTGTTTAGATATGTTGTGTTTACTTGAATCTATGGATTTCTATGGTTTAATGAAGGAATATTACATACTAATAAATATTTCCTCATCTATGCTATGTTTGGATAGGTTCTTCTTGCCACCATAGGATTTGCAAGAGTGATAATTTGAATATTATACCTTTTCTAACATTGATGATGAAATGAATATATGTATATATAAGTTGTTGTATTTAATGTTTTTTAGGTGTTTTTCATGTATATTCAAGTCACCATTTCAATGCTAAGTCAACTAGATGATTGATGAATCACCACACAAGTAGATTATTGTGTGATTTCTATTATGGCAGCGCATGAATATAGCTTCATTAACCTGCTATATTGTTGGAGCAATTAAAACATAATTAATGGTGTTTCTATTGTAAAATTTATGATCTATAATTGATCCTCATTTATGGAGTGATCTTAGGAGTAGGAATTTGTTGTAGCTTTCCTTTAAATAATTTTCATTGTAACCTTGAAAGGAGATTTTTCATGGTTTTGACTAGAAGGAAGATAGAATAGATTGTTCTGTTCAGCATTGTGTAATTCTATTTTTAGATGTAAT
This sequence comes from Cupressus sempervirens, assembly GCA_028749045.1. Classification (NCBI taxonomy): domain Eukaryota; kingdom Viridiplantae; phylum Streptophyta; class Pinopsida; order Cupressales; family Cupressaceae; genus Cupressus; species Cupressus sempervirens. The sequence goes on from CM053787.1 coordinate 1,858,771, forward strand.
CTCTTATTATGAATGAATAGAATATAGATTTCAAGTTTCCACCTTAAGATTTGATCATTTTTTTGTTCGCTCATCCAAGGGGGCCCACTTGGTGACTCAACTACTTTGTTATAATATATTTTATTTCTTTGTTTATTTCTCTGCAAAGTAGACTTTTGTTGTTTCTACAACCATTAATAATAGAATCATTGAACTATTCTTGTAGCATAGGTTCCTAAATAGATTTATTGTTTGCAGTATTACTCTAAGCTTTAAGAAAAAATGTGTTTCAATTCCTAGCTTAGTTTCCTTCAATATTTCTTTCCTATTTTAGTTGTAATGGCTTAAAGAGGAATCAAAGCATATACTTTGTAGCCCCCCTCTCAAGCTTATGCTCCCAGGTTGATAAATAAAATAAAGTTAGTACGTTATTCTTAGGAAAATACATGATTATTTCTAATCATAGAATCAATTTAGAAGGATGGTCAATCCTTTGTTACTGGAGTATTTAGCTACCTGATCATTTTTGGTGCCATTTCTGGGGAATGTGTCAATCTAATTCAACCCTGAAGTCATTATATTAGATTAGATTTCACATTATTTTGCATGCATAGAAGAAGGGACCCCTTTGGGAGATTTCTTCCCCATAATATTTAGGAAGACATTTTTAATTTTGAATATGAAGAACCTCATAAGGAGAATGAAGAACCTATTGAAAATCCAGTTGTTGTTTCTCAAGAATGAATACCCTCAGATGAATCCTTGCATCTGAATGATCTCTTTTCTGAACTTGAATACCAAGATAATCCACTTGCTCTTATCATCTATCAAGCACCACTAATAGTACCCCCTCTAGGAATGGCTTAGCCTCAACCAATGTTTTCTATTCCTATCCCTCATTAGCAAGGTAACCAAAATTTGGAAAACATACCTGCTACTACACTTCCCAAATATTATGGCTTGATCATTAAAGACCTTGAAACCTTTTTCTTTGAGTTTGACATACTATATAGAAGTTATGACTATACAACTAATTCCCAAAAATTTTAGTTATTTCATTCTACCCTCAAAGAAGCTACTCTAAGATGGTTCATGGAGTTGGGTGCCAATGTTGTAGCAAATTGGCCTATAATGAGCACTTTGTTTCTCACAAAGTATAAGGAATATTGCAAGGGTTAAGATGTAAAAGGGGATGACATTTTCAAAATGTCCCAAAAGGATGATGAAACCTTGGAAGATTATGTTTCTTGGTTCATGTTCAATCTACAACATAACACACAACATCAATTGAATAAGGAGTCAAAGAAACATCTTTTTCTAAGAGGTGTAAATGAAGGAAGAATTGAAGCTCTAGACCTTATTGTAGGAGGGGATATTACTCAAAAGACTTGGACTAGGATACATAATATATGCCTAAATTATTCCAGAGCCACTATGAAGAAAGGTAGTGGACTTAGAAATCTACCACATAAGTCTAATGGTAGTTCAGAAGTATCCAAGATGAATTACTTAATTTTCTATCAAATTTCAAGAAAGACATCATTAAGGATGTAGCAACTCATTTGGACACCATTCATGCTCAAATAAAGAAAGATGAAGCTAATGCCATGTTGACTAAATACTATCCACATTGTAGAGAAAGGAAAAAGCACTGTAGATGTAAGTTTGTTACAAGTATGGAGACACAACCAATGCCAATCGAGTTCAAAGCCATTGATGAAAATGTAGAGGTACTCTATGTCACTCAAAGAAGGCCATGGGCTCAAAGAAAAGGTATGCCAAAAGATCTTCTTCAAAGTTCTAATAATAATCAGTGAAAAAAAATTTAAAATACTAGTTGCAGTAGAAATCATAGTTAGCAACAACCCCAATAGGGTTGGCAGCAACCTCAAAATTGGAGTACCCAATCTGGTCAGCTAACCGTATTGCCACCAACTTAGTAAAAAGCTCTAATGCCTCCTCTTGTAGCCACTAATACTCCTTCTAAGCAGATCCAACTATCAATTCACCTAACCCTAATCCAAACGATACTAAATAGCAGGCTCAACAACAAAGCTATACAATCTCATTGAATGATATTCACTTAAGGTTAGGCACTACTCTTCTTTCACCCCAAAAACCTACAATAACTGAAGTTGAGGATCCTCTAACTAAGCATACAAATGATTCAAATAAACATACCTATCCTATAGCCAAAGAGCCTCCATTTCTCCATAGGTTGATAGAACAAGGCCAACCCATGGAGAACTATGCAGTCATTGATTTTTTTAATCAACTAAAATAGATGATAGTAAAAATACCACTATTGGATGCTATTAAGGAAGCATGTAGTAATTAGCTAGGAAGGAAGAAGAAATATTTAAAAACCATTCATGTCCAAGCACAAATGTCTAACTTATTGCTAGAGAAATTAACTATACCCAAATACTCTAACCCTAGGAGTCATGTAGTTATAGTTACTATTCATGGGATCCAAGTTCAAAATGCTTTGGTTGACCTAGGAGTATCTATTAATGTCATGATAAAGGAGGTATTATCTTTATTACATATTATTGGCCTTAGAGAGATACCCACCATCCTTCAATTTGCTGATAGCTCTACCACTAAACCAGATGGGATGATAAAAGATGTTATAGTCACCCTAAATTCCTAGGAATATCTAGTTTATTTTGTTATTCTCTTCCTAAAGGATACTATGGGAGGATATTCTTTAATATTAGGGAGACCATGGTTAGCCACTATAGATGCTTATATAGCTTGCTGATCTGGGAAGATGACAATATCTAATGGTGTTCATACCAAGAACCTGACTTTATACTCCCCTACTCAACCATTATTACTAGGTGAACAAGTAATTTGGCTAGACTTGGGTGATGATGATCCAAAAGCCAATTCCATCCATTAATTGATGATTATAGGTAGAGAATCATTCATAGTTACTTGAGAAGAAGAAGAAATAATTTTATCCATTATTCTGAATGAATATGGAGTAGAATCTCCAATGTGTCCTCAAGCTAAATGGATCCTAGAAACCATTGCACCATCTTTGAATTCACTACATCTTGTAGAAGCTTCATAGTTTCTCCATTAATTATTACTTCATGAGATGGAGTCTTCTCCTATTTCCCAATTATTCATGATAGATAAGGTTATTAAGATGGAAGTTGGTCTAGGCAAGGAACTAAATGTAAACAATGCCTTATCACCCTCCCAACAAGAAGATATTTTTCAGTTACTATAGGAGAATCAAAGAAATTTTCTTAGGACTAGATGGACATTAAAGGATTAGATCCTATGCTCTACACTCACAAGATTTACATCAACACTAATTTCAAACCTATTTGAGAGCCTCAGAAGAGAGTTAACCTTTTCTTGAAAGATATTGTTAAGAATGAATTGTAGAAACTATTAAGTTCTGGTTTTATATACCCCATCTTTGATAGTCAAGGGGTCTCCCCCTTGGTCATAGTACCCAAGAAGGGAGGAAAATGGAAAGTTTGTGTAGATTATAGGGAGGTCAATTTAGCCATTAAGAAGGACCATTTTCCATTGCCATTTATAGACCATGTCCTTGACAACCTAGCTGGTAAAAAGTATTTTTCTTTTCTAGATGGTTTTAGTGGTTACAATCAAATTCAAATAGTCCTAGAAGATCAAGAAAAAATAACTTTTACCTACCCATGGGGAATGTTTTCCTATTCAGTCTGGCCTTTTGCTTGTGCAATGCCCCAGCCACATTTCAATGAGCTATCATCAGCATTTTTTCAGATATTTATGCTGACTATATGTAGATCTATATGGATGATTTCACTATTTATGGTGTTACTTTTGAAGAAGCAAAAGAAAATTTAGAAACAATACTTAAAATGTGTTAGGACTATAACCTTTCTTTGAATAGTGAGAAATGTTTTATGATGATGGAGGAAGGGGTAGTCCTAGGCCATTTCATTTCATCTAAGGGCATCCAAGTAGATCCAATAAAGATTCAAATCATTAGTATCTTGTCTATGCTAGAGAAGCAAAATGATATATGAAATTTTTTGGGACATGCTGGCTATTATAGAAGATTTATTAAAAAATTCAATCAACTTGCAACACCTCTCTACAACTCGCTCAAAAAGGATTTTGAATTTGTTTAGGACTCTAACTATGCAACATCCTTCCTATATCTTACGTAAGTTCTTACCACGATGCCTATTTTGAGAGGACACAATTGGAGCCTACCTTTTCACATTCATACAAATGCCTCAGACTATGCTATAGGTATTTTTTTGGGATAGAAAGTAGACTTTGTTAAACATGTCATTTATCTCATTAGTAAGAATTTGCAAGGTGTAGAATTTAATTACGTAGTCACTAAAAAGGAATTACTTGTAGTCATCTATTCCCTTAATAAGTTTAGACATTACATTACTAGATATGACATATTTGTTCACACTGACCATTCTGCTATAAAATATTTGGTGAACAAACCTGCAATTTCAGGAAGATTGGCTTGATGGTTATTTCTCATGCAAGAATTCAACATCACCATAGTTGATAGATGTGGTAAGGCCAATGTGGTCACTGATTGTCTTTTTTGGTTGCATGTCCCTGATGAGCCTGCAGCCATTGATGATAGTTTTCTAGATGAACACCTTTTTTCTATTGGCCACACAAAACCCATGGTATGTAGATATTGCTAACTACCTCACCATAGGAAAAATGCCATTATACTTCTCTTCCCAATCCAAAAAGCTACTAGTAGAGAAGAGCTTTAATTATTCATGGATTTTTTGATTCATGTTCTATACTAGCCTAATTAAGTCATCAATAGATGTCTTGAAGGCCTATCATGATGAGCCCTATGGAGGTCACTTTGCAACCAAAATAATAGCCTTAAAAATCTTAACAACTAGGTATTATTGGCCAAGCTTGCACAAGGATGCAACCAAATATACAAAGAAATGTGACAAGTGTTAATAAATGGGAAGACCCACTAAGTCAGATGAAATTCCCCTATAGCCTCAAGTAGTTGTCACACCCTTTGACAAATGGGGGATTAACTTTGTAGGACACATTGAACCTACTTCACGAGAAAAATCCTACATTTTGGTGTGCATTGACTATGTCACCAAATGGGCAGAAGCTAAACCCATGAAACACCCAAGGGATATCAATGTGCCAAAGTTTTTGTATGAATCCATCTTTACATAGTTTTACATTCCTAGACAATTGACATCTAATCAAGGGACTCAGTTTACATCAAATTTGATAACTACTCTTATGAAATATTATACTATCAAGCATGGTAAATCATCACCTTATCATCCTTAGGCTAATGGTCAAGTAGAAGTTACTAATAGGGAGCTAGAATCTATTCTCACCAAGATTGTAGCATTTCATAGGAAGGATTAGGCAACATGCCTTCCTGAAGCTCTTTGGGCTTATATAACCACATGAAGTCCACAACTAGTTTTACTCCCTTTGAGCTTGTTTATGGTAAGTCAGTAGTAATGCCTATTGAATTTGAATATAAAACATTGAAGACTGCCTTGGAGCTCAGGATAGAACTCAATATTTACCAATAGGACCAAATCTTTATTTTAAATGGTCTTGATGAATGGAGGAAATCTACATTGAATAATACTGAGCTCATTTAACACTAGAGAAAATAGTGGCATGACAAGTTTATTAAATAGAGAATTTTTGTTGTAGGAGATTGGGCACTCCTTTATGACTCAAAGTACTAGTTAGGACCCTATGAGATTATTGTCATATTTCAAAATGGTGTAGTTTAGTTACATACCATTGATCCTATTTTCTTCAAACTACTTGTCAATGGGCATCATATCAAGCTTTACCATAAACTAGTTAACTGTAAAGAGTTTTGGCAGCAATTCTAGCATAATGAGGATATTGTCACTCCTATAGCCAATGAGTTCGAGTCTCCCACCCTGACTCCTAGTGGTTCTTGACTTCGATCAAGAAATTTATAATAAACACTTCCTTTTTTAAATTACATTCTTCACATCCATTCCACTTCAAATTTTCTCTTTTCCATCTTACCATTTCATCCCATCACTCTATCAATTCTGATGTTCTTTTCAAAACATTTTTCTTGCAACAGTTGCCAAGTACCTTCTGCATAACTTTGTATGCATTTTATTTTATTCAATTCATGTTTTATTATGATTTGATATTGTTTATAATTTTTCACTCTTTCCTATCCTTGCCTAGTGGGACCCATGCTTTCATTTAGTTGGGGGGGAGGAATATTAAATGACTATTCTTTTAAAAATTTCAAATTGCATGTACCTTCAAAGTGCATTGAGATGACTAGAAATAAGTGTTATTTAAATTCACATGTTGATAACATGTCCTTCTTTGAGTGCGTCATTATGCAATTAAGGAAATTAAAAGTAGTTATTTAAATTTTAATGATAGTTTGCAATATGTTAAGGTGACAGACCTATACACTAGTAGAAATTATGAAATTTGATGCAAGACAGATATTATGAGATATGGTGAATTTAACTCCCCAAGTACATGTCATTTTTAAAAAAAACCAGGGCCAGTGTTGTAGTATTGTAAACCTTGATCTTCTAAGCTTTAAAATATCAAGATTTTTCCACAATTTAGTTGTAATTAACCATGGGTGGAGATATATAGAGGAATGAGCCTATTGATCATCAAGTTCTTTTGTGAGATGAAGTCATCTATGAATTATTTAGGAGAAGGAGATGGTTGGTTTATTTCCTTACTTTGAATGGATTTGATAAAGAGGTAGCTCTTTAATTCATGACCACCTTAAGGGATGGCATTGGAGTGGTTAAAGGTTTGAGAATTTAGTTTTTAGAGGAGGTGATAGATGAGGTCACTGGATTGCCCCTGGAAGGAAAAAATTTAAAGAAAGAGTTTGACTTGAAGATGACTAGGGCACAATTTAGTATACACTAGGACCCACCATTGGACATTGATAAGAAATAAGGTACTTCAAGGCTGTCCTTGTCAATGGATTTTATTCAACCTACAACATTTATCATCTGGTATTTCATGTGTGAGGGACATTACAAATACCTGCATGCCCTACATTTCAAAATGTTGGCTCACCTACGACATGATTATAGACAGGTAAACCTTCCTAATTTCTTGTTTAACATTATTACAAAGCAAGCTTCTCTAGTATAGTTAGGAAATTATTAGTCTATCACTCACCATGGTTTAATAAAATTAATTGTAGAAATGGAATTAAACAAGCAAGAAATTGGGTCATGGGAGGAGTTCTTATAGTTAAAGTAGGTAGAGCCTAGGTTGGTTGACCCTAGAGGCTAGGGTGTAGGATTAAGGGAAAGAACATCCACAAATTTCTGTAAAGTTGTCCTTAGAGCTAAAAATGCTCTTGAAGCCTTTCCCTCTAGTCTTAAACCAACTAAGAAGAGGATTTACAATGCTAAACCCTCCATTGTTAACAAAAAGAAAAACAAAGAGGTAAAAGTTGCTAGTGCTCCTAAAGCCCCATCATCTGTTAAGAATAGGTATTCCATTGAGAAAGACAAAGGTAAAATTTTGGAACCTAAAGTAGAAAATCTAGAACAACTAGATGAGGAGAGTAATCTTAATAAACCCCTTCACTTTCAAGAGGAAGAAGATCTAGAAATACCTCTTGAAGCACCCATGGTAGAAACACCTATAAATAAGAGGAAATGAAAGAATCTTCCATGCTTGTCAACACCACCCATAAATTGAAGTGTGAGACTTTTCAAGAGTAGGGTTCTAGAAGTCTTTGTTCCCATAATTACCCCCAAAGTGTCTGAAAGAGAAAAGTAGTCCTCTCTAGAGGAAAAATTGTAGTAAACTAAAACTAATGAAATTAAGAGAAAATCCTAGAATCTACCACTTGAAGTTGAGTGTAGTGTTGATTATGTGTTTATCAACATTGATAAGGAATCTAGTGAGCTTGAAATGTCAAATTAATTTGAAGAAAAAATTTCTATGCAAGACATTAGTGAAAATTTTGCAAAACTCCCTTCAGAGGATTACCTAGAATTTATACTTGAAATTTTTAAAGAAGCATTAGAAAAACTAGATCAAGAAGGGTTGGACACATTAGCTATAGCAGCCATAGAATCTAGTAAGGAAGAAAATGAGGAAACAACTCTTTTCATAAGAAAAAGAGGGTGCTCCACACCACAAAGTATGAAAAAAACTCATCATTTGGCACCTGAATGGATAGACCTCTTTAATCATGAGCCACTACCACCACCAAACTTGTCTACGCCCTTGTCTACAGGAATTAATTTGTTTTGATAGCTATTATGGAGAAGATCTTAATGGAAATTGGAGAAGGAAAAATTAAACCATGTTATTGATGAGTAGAGTCACTAGTTGAAACAAAATTTAGATCAAAATGAAGTACTAAAGAGAATAATTGAGCATATTACAAGATTGATTCATGAGTTAATGGAATGTATGTTGCCATCGCCAATATATGCTCTATTTCATAAAGAAAAATTTGCAAATTAAAAATTGACTAGAGTTGTGGAATGTCTTAACCCCTCTATCTCTACCCAACATGAGTTTTATGATGCATTTCAATCTATTCCTATGGCCTTGAAAAATTTACAGTGTGAATTGTATCTTCACAATCTGGTAGTGCCTAATGACACTGAATGGAACCTAGTCCTGTATGTAGGGGATGTGCAGTTAAGGGTAGAAATGTCATGGATACATAACTAAATAAATAGAGAACATCAAGCTACACCCTATAGGGAGAATGAGATGACAACACCCTTGTTCATGACATTGAAAGTCCAACATTCTAGATGAACATATCTAGATTGGATTTCTCTTTTGGGCAATCCTGCAGGACATGGTAAGATGAGTACAGTTTAAGAATAATATTTTATAGACTAGGAACAACACTTATCTTAGAATGTTGAGACAATAATCATTGCCTCAAGATAGAAATGGGCTAGAATGCCACATGATTTTAAAATAAGAGAACCCCATTCTCCACAAAACTTGACTCTTGCCATAATTAGGATTCCTTGGTATATCAACTAGGGGAGAAATTAGTGTAAACATTGGTTACCATTAAGATATCAGCCCCAGTTATCCTATAACCACTACCAGCAGTAAATGACAATGCAAAAGATCATGAGATTACTGCTGAATTTTGGTGCTAGAAGAGGCTCAAGACAAATTATGGTTACTTCAATTATGTGGAGCATGAGCTAGGTGAAAGGACACCTAGTGACTGGAGGGTGTGGACCTAGATCTAGGACTTCATGACTACTAGAGACTAGCAATAGATCAGTTGGGGGGAATGGTGAGCCTCTAAAAGGCCATTATTTTGAGAACTTTTTATCTTTTTTTTAGATAATTATCTTGCAAGAAACATTTTATGACTCTATGGTTTAAGCAAAAGAACTTATGTTTTTATGAATATATTATCTATATTTTAAGACATGAAGACTAAAGTATAGATTGTTCAGATATGTTGTGTTTTCTTGAATCTATGGATTTCTATGGTTTAATGAAGGAATATTCCATGTTGATAAATATTTCCTCATCTATGTTATGTTTGGGTAGGTTCTTCCTGCAACCATAGGATTTGCAATAGTGATAATTTGAACATTATACCTTTTTTAACATTGATGATGAAATGAATATATATGTATGTAGAAGTTGTTTCATTTAATATTTTCTAGGTGTTTTTTGCATATATTTAGGTTAGCATTTCAAACTAAGTCAAAGCCATCCAGATGATTGATGAATCACCGTGCAAGAAGATTATTATGTGATTTCTATTATGGAAACACATGAATATAGCTTCATCAACCTGCTATATTATTGTTTTTTTGTTGTAAAATTTATGATCTATAATTGATCCTCATTGGTGAAGTGATCATAGGAGTAGGAAGTTGTTTTAGCTTTCCTTTAAATTATTTTCATTATAACCTTGAAAGGAGATTTTTCCTAGTTTTGACTGGAACGAAAATAGAATAGATTATTCTGTTCAATATTGTGTAATCTTGGTTTTAGATGTAATCTCTTATTATGAATTAATAGAATATAGATTTTAATTTTCCACCTTTAGACTTGATCATTTTTTTGTTCACTAATCCAATGGGGCCCACTTGGTGAGTGAACTACTTTGTTAGAATAGATTTTATTTCTTGGTTTGTTTCTTTGCAAAGTAGATTTCTGTTGTTTTTGCAACCATTGATAGCAGAAGCATTGAATTGTTCCTACAAAATTACTCTAAGCTTTAATAAAAATGTTGTTTTAGTTCCTATCTTAGTTTCCTTCAGCATTTCTTTCCTATTTTAGTTGTAATGACTTAAAGAGGAATCATAGCATATACTTTGCAGCCACCCTCTCAAGCTTATGCTCTTGGGTTGACAAATAAAATGATGTTAGTATGTTATTCCTAGGAAAATACATGATTCTATCTAATCATAGATTCAATGTAGAAGGATATCCAATCCTTTGTTACTGAGGTATTTAGCTGACCAGCCATATCCTACCCTCAAACTTCAAGCATTGTTTCATCCCCCCCATTACTTTTATTTTCTTGAAAGATAATCTCCCTCATCTATCTTTACCACACCAATATTACCAATCCTACATGTTCTTATCATACCATACACATTTATCCTACCTATCTTACAATTTTTATTCACAAAGAATCCCAAATCTCTAATTTTCCAATCCCCATTGCACCCCATCACACAGGTCCAATCCAACAACTATCACCTTTTCCTTTATCCCCTATCCCCTAGCCCATAAAATCTCCTTGGATCTCCTATATTAGAATAACAATGTTCAAAGTTGTGCACATTATTCCGACCCACCAATAGAGGCTATGGTCGATTAATGATATGCTATAGGTCCATCCTACCCATTCCCCTACTCCCACATTTTCTTCCCTATAATTATACATACATTCACATAGCATCCATTCATATCTTACCTCATTATCATGGTCTCTTTAGGTTCAGTTATCATTTGCATTGTTATAGTATTTTTAGATTCCTTTTCATTATCATTTTCATTGTCATAAATTTTAGATTCCTTTTAGTTATCATTTGCATCATCGTAGTCTTTTTAGATTCATTTTTAGGATCATTTGAATTATCATAGTATTCTTAAGTTTATTTTTGTTATCATCTTGCATCATCATAGTTTTAGATTTCTTTCAAGTTATAATTTGCATTATCATAGTCTTCTTAGGTTCATTTCCATTATCATTTGCATCATCATAAATTTTAGATTCCTTTAGGTTCATTTGTATTATCATAAGGTTTTTTAGATCCATTTCAAGTTATCATTTTGTAGTATCATAGTCTTTTTGATTCATTTTTAGGTTCATTTGCATTATCATAGTCTTCTTAGGTTTATTTCAGTTCTCATTTGCATCATCATAGTCTTTTTAGATTTATTTTTAGGATCCTTTGCATTATCATAGTCTTTTTGGGTTCATTTCGATTATTATCTTGCATCATTATATTTTTTGAAATTTTTTTATTCATTTTTACTTGTCCATTGCATCTATAATTTTAGGTATCCTTTGTCTTATTTTTGGATCCATTTTTTTATTATCATTCTTTGCATTTATATATCTCATAAACAACATCACATCCTACAATCACACATGTTAGTAACATCATGCATTTCATATATCTCATAGACAACATCACATCCTACATCAAAACACATAAATACCATAATACATCTCGTATCTCTCCTATAAAGCATTACATTTTGTAATCACACACATTAGTAAAATCATGCATATCATCTATCTCATATCAAGCATCACATCCTGAACAACACATGTCAATCCACCTCATACATATATCCACATACATCTCATAAAAGAATATGGTATAATAAAAATATCATAGGCACAATAATCGTTACACACATATCCCAGCGCAAAGAATGCTCATCATATATATAGCATATCCTCCCAAGAATAAATAATACATCACTCAACCCTAAAAGAATACAAAAATATCCATCATAGTCTAAAATCATATCCATATAGTACAACTATCAAATATATCTTGGTTTTTACCCACAAAAATATATTTCTATCCAAAAAATATATATCCTCAAAATCACAAAATTGCAGCATATCATTACTGATCTACATCCTTGTCCATCACCTCCTCTCTATAGGACTCATAGGGACCCCTCTCTACACCCTACAAAATTGGTAGTGGTGGTGGTGGCCTCATCCTCTCTCTCCCTCTCTCCCCCTCATCCCTCGTCACAACTATCCCCCTCTTGTCTTTGGCTCTACCTTGATCTATGACTCTTCCTTATCTATTGAGATCCCTCAGTGCTCTACGCACTCTCCCCACCACCCTGCATCCCTATATTTGTGCCATCTATACTTGACCACATTGTACATTTTTTAATGCTAAACCTTGATCCATTGGCATAGCTACATGGTATCTCCCCCCATAATAACCTTCCCTCTCTCGTAGATCTTCCACCTCCCCCCTTAGTCACTTCAGCTCCTCTAACCCTCCCCCCACTGGCATCTACACCTTGACAATCACCACCTCCACCACCATCCTATTTCTCTCCTCCTACAACATATCCACCTTTCCCTAGAGTCTATTCCTCCCTGACCCCATCACTTCTAGCCTCCCCTCTAAACACCCTGACTCTACCTATAGTTCTCACAACTCAATCTCTTCTCTATCTAGCTATCCCTCTTAAACTATTCTCATTCATCTTTTAGATGGTCCCTCTCTCTTTGTTTGTCCTACAATAACTAGCTCATGGAATTATGTGCCTATTTTATGGAGGCATATCTCCTAGCTAATCCATTATCCTCTCCTCCAAAAAAAGACCCTTCCCCTCCTCCCCTAACTAGCATCTAGGCCCCCTATCTTCCCTCCTATTGTCCCCTATCTTCCTATGGCCTCACCTCCTCCTACCTCCCCTCCCTCTACCCCCTCTCCCCCTCCTCTCCCTCCATCCATCTCCTCCTCTATGACACCTCCCCTTGCACTACAACCTTTTCCTAATGTATCAAGCCCCTTGCCTCATATCTCCCTCTCCTCACCACTTAGGTGATATCCCCTGCCACCACTACCACCTTTGTAACCTTTTCTCTCCCCACTAGCCTAAAACATTAAAACTAATCCCTATAAGCCTATGTAGGCCAAGCATCTATCAATCAGTCAAACTAGTTCCAATCCTTGGGTGCCATGTCTTACCATGCCTAAAAAAGTTCATCTCTCTGTAATGGTGGCCCAAATAGCATAACTAACTCTCTAGTACCAAACTACATCTCCTAGCATATCTTGTGGCAAATCAAACTATTACATCACCCTATCTAGCCATTGCTACTTAGCTATATAGTCCCATCACCCAAAAACAAAACATGATAATATCATTTAAGGAAGTTGAAGCCTCTCCTCTACCCATAGTTTGAGCCCTATATGGCTTCAATGTCACTATCGAAATCTCATCTATATGGACTCATAAGTAGTTCACCTCCTATATGTGGTGGTATGTCAAGAGATCTCTCCAACTATATACTATAGGATCCTCTGGATACCTATCCATCTGCCAGATTAGTCTAAATGCAATAATATACTCCTAGGTTCATACTTGTAGTAGAGTCAAAATGTGCATGCTCCTCCCCTAGTGGCACCCTACATCCTGATATACTATCTAGTAGAAGTCTATGTATAGCTCTATGAGCATTAGTGAGCCCCATGTAGATGGGACTCCCTCATTTATGATCTAAATGATTGTAGGAATCAATGCCAATATAAGTCCTATCCCACTAGTATCTGGGGAAATGTACCTAACACTAGCCCATACACAAAAATATATCAGTTGATCTGTGGCCACCTAATCTAAGTGCTCATCTAATGCAAATTGACCCCTTCAAATCCAGAACTAAACTCTAAGCCCCACCAATCATCATAGCATCCTCTCTCTTGAGACTCCTCTCCCTGCCATTATTGGTGTGCCTTGCTCTAGTAGCTGGAAGATCTTGTAAACATCCTCCAAGGTGATGGTCATCTCACTTGTTAGTAGATGAAATGTTCCTATCTCATTATTCTAGCACTAGCACAACACTATCATCATCACCATGTATGTATGAGTATGTGACAACCTCTATAGATATCCCAACTTGATAGCATCAATCCTTTCCCAGTCAGCTAGTGTGAACAACTCCCTAATGTGTAGTACTATAGCATGTCACTCTCATGACACTAGTGTATCCAGTTACCAATACATCTAGAAAACCAAACTCATATTAATTCTTCTTTTCATTAACCCCTTTCTCCCTATATTTCATAAACCCCTTTTCACCATCTAGCTAACTCGTTGACCAAATTCTAGCAAGCAGGTTTATATTCCCATGAGTTGTTCCTATCTTTGCATTCCCACAATTGTAAATTACATTAGGAATGCATCTCTTGTTTTCAACCCCCTATTCAAACCTACCCTCATTCCCACATTGACTTTAACCTATCCTGCCCTCAACCAATAGGACTACATTCCCAATAACGAGAATGCTTTCCCACGTCTAAACCTGCTACCCACAAAACTTGTAAGCCAAATTTTCTTTCCTGCAAAAATATCTTAAGATCCTCCATTTTACTATTTACCCTCAATAATTTTGTGGGATCATGACCCTACTAATCCCTCAAGCAATCTTTCTGGAGTCATGCCTATAGGAATGCATTTTTGCAATTTTGAACACTATACAATATAAGAACAAAATCAAAAGAGCAAAGTTTTAGCACCTACCAAATGGTATAGTGTCTATTTTTCCCACATACATCTCACCATGTCCTCTCAATGCTCTAGTCATCCCTGCATAGGCATCACGTCATCTAAATTAGAGCTCACCAACTGTAATATCTCATTGTAAATATGAGAGCAATTACTCCTTTCTAGCCCTCATAGACCCTCTTATAGGCCCCTTGTGGTGGTCCACTTCCCTCTTTGACCCCTCTAGCCCTACTTTTTCCTTTGGCCATGTTCTTTTTGCAATTTAATTGTAATTGTAACACTTTTTTGGTCCCTTTGCATCCTTCTACTCACCCCAACTTGTTGCACCTTTTCAAAAAGTCATTGAGCCTCATCTTTTCTCCTTGCTACCTTCTTGAGGGGGCATCACAAAGATTAATCTCTCCTCTTTCTATTCATGACTAGGGTAACTCTATTGCCTTAAAAATCTTATTCATGTCATTTACATTCAAACTTCTTCGAAATAATTTTATTCCAACACTAGTCAATGAGGAGCAAAATGTAGACATCTAAATCTAATTACATCATTAAGTAATCTTATTTAGTCATTTCCTAGGACATTATTGATTAAATATTAAATATTAAATTAATTAATCATCATCCTCTAGTTTATTTATTTATTAAATTAACTATAGTCCAATTGATAAAATCAATTGACAACCCAAAGTCAAATTATCAATTAAATCCCTATTCTCCTACTAAATTAAATAATTGAACCATACTTATTTAATTTAATCCCACATCCCCTTTTATTTAATAAATCATTTAATAAATCAATTCCCAACCCCTTACCATTCCTAAACACTATCATTATCCAAACTGAACCCATTCACACATGTTAACCTCACTTAACTAGTTAATTAACTTATCTCATTAATGCCAACCCACTTATATCCTAATCCCCTCCTAAGCTAAGCCTAATACCCTTCCTAAACATGTGTACAACTTTAAGCAAGGTTCAATACTTCCTAACCAAAAGAAAGTCAAAGTCGTATCACATCCTCCTTACATTCCTATCCAAGGACTTTAAGGCTCATACATGCCTTAATAGCTCTTCAAGGCCTCTTACATGCCTCTCTCACACTCTTTCTCTCTCATAACTCTCTTTGACTCTTCATTTTGACCGTCTTCCTCCATCCAATCCCCTTGTAACACTTTTCACAAGGCTATGGATTTGAAGAAGCACAATCCATGTGCTTCCCCTTCCTTGCATCCTAACCCTCCCTCGTCCTTTTTTCCATCTTTACATCCTAGCCATTGATCTCACAATTGAAATCTAATTGAAAAGATAATTATTGAGAGAGATTATTGGAAGATGGAGATTGTTGAAGAAGACTATGTCTTTCAATCATTGTTTTGTAACTAATGTCAAAGCTGCTATTTGCTAGTAAGATAACTACTTATAAGATTCAAGTACTATCACTTAGTTGATTGATGAAGAGGATTTGATCAATAAGATGTAACAAAATCACCTAGAGGAAAGTTTGAGTTATGATTATGCAATGAAGTACAAGGATCAGTTCAGACAATGATGACATTATGAATTGATAATCTACTTAAGGTTACAAATGTTGGCTACACTTAGAAATTCTAGAAGAACAAGTTATACAAAGTTTGTTTTCCAAGCTTGAGTGAGTAGATAGTAGGTGATGAGTAAAGTCAGTGCAAGCCGAGTAGAAACTCAATTGGAGCTAAGTGAAATCAAATTTTAGTGGATGCCAAGCAAGATAGTTGATGCTAAGTTTAGTTGATGTCGAGCATCAGTAAATTTTAGTTGATGTTGAGAAACATAGTATGTGCCAAGAATTAGAAGGTTGATAATGTCTAGTTTCTACATTATTTTAAAGATCAAAGATTCTCTAAATCTAAGTAGACAAGTTTGTTTTTTTGAAACTTGTGAACTAGGAGGAAGATAAGGCTGATGAGCTAGTGGCATAGAACTTGATGTAAAACATTTTAGGTGAATTGAAATTGAATTTAGGAGAAGTTTCTATAAGAGATACAAGATATAGGGTAGATACATTGTATCCTACCTAATCCATCTGAACCTAAATTGGACAATAGAAAATGAGTGGGAGAAATATCCTAATTTTCTATTTATAGGAATGTATAGTCATGAAGCAAAGTTGTTATGTGTGAGAACCTAAGGAAGAGAAGGACTTAAGGGTTTTGCTTTGTCAAGTGACCCAAGAGGAGAGTCTACAATGGCATGTTAAGAAAGAAGGCTTAAGGAGATGAATTCTTGAAGGGTGAACAAGCTATCAATGACATAAGTATGAAGTCCAAGTAGAATGGAGGAATGAATAGAGATCTATAATCTACAAGAGAAGTTGTAAGTTGTATCAAATCAAAGCTCTACTATTACTCTCTAACAATTGTATTAGTCTAGGGTAAATCCTTTAGATTAATGTTGACTTAACAATAATTTGTAAATCCTTTAACTAGGTGGCATTCAAAGTGAATGGCCTAAATTCCTCTAACAAGACTCACTTCTAATAGGGTGATTGGAATCCCTTAATCGAGTCACATTTAACTATGTATTATAACCTTTAATAGGGTTGGCCTTTCATAGGGCATCACTTTAGAAGAGTGAAAAGGAGTAGCATGTTACTAGTGGTTTTTCCCAAATTGGGTTCCCACATAAATCATTGTGTCGAGTGTGTTGATAAATCTAATATGTTTCATTCTTTACATTTTTGTGAGTTGATTTGATAGTAACATACAAGTTTATATTGTTTGCATAATCTTATGGTTGCATTCATGGGTATGAATGTTTTATGGGTTCACTAAGCTATGAATTTTTTTATTTATACATCTTGACCTTGTATAATTGATTCACACCCCCCCCCCCCCCCCCCACCCCACCCCAAGTTATTCTAAAGTATTCCAATAATTAGTATCAAAGCCATCTACTTAATAGGACTAGTTTGAAGGTACTAGAAGCACAAAGATTGAAGATGTTGAAAAGAGATGTACCCAAGCTTAATAGAGATAACTTTCCTACATGGAAAATTTTGATGAAACTACACCTTGGAGGACTTGGAGATCATGCAAAATATACCATTTCTATGGAATATGTTGATCTATTTGGAGCCCTAATTGTTGAAGATATGAAGAAAAAGAAAGAAAACAATCAAGCAATGTTGGAGATTTCCTTTGCTCTAAGCTATGCCAAATTTGATGATATCAAATGTTGTGATATTGCAAAGAAAATGTGGGATGCCCTAAACACCATCTATGGAGGAGACAAAATTGTTCAAAGAGACAAATTTGAGAGTCTCAGAGGTAAGTTTTATGATATGAGAATGGAAGAAGGTGAGAATATTGCTCAATATGTTGCTAGAATAAAAGAAGTTGGTAGTGCAATAAAAGGAGCTACTAGTCATATAGATGATGATATTGTGTTAAGTAAAGTCTTGAGAACACTATTGCCTATTTATGACATCAGAGTTTCTACAATTCAAGAACTAATATGTATTCCAAGAAATGATCTAACCCTTGAAGGCCTGATAGGTAGACTCACTGATTTTGAGGTATCTAACTTTGATAATTACAAACCTAAGAGTCTTGAATATAGTTTCAAAACTAAGCTATTATTGAAGGACTTTGATGAGGTGAAGCAAAAGAAGAAGAAGATCTAAAGATAAACTATGTGTCTAGTGACAATGATATAGATGAGGAAGATGTTGAACAACTAGAAGTAATAATGCCAGAGGTAAAGTCAAGTTCAAATGTAAGTTACCCATCATTTGTTTCAATTGCAATGAGGTTGGTCATATTGCTTCAAGATGTACATAGAAGAAGAACTAAAGAGGTGGTGACAAGAACAAAAATAGAAGAGAAGATGACAGTAAAGATAACAAAGATAAAGGCAAGAAGTCATGCTACATTGCTAAAAAGAAAACCAGCGAACATGATGATGAAGTGGTCTGTGTTGCAATGAAGGAAAAATCTAATGAAGATGAGGTAACTACACTTGTGACTTTTGTGAACAAAAATGATAGATGGATCATTGATAGTGGATTCTCACATCACATGATTGGAGACAAAAGTAAGTTCATTACCTTGAATTGTTATGATGGAAATAGTGTAAGATTTGGTAATGATGCACCATGTTTGATAAAAGGAAAAGGTTCTATCAAACTCACAGACAAGATTTCATGTGACAATGCTTACTATGTTGAAGGATTAAATTATAAATTGTTAAGTGTGTCACAATTGAACAATTTGGGATGCAAGATTGAATTTGAAAACAAGATTGCTAAGATATATGACAAAAATGGGAAACTAGTTGGAAAAGGTGATCAAACTAGAAGTAATCTATTCTATCTTGATATAGAGGATGCTACTTGTCTTGTTGTAAAATTTGATGATGTATGGCTTCGGTACAAGAGGTTATGTCATGTTAATTTTTATAACTTGGTTAGTATCGGTAACATGAAGAAAGTTAGAGGTATGCTAGAAGTTAAAGAAACCTGACAATAGAATGTTCAAACAATGTCAGCTAGGAAAAATGACGAAGTGAAGATTTAAGAGTAAAGCTTATATCTCTAAAGAAATACTAGAGATTTTTCATACTGATTTGTGTGGACCAATTGAAGTACAAATCTACAAGGGAGATAAGTACATAATGTCATTTTTTGATAATTATTCTAGGATTATGAAAATTATGTTTTTGAAACAAAAATTTGATGCTTTTAAAATGTTTAAGTCATACTTAGCAAGAGTTGAGAAAGAAACAAGTACGAGTCTAAAATGTTTGAGATCAAACAGAGGAGGAGAATTCACATCAAATGAATTTGAGATGTTCTATAATGACAAAGGAATCAAAAGACAGATATCTGCACCCAGAGCTCCTCCACAAAATGGAATAGTTGAAAGGAGAAACAAATCTATAATGGACTATGCTAGAACACTCATGATGGAGAAGAATGTTGCTTTGAAATACTAGAGAGAAGTTGTAAGTACAATTGTCTACACCTTGAATCATGTGCAAATCAAGAAAGGTACTCATTCAACACCTTTTGAAGTATGGTATGGATATCCACCCAATGTGAAATATTTTAAGGTATTTGGAAGTAAAATTTACATTCTAAAAGATGTTAGGAATGGAAAACTTGATGAAAAAAGTGAAGAAGGTATATTCCTTGGCTACTCCCCAAAAATTAAAGCTTATAAGTGTTTAAATACTAACACTAACAAAATTGTGGAAAGTGAAAATGTGAATTTTGATGAAAATATAGAAATACAAGAGGTTGAACTTATGAAAGAACCAGAAGGATACAAATCATTTGTATACTTTTATGAAGGAATGCCAATTGAAGAAGATGTTGTAAATCAAGCTACAAACCAATAAAAAAGTTTGTGTGACTATCGAGTCACATCTTGTGAATGCCAAGTTACATTTAGGAAACAAGTTGTATTCAGATGTTGAGTTATAGAATGAAGTGGATGCCCATTCTGATTTTGAAATTAGTATACATAGAGAAGATGCTAAGATACCTAATAGAGATTTACATAGTGACTATGAAGCTGAAAGACAAAATGAAGAAGGAAGAGTTGAACCAATATTGTCCAAATATATTAAAAGATATCATCCTGTTGCTCAAATCATTGGAGATAAAGATGCTAGGCCGATGAAAAGAAAAAAATTAAGAAGTGAATCATGTTCTTTGAGCATGAAGGAACCAAAAATAGTGAAAGATGCATTACAAGATGTGGACTGGTAGAAGAAGAGATTGAACAAAAAGAAAAGAACAAAATATGGAGTCTAGTTCGTAGACTACAAGACAAGAATGTGATTGGCAGCATGTGGGTATTTAGAAACAAGCTAGATGAGAATGGTGCAGTCACAAAAATAAATAAAGATTAGTTTGTAAGAGATATGCACAAAAAGAAGGAATTGACTATGGGGATACATTTGCCCCTGTTTCTAGAATGGAAGGAGTAAGAAATCTACTTGCTTATGTTGCATACAAAGGTTTCAAAGTTTATCAGATGGATGTTAAATCTACATTTCTAAATGGCATATTAGAGGAAGAAGTTTACATAGAATAGTCAAAAGGTTTTGTTGATGTTAATAATAAGAACATGGTATGTAGACTGCACAAAGCTCTATATGGTTTGAAACAAGCATCAAGAGCATGGTATGAGAGACTTCATACTTATCTTATGAAGATTGGATTTGAAAGGACCGATGATAACAACAATTTTTAAATAAATATAGAGAAAAGAAAGGGTATTTTGTTGTATAAAATATTTGTTGATGATATCATATTTGGAGGCCAAGATACTTTATGTAAGGATTTTGCAAATTAGATGAAGCAAGAATTTGAAATGTCTATGTTTGGAGAGATCAATTTTTTGTGGGTTTGCAAGTATATCAGATGAAATATGGTACATACATCTCTCTATCAAAGTATGTCAAAGAAATATTGAAGACTTTTGGATTAGAGGATTCCAAACCAATAAGTACACCTATGGTGATAGGACACAAGTTGTCAAAGAATGATGATTTTGCTTAGGTGAATCAAACATTATATAGGTCTATGATTAGAAAATTGCAATATGTAGTACATAGTAGACTTGATATTGCATTATCTATAGGTATAGTTGCAATATTCTTTACTAATCCTAGGGAGAATCATTTAATGGCTATGAAGAGAATAATGAGATATCTAAAAGGAACATAACAGTTTGGTCTATACTACAAGAAGAATGAAAATTTTAAATTGAGAGCCTACATTGATGTTGATTGGGCTGGAAATATTGATGACAAAAAGAGCACCAATGGAGAAGCATTTTTCTTAGGCAAGAGACCAGTTACATGGACTAGCAAAAAAAAAAGTTGTACTTCACAATCTACTGCTAAAGCTGAATATGTTGCTACTGTTATAAACTGCACAAACATTATATGGATCAAGTAGTTACTCAAAGGAAAGAAGGAAGAGATCACAAAACCAATGATACTTTATTGTGATAATACAAGTGCTATTAATATATATCAAAGAATTTAGTGATGTACAGAAAGACTAAGCATATTACAATCAAGTATCATTACATGAGAGAGTTAGTTCAAGATAAAGAGGTGAAAATGGAATATGTTAACACAAAGGAACAAATTGTTGGCATCTTCACAAAACCATTACCTAAGGATGTTCATGAGTATCTAAGAGGTAAATTAGGGGTGATACCCCTATCAAAGGCTATCTAAGTAACAAGAGGAGTGCCCTACATCAAACAAGTTGATGTTCATATGTTACAAATTGATGTAGAGGATCTTACTTTAGGAGCTACCTAAAGTAATGAAAGAGGCAAAACTTCAAATTAGCCACAAGAAAGGTGATAGAGGGAGATACTAACAAAATTGCAAAAGCTTATATCTGCACATTTTAAAATGATGAGTTTTTGGTTTATGTCTTTGGCATTGTTGTCAAAGAGGGAGAAAGTACATTAAAATGATCATCATTAGAAAGGGAGTTTTTTTATCTAAAAGAGAGAATGTATATCAAAGAAAGATATCAGGAGATTGTTGTTCAAAAAAGCTAGAGAGTGTTACTAATTTAGAGATAGATCAAATAATTTTTGATGTTTCTAATTAGAAGAGGACACATGTATGATGAGGGAGATACATGAAGGAACTTAGAGGGAGTTATAAGAAAGAGTTTTGTAACCTAATCAAAAGATGGAAGTTGTCGATAGAGGGAGAAATTTTGATACAAGTTTTCTTTTTGGTATTGTCTTACTATTTTAACCTAGTCAGTTTGGTTGAACAATATATTCATCATTTGATTGACTTGGTTGATTAGTTTGGTTTTCCATCAATGCCAAAGAGGGAGATTGTTGAAATCTGATTAAAAAGATCATTATTGAGAAAGATTATTGATAGAGGGAGATTTTTGAAGAATACTATGTGTTTCAATCATTATTTTTTCACTGATGTCAAACCTACTACTTGCTGGTAAGATAGTTGCTTATAAGATTCAAGTACTATCACTTAGTTGATTGATGAAGAGGATTTGATCAATAAGATGTAACAAAAACACCTAGAGGAAAGGTTGAGTTATGATTATGTAATGAAGTACAAGGATCAGTTAAGATAGTGATAAAATGATGAATTGATAATCTACTTAAGGAAAAAAATGTTGGCTACACTTAGAAAGTCTAGAAGAACAAGTTATACAAAGTTTATCTACCAAGCTTGATTGAGTGAACAGTTGGTGCTGAGAAAAGTCAGTTGGAACTAAGTGAATGAAAATTCTATTGGATGTCGAGCAAGATAGTTGATGTCAAGTGAGGTTTAGTCAATGCTAAGCATTAGTAAACTTTAGTTTATGCTGAGTGATTTTACAGTTGATGCTAAGCAACATAGTATGTGTCGAGCATCAGAAGGTTGATAATTCCGAGTTGTTGTATCATCTTAAAGATCAAAGATTTTCTAAATCTAATCCAACAAGCTTTTTTTCTTGAAACTTGTGAACTAGGAGGAAGATAAGATTGATGAGTTGGTGACACAGAACTTGATGTAAACCATTTTAAAGAAAATTCAAATAGATTATAGGAGAAGTTTCTATAAGAGATACAAGCTATGGGGTAGATATATTGTATCCTACCTAATCCATCTAAACCCTAAATTGGACAATGGAAAATGAGCAAGATAAATATCCTAATTTCTTATTTATAGGAATGTTTGGTCATGAAGAAAATTTTTCATGTGTGAGAACCCAAGGAAGAGAAGGATTTAAGATTTTTGCTTCATCAAGTGACCCAAGAGGAGAGTCTACAATGGCATGTTAAGAAAGAAAGATTAAGGAGATGAATGCTTGAAGGGTGAACAACCTATTAGTTTTGCAAAGTATGAAGGCCAAGCATAATGGAGGACTAAATAGAGATCTGTAATATGCAAGAGAAGTTGTAAGTTATATCAGATCAAAGCTCTGCTATTACCCTCTAATAATTGTATTAGTCTAGGGTAAATCCTTTGGATTAAAGTTGACTTAAAAATCATTTGTAAATCCTTTAACCGGTTGGCATTCCAAGTGAATGGCCTAAAGTCCTCTAACAAGGCTCACTTCTAACAGGGTGATTGAAATCCCTTAACTGGGTCACATTTAACAATGTGTATTGTAACCTTTAATAGGGTTGGCCTTTCATAGGGAATCACTTTAGAAGAGTGAAAAAGAGTAGCATGTTACTAGTAGTTTTTCTCAAATTGGGTTTCCACAAAAATTATTGTGTCAAGTGTGTTGATGAATCTAATATGTTTCATGGTTTACATTTCTATAATTTGATTTGATAGTAACATACAAGTTTATAGTGTTTTCATAATCTTACGGTTGCATGCATGGTTATAAATGTTTTATGGGTTCACTAAGCTATGAAAAGTTTTATTTATACATCTAGACCTTGGATAACTGATTCAAAACACCCCCCCCCCAATTATTCTAAAGTATTCCAACACTCACCACCCCTTAGCTTATAAATAGGACCTTTCCCCTCTCACAAAATAACACACTTCCCATGCAAACTTATAATTCTATTTTGAAAGCTTATAAAATATAAAAAATACTATCTATAATGACAAAATCCTTCCATGCTCCCATTGTTAAACCACTTATTCACCCTCATAATTGACCTTAACCTATCAATTGAATCTTGAAGCATGTTTGAGCATACATCCCTATCATTGGACACATCTACACAATCAAGGGGGGTTATTGGGTGTTCTCCTTTTGGTTTGCATTCTCTTTTATACTTCCTTTTGTCAAATCTATATGTGAGTTTTTTTTTTGGCTTATGAATATTATAATCTTTAGTATTATTCTTTGCATGCTAACTTCCATACCTCTATAGGGTTCAATAGATAAATTTTTGAGAAAAGCCATAAAAACTTAATAGGTTGACCTAATTGAATATCCTAACTAGACCTAGTATAGTCAATTTTGGTTTTGGAGTATTATAAAGGGTAGAACTTACCAAAATAAATTGTATTAACAATAAAAATATTTAATAAGTACATTCCAGCCATGAGAAGTGGTAGAAAGCTACCTTGAGGGTTTCAATTGAGTTTTAGGCTTTTAAACTATAAGGAGAATTAAAAATTACAAAGTAAATAGTTGGGAAGAGTGAGGAGACCACAATGGTTTAGAAATATTCATATTGGAATAAGAGACAGTAGTTTGGAGTCATTCCTATTTTTTGGGACCGTCATAACCCATAAGGAATGGTAGATTGTATTGAAAACAACTAGTTAATTGTGTATTATCTTTGATGTTACAAAAAATGTCATATCTTTTCTAGTCAATATATGTTGAGCTCACTCGAGTGATGAAGATAGTTTCCTATTTCTACCAAGCATTCTAGAGTTTGCCAAGTTTAGAAGATAGTGACTATTGACTTCACTCAGGTGATAAAGAGAAGTTCACATAAGATTGAGTGTTAGCCAAGCTCACTTGGTCAATGAAGGAAAAGTTGGATGGAACTAGTGTTAGTTGAGCTCACTTAGTTACCAAAGGAACTATATGAAGATGCATTGTTAATCGAGTTCACTTGGTTAACACAAGGGAAATCATTTCTAAGTTAGTGTCTACCAAGCAAGGTCAACTAATGAAGAACTTTCTTGTTTTTGCATATTGAGTTTAATAGATTTTTTTTTGGTTCTAGCCAACTGAGGAGATGAATATTAATTATTCTAAGTTTTATTCAAACCAACTTGACAATGTGTAAGGTATAAATATAAGGTCAAGTTAAGGATTGAATGTGTGGAAGTAAATTGAAATATAGAATATTCTAAGAGGAAATGAATTAGAAGGATAAGAAGAATATACTTGTGGAGATACAAAGATACATTTGATAAAAAGGGATCAAGTATTCAAGACAAAATTGAGATCTATAATCAATAATTTAGTTGCATCAAAAATCAAGTCATCTCATTGTTACTCTCTAACTATTTGTAAATCCTATAACAAGGTGGCATTTTTATATTGAAGTGTCTAAAGACCTATAACAAGGCCACTCCTAATAGGGTCACACCTAACAGTGTGTTCTGTAACCTTTAACAAGGTTGGCTCCTAATAGGGTTCGCTTCAGAAGAGTAAAAATTAGTAACTAGTTACAATTGGTGGTTTTTCTCAAATTGGGTTTCCACATCAAACTTGGTGTCACTTGTGTTCATGCTATTTCTTTTATGTGTATGAAAATAAGTTAAGTATCATTGATCATAGAAAATATCATAAAAAATTTATGTTAAGCATTTGTTGAGTTACAACATTTACAAGTGTAAATCGAGTGCCTATGTGTTTACCAAGCATTAGTATTTTTAATGAAGTTCATATTCTATGTTGACATCTAAGGGATTTGGGATTTATTTTAGTGGTAATTGATTCACCCCTCCCCTCTTAGTTGCTCCTCTTATATTTCCAAAAATTGGTATGAAATCTTCTTGGTTCTTGCAGAGAAGGTTTTAAGATCTAAGCTAAATATTAGGATGTCTCACAGAAGGGAGATCCCCAAGCTGAACATAGATAACTTCAAGGCATGACAAGAACTCATGAGGCTACAATTGGCAACCATTGGAGATTTAGGTCTAAAGTACCTAGACACCAAATACACAACACTTTCTAGAACTATGATTGTTGAAGAAATCGTAGAAAAGAAAAGTCACAACATTATGACGAGTGATATTGCTTCATCTCTTAACTATGTCAAATTTGATGAAGTCAAAGATTGTGGAACTTCTTATGAAATGTGGATCAAGATTAAAGCCATCTATGTAGGAGATGATAATGTAAGAAGAGCTAAAGATGAAATTCTTAGAGGATAATTTGATCAAATAAAGATGAGAACATTGCAAGGTACAGTGACAAAATCAAAGTAAGTGTTTGTGCAATCAAAGCTTCAGGAGGAAAGATTAAAGATGAGACAGTGGCAAGTAAGTTCCTTAGAACACTTCTTCCTATATATGCAATTAGAGTATCAAAAAATTAAGAAATGAGATGAAATCAAAAGAATGATATAACATTGGATGTAGTAGTTGGAATATTAACAATATTTGAGCTAGATAACTATGATAGTTATGTTCCTAGTTCTAGAAATCTTGAATCTACATTTGAAGCCAAGTTGTCACTCAAGAAGAAAGCTAAAAATTCAAAAGCCAAACAATTTGAAAGTGAAGAGGAAGGTAGTTTTGATAGTGATCTTGAAACTATTGAGGCATCACTTGAAAAAGGTATCCCAAAGGAAAAGGAAAGTACAAAGGTAAAATTCCTTTGATCTATTTCTCTTGTGAAGAAGTTGGTGACATTGCTACAAGATTTCCAGATAAAGAAGACAAAGATGAAGAAAAGTACAACAAGTACAAAGTAAAGAAGGATTTCAAGAACTTCAAGGACTACAAAGAAAAAGGTAAGAAACCTTGTTTTATGGCTAAATATTTAGATAGTAGTGAAGATGATGAAATGGTCTATATTGTTGTACAAGATGAGTGTAATGATGAAGGAGATAAAATGGAACTTATCTCTCATGTTTTATTGATAGTGGTTGCCCACATCATATGACTAGTGATAAAAAAAAGTTTGCACACATGGAACATTATAATGGTGGAAGCATGAGATTTGGAAATAGTGAACCATGTTGCATAAAGGGAAAAGGTTGTATCTCGCTAACCAATGAACTTAGATGCGATAATGCTTATTGGGTTGAAGTAATAAAGAATAATCTACTGAGTGTGGCATAGTTGAATAACATTAAATTCAAGGTAGAATTCATGAATGGGAAGACCAAGTTACTAGATGAAAAAGGAAATCTAGTTGGGTCTAGTAATCAAACAAAAAGTAACCTATTCTACATAGATCTTAGTTAAAGTTCATGTTTCATTGTTAAAGTAGAAGAAAGCTAGTTATGGCATAAAAGGTTATGTCATGTCAAATTTGATAATATGATCAATATAAGAAAAAAAAAAGAGTAAGAGGTATTCCTAGTCAGAGGAAACCTATTATGGGCCTATGCAAAAATTATCAAATTGGTAAGATAGGCAGGGGAAGTTTCAAAAGCAAGAACTATCATTCTAAAGAAGTCTTGGAGTTAGTTCATACAGACCTATGTGGACCTATTGAAATAGAGAGCCATAGTGGAGATAAGTATTTATTCTATTTATTGATGATTATTCTACAATGATGACTGTAATGTATTTGAAAGACAAGTATGAAGCATTTCAAAAGTTTAAGTGGTATCTGGCAAGAGTAGAGAAATAAATAGAATGAAGCTAAAGTGTTTGAGGTTAGATAAAGGTGGTGAATTCATTTTCAATGAATTTAAAAAATTCTACATTGAAAAAGGA
This sequence comes from Cupressus sempervirens, assembly GCA_028749045.1. NCBI lineage: Eukaryota > Viridiplantae > Streptophyta > Pinopsida > Cupressales > Cupressaceae > Cupressus > Cupressus sempervirens. The sequence goes on from CM053787.1 coordinate 1,886,861, forward strand.
ATTAAAAGACAAATATCAGCCCCCAGTACACCACAACACAATGGTATAGCTGAAAGAAGGAACAAATCCATTATGGATTGTGCAAGAACTTTGATGATAGAAAATAACTTTGTAATAAAATGCTAGAAGGAAGTAATCAATACTCTAGTGCATACCTTGAATAGAATAGAGCTAAAGAAAGACTCAAATCAAACTCCTTATGAACTATGGTATGGCTACAAACTTAATGTAAGTTACTTGAAAGTATATGGTAGCAGATGTTATATCTTGAATGAATATAGGAAAGATAAATTTGATGTAAAAGGTGATGAAGGCATATTCATAGGATACTCCTACAGAAGAAAGGCATATAAATATTTGAATTTATCAACTCATAAGAACATAGAAAGTGCACATGTAAGAATTGATGAGTTTGTAGAAAAGAGTGAAGAAGAGAGCAACAAGGAACTTGAGGATTATAGAAAATTTATCTATAATGAAACTCATATATTTCCAAATCTAATTGTAAGTCAACAGACTTCACCTCCCAAGTCCCCAAAATCCCCTAAGGCTACTGTGTTGCAAATAGTGCAACCCAAGTCACAGTATGAAGGACCCAAGTCATAGTCTAAAGCTATCGAGTTGTTGCTAGAACAAATCAAGTCTGAATGACCTGAGTTGTGCCATAGGCAGTGGGACCTGAGCTTAATACAAAATATCATGACAAGGCTAGTGGAATAAGTTCTAAATCCAAAGTACCTACATTAGCAATACATGTTAGAAGGCACCATGCACTTGATCAGGTCATTGGAGACAAGTAAGATTAAATAATGACAAGAAATAAATTGTAAGGTACATGTTTGCTTACTAATTTTGAACCTAGATTAGTTAAAGATGCTTTGGATAATAAAATTTTGATTGAAGATATGAATGAAGAGATATAATAGATAGAGAGGAATAAGACCTAGACTCTTGTTACTAGACCCAAGGATAAAAATGTAATTGGCACAAAGTGGGTTTTGCAGAAATAAGTTGAATGAAGATGGAGAAGTCTCAAGAAATAAAGAAAGATTAGAATGAAAAGGTTATTCTCAAGAAGAAGGTATTGATTATGGTGAAAATTTTACTCCTATTACAAAATTAGAAGGTGTTATAACTTTACTTTCTTATGTTGGACATAAATGATTTAGAGTTTATCAAATGAATATGAAATTTGCATTCTTGAATGGAATTCTTGAAGAGGAAGTTTGCATAGAACAACCAAAAGGTTTTCTAGATCCTAGAAAAAGGGATATGGTTTGTAAACTACACAAGGAATTGCATGGAATCAAGCAAGCTCCTAGAGCTTGGTATGAAAGACTCCATAACTACTTGTAAAGATTGGTTTTCAAAGAACAAATGATAATAGTATGTTGTATATTAAAGAAGGACCATACAAGAGAATTTTATTGGCTAAAATCTTTGTAGATGACACATTATTTATTAGAAATGATGGTATATGAAAAAAAATTCTAGAAGAGATGAGTAAAGCATTTGAGATTTCCATGTTTGGAGAGATAAAATTCTTTATTGGATTACAGATTCAATAGAAGAAAGATGGTATCTACTTTACTCAATCCAAATATATCAAGGAGATACTAAAGAAGCTTGGAATGGAAGAATCAAGAAGTTGGAACACCTATGTCTATTAGACATAAGATTTGAAAGAATGATGATTCCAAAGAGGTAGATTAGACCACGTAAAAATCAATGATTAGAAAATTGCAATATGTAGTGCACACAAAGCTTGATATTGCATTAGAAGTTGGTATGGTGGCAAGATTCTTAGCAAATCTTAAAGAAAATCACATGATGAAAATCAAGAGAATCATGAGGCATCTAAAGGGTACTAAAGATTATGAATTATAGCACAACAAAGGAGGAAATCTAGATTTGAAAGCCTTCATAGATGATAATTAGGCAGGAAGTGTTGATGGTAGGAAAAGAACTAGTGGTGGAGTGTTATTTATTGATAAAAAGGCTAGTGTCTTGAACAAGAAAAAAGCATAATTATATTTCCTAGTCTATAGAAGAGGTAGAGTATGTGGTAGTAGTAGTTAATTATTCCAATATTTTTTGGTTCAAGTTACTATTAGTAGGTATGAAGATAGAAATCAAGGATCCAATGGTTATCTTCTATGATAACACTAGTGCAATTAATATATCAAAGAATCATGTGATGCATACCAAGACCAAGCACATTGCTATAAAAATATCATTTTCTGAGAGAATTGGTGCAAGATAAAGAGGTAAGATTGGAATATGTGAATACTAAAGAATAAATTATAGACATATTCACTAAGCTATTAGCTAAGGATGCATTTTTGTATCTAAGAGGTAAGTTAGGGGTTATTCCCCTATCTAAAGCTCACTAAAATGAAGTTTAGTGATGCATCAACCAAAGCATGTTGAAGATCAGTCAGTTGATTTAGTACTAAAAAGGGAATATTGCATATGAATCAGTACATCAAGTACATTGATATTCAGTGAATATTGTCTTTGGCATGAGATATCAAAGCAGGAGAGTTTGCTATCATATTCATAGAAATTTTATAAAGGGAAAGTTCTATAATGAGGGAGAATTATTTGTAGAGATGTCAAAGAGGAAGAACTTGGTCTGATATCAAAGAGGTAGAATTTTCTATTAGAAGAGGATGTTGAAGATAGAATTTGCAGATAGAGGGAGAAACTTAAGGCAAGGGGAGTTTACATTGATAGAAGGAGTTCTCAAGGATGAGAATCAAAATGAAACTACGAATTTTTTCCTTAATTTATTTTTCTCTAAAAATTGCATTGTATGATGAAATCTTGTGTTGCCATCAATGCCAAAGAGGGATATTCTTGATATAAATTGGTTAATTGTGTATTGGATTTGATGTTACACAAAATATTATATCTTTTCTATTCAGTGTATGCTAAGCTCACTCAGGTGATGAAGACAATTTCTTGTGTCTGCCGAGCATTCTAGAGTTTGACAAGTTTAGAAGATAGTGACTATCAAGTTCACTCGAGTGACAAAGAGATATTCACAAAACATTGAGTGTTAATAGAGCTCACTTAGTTAATGAAGGAAAGGTTGGATGGAACCAATTTTAATTTATCTCACTCGGTTACCAAAGGAACTTTGTGAAGATGCATTGTTAACCAAGTTCACTTGGTTAACATAAGGAAAATCATTTTTGAGTTAGTGTCTATCAAGTAGGGTTGGCTAACAAAGGATTTTCTTATTTTGGCATAATAAGTTCAATTGATATATTTTTTGGTTTTATTCAATCAAGGAGATGACTATTAGTTATTCTAAGTTGTATTGAAGATGACTTGATAATGTGTAAGGTATGAATATAAGGTCAAGTTAAGGATTGAATGTGTGGAAGTAAATTTAAATATAGAATATGCTAAGAGAAAGAAAATTAGAAGGATAATTAGAATATACTTGTAGAGTTGCAAAGATATATTAAATAAAAAAGGATCAAGTATACAAGCTATAATTAAGATCTATAATCAACAATTTAGTTGCATCAGAAATTAGCTCATCTTGTTGTTACTCTCTAACTATTGTAGCAGTAATCTAAATCTCTTAACAGATTAGGCTTAACAACTATTTGTAAATCCTCTAACAAGATGGTATTTCTATATTGAAGTCTTTAAAGACCTCTAACAAGGTCACTCCTAATAGGTCGATTAATTCCTCTAATAGGATCACACCTAACAATGTGTTTTGTAACCTTTAATAGGGTTAGCTCCTAACAAGGATCACTTCAGAAGAGTGAAAATCAGTAACTAGTTGCAATTGGTGGATTTTTCCAAATTGGGCTTCCACATTAAATCTTGGTGTCACTTGTGTTCATGTTATTTCTTTTATGTGTATGCAACTAAGTTACATAAGGTTAATCATAGAAAATATCATAAGATTTGCATGTTAAGAATTTGTTGAGCTACAACATTTACTAGTGTAAATTGAGTGCATGTGTGTTTATCGAGCATTAGTATTTTTAGTGAAGTTTGTGTTTAGTGCTGACATCTAAGGAATATATGATTTATTTTAGTGGTAACTGATTCACCCCTCACTTCTCAATTACTCCTCTTATATTTCCAATAGATTGGTCTTTTCCCTAGTTTATCCCCATCATGGAGGCAATAATAGTACATCAAATTATGCATATGGATAGATCTTTAACCTATGTGGAACTAACTTGAATCATATAAATTTTAGTAGGTTAAAAATAATATGATTTCAAACCATGCATATAAACTAGAAGACACAAAGACTCCTTACAAAATCTAATAGAGCCTTAAAAAGTACACCCATAAAGGCTTGTTTGATTCTCTCTCTTAAGACAAAAATAACTAATCCTCAAGTAATTCTAGATTATTTGATGGATGGAAATACAAAAATTAAGATAATGGATGATTTAAATATATCAAGAACTAGTATAAGGAACTAGTCTCAAACTCTTCAAATAATGGATGAGATTTAATGATTAACGCTACTATGGTAATTTAAGATAAGATAAATGGATTCATTTTAACTAACATGATATTTTCATCTAAGATGTAAAGAAAAAATTTATCTATGAAAGATACTAAAATCTTATGAAGATCCAGAGCTAAACTAACATGTTGATAATGTAATTCCAAGATGATCCTAGGTGATTACTGTAGGAGAGGAAAAGTCAGAAACATGGATATAAGAGGAACCATCAACCTCTAAAAGAATGCAAAAAAAATCTTAATGCTAACATAAAATAAATTGAGATAAAGGAAAATAGAAAACTCCCTTAATTTGACAATTGTGCTCTTTCTTGCTTCTCAAAAAGAGTGGATGAAGCTCCCATATTGATATAATGAAAGCAAGATGAAAAATGATAATATGATTATGAGAAGAACTGAAAGAAGATGGTCAACTAAAAATGAGAGAAATTATCACAATTTATAAAATTTGCAAGAGAAATTACAAATTTGCAATTTTAGTGCACAAAAAGGTAAATATCATAAAATATGAGAGTTTACAAATTGAAAGGAGAAATTTGCCATAAAGTATGACAAAAGGATGCACAATTAGAAATTGAAGAGTTAAAAAAAAAAAGGAAATTTGTCATAAACTATGACAAATATAACAAGAGGAAAAAGAGGAAAATTGTCATTGAACTACAACAATTATGAAAAAGGATAAAGGAAAATATCATGAACTATGACAAATTATGACAAAAGAGAAAAAAAAATTATCATAAACTATGAGAATTTATGACAAAAGGAAAAGGGAAAGTGGAGACTAAAAAAGAGGAAGTGGTGGCTAGAAAAAAGGAAGTGGAAGAACAATTAGTGGGAATGTGTAAGATTTATGATTCTTGAATTTAAAAAACTCATAATTCCTTCACAAATGGAAATTAAAAATTAGGAAATTAAGTAAATTTCAAAAATTTATGAAAATGGAAAAATAATTAAATATTTATTAATTAATTAGGAAAAAATAATAAAAGAGGATGGATTAATAAGATGAAATAGATTAATTGGTTAAGACATAGGAATAAAGCATGGTTTATTTATTCCTATAGATTGATTGGCCAAATAATAAAATAAATTCAAGATGACCTTATTAAAGGATAATAATGAAAATGTAGATCAAATGTAATGATATTGGATTAAATCAAGGACATTATTCAATTGATGCAACAAATGCTACCAGATGAAGGACAGAAATGAGGACTTGTCAAGGACACATGACAAGGATTGATGATGTTGATAAGGCATTGAAGAATGTGATAATTCCAAGGATCAAATTGATAAAATGAGGACATTTCAAGGACACATGACATGTATCAATGAATTTTGACGAGGCATCGAAGGACATAAGAATGTATAAAGGATCAATGATGAAATGTCAAGGACACATGACATATATAATGAATGTTGATAAAGCCCTGAAGGACGTAACAATGCCTAAAGGATTGATGATGATAAGATGACATTGAAAATGGTTTTGAATCTATTTTGAGATTATCTTCATTTTGATTGAATGATGATCAAATTGGCCAAAAGATCAAAGTTAGTGAAATGAGAAAATGGGATAAGTTGGGATATAAAAGTTATGAAAGAGTAGACGTGAACCATTTTTTAGCATCTACATTTTGCCCCTCTTTGATAAAATTTTATTAAGATAATTTTTTCAAAGAATAATAATAAAAAATATCAATGCCCTAATGAAATTGAAAGGAGGTACAATGCCCCCTCAAAAAATTGGGCAAGAAATTTACTAGAAGACATTTTTTCAGAAAAAGAAGATGATGAAGAGAAAGATTAATGAAAGAAACATTAGTAGAAGAAGGAAATGAGACTAAGAAGAGTGATGAAGCTTGCTTTCATAGCTGTACTTTATGTCATAAAAGCTTTATTTTTATATGGAAAAAAAAATGCAATAAATCCTGGCATAGAAAGCTAGAACAAAAAAAATGATAATGAACCATCCTGACCACTCTCATAAATTAGCTTATATCATTGAACATTATAGGAACATGATAAAAAGAAACCAAAGAACAAATAAAATACTCACTAAATAGTGTGATCGAACAACCTTTATGATCAATTATTACTTTCTTTAGTTAGTGTTGTTTTGGATTTCATAGATTTCTTGTTTGATGTTTGACAGGTTGATTGTTGAAAGTTGGTTCAAGCAGTTCAATATATGTTTCATCAAAGCATGATTTCATTGAAGTGAAATGATTAAGTCTAAGTTTTCATGTACAAGTTCTTAGAAAAGGAGTGATAATTTACAAGGTTTATTACAAGTTTTTGGTGACTTTTTATTTTTTGGAGGGTTTTCGAGGAGTATTTGATTATTTTTGTATTGCAAGGTTTTTCAAGACTTTTGTAATTTTTACATTTTTCAAATTCATATTTGATTTTTAGTGTTTTGTTTAGGAAATTTTATGATTTTAGGGGTTTTTTTCAAGACATTTTATGTGTTTTTCTAGATTTCTTTAGGATCATATTTGATTTTTTCTAGAATTTGTTCAAGATCATATTTGATTTTTTGGGATTTTCTCGAGATCTTTAAGGTATGTACAAAGAAAGAATTGCCCCTAGTGTTTAGGAAGGCAAGGGTATTGTGGATGAATGAGTGGAAAAGTTAGATGGATAGAGGATAAAGGATAAAGTATAAAGGATAAAGGACTATCCATAGAATATGAGGACATGTTTATGCAAGATCAAGGAATGTACATGACAATTGTAGGCCATTAGAACTATGGATTGATGGCATGTGATGCATGGGGATGGACATGTCAAGAGGTTGAAAATATGTTGTGCATTTTGTGTGTCCTTAGTTTTATCAAGACCAAAATAGGGATTGTGATAGGAAAATGGTAGGATATGGACTAGAGGTTATGATTGGATAAGAAAATATGGATTAATAGGATAGTATAAAGCAGATAGTACATGAGAGCTTCTAGGGAGATTTTTATCCTTGTCAAGATCAAAGTTTGGAAAATAGAAAATGTGGAATGCTAATAGGATAAGGGGTATAATGGACATATGATAAAATGAAGGAAATGATAGGGGATAAAATGAGTGAGACCTACCCCCAAGTATGGAATGCAAGATGTTCATGGACTACAGATGATGCATGTTTTCCATGTTTTCATCATGGTACTTGACCAAAGCACTTATTTTCTAGGTTTTCACTATTGGAAAATTTTATTTCTCTTTTTTTTTTTTCATTTTTATGACTTTTTGGTATATTTTTAAAGATATTGGATGCATGACAAGACATGGATGAAGGACTCAAGCATCTTATTCTTTTGATAATTCTCTAGAATGGTATGCATTAATGGACCATGACTATTATAGTAGGCTTAGAGACATTGGTAGGGGAGTGAAAAAATAGGATAAAAGGGATTTAGTAAAGGGATTAGAAAGGCTCAATGAAAAGGATAGGAAAAGTATGTAGGATGGAGGAAATGAAAGAAGGCTTCATGTTTAGTGGATGGAAAAGGATGCAAGAACAACATTGGCACAGACCTTTAAGGGTGATGGAACAATAGATGAATAAGAGATTTTGGATTTGATAGACAAAGGGATGTGGATTTTGGGACACAAGCACCCAAAATAAATTTGGATGGTGGAAGATTTTTTGATGGAGGGATGATAATTTTGAATGCCAGCTTTGATCTTGCTTTAGGACTTTGTGCTTCAAGAAACTTCTTGGGAATCCATAAGGATTTTGATTTTTTATTATTTTTTGGGTCCTTTGATTGTATTGTTTTCAAAATATATCTAGGAACCCATATTTATTTTTACTTTTATTTTTTATTGATGGGCCTTTGTGGCCTTTTTGATATTTCATTTTCTTTTGGGATCACATTTTTTTTTGTATTCACATGTCGATTAGACTAGAGATGTTGATCCTTGACTACATGTGGATTCTTTGACCTATAGACCTTATTCTTGGCATCCAAATTACTTGGAGATGGAATGGAATTAAGGGATGTATATGAATTATGTAGAGGACTTGTGGATGGGTAAAGGGATCTCCACGATATGTTCCTTTGTTCACTTGCATATGGAAAAGGGTAAGTAGATTGTGAAATAGTGGATGGAGGAACATATGGACCTAAAATGGATGGAAGGGGTGAAGGAGGAGGTATATGTTTGGATCTAGATTTGGAAGAGATATCAACACCTTGAAAGTGAGCTTTAGGACTGAGGTCATGAGCTTTAAAATTCTCTTTGATATGAAATGATTTTGACATTCTTTGGTCTTCAATGTTAGATGATGCAAGGAGGGCAAGAATAAGTAGGGCCATAGGCACACCCAACAATCCAAACCAACCTTGTAGAGTAACCACAACAAAAGAAAACAGACAAAGAGAACATCATCACACACAGAGAACAAGATACTTTATTGATTTATGAAATAATTAACATACATGCCTAGCTGTAAGGCCTTTTGGGTTACAACTAGATACAAAATATATTCTAAATTCAAGATCCAGCTTCACATTTGCACTTCCAAACACATATGCAATAAACTTTCTCAGTCCTCTAAAATCTCTAAGTCTCTAAGTCCTAAAATATGTACCTAACTCTAATCCAAAACACCCTATTTATACTTGCAAAAACAACTTATAGAAGATTCTAGAACATTACAAAACATAAAGGCTGACCCTAAAATGGTCTACACACATTCCAAGACAAGATCTTATCATAAACATCATGATCAAAATTAATCTCACAAGTTAGCTTGCATAAAAAATGTAGAAAACTCTTCCAAAATGATGACACTCGACATCAACAAGAACACTCGACACATGAAGGATCGCTCAAAATGTGAAGGATAGTTTGGCATACACTGTGGAACTTGGAACACACTAGAGAGTGAGATGGATAACACTCTAACCCAAGTGTTAACATGACATGGGATAACTTCAACTTAGCTTATATTACAAAATTACTAGCAATCAGTGATTGCTACAACTTGGCAATGACTATAACTCAACAAAAATTGGCAAAATGAACATAAATGAGTAGGATAACATGTTAACCCAGAATGCTCCTACTTCAGACAACTAAGGTAGAAAGAAATAATTCTCCTAAATCATGCAAGTGTCACAACTTGAGCTAAATCTAACTTAGATTGAGAAATCCATGTAGCATCTTTAATTGGTATATTCTTCCACTTCACCAAATATTCATAGTAGTCTTTTCCTCTTGTGCTTTTATCAACTCTCTGATCCAATATCTGTTCAACCTCTTCAATCTGCTTTTTTGAATAATCACTAGGTATAACAACTTCATCATATGACTCATGATACTTATATAGATTAGCAAAATTAAATATAGGAGATATATCTATGTCATCAAGTAACTCAACTTCATAAGAATTACCACTATCAAAATTCTTCAAGATCTCACAAGGTCCAAACTTCTTAATCTTTAGCTTACTATATGTTCAAATAGGAAATCTTCCTTTCTTCAAATGAACCATCAACTCATCACCAACTTCAAAAATATGATGTTTTCTAGACTTATTAGCATTCTCCTTGTACTTCTAATTACTTTGTTCCAACTTTAGCTTCACTTCCTTATGCAAAGACTCCATAAAATTAGTAAATTATTCTCCTACAACACTTATATTCTCTTTACTGACAACATCCCTCAAATATGATACTTCTCTAGGATTCATTCTAGTAATAATCTCAAAAGGTGTCTTCCCTATACTTCTATTCACATAATTATTATATGCAAACTCGACTTGTGCCAATACCATCCCCCAATTATGTGTTTCATCTCCAACTAATCATCTCAATAAATTAACCAAGCTTTTATTCAGAACCTCTGTCTATCCATCAGTATGTTGATGGAATGTAGAAATAAACTTTAGCTCGATACCCATCTTCTTCCAAAATTTTTTCCAAAAATAACCAACAAATTTAGTATCTCTGTTAGAAATAATAATTCTTGGTAATCCATGCAATCTAACAATCTCTTTGAAGAAAAGTTTAGCAACATGCTTAGCATCCAATGTCTTCTTACATGGTATAAAATGAGCCATTTTATAAAATCTATCCACAACAACAAATATAGAATCATACCCCTTTGTTGTTTTAGGCAATCCAAGAACAAAATCCATACTAATGTCACCCCAAGGCTTTTTAGGAATAAAATAGGTGTATACAATCCAATACTCTAACTTACTCCTTTTGCAACTTGAAAAACTCCATAACTCTTCACAAATTTTTGAACATCCTTGTACATCTGTAGCCAATAATACTTTGCCTTCAGTAAACTTAATGTCTTATCAATTCCAAAATGTTTAGCCAATCCATCACTATGCTTTTCCTTAATCAAATTCATCCTTATAGAACTTCTATGGATACACAAATGAATACCTTTGAAAAAAATACATTCTTGAATGAAATATCTATCATACTTACTGATGTGATTTGTTAGATTTAGTGCTTTGCACTCTCTCCACACCTTAGAAAAATCAAGGTCAATATCATACGACTCTTTCTTTTCATCAAAACCAAGAACTTCAACCTTCATTTCAATCAAAAAAGAACATCTTCTACTCAATGCATCAAAAACTCTATTACTTACTCCACTCAAACAATCCATTATGTCATCAATCCTTAGCATAGGAAACCTATATTTCTTTGTGATCTTGTTAATAGATCTAGAATCAATACATATCCTCCATTCTCCATTCTTATTATTGCTAATGCAATGGGTACAACACATGGACTCAAAGTTTCTCTGATTAAACCTTTCTACACAATTCATGCACTTATTTGTTAAGTTCTTCATTCTCTATAGATGTTAATCTATATGGTGCTTTGTTTAGAAAACTAGCACTAAGAATTAGATCCATACAATGAATTATGCTTCTTACTAAAGGAAAACCTCAGGAATATCCTCAACAACAATCTCTTTATACTCATTCAGCAATTATGTAATTTCTTCTACTACCCGATCAATATCACCAATTTTTGTTGTCACTCGATCATTACCAACTTCTATTTCTTAGTCATTACTACCAACACTCAATCATGTAAGACTATAGCAAAAAAAACTTGATTCTTCTTCACTTATTTTTCAAATTGCTTTCCATTAACCATGCAAATTCTCACAGTAGTACACTTAACCTCATCTGGACTTTCAATCAAAGGCAGCAATATTTGCTTCTTCCCATTCACCCAAAGAGTATATCGATTCAATCTTCCATCATGTACAACATATCTATCATATTTCCAAGGTCTACTCAAAAAATATGACAATAATCCATAGGCATAATATCACATAGAACTTCATCAAAGTAATGTCCAATCTTGAACTTCACAACACATTGCTCACTTACCAATATTTTATGCTCATCTTTGATCCATGACACATGATAAGGTTTATAATGCTTCAATCTCTACAACTACAACTTTGTAACCAACTCTTCTAATGCCAAATTTGTAGAATTTCTACTATCAATGATCACCTTGCAATATTTTCTAGCCATCTTATATTTGGTCTTGAAAACACTTCATCTAAGGACAAGTTCCTCATCACTTCCCCTATTACATAAGATTCTTTTCACCATTAGATTCTCTCCAGGCTCAGGTCCACATGGTGACCTCTCAATGTCTCCTTGAATCACAACATTTCTATTATTTTTCCCACTTTTAGAACATATACACTCAAACGATCTATGCCCTTCTTTACCACATCTAAAATAATTTCCATGAAAACCACCCCTAGAATAAGAATTACCTCTTCCTTAGTAAGTACAAGTACCTTCTCAGTATGAAGTACCACCTTTCCACTCAGTCTTGTCTTTGTCATCATTCCTCCATTCAAATTTTCCCTTATCTTGCACAAAACTATCAGATCTACCACCTTCACCATAAGATCTACCTCTTTGTCTTTATTCATCCTTCTTTGTCAAGATCTCCTCAACTTTCAAGGCATATTGATATGATCCTTCCACACTTTCCAATTTCACAAATATTATTTCATCTTGAATTCCAAATCTCAATCCATTTAGATATCTTGCAATTTTCTTAACATCATCATCCACATGTCTAGAACTAATGTCCAATCTATAGAATTCCTTAGTATACTCCTTCACAGTCATGTCTCTTTGTTTCAAATTTTGCATCTTTCTCAACAAGCTAACTTGGAAATCAATAGGAAGGAATTTGTTCTTTACTTTGTTCACCATTTTCATCCAAGTTCTAATCTTCTAATTTCCTCTCCTTTTTCTATTAGTTTTCAAATGCTCTCACCATAGTGAAGCATGAATTTTCAACCTAGTAACTACAAGTTGCACCTTCCTATTATCAAGAATGTTTTCATACTCAAAGAACTTCTCCATATCTGAGATCCAATCCAACAAAACATTGGGTTTAATTTTCCATCATAAGGAACAACTTCTATAGCAAGCTTTTAATGTGCCCTAGACAATACTCTCATAAATCTTTCCTCATCTTGATCTTCTTCTGGTTCTAGACTAGGGTTGATGCTACCACTTCATCATCACTCACATCCTAAGGATGTGCTCCTCTTTTATGGGTTGTCTCCACAACATCTAATCTGGCTATAATTTGTCTCAATGCATCCAATATGACATTTTCAACATTCCTCTACCTTAAACCATATTTACAAATTAGGTTCTTGCAATATCATAACCCTCTACAAGTTATAAGACAAAATTGCAGATCTGCAACCCTGCAACCAAATCTAAAATAGGGTTCTACATGATCCAATCTCCACAAGGATGAACCTCAAGCCCTGATACCACTTAATTCAAGGAGGGAAAGAATAACTAAGGCCAAAGGCACACCCAGTAATTAAAAAAAACCTTGCAGAGTAACCACAATAGAAGAAAACACACAAAGAGAATAACACCATAGAGAGAGAGCAAGATACTTTATTAATTCATGAAATAATCAACATACATGCCAGATACAAAATAAGGCCTTCTGGGTTAAAGCCAGATACAAAATACATTCCAGATCCAAGATCCAACTTTACATTTATACTTCCAAACACATATGCAATAGACTTTCTTAGTCCTCCAAAATATCTAAGTCTCTAAGTTCCAAAATCTCTACCTAACTCTAAGCCAAAACACCCTTTTTATACTTGCCAAAATGTCTTATAAAAGATTCCAGAACATTATAAAACATAAAGGTTGACCCTAAAATAGTTTGCACATATTCCAAGACAAGATTTTATCATAAACATTATGATTAGAATTAATCTCACAAGTTGGCTCACATCAAAAATGTAGAAAACTTGTCTAAAATGATGATAGTCTGTTGAATACAATTGATTAATTGTGTGTTTTTAATGTTACACAAAATGTCATATCATTATCAGTCAGTATATGCCAAGCTAATGGAGGCACAACCCAAGACCAAAATGAACACAATAGGAAAAAGGAAATATTATTATTAGAAGTGATCTGCTATTTTTTTAGTACACTGAAAATAGACTCTATGACATGCCCTATGGGCTTACAAAGTTGTATGAATCTGGAGAAAATGTTCCTCCAATACCTTCTCCCAAACTCAACCAAGAAATGCCTTTATAATGCTAGAAATGTTCTTAAATAAACCCCAATTAGGTTTAGGGCTAGGAATACATCCTACAATATGCCATTTGGCATCCACCAAAAAAATAGAAGGTTCCAAAAATCACATTAGAAGTCGGTGTCAAATTAGAAGAATCCAAAAATGGTAGTCCAATTTTTTGGAGGCATAACTTTTGATTTGGGACTCTAATTGACAAACCATTTACATTTCTAGAAAGCTCTCCAAGCACTCTATAGCCTTATGGACCATCTTTGCTTGTCCCCCAATTTTTGGGCCTATACAAGGTCATTTAGTATCTCAAATCTAACTTTGAAACACTCTTAAGAGGTCTCCAGGGAACTTTAAAACTACAATAACTTTCAACTCGTAAAGCCATTTGACCTTATTCTTTTTCTAGAGTAATTTAAATTAAAAATATAATCGTTCCTCCAACGTGCACCCTCTAAATCATCATAATTATGGCTCAATTACAAAATAACCCATTTTCTACATTGGCACGTATGGTGCTTAAAAACTCTAACCTAGAAAACCAATAGTGGAGCTATGAGAGTTGGAATCTTTATTTGACCCAAATGGGTATCTAGAAATAAAAATAGAAACTAATACTAAGCATATTTTTGGGTCATACAAGATTTCTCTTACGCCACTGGATGCTCCTGCATTAGACACCTAGCGTAGATTGAAAAGTGACCCTATCACTTTATAGCTAGTAGAGGAAAACCCAAATGGGAAACCTCTATTGTAGATATCCAAGTTAAGTCTTCTATTGGTCATCCTTTCCACTTCACTAGGTATTCTTCATACTGCCTATTTCTAGTACTTTGACCCACACAACTATTTAGAATTTCTTGAATCTCTTCCTTCGCAAAAGTAGGAATTGGACATGGCTCTAGCACTAACCCCTCATCTGCACCATCATCATGATATTCTGTTAAGACTGCAATATTGAAAATAGGAGAAACGTGAATCCCATCTAGCAACTCCACCTCATATGCATTTTTTGAGTCATGTTTCTTCAAAAAAAATTAGGAGCCAAATTTCTTCATCTCTAGCTTGTTGTAGGTACCCACTGGAAATCATTCCTTCCTTACGTATACCATAACCAGATCCCCTACTTAGAACCCCTTATGTCTCCTGTTTTAATCTACCCTAGCCTTATACTATTGGTTCATCTTGGTAATATTTTCATGTACCTCCTCATGTAGGTTCTTGACATGTTTAGTGAATTCTTCTACCTCAGCACTTGTCCTCTCCCCTTGCTCCATCTTCCTCATCTCTGGTGTAGTCCTTGGACTACTCCTCTACAAAATTTTCAATGGTGATCTACTAGTACTCCTATTTATAGAATTATTGTAAGAAAATTTTGCTTGTGGTAGAAGCAAATCCCATCCCTTGGGCTTATCTCCTACTAAACAACTTAGCAAATTTCCCAAACTTCTATTTACTACTTTTGTTTGTCCATCAATCTGCAAATGATGTGTAGAACTAAACTTCAATTTTGTCCTCAACTTTTTCCACAATGTCCTCTAGAAATACCCCACAAATTTTGTATCTCTATTAGAAACAATACTCTTTGGGAGACCATGTAGCCTCACCACCTCTCTGAAAAAAAATCTACAATATGTACTACATCATGAGTCTTGTGGCATGGAATAAAATGTTCCATCTTGGAGAACCTATCAACCACCACAAATATTGAGTCATTACTCCATTGTTTCCTTGATAACCCAAGAACAAAATCCATACTTATATCCTCCCAAGGCTTTAATGGAATAGGAAATGGCTGATAAAGTCTAGTATTTTGACTAAACCCTTTGTTTATTTGACATACTTGGAAATTTCATAGAAAATTCTTCACATCCTATGATAATCAAGGCCAAAAATAATGTTCTCTAATAATGGAAATGGTCTTATCCTGACCAAAGTATCCCACCATTCCTCCACTTTTTTTCTCTTTGATCAAGTTCTCCCTTATAGAACTCCTTGGAATACACAATTAAATTCCCTTGAACAACATACAATCCTGAATCAAGTAATCTAACCACTTGGTCCTATCTAGAGTAATAGGTTCTTTACAACCTTTCCATGCTTCTACAAAATTAGGATCCTTAGGGTACAAATTTTTGAGTTCATAAAAACCCAACCACTTCAACTTGCATTACTGTCAACAACAATTGTCTCCTACTTAATGCATTTGCAACCCTATTAGACCTTCCACTTCTATGATTCAACACAAACATGTAGCTTTGCATGAATTCTACCCATTTCAAATGTCTCTAATTCAATTTACCTTGGCTATTTAGGTATTGCAATGCTTGGTGATCAATATACAAGAAAAATTGTTTTGGTAACAAATAATACCTCCATTACTTTAAGGCCTAAACTATTGCATAGGACGCCTTATCATAAATAGAATACTTCTTTGCATAATTCAATTTTTCACTAAAGTAGGCAATAGGCTTACCTTCTTGGCTCAATACAGCCCCAATAGCACTGCCACTAGCATCACAATCCACCCAGCACACTTTATTCAAATCAAGAAGTGCCAACATAGGTTGCTCTATCACCTTCTTTTTCAACAATTCAAAACTCCTTGCAGCTCCTAGAGTCCACTTAAACTCTTTTCTATCCCCCCTCATTATTTTAGTTAGCAGTGCACATATGCTACTGAAATTTCTAATGAACTTCCTATAAAAACTAGCTAGACCATGGAATGACCTCACCTTAGTAGTAGTTCTTAGACTAGGCCATTTCAAGATGACCTTTACCTTCTCGAGGTCCATTTTGAGACTCTTTGAAAAAGCTACAGTTCTTCAAATTAATCAACAATTTCTCTTCCCTCAACCTTTCAAGGACACTATGAATGTGCAATAAATGTTCATCCAAAGATTTACTAAAAATTAAAATATCATCCTGATAGACAATAAAAAAAATTCCCAAGAATTTTTTTGTACCTCATTCATAAGTCACATGAAGGTGCTTGGCATGTTGGTCAATCCAAAGGGTAGACCATCCTTGGTCTTGAATGTAGTCTTTCACTCATCTCCCTCTTGTATCTATATCTGGTGATAGCCACTCTTGAGATCTATCTTTGTGAAGTACTGAGCTCCACTCAAACAGTCCATAAGATCATCCATTGTTGACAAAGGGTATCGATACTTGATGGTTATTCTATTTATAGCCCAAGGGTCTATACACATTCTCCACTCTCCATCCTTCTTTAGTGCTAGCACTGCAAATACTACACATGGACTTAGGCTCTCTTGAATCAAACCTTTCCTCAATAGTTCCTAAACTTGTATGTTTAGCTCCTCAGTTTTAGTAGGAGTCATCCTATGAGTAGCCTTTTTAGGGAAACTAGCTTGAGGGATTAAATATATTTGATGACTAATTTGCCTTACTAGTGGCAGCCCTTTTGGAACATTATTAGAGATGATATCTCCATACTCACTTAATAGACCTAAAATTTCAAGTGGAATTTCACTACTACCTTCGTTACCCTTTCTAGGAATTAAATCATAATGCATACAATGATTTTTCATGCCAACCAAAAAAATTCTTCCATCAACAAGACATACCCTAGCACTACTGCATACCTTTTCCCCTTCCTTTATCAAGGGCTTTAGGTTGTGGAAAACTCCATCCTTTGTTAGAGAGTATGTATTTGCATGACCATCATGTAAAAAATGCCTATCAAACTACCATGGGCTTCCCAATAATAAATGGTAGACATCCATTGGAATGATGTCATAGAGAACCTCATCATGGTAACTCCCAATCTTGAACTTTACTAGACATTGTTCACTAACTAGGAACTTATGATTATCCTTCACCCAAGAAAATTGATAGGGTTGGGGATGTTTCTTCCTCTTGAGCTTTAGCTTTGAGACCATCTCCTTTGACACCAAGTTGTTAGTGCTTCCATCATCAACAATTACATTACAACATTTACCCTTTGACTTAAATCTAGTACAAAATAAACTCCTCCTTTGCCCAAGTTCAATCTCACTACTTAGTAAGACCCTTTCATTAACTAGAACATGTCCTCTTTTTGCATCCTCTAAATGTGATGACTATGCATCCTCATCCACATGAGTAATCTTTGCTTAACCATTAGCTCTTCTATTTTTACATCCTTGGCATTGAGGTCATTCAAAGGCATGATGACCTTCTTCATTGTAATAAAAAATGGTACCACAAAAACTTCATCTTCTTGAACCTTGTCCGTATCCTCTACCTCTTCCTCTTTGTTCTCTAAAGTTCTAAATGTGAGAGCAATTGAAACCCTCATTCCTCTAGTTTTGGCTAGTACCCACATCTTCATTTTTTATCTAGTTCTCATTTTAACCTACAAATGACCTACCACAACCCCTTCCTCCTTGATCACACCCTATTTTCCTTCCATCAAACTTTTTTTTAAGCTTCTCCTCAACTCACAGGACAAACTAGTATGCTTCTTCAATGCTATTCATTCTAACCAGACTTAACTCCTTCTGAATGCTAGGTCTTAACCCACTAAGGTAATAGGCAACCTTCTCCTTGTTTTCTTTTGCATTCCATGCCCTAATAATGACTCAATAAAATTCCTCTATATAGTTCTAGATAGATTTTCCTACTTTCTTTAACCATTGCATTTTCTTGAACAAATCAAGCTCATAATCAATAGGAATGAACTATTTCTTTAGTTTGTCCACCATGCGATCCCATCTTGTGATTTTCTTCTTTCCTCTAATATTTATTTCTAGATGAATCTCTTGCCACTAAATTTTGGCATGGCCTTTCATTTTGGCCTTCACAAACTTAACCCTATCAAGGTCCCAGATATCCTCATACTCAAAATGTTCCTCTAGTTCATTCATCCAGTCGATCAACTCATCCGGATTTAGATTTCCCAAAAATATGTTGACATAAATTTTAGGTCTTTTTCCAAGCTTAGTAATGGCCCTAAAAAGCCTCTCCTTTTCCTAGTTTAGGACTTCACTAACTCCTTCCCCTTCCTATCCAATATTTCCTTCTTCATTTTCTTCCTCACTTTCATTGCCTACGACAACATTCATCCCTTTGTGAATCTCCTCCTACAATGCCTGAACTTATCTCTGGAGGGCTCTAACCTCAGGTGTAACAAATCCAGCCCTTCCACTATCCTTTCTTCATGAAATCATCTTCTCACTATATCAAAACCCACAACCACATAGTCCTTGTTCAAACTGCCTCATAGTCGGTGCTTTGTCTACACACTTAAGAGAACTTGCTCTAATACCACTTGATGGAGGTACAACCCAAGACCAAAATGAACACAATAGGAAAAGGGAAATATTATTATTAGAAGTGATTTTCTATTATGTTTAGTGCACTGAAAATATATTGTTAGACATGCCCTGTGGGATTACAAAGTTCTTTGAATCTATAGAAAATCTTCCTCTATTACCTTCTCCCAAACTCCACCAAGATCTATTTTTACAATGCCAGAAATGTTCTTAAATAAACCCCAATTAGGTTTAGGGTTAGGAATAAATTCTAGAATATTCCATTTGACATCCACCACCAAAATAGAAGGTTCTAGAAATCACATTAGAAGTCAGTGTAAGATTAGAAGAATCGAGAAATGGTAGTCCAAATTTCGAGAGGCATAACTTTTGATCTAGGACTCCAATTAATGAACTATTTACATTTTTGAAAAGCTCTCCAAGTGCTCTATAGCACTACACACAAGCTCTACTCATCCCCCTTTCTTTGGGCTTTTACAAGGCCATTTAATGCCTCAAATCTAACTTTAAAGTGCTCTTAGGAGGTCTCCAAGCAACTTAAAACTGCAATAACTTTCAAACCATAAAGCCTTTTGACTTGATTCTTTTTTTAGAGTAGTTTAAATTAAAAATGTAATCATCCCTCCAACTTAAACCCTCTAAATCATCATAATTATGGCTCAATTAAAAAATCACTCATTTTTTACATTGGCATGTATCCCAAGGTGCTCAAAAACTAACTTTGAAAACCAATAGTGGAACTATGAGAATTGGAATCTTTATTTGACCCAAATGGGTATCCAAAAATGAAAATTGAAACTAATACTAAGCATAATTTTGGGTGATACATGATTTCCCTTATGCTACTAGATGCTCCTACATCACAAGCTCACTTGGGCATTGAAGACAGTTTTCTATGGCTACCGAGAATTCTAGAGTTTTCCTAGTTTAGAAGGTAGTGTCTACCGCATTCACTTGGGCATCAAAGGGAAGTCTATAGAAGATGAGTGTTAACCTAGCTCACTCAGTTAATGAAGGACATGTTGGATGGAACTGATGTTAACCAAGCTCACTTGGTTACCAAAGGAACTTTGCTAGTATGCAGTGTTGACCGAGTTTCACTTGCTTAACACAAGAAAATTGTTTCTAAGTTAGTGTCTATCAAGCAGGGTCAACTAAAGAATAATTTTCTTATTTTGGCATATTGTGTTGAAATGATTTATCTAATAGTTCTAGCTAACTGACAAGATGAATATTAATTATTTTAAATTGTATTTGAGCCAACTTGACAATATGAAAGATATAAATAAAAGGTCAAGTTGAAGGTGAGAGTGTGTGTGAGAGTGTGTAAATACATTGAATATTTGATAATGATAAGAGAAAGAAAATTAGAAGGATACATAAAATATCCTCATGGAGCTAAAAATATATATTTGATTAGGAAGGATCAAGTATTCATGCTAGAATTGAGATCTATAATCAGCAATTCATTTGCATCCAAATTAGGTCATGTCATTGTTACTCTCTAACCATTGTAGCAATGATCTAAATCTCTTAACAGAGTTGGCTTAACAGCTATTTGTAAATCCTTTAACAAGGTGGTAGTTCTATTGAATTGTCTAAAGACCTCTAACAAGGCCACCCATAATAGGGTGATTAATACCTTTAACATGGTCACACCTAATAGCATGTTTTATAGCCTTTAATAGTGTTGGCTCCTAATAGGGCTTACTTTAGAAGAGTAAAAACAATAAGTAGCTGTAATTGGTGGTTTTTTTCAAATTGGATTTCCACGTTAATTCTTGGTGTCAAATGTTTCCATGCTATTTCTTTTCTATGTTAGCAACTAAGTTAAAGTAATGATAATCATAGATAACATCTTAAAATTTGCATGTTAAGTAATTATTAAGCATTCTTAGTATTTATCAAGTTACAACATTTCTTTGTTTGTTGAGCTTCAACAGAATTAAGTTTTGATAGAATTATTTTATACTGACATCTATGGGATCTAGGATTTATTTTTGTAGTAACTGATTCAACCCTCCCCTCTCAATTATTCCTCTTATATTTTCAAGAATTGGTATTAGAGCTCTTTTGATGCTTGCAAAGGAGGTTCTAAGGACCTAAGCTAAAGATCTAGATGTCTTACCGAAGAGAAATTCCCCAAGTTGAATAGAGACAACTTTATAGCATGACAAAGACTTATGAGATTACATTTGATGACTATCAGTGATTTAGGTTGTAAATATCTTGATCCTAAATACAAGAATCCTATTGGAACATTACCAGTTGAAGATATTGCTAAAAAGAAGAATCATAACATTATGACAATAGATATTGCATTTGCTCTCTGTTATGCTGAAGTTGATGAAGTAAAAGACTATAAAATAGTGTATGAAATGTGGACCAAACTAAAAGACATTTATGGAGGAGATGAAAATGTAAGAAGAGCTAAAGAAAAAATTCTCAGAGGTCATTTTGATCAGATGAAAATGAGAGAAGATGAAAACATTGTAAAATATGTGGAAAAAATCAAAGCAAGTGTGAGTGTAATCAAAGCATCTAGATGAGAAATTGATGACAAAATAGTTGTAAGCAAGGTATTTAGAACTCTTCTTCCTATGTGTGCAACTAGATTGTTAGTTATTCAAGAGATGAGATCTGATCCAAATAATAAAATATCTTTAGATGCTCTAGTTGGGAGATTGACAACTTTTGAGTTGGATAACTATAATAACTATGTTCCTAGTTCCAAAAATGTTGAGTTTGCATTTGAAGTCAAACTCTCACTCAAAGAAAAGAGCAATAAATTGAAGGCCAATCAATCAAGAATTCAAGAAGAAATAGAAGAAAGTTCTGATAGTGATCTCGAAATTGTTGAAGCCCTACTTACAAGTAAATACTCCAAAGGTAGAGGAAAGTACAAAGGAAAGATTCTTCTAATCTTATTTTCTTATGAAGAAATTGGTCATATTACTGCTAGGTGTCCAAACATAGAAAACAAGGATGAGAAGAAAAATAATAAGTACAAAGGCAAGAAGGAATTCAAAAACTATAAGAACTACAAAAACAAAGGTAAGAAATCTTGTTTTATGGCTAAATATTTTGATTACAGTGCATATGAAATGGTATATATTGTTGTAAAAGATGTATCTAATGATGGAACATTATGATGGAGGTAGTGTAGGATTTGGAAACAATGAACCTTGTTGCATAAAAGGAAAAGGTCATATCTCATTAACCAATGAACTTGTATGTGATAATTTTTATTGGGTTGAAGGAATAAAGCATAAGCTACTGAGTGTGGAATAGTTGAATAATATTGGATTTAAGGTAGAATTCATGGATGGAAAGGCCAAACTACTGGATGGTAAAGGAAATTTGGTTAGATTTGGCAAGCAAATAAACGGTAACCTATTTTATCTTGATCTCAGTGAAATTTCATGTTTTATTGATCAAGTAGAAAAAATCTAATTATGGAACAAAATATTATGTCATGTACACTTTGATAATATAGTTGAGATAAGCAGACACAAAAGAGTAAGAGGTATTCCTAGTTTGAAGAAACCTGATATGGGTCTATGCAAAAATTGTCAAATTGGTAAGATGGGAAAAACTAGTTTCAAAAGAAAAAACTATCAATCTGAAGAAGTCTGAGAGCTTGTGCATACAGACTTATGTGGAACTATTGGAATACAAAGTTATAGTGGAGAAAAAAAATTCATTCTTTTGTTTGACAATTATTCTAGAATGATGACTGTAATGTATCTAAAAGAAAAATTTGAAGCTTTTAAAAAATTCAAGTGGTACTTTGCAAGAGTAGAGAAAGGAACTAAAAAGAAGTTAAAATTCTTAAGATCAGACAGATGTGGTGATTTCATCTCTAATGAATTCAATGAATTCTACATTCAAAAAGGAATTAAAAGACAAGTATCAACCCCTAGTATACAAGAGCAAAATGGTATAGCTGAAAGAAGAAATAGATCCATCATGGACTATGCAAGAACATTGATGATAGAAAATAATATTGCAATAAAATACTAGAAAGAAGCTATCAGCACTGCAGTTCATATCTTGAACAGAGTATAGGTGAAGAAAGACTCAAATCAAACTTCTTATGAACTATGGTATGGCTACAAACCTAATGTAAGTTACTTGAAAGTATTTGGTAGAAAATGTTATAGCTTAAAAGAATCTAGAAAAGACAAATTTGATGTTAAAGGTGATGAAGGCATATTTCTAGGATACTCCAATAGAATTAAAGCATAAAAATGCTTGAATTTTTCTACTCATAAAATCATAGAAAGTAAACATGTAAGAATTGATGAATTCACAGAAAAGAGTGAAGAAGAAAGCAATAAAGAGCTTGAGGATTTCAGAAGATTTGTTTACTATGAACTTGATACCCTACCAAATCTATCTGAAAGAAAGGAAGCTTCACCTCTTAAGTCCCAAAAGTCTCCAATAGTTACTGAGTTGTAGATAGTGCAACCCGAGTCACAGTCTGAAGGACCTGAGTCACAATCAAAAGCTACTGAGCTACTTCAAGAGAAAACTGAGTCTGATGGACCCGAATCATAGAGAATGGGACCCAAGCTTAATACTGAAGTTCATAATGAAATTAGTAAATCCAAAGAACCTATGTTTGCAAGGTATGTCAAAAGGCATCATGCACCTAACCAGATCATTGGAGACAAATTAGATGGAACAATGAAAAGAGGAAAATCAAAAGGTATATGTTTACTTGCTGAATTTGAACCTAGAAATGTTTACGATGCATTGGATAATGAAATTTTGATTGAAGCTATGAATGAAGAAATAGAACAAATAGAGAAGAATAAACCTTGGATTCTTGTTCCTAGACCCAAGAATAAAAATGTAATTGGCACAAAGTGGGTGTTCAGAAATAAGCTACATGAAGGTGGAGAAGTTTCTAGAAACAAAGCAAGGTTGGTATGTAAAGGCTATTCTCAAAAAGAAGGTATTGATTATGGTGAAAATTTTTCTCTTGTTGCAAGATTAGAAGGTGTTAGAACTTTACTTGCGTATGAAGCTCACAGAGGATTTAAATTTTATAAAATGGATGTTAAATCTACATTCTTGAATGAAATTCTTGATGAGGAAGTCTGCATTGAACAACTAGAAGGTTTTTTAGATCTTAACAAAAGAGACATGGTTTGCAAATTACACAAGGTGTTAGATGTTCTCAAGAAAGCTCCTATAGCTTGGTATGAAAGACTTCATAATTATTTGGTACAGATTGGTTTTCAAAGAAAAAATGATAATAGTAGTCTCTATATGAAAGAAGGAATAGACAAGAATATTGTGTTGACAAAAACATTTATTGATGACACATTATTCACAAGAAATGATTACTTGTGAAAAGCATTTTTAGAAGAAACAAGTAAGGAATTTGAGATATCTATGTTTCAAGAAATAAAATTCTTTGTTGGATTATAGATTTAGTAGAAGAAAGATGGTATCTGCATTACTCAATCTAAATAGATCAAGGAGATACTAAAGAAATTTGGAATGGAAGACTCAAGACTAGTTGGAACCCCTATGTCTATTAGACATAAGCTTTCCTAAAATGATGATTCCAAAGAGGTAGATCACACCACATACTAATAAATGATTGAAAAATTGTAGTATGCAGTACATACAAGTCCTAATATTGCATTAGCAGTCGGTATGGTGGCAAGATTCTCAACAAATCCTAAAGAAAATCATCTGATGGTAGTCAAAAGAATCATGAGATATCTGAAAGGTACTAAAGAATATGGCTTATGGTACAAAATAAGATGCAATTTGGACATAAAAGTATTTGCAAATTTTGATTGGGCAAGAAGTATTGATTACAGAAAAACACTAGTGGAGGAACATTATTTTTGGTAAAAGACTAGTGTCTTCGGCAAGCATGAAATAAAATTGTATCTCTCAGTCCATAGCAGAGGCAATGTATGTGGTAGTAGTAGTAAATTGTTCTAACATTGTTTGGTTCAAACAACTGATGACAGGTATGAAAATAGAGATCAAGGATCCAATAGTCATATACTATGATAACACTAGTGCAATCAATATATCAAAGAATCTAGTGATGCATACCAAAACAAAGCACATTGCTATAAAATATCATTTCTTAAAAGAATTGGTGCAAGATAAAGAAGTAAGATTGGAATATGTGAACACAAAAGAACAAATTGTAGACATATTCACCAAGCCATTACCTAAGGATGCATTTTTGTATCTAAGAGGTAAGCTAGCGGTCATTCCCATATTTGAAGCTCACTAAATGAAGTTTAGTGATGCATCAACCAAAGCATGTTGAAGATCAATTAGTTGATGTAGAATTGGCAAGGGAATATTGCAAATGAATTAGTACTTAAGGTACATTGAGTTTCACTAAGCATTTTCTTTGGCATGAGATGTCAAAGAGGGAGAAGTATGTCTGACATATCTCATAGATTTTTTTTTGAAAAGAAGAAGTATACTATCATGGTAAAGAGATATCAAAGAGGGAGATTGGAAGAGAAGAATTGTCAAAGAGGGAGAAACTAAAGGTAGAAAGAGTTCATATTAATAGAGGGGGTTCTCATGGATGAGAATCTAAATAAAACTAAGAATATGTTCTTTATTTTATTCTTGCTCCAAAATTTTATTTTACTATGACATGTTGTGTTGCCATCAATGACAAAGAGGGAGATTGTTGAATACAATTGATTAATTATGTATTGTCTTTGATATTATGTAAAATGTCATATCATTATTAGTTAGTATATGCTAAGCACACTCGGGCATTGAAGATCATTTTCTATGGCTACTGAGCAATCTAGAGTTTGCCTAGTTCAGAAGGTAGTGTACCAAGTTTACTCGGGCATCAAGGGAAAGTCTATAGAAGATGAGTGTTAACTGAGCTCACTCGGTTGATGAAGGAAATGTTGGATAGAACTAGTGTTAACTGAGCTTACTTGGCTACCAAAGAAACTTTTCTAGTATGCAGTTTTGACTAAGTTTGACTTGGTTAACATAAGAAAATTGTTTCTAAGTTAGTGTGTACCAAGAAGGGTTAGCTAACGAAGGATTTTTTTAATTTGGCATATCGAGTTCAAATAATTTATCTGATAGTTCTAGCTAATTGAGAAGATGGATATTAATTATTTTAAGTTGTATTTGAGCTAACTTTACAATATGAAAGATATAAATAAAAGTTCAAGTTGAGGTTTAGAGTGTGTGTGAGAGTGTAAGAATATATTGAAGATTTGATGATGATAAGAGGAAGCAAATTAGAAGGATAAGAAGAATATCCTTGTGGAGATGAAAAGATATATTTGATTAGGAAGGATCAAGTATTCAAGTTAGAATTGAGATTTGTAATCAAAAATTTAGTTGCATCCAAATCAAGTCAAGTTATTGTTACTCTCTAACCATTGTAGTAGTGATCTAAATCTCTTAACAAAGTTGGCTTAATAACTATTTGTAAATCCTCTAACAAGGTGGCAATTCTATTGAATTGTCTAAAGACCTCTAATAAGGCCACTCCTAATAGGGTGATTAAATCCTCTAACATGGTCACACGTAACAGTGTATTTTTTAACCTTTAACAGGGTTGTCTCCTAACTGGGCTCACTTTAGAAGAGTGAAAATAGTAACTAGTTGCAATTGGTGGTTTTTCCCATTTTGCATTTCCACGTTAAATCTTAGTGTCAAATGTGTTCATGCTATTTTTTTCTATGTTAGTAACTAAGTTAAAGTAATGATAATCACATATAACATCTTAAGATTCGCATGTTAAGTAATTATTGAGAATTCTCAATGTTTACCAAGTTACAACATTTCTTTGTTTGCCAAGCTTTAGAAGAATTAAGTTTTGATAGAATTATTTTGTACTAACATCTAATAGATCTAGAATTTATTTTTGTAGTAATTGATTTACCCCTCCCCTCTTAGTTAGTCCTCTTATATTTGAAAAAGACTCAACATCAATAGGAACACTCAACACATGAAGGATCTATTGGAAATCTGATTGAAAAGATCATTGATGAAGGAGATTATTGCAAAGAAGGAAGTTGGTTGTTAAAAGAATGTTTTCAATCATTGTTTTGTCATTGATGTCAAACCTGCTATTTGTAGAAATGAAAATTTCTTATAAGATCCAAGTACTGTCACTTAGTTAATTGATGAAGAGGATTTGATCAACAAGATGTAACAAGAGCACCTAAGGGAAAGGTTGAGTTATGGTTTGTAATGAAGTGCAAGGATCAGCTAAGACAATGGTTAAATGATGTATTGATAACATACTCCAAAGATATAGAGGCTAGCCTCACTTAGAAACATTAGAAGTATAAGTTGTAACAAGGTTGACTATAAAGCTTAAACTAAGTTCATCAGTTTGGGTGCCGAGCAAGCTAGTTGAAACCAAGAAAATGCAAAATCTAGTGTGTGCCAAGTGGACTTCAGTGGGTGCCAAATGAAGTTCAAGTGCTAAGTGATATAGAAGGTGTCGAGCATCAAAAAATCTTAATAGGTGTCGAGTGAACTTCAAGTGCTAAGCATTAGTAAAAATGCAGTTAGTGCTGAGTAACACAGTATGTGCCAAGCATTAGGATTTCAATAGTGTCGAGCTACTGCATTATTGAAAATGATGAAGATTTGCCAAATATGAGCCAAAAGAGTTGTTACCTTGAATTTTGTGAACCAGTTGGAGGATAAGGATGATGAGCTAGCGGCATAGAATTCTACATAAATCATTTTTGAGAAAATTAAAGAGGATTCTTCATGATGTTTTTAGAAGAAACAAAATATGGGTTAGATTCAATGTATCCTACCTAATCCATGCAAATTGAAATTAAAGGAGGGAAGAATTGAGTAGGAAAAGGAGTTCTAGATTCCTATTTAAGGAGTCATAGACCAAGAAGCAAGAGCTACTAGAGTGCCAAATTGTGAAGTGGTTAGAAGGGTGTCAAGGAGAAGACATTTAGGAGAAGGAAGAACAAGAGCACAGAGACTCTACTTTGATAAGTGGTTAGAGAGAGATGATTGCACTAGTACATTGAGAATACAGACTCAAGGAGACTAAGCTTAAAAGGAGGGCAAGCTATCAAAGTTGCAGAGACTAAAAGCCAGAAAAAGTTATGAGCTGAGAAGTGATCTAAAATCTGCAAGTTAAGTTGTATGTTGTAATCAAGTCAAAGACTTTCTAATACTCTCTAAAAATTGTGTTATATATGAAAATCCTATTGAATTAGGTTGGTCTAATAGCCATTTTTAAATCCTTTAATAGGGTGGCATTCCAAGTGAATGTTCTAAAGTCCTCTAACTATGCCCACTTCTAATAAGGTGGTTAAATCCTTTAACTAGGTCACATTTAATAGTGTGTTCTAAGCCTTTAATAGGGCAGGCCTTTCACAAGGCATCACTTTAGAAGAGTGAAAATTGAGTAGCATGCTACTGGTGGTTTTTCCCAAATTGGTTTTCCACATAAATCATTGTGTTATGTGTTGATCTTTTCATGTGTCATGCTTACATGTTGATTTATAGTAACTTGTTGAATAGGAATGTTTAAGCTTGGATGAATGAATGGTTGAATGGGCTCACTACATTTAGTGAAAAAGTTTGAATTGGACATTTAGACCTTGAATAACTGATTCACACCCCACCCCCCCCCCCCCCCCCCCCCCCACCCAAAATTATTCTAAATCATTTCTAACAATTGGTATCATAGTCATTTTCTGATTTAGTTTCAAGGTACTAGAAGCAGGAAGATCAAGATGTCCAAGAGAGAAGTTCCCAAGCTCAAAGACAACTTTGTTGCATGGAAAAGTTTGATGAAATTGCACCTTGGATCAATAGGTGACTATGCAAAAACCTCAATTGGAAAAAAAAATGTAGACCCACCTAGACCTCTTACTACAAATGATTTGAACAAAAGAAAGGAGCACAATAAGGAAATGTTGGAGATTTCCTCTACACTTAGTTATACTAAATTTGATGGCATCAAAGAATGTGATACTAAATTCAAGATGTGGAAAGCCCTAACAGATATCTATGGAGGATATTAGAATGTTTGAAGAGTAAAGAGAGAAAGCCTCAAAGGAAAGTTTGATGACATGAAAATGGAGGAAGGTGAAAATGTTGCTCAATATGGATCCAAAATGAAAGAAGTGGTAAGTGTAATAAGAAGTCTAGGTGGTCAATTAGAAAATGAGACTATCAATAGAAAAACTTGAGAACCCTACTCCCTATCTATGCTATTAGAGTTTCAACCATCCAAGAGCTAAGGTGTGTACAAGGGAATACACTAACTTTTGAAAGAATAATAGAAAGACTTACTGCATTTGAACTGTCAAACTTTGACAACTACAAACCAAAAAACTTTGAATCTACTTCCAAGGCCAAGATGACATTAAAGGACACTAAGGAGGTGACGTCAAACAAGAGGAGAAGGAAAGGAAAACATGCATCTAGTGATAGTAGCATAGATGAAAAAGATGTGGAATAGTTGGAAGCACTACTGGCTAGGAGATTCCATAGAGGCAAAGGTAAATTCAAAGGTAAGTTGCCTATCATTTGTTTCAATTTCAATGAGGTAGGTCATATTATTGCAAGGTGTACACAGAAGAAGAGTTACAAAGAAGGAAACAAGTACAAGAACAAAAGAGAAGATGATAGCAAAGACTACAAGTAAAAAGGCAAAAGATGCTACATTGTTGAAGAAGATTCTAATGAGAATGATGATGAAGTAGTCTATGTAGCTATGAAAGATGAATTAGATGAAGATGAAGCCACAAAATTGGTGACTTTTGTGAACAAGAATGACAAGTGGATCATAGACAGTGGTTGCTCACATCACATGATAGCAGAAAAAAGTAAGTTCATTACCTTTAGTCAATATGATAGAAATAGTGTTAGATTTGGAATGATGCTCCATGTCAAATCAAAGGAAAAGGTTCCATTAAACTTATAGACAAAATTTAATGTGATAATGCATACTATGTAGAAGGATTGAACTACAATTTGTTGAGTGTATCATAGTTAGGCAATGTAGGTTGCAAAGTAGAATTTGAAAACAAAACTACCAAGATGTATGACATTTATGGAAATCTAATAGGAAAAGGTGAACAAACTAGGAGTAACTTGTTTTACCTAGATATGGAAGATGAAACTTGCCTTGTTGTTAGATTTGATGATGTGTGTTTATGGCATAAAAAGTTGTGTCATGTTAACTTTGACAATCTGATTAGCATTAGCAAGAAAAAGAAAGTCAGAGGTTAGCCTACACTAAAGAAGCCTGAAAACACAATGTGCAAACAATGTCAACTAGGGAAGATGACTGAGTCTAGTTTCAAAAGTAAAACATAAAATTTCAAAGAAGTACTAGAGTTAGTCCATACAAACTTATGTGGTCCAATAGAAGTGCAGAGCTACCTAGGAGACAGATACATAATGTCGTTTATAGATGACTATTTCAGGATGATGACTGCTATGTTTTTGAAGCAAAAATTTGATACATTTTAGATGTTCAAGTGGTATTTGGCCAACGTTGAGAAGGAAACAAAATTCTAAAATGCTTAAGATCAGACAGAGGAGGTGAGTTTACATCAAAGAAATTTGAGATATTCTGCAATGAAAAAGGTATCAAAAAGAAAACATCAGCACCAAGAACTCCACCACAGAATGGTATTGCTGAAAGAAGGAATAGATCAGTAATAGATTGTGCTAGAACCTTGATGATGGAGAAAAATGTTGCTCTAAAGTACTAAAGAGAAGCTGTAAGCACTACTATTTACACCCTGAATAGAGTCCAAGTCAAGAAAGGTACAAATGCAACAACTTTTGAATTGTGGTATGGTCACTCACCTAATGTAAAACATTTCAAAGTCTTTGGTTGTAAATGCTATATTCTTAAAGATATTAGAAATAGCAAGTTTGATGCAAAGAGTGACGAAGGCATATTCCTTGGATACTCCACTAGAAGTAAGGCATATAAGTGTTTGAATACTAACACTAACAATATTGTGGAGAGTGCAAATGTAAATTTTGATGATCATGCAAAAGTTCAAGTTGATGAGTCCAAGCAATCAGAAGATTGTAGATCCTTTGCGTACTTCTATGAAGGAATGACTATTGAAGATAATTTTACTATTCAAGTTGAAAATCAGCAACAAATCTTAGTATCAACTGAGTCACAACCAATAAATTTCAAGCTATATTCAAAAGTTGAGTTGCAGAATGTAGAAAATGAACATTCTAACTCTAAAAATAGTATACATGAAAGAAATGATGAAGCACCAGATGAAGGAGAGAAAAATGACTCTGAAGCTAAAGGATCAAATATGAAAAGAAGGATAGAACCTAGGTTAGCTAAGTATGTGAGAAGAAATCACCCTGCAAATCAAACCATTGGTGACAAGGATGCCAAACCAATGATAAGGAATAGACTAAGGAATGAATCATGCTTACTAAGCAAAGTTGAGCCTAGAATAGTAAAAGATGCATTACAAGATGATGATTGGTATAAAGATATGGAAGAAGAGATAGATCAGATTGAGAAGAACAAAACTTGAACCCTAGTTCCTAGATTAGCTGATAAGAATGTAATTGGTACCAAATGGGTCTTCAAGAACAAACTTTATGAGAATGGTGACATAACAAGAAACAAAGCCTAACTAGTTTGTAAAGGTTATGCACAAGAAGAAGGACTAGATTATGGGGAAACATTTGCCCCTATTGCAAGAATGGAAGGAGTAAGAACACTACTTGCATATGTTTCCTACAAAAGATTCAAAGTCTACCAAATGTATGCCAAGTCTACTTTTCTGATTGGTATACTAGAAGGAGAAGTCTACATAGAACAACCAGAGGGATTTGTTGATGACAACAAGGATATGGTTTGCAAACTGCATAAGGCACTTTATGGTTTAAAGAAAACACCTAGAGCATGGTATGAGAGACTACACAAATATCTTGTGAAGATTGGATTTGAGAAAATAGATGACAACAACAACTTGTACATCAAGATAGAAAAAGGTAAAGATATTTTGATATATGAAATCTTTGTTGATTATATAATATTTGGAGGAAAAGATGTTCTATGAAAAGTTTTTTTTGATCAAATGAAACATGACTTTGAAATATCAATGTTTGGAGAAATCAAGTTCTTTGTTGGATTACAAGTACATCAATTGAAACATGACATATTTGTGACCCAATCAAAATACATCAAGGAGATACTCAAGACATTTGGATTAGAAGACTCAAAACCAGTTAGCACACCAATGGCAATAGGACATAAGTTATCCAAAAATGATGAGTCAGCTGAAGTGAATCAAACATTGTATAGATCAATGATTAGAAAGTTGCAATATGTTGTACATAGTAAACTAGACACTGCATTAGCTATTGGAATAGTGGCAAGATTTTTTGCAAATCCAAGAGAAAATCATTTGATGGCAGTAAAGAGAATACTAAGATACCTAAAAGGAACTGATGACTTTGGTTTGTACTACAAGAGGAGTGACAAGTTTGAGCTAAGAGCCTACACTAATGTAGATTGGGGAGGTAATATTGATGATATAAAAAGCACTAGTGGAGGAGCACTCTTCTTGGAAAAAAGATTGATTACATGGACTAGCAAAAAGAAGAGTTGTACCTCACAGTCTATTGTAGAAGCTGAATATATTGTTGCTACTATCAATTGCACTAATATTGTATGGATCAAACATCTGTTGAAAGGTATGAAGGAAGTGAATGAGCTTGTGATACTTTATTATGATAACACAAGTGCTATCAACATATCAAAGAACCCTCTAATGCATGCCAAAACCAAGCACATTGCAATCAAGTATCACTATTTAAGAGAATTGGTGGAAGACAAACAAGTGAAGATGGAATATATTAGCTCAAAGGAATAGATTGCTGACATCTTAAAGCACTACCTAAAGATGCTTTTGAGTATCTTAGAGGTAATTTAGGGGTGATACCCCTAGCCAAGGCTACTTAAGTAAAAGCAAGACTACCTTGTATCAAATGATCTGATTGTTGCATCATTACACATTGATGCAGAGGATACCTACTTTAGGATAACTCCTAAAGTAATTGAAGTGATGAAATTCCAAATCAATCACAAGCAAGGTGATAGAGGGAGATGAATGAACCTACAAATGCTATACTTACATGATAAGATGCTAAAATAGTATGTCTTTGGCATTGATGTCAAAGAGGGAGAAATGTCAAGTAACTGATCAACAACTGTTGAAAAGATAAAGAATGAAGAAAGAGGGAGAAAATGCAAAAAATGATCAAATGAAGATTGAGGGAGAAATAGAAGCCTTTGATCAATAGTTGAGGTGAAAGATGAAGAAGCTCATAAGAACAAAGAGAAATAATAGAAGATGAGTAATGCATACAAATGGAGAGAATGTAAGAAAGGATACAATAGCTAAGAGGGAGAAGTAGAAGTAAATAAATCAAGATAATAGATCAAGAGAGGAAGAAATTGTGTATTCTAATTTTCTTTTTGTTATTTGATTTATTTTTCTAACCTAGTTAACATGGTTAAATAGTTTAGTTTGATGGTTGATCAGTTTGGTTTGCTATCAATGCCAAAGACGGAGATTATTGGAAATCTGATTGAAAAGATCATTGATGGAGATTATTGTAAAGAAGGAATTTGATTGTTAAAAGAATGTTTTCAATCATTATTTTTTCATTGATGTCAAACCTACTATTTGTAGAAATGACAATTGCTTATAAAATCCAAGTGCTATCACTTAGTTGATTGATCAAGAGGACTTGATCAACAAGATATAACAAGAGCACCTAAGGGAAAGGTTGAGTTATGGTTTGTAATGAAGTGCAAGGATCAACTAAGACAATGGTTAAATTATGTATTGATAACATACTTCAAAGATACAGAGGCTGGCCACACTTAGAAACATTAGAACTATAAGTTGTAACAAGGTTCAATGCAAAGCTTAAACTAAGTTCATCAATGGGTGCTGAGCAAGCTAGTTGAAGCTGAGAAAATTTTTAGTTTGAGCCAAGCAAATGCAAAATCTAGTGTGTACCGAGTGAACTTCAGTGGGTGCCAAGTGTGGTTCAAGTGCCGAGTGATATGGAAGGTGTCAAGCATTAGAAAATCTTAGTAGGTGCCAAGTGAACTTCAAGTGCTGAGCATCAGTAAAAATGCAGTTGGGGTTGAGTAACATAGTATGTGCCTAGCATCAGGATTTCAATAGTGTCGAGCTACTACATTATTGAAAATGATGAAGATTCATTAAATCTGAGTCGATAGAGTTGTTATCTTGAATTTTAAGAACTAGTTGGAGGATAAGGATGATGAGTTGGTGGTATAGAATTCTATATAAACCATTTTTGAGTGAATTCAAGAGGATTCTTCATGATGTTTCTATAAGAAATAAAATATGGGTTAGATTCAATGTATCCTACCTAAATCCATGCAGATTGAAATTAAAGGAGCAAAGAATTGAGTGGGAAAAGGAGTTCTAGATTCCTATTTAAGGAGTCACATACCAAGAAGAAAGAGCTGCTAGAGTGCCAAATTGCAAAGTGATTAGAAGGGTGTCAAGGAGAAGACATCTAGGAGAAGGAAGAAAAAGAGCACAAAGATTCTACTTCAATAAGTGGTCAGAGAGAGATGATTGCACTAGTACATTGAGCATGGAGACTCAAGGAGACTAAGCTTGAAAAGAGGGCAAGTTGTCAGAGTTGCAGAGACTAAAAGCCAGGAAAAGTTATGAGTTGAGAAGTGATCTAAAATTTATAAGTTAAATTGTATGCTGCAATCAAGTCAAAGACTTTCTAATACTCTCTATCAATTGTATTAGATATGGAAATCCTATGGACTTAGGTTGGTCTAACAACCATTTCTAAATCCTTCAATAGGGTGGCATTCCAAGTGAATGTTCTAAAGTCCTCTAACTAGGCCCACTTCTAATAGGGTGGTTAAATCCTTTAACCAGGTAACATTTAACAATGTGTTGTAAGCCTTTAATAGGGTAGGTCTTTCACAACACATCACTTCAGAAGAGTGAGAATTGAGTAGCACATTACTGGTGGTTTTTCCCAAATTGGGTTCCCATGTAAATCAATGTGCTATGTGTTGATCTTTTCATGTGTTATGCTTGCATGTTGATTTACAATAACTTATTCAATATGAATGTTTAAGCTTGGATGAATGAATGGTTGAATGGGCTCACTAAATTTAGTGAAAAAGTTTGAATTGGACATTTGGACCTTGAATAAATGATTCACTTCCCCCCCCTCACCCCCAGTTATTCTAAAGCATTTCTAATAGGATCACTAGGCACATGAAGGATAGCTTAGCACACACTGTGGAACTCAACACATGCTGCAGAGAAAGATGGGATAACATGTTAACCCAAGTGTTAACATGACATGGGATAAATTCAACTCATCTTATACTACATTATTACTGGCACTTGGCAATTATTGCAACTTGGCAATGACTATAACTTGGCAACAATTGGTAGAATGAACACAAATGAGTAGGATAACACATCAACCCAAGATGCTCATATGCCATTAGACCCTTTCACTTGATAAATCTTTTGACTAGTGGGATACTTGCTACTATATTTGAGTTCATTTTTAGGTTTATATGATATGGAAGACTTGATAGGACAATGAATTGGACTAGACTTGATAGAACTAGGGGAACCCATTTGAATCAGAGGAGGTTCATGAACATCATGCATAAGTGTATTTAAGCCATGATGTGTATTAGGAGGGATGATAAAATTGTGTAATGGAATAGGAGTAGTGGTAGGATCATCTAGTAGGATAGGATCTTGTGGAAGATTTGGAGGGATGGTGGGATCTTGTGATGGTTCCATAAGGATAATGGGATCATGCAGTGGATATGAAGGAATGATGGATCTTTTGGAGGATATGGGGTTGAAGGGATACCCTAATCTTGACTCAAATTTGGATCATTAGGGAAAATGGAAGGGTGATCTTGATCTTTCTTAGGGAGTGAAAGGTCAAGAGAAAATGGATCATCTTTGAAAATGGGGTTATTGTGAGGCTTAAGGAAAATTATTTCTTGGTCAAAGATTGGATTATCTTCCAATTTGTTTGGATCTTGATCTTGATTAATTTTAGGACACATTTTTATGTTTAGATCATCTCTTGACATGGGATATGCATGTTTGAAAAGGGATTAATATTTTGATATAATGGATCTGGACTTTGATTTGGACTATTTGAAATATGATTTCTTGGTGATGGAGGACATAATATTATTAGTTCTAGGAATTGAGAATAAAAAAAGGGACTTATGTAAAGGATGGGACTAGTTTGAAGTTTTTCTATGGATAGCCCTTGAGAGGTTTCAACGTTGGAAGTGAAACTTGAAGGTGATGAGGAATAATACTCTTGTTTGTTTTTGGGATATGAAGGGATGGAGGGAGACATGGATTTTTCTTGAAGGTAAGTGTTTTGAGGGGAGATTGGTGTTCCATCAATGTGAATATTTCTTGATCAACCATTTCTAGGCATTGGTTAGTCATTATTGTAATCCTTTTCAAATAAATTTTTTAAGATTTACTTAGCAATATACTTGGATTTCCTTTGTTTGGGTGATCTTTTTGGTGTTGTAGAATTTCTATGTACATTTTGTTCATATTTATTCGGTTAAATATGCTCTTCAAAAGGAATTTGATTGATTATGTTTGTTTGGTGTGAAAAAATTGATATGTTTTAGTCTATTCTTTGTTGAGACAAACTTATAAGGTGTTTTTGATAATATTGAAACTTTTTTGAAGGCCAAGTTATTTGTGATTGAATTTTTGGGACCAAAGGTTGTGACATTTTTTGAGGTTCACTTGATTGAAATGCAGTAGGATTGGATTGATCATATTTAAGGTCTTCATTTAGAAGTATTTTGTTGAATTTTCATTTTCCTTTGTGAGTTGTGCAATAAGTTTTGGAATTTTTGATATATCCATGAGATATTTTATGTGACCTTGAGGAAATGTTTTTAATGGATAGTTATAAAGTTTTCCCATGTCACAGACTCATTTTATAATGGATTCCATTTTCTCTTGAACCTTTTCAGACTCCTTGTCTAATTTCTTTTGCAATTTTTCAATAAGGAGAATGTGAGCTTTGAGTGATTGATCATAAGTTGTTGAGGGTTTCATTTGTGTTTGATATAAAGAGGTAATGTTAGTTGAAGTGTATATCATGTTAAGGTCAAAACCTTATGTTGGGACATAAGGTTTTTTTGAAGTTCCCATGATGTTTGAGTTGGAGACTTGTTATTGCACATGCATGTCTTGTGTTGGGTCAAAGAATGTTTTTGGGTTCTTGTCACTTGAAATGATCATGGTTTGGTATGGACCTTGTTGCCTTGGGAAAGTTTGTGATCTTGTAAAAATTGGCTTGATGGACCTAAGGATGTATGAATGCACCTAAGTATAAGGGATGTATGCAAAATGCACTTTATTTTTTGTGAAAATGCAACTAAGGTGTGAAAGATTTTTTTTTTTTAGATTTTTGACTTAAAAGGATGCAAATAAAAAAAAAAGGTTCCAAAGATATGGAATAAAAATGAAATTTTTGATTGGATTCTTGACTAAGGTATGAAAATGCAAGTATTTTTATATTTTTTGGAATATAAGTATGAAAATGCACACTAAGGGTGTGTATGGAAAATGTCTTTTGGGATTTTGAAATTTAGATTATGTAAATGAAACTAAGGACATGTGCATAGAATATGTTTTGGAATTTTGGACTTTAGATTATAAAAATTAGATAAAGGATTCATGAATGTAAAGTTAAAGTGTAATGTAGGGGTGTTCAAAGGTTGATATGAAAAATGAGGTTGGGTTTGAAATGTTTATGGACTTGGATAAAGTTGATTTTTGATAGTGCTCCTTGGACATTGGAGGCTTTTGATGTTTGAAAATTGTTTTTTGATGTGATATGAAAATGTTTTGGATATTGATATGCAAATGAAAAATGCAATTATTTTTGGATTTTTGTGCTAAGTAAATAAAATGAAAATCAAGATTTATGCAACTATGGTTTATGAAAACTAGGATAATACAAAATGAGGATAATGTTATGCAACCTAAGGTTATGCAAGATGAGGTCAATGAAAACTAAGGACATTGAAAAGGAGGTTTGAATTTTGAGGAAAATATTTGTAAAATAAAAGGCTTAGAGTGTAACCTTACAAGTATGAATATTGGATCATGACCAATAAAGAAAGGACATAATCCAAAGAACAATTTTTATAAAAAGGACCAAGTCAAATCCATCATGACATAGATGAAATTTGACTCAAAGAAAATGATAAAAGGAAAAATGATAAAAAGACCAAGGTCAGGATACTCTAAATGATTATTGTTATAATGTTTTCAGTTATTGATGATGATTAGTTAGATGGATTATCATATGTGTTCTCTTATGGATACTTACCCCATACTACATGTGTGTGGTGTGCGTGTATGTTTTCTTTATGTATGGCATTTTTGATGTGCTTAAGGAAGGGAGTCATAGTCACCTGCTAGGCGGGATCTACATGATGCACCACTTCCTACAATTGCCTGTTTAGTTTAGAATATATGTGTTTGTACATGTATGGATTTTATGCAGATTGTAGGTACCAAGTATCAACTTTCTTGAATTGCTAGGATGAGTGGACCCTATCGCATTATCTCAATGATAAGAGAGAGGAGATAAATTTTTAAGTCCAAATCCTAAACCTTTAAGCCAATTGTCCTAGAAAATTAGGAAAAGTATATGAGTTGATTACCTTCTAAATGCATCATATGACATAAATTCATGATTATAACACTTTAGTTTGATCTTGCATGTATTTTTCTATGATGGGTTTTTGTATTTTGTTTTATAAGTCTTTGGTGATTTTTTTATTAATTAAGTCAAATTAAATAATTAAATTAATGATTTAATTTAATGGAAAAATGGTTATGATATTTTAATATTTAATTATATTTAATTAATTTGGAGAATTAATTAAATATAAAGATAAAAGTTATAAGTTTAAATTTTAGAACATGATAATATTTATTTAATTTAATAATAAAATATTTAGAGTTTATTTTTAAATAAATGTTAAATACTATTATTATTTAAGTTAATAAATATTTTATCAATTAACATTTCGAAAATAAATTAAAGCATGAAAAGATATTAATTTATTAAGAGTTTTAAAATTGCATAAAGTATGCATGAGATTTAAAATATAACAAATTAATTAAAAAGTGAAAAAATATTAATTTATTAAAATTTTAAAGATTGGATAAAGTGTGCATGAGATTAAAATTCAATAAATTAATTAAAAAGAGAAGTCAAGTGAAATTAAATAAAGTTATTTTATAATTCATTAAACGTGTGTTAAAAACATAAAGAAAAAATAATAAAGAGTTAAAGTTTGGTGAGCAAGGAGTCCTCTTGGGTGATCGCACAATTAGTGCCCCAATTTTAGGAGAGAACTCCATATCACAATTTGAGGGTTCATTTTTGAGGGACAAAATTTTTGGAAGAAGAATTTTCGGAAGAGAGAAGGTTTTGGATAAGAGAAATTTCTCTCAAAAATCTTTTGGGCGTAGCAATTTAGCATCAGAATCCAAGTAGATTCTTGTGATAAATTCAGATAGTTAATTATGCTATTTCTTTTCCTATCTTCTTCGTGACTGTAAATTGATTGTTTGGGTTTTATGCGATGAATCTTTTAATCTTGTAATTTGGAATTTTCTAGTATGCATGTTGTTTTCATCTGTATATGGGAAGATTAAAATATCAATACTATCCTTCTTCCATATAATTAAAATTTGGAAATTAAATTGGGAGGGGTTATGAAAGAAAATAAAATTTTAAATTAGAAATTTGAATGGTTGACTGTATTTTTCCTATCAGACTAAAATTGCAAATGTTTTAAAAAATATATATTTAAAAAATTGGGTTTAAGGGGGCGGGGGGGGGTGTGGGTATTATTTTGAATGATTTTTTATAAATTTAAATTAAATTAAATTAAAAATATATATATTAAAAAATAGGGGTGGGCAAGGACCATGAATCCCCCACCTCCTCCTTCTTACCTCCCATCTCCCATGGCACCAATAGCCAAGCTATTGCCGCAAGTACTATGATAGTAGTGTTGTTGCAAGCCCTGCAATAGTAGGTGGCCATCCTTTTTAAAAGGGCCAATGACCTTGTTAATATAAACGGTAGGTATGTTTAGGATTTTTTAATAAAAATTTTAATTAATAATATTTATTATTAAATTTTTAATTATTATTTAATAATGTTCAATAATACATTTTTAATTTTTTATTTAATTATTAAATGAATTTATTAATAGCATTGTTCATTATTAATAATTAATAAGATATGCAATGGAGCCTTAGATTTTTTAAAATTATTAAAGTATTTTATTTAAAATCAATAATTTATTATTTTAATAATTTAAATAAATGATTACCCTTAAATTATTTGGAATAATTGACTTGTGATTGAATAGGGGTAATTGTGCAATTATTTAAATATAAGAAATGAGTTAACTAGTAAGGGTTAAAATGAAAATCTTATGTGCTTAGAAACCTACATTGAACAAAAACTAAAACCTTACTTTTAACTTAACCATGTATTTTCAAAATCAAACCAAACTATGAAACCTACATTGTGTTATCTGTATGTTGACTATGTTTTGGGTTCACTAGAGTGTTGACTTGTTTAGGACATCTACCAAAGGCTTAGGAGTTATGTGTTTGTAGTTTTGTGATGAATTGATCTTTATCTTTTTAACTCAACCATGGTAATGTGTCTGGTATGCTGTATGCTAACTTTGATTATATTGTTTGTTATTACTTTATAGTGCTCATGTGCAAAGTTGAGGTGAATGTCATGTTATATTTGACTTAACCATTCTGAGTCTTTGAACAGTATTTTTGGGGATGCTTTCTAGTTGTTCATAGAGATCTGATGTGTTATTGTGAATTATCTTTTGATGCTTTCCAGTCACTTATATAGGGCTAAGGTGAATATTGTGATTCTTTGATTTATACTTTTATGAGCTTAGGGTAGGTAATCTATATGTTAAGTTGGGAATCAGCTTGCAATGGCGGCCAGGCCCAAAGTGGCTACCAGGGTAACCCATTGTAAGTAGTTTAATAAGTGATAACATTTCATTAAATGGGGTTAAAATGAATTAAGAAGATATTGGTACCATAGAAAGTCACTAAGGGGCCGGAGGATTAAAAGACTAGCCAGATAACCTTAGAGTTGACTCATTAGTATGCCTTGTTAGTATGAGATGATACTAGTGTTGCATTGGGTCACTAGGGGGCCAGAGCATTAAAAGACTAGCCGGGTAACCCTGGCATTGACTCATGTGATGACACTTGCCAACTAATAGTATAGATTTCCTACATGTCTATGTTTGCCTCTGGGTCTAGATGTCAACTTATCTTGGAACCTTTGAGTTAGATTACTTTTAGGGTTTCCTAGACTTAGAGATTATTTTTTATATTTGGAAATATAACTTGTTTGGGACTTGAGAATATCTCCTTAGTGCAGTGGGAGTGGGCCATTTAGGTTCAACATGGTCGGGCAGTAGTGCTTTTAACTCTTACCATTGAGATCCATTCATTGATACCATTGTTGGAGTTTCTTTGTCTGCATTTTCTTTCTTTCTATCTCTGTGTATTATAATAGATGGTTTTATCTTTATGATGGATAGTTATATCTTTATTATGGATTGTTTCATTTATTGTATTGTACTTTGTTTCATGGATTCAAAAGGGATCATGTAATCTATTTTTATAAATGTATATTCTTTTAGCCTTTCATACCCTGTGACATGTACAGTGGATGATTGAGCATTCCAAATTTTATTTTCAAGTGGCATTCAGAACAAATGTATATTATTTAAATGGACTTTGGACATTTAATTATTCTTTTGTGAGACCTCACCTTGACCCATCGTAGCATAGTTGATACATTAATATTATGATACTCATGACTCGATATGTTGAGACACTATCAGATACATTAAACATATTATGTTATTTCATGTTGTGTGATGTTTTACTTTCAGATATTTGATTTTTTCATTTAATGTTTTATGAACATGTATTTTGATGAAGTAAGTGAATGTAGAATTAACACTTTGATTATGCAATTTTAATGATTGAGAATATGAGCAGAAGGAGATAAATGACTGATTATTTGAAAGATGAATGTTTTAATTTATGAGATTTCCCTGATATGTTATATACATATGTGCATGTGATTTTTTTGAGCTACTAATGTGTGCAATGAGTGTGCAGGATATTTTAGCTAAGAAATCTAATGGAGAAATGAAACTAAAACCTATGTACCATTTGTGGAAGCCTTGGAATTCGTACTTTATTGTATTGTGAGCTATATGAATTTATCATCTTGTAATCAGTAAATGTTAATGTTTCGTAACAATGTTTTTATAGTGTCGCTTGACACTCATGAATTGTATATGCATTCCAACATGATAGTTAAGGTCAACCAAATAACCTAAAAATCTAGTCAAAATAAGTTAGTGACCTTTTTGCTAATCAATTTATAATCGAGATTAATTACCCCTAATCTAGATTAGTGTTTAATGTGCATTTGAAGGTTGTTAGTAAGTACTAAAATTTTCCTAGCTTTTGATAGGTCCCTTATTAATCCCTAAGGCTTCAAATCATGAAATCTAAGTACCAAAGGGGTATAGGTATGGGTTGGGGGCATTTTCCACCCCCCTAG
The DNA here is from genome assembly GCA_028749045.1 of Cupressus sempervirens. NCBI lineage: Eukaryota > Viridiplantae > Streptophyta > Pinopsida > Cupressales > Cupressaceae > Cupressus > Cupressus sempervirens. Next base: position 1,929,993 of record CM053787.1, read on the forward strand.
CCCCTTTTGTTGACTTTTATGGTCACTCAAAAACCCAATTTTTGCTTTGTTGCGAAAATTGATTTGATTCCATCATGGGTTAGATGACCTTAACTCCACCTTGAGGTTAGCCTTAGATCTAGTTGTGTTAGAAGCTTCTAGAACTTTTGGGCAAGTGAGGGAGTTATTGTTTTTTTTTGGAGTGGTTGAGTTTAGGATCTTATTTAGAGGCATTTTTGAGAGGGTTTGGGGTGTTCACCCAATCTCTAGTTTTAGAGTGCATTTTAGAATTGAAGGAGAAGGAGAGGAAAGCAAGCTCATCTCAAATTTGTGCATTTTCCATAACTCAAATTTTGAAGGTAGGAATACTTCACCTCATATTGGTTTCATGTTGTGCTTCATGTTTCAGTTTTATTGCTTATGTATGTTTGTGTGTGTATTGAGTATGTTGGGAGGGATTGAAAATAGGTTTTCTTAAATGTCTCCTTTGGTTTTGTTTTGAATTTCAAAGGTTTTTTTTATGGTTGTTTTGGCATTACTCACCCTTAGATAGGGTATAAGTGCCCATGTATAGGGGCAGGTCATTAGTTGGACTCCAACAGAGTAGAGTCTCTTCTCAAGACAAGAAGAAGGAGAGAGGGTAGGGTGTTATGGGCCCCTACCTATCAACACAAACCACGTATGAGTTTTGGCATGTAAGAATGGAAGAATGAAAGTTCTTCAGTTATAGCCCCGATAGGGCATCTATTTTGGTGTTGTGTCTGATGTCTCCTATTGGGAAAATCAAGCTTCTCCCTAGTCTAGTTCAATGTCAAACTTGCTATGTAAACTCAGGATGGGAGTGAATGTCTAATTTTGTCTTCATCTTATGTTTGATTGTCTCCCGATCAGTTTTCATTCTCTCCACGATCACCGTGATGTTTTGCAAAATTCGAAATGGATTCCTTGTTAAGGGCCAAGAAGAAAATTCAACTTGTTATTGAAATTCAGTTATGTTGAGGAGATTTCTCCTCAGGATTGAAATCCTGTGTAAAATGTATTTTTAAAATCATTGTTGAAGTGGCAAAAATTTTGGGTTTTCTTCCTGGTTCTTTCCCGGAAAAACCTTTGAATCAAGTGGTCAATAAATTAATGATTGTGTAATATCCTTGCTTATGAGATTTTTGTATTTTCAGTTATATGTATGTGTATCAAAAATGAGATAAAATGATGATGTTCCATTATGCAAATTTCAAGTTCAAATATGTTAAAGCAAAAATTATGTTATGTTGGGAACTATGATTTATTTTCATGTTTATTGGAAAATAAAATCAATCTTGCATTATTGTTAAAATGAATTATCCAATTCTTTGGTTTAACTAGGTATTTAGAAAATTCTATTAGAAAGGAGCTCTCTCTCTCTCTCTCTCTCTCTCTCTCTCTCTCTCTATATATATATATATATATATATATATATATCTCTCTCTCTCTCTCTCTCTCTCTCTCTCTCTCTCTCTCTCTCTCTCTCTCTATATATATATATATATATATATATATATATATATATATATAACTCCCTTGTTATAAAAACACATTGCTTGGAAAAATTCCATACTTAGAAAATTTTGAACTTTGGAAAAAAAAATACCCCCAAGAGCAATATTGCTCTTTGGATTTTGTATGGGGGGATGTTAAATTCCTTTGAATAGAGAATCTCTAAGATTCTCCCATTATCCTCTTTTGTGGACTTTTAAATAAGTAAATATTTTAATGAAAAGAAATAAAACCAAAATTAAATAAAAATGAAATAGATATATGATAACACAAATATCCTATCAAATTTACTTTGTGTTATAACTACACCCCCCTTTTTCCTAGGTGTTAGACTTGGACAAAGGGATAGGTTTGAGCTTTCTTTTTAACCAAAGTCAAATGTATTAATGGTGACATAGCACATGTTCACCCCCCCATAGAATTCACATTCACACATAGACCATGTGTCTTGGCAAGGAAAGTGGTTTGAAGTGGGCATTTATGCAATTGCAAATAAATATGTTTCAAACTTATTCCACCTCCTTTTAAGCGCCTAACCTTAGGTTCTGTTCACACACGTGGGAGGGTCTTATCCTTGCTTGGTCAGCATATGAAAAAAAAACAATCTTTAGCTATGTTTTCTTTCTTAACATAGGTCAGCATGGAGTAGTTTGGGTGTGAGGGGTGGGCAGCTAGTGTAGGGGGATAAAGGGTTTAGCATGGTTAGATTTGTTTATTTGTGAATAAAGTTTTTAAAAAAAATTAGGTTAGTTTTTTCTCTTTATTATATTAATAATGTTTGTTTTGTTTTGTTTTAATTAAGTATCATGTATAATTAATTTAATATATATATATATATATATTTTTATTAAAAAAAATAGTTTTATATAATGTGATTTTTAGTTAGTTTTATTAATTAAATTAATATGTTTTATTATTATTATTAGTATACATTAATATTATTAGTTGTTTTATTAAAGTTAGCATTATTTTGTTTTAAGAAATTTGTTTAAACTTAGTATTATTTTAATGTTAAATTTTTTGATTAGCATAAGTTTTGGAATTATGAGTTGTTAATCATAGTAGAGTATTATATGCGTTAAGAGTGTTAATATCTTATTTATTATTTATTTTTTAAAAAAAATAATGGTATTATTATTTTTATTAGAAATGATCCATTTTTTAATAGATTATAGATTGAAACAAATCATTATTTGAATAAAGTTCATTTAATTGTATGTAAGACATTATTTTAGTTAAAGGGTGCTTTTATTTAAACACTCGAATAAATTGATTTATGTTTTTTTGATGGACATTCGAATCAAATAGCTATATTGTTAATTGACATTTTGTCTAATAGATTTACTATTGATTAAAGTTAATAGGACTAAAAATTATTGTAAATTATGTTTTACTATCGTTCTAAGGATTTAATATTTAAAGAGTAATTAAAAATAATAAAGTGTTAGGTCTTTTAATTAATTAAAATTAGTTTGTTTAATTTAATTAATTGATTTAACAATGAACGTTTAAGTTTAACAATCTATTCCTACTTGATGTTTTCAAAATTGAGTTGGAATCTTAAAGTATTGATAGGAGGTCTTGTATCCATCTTATAGTGTACCTATACTTTAACCGCAAAACAAACATTTCAAACTTAGTGAACTTTATTATTATTATTTTAAATTTAAAAAAAATTGTTACATGTGTTTGTGCCCCGTATTATGACACCTTTCATGTGGATGTGGTATTTGTTAGACTTGGTATTAATTAAATTAAATGTGACTCAACGTCTTGGGATCCTTAAGGAATGTAATCTGTTATGTTTTCTTATGTATGATTGTATGTTATTGCTTCTGCTACTTCACGTTGATGTGTAGGTTATTCTTCTTCTTTTTTTAAATGTTTGACAAACTTAGTAAAACTTTAGGTTAATTCTTTTGGATCCCTTGGTAGGGCATTACAACTACCAAATTGAAAGGGGCCTAGGTTTAAAATGAGGGTTATTATAGCATCAATAAGAGGGATATGAAAGGACATAGATGAAAAATGAAGATTATGATGGGATCAAAATGAGGGTAATGTAAGGTATGATGAGTGAAAAATGAGGATAATGTAGGGATCAAGATGAGGAATATGATACAAAAAAGGGGTCCTAAATGTAAAATAGAGATTATTCAAGGACTATGTAAGATTATGATAATGAAAAATGGAAGATAGATATGAAAAATGAAAGATAGGATACATGCCATGAGATCCTAAGACAAGAAGTTTGAGTTTCCATGTTTTTGTAATATTTTTGCACAAGTTGGACAAGTGTATGTTTGCAAAATGTTTTGAAGGTTTTGAATGAATTTGACAAGTGCATGTTATGAAAATATTTTAAATGTTTTTGAAAGTTTTTGCAAGTTCATCAATTGGAAAATTATCTTGATTAATGTAAAACACTCACATAAGACACAATAGACAGAATGGTTGTTGTTAAAAGTGAATGAACATACCACAACTAGGATGAAAGGACAATATCTATTGAATTCTCACTTGAACCAAAGTTTAGTCGCACTTATCTAGAGTGGACAACCTAGAATCTTTGTAGCATAGGCTCCCCCTTATAGTGCACTCACTTCTTGGTCATACCAAGATGCGCTCCCCAAGGGGTATCACTTCCCAAGTGGTTGTTGTCTCTACTAAGGACCACGAAAGTGTGAGATGTCTTCACTAGTATGGGTGACCCCTTGAGCGAGTTGATAGAAAAATTTTGGCCACTATAACATGGTTTTTAGTATGGGACAATCTATTTAGTTGGTGGATGATAAACTCTAGTAGGAGGTCTCCCAGCCTTGAGAACTGAGATTTGATGCTCCTCTAAGGGTATTGGAGGAGAGCTACCACCTAGCCATACTAATGATTGGGAAATACCAAAAACTGAGCCTTTATATAGTGGTTAGAGTAGAGACCTGGCTTTGGCCTTTTACTACTCCAAACTCATCCCTTGACATACCCAATATCAGATATCTTGGTCCAAGGAAGACTTCTCTAAAAGAATTATATAGATTTCTCTTACACCCAAGATGGGAAGAGGATACATCCATATAATCCTTTGGGATTTAATCACTATAGACACACCACGAAAAATAGAAAATTTTCATTTTAGGCCCCAAATAAAGTGTTTTGCTAATTTAAGAAACCAATGACATGTTGGTCTCAAGGAAAACACACAAGGTCTTCAAACAACATCTTGCATCAAATACATTAGTAGTTTGCATGATATGATCTTCATCCCACGATTGACACAAGCTAAAAAGAGGTCATTAGAAACACCAAAAATGTTACTTTAGAAGAGCTACATATATTTCTCTTCACCCAAGTTCCACAAAGGCGAGGTGAGAGGATACATCTATATAGCCTTTTGAGATTAAAAATGATAGGACAATCCAAACACTAAAAAGAAAAAGTTCAATTTAAGAACATAAGCACGTGGTTCTTAATCCAATTAGAAAGGAGTTGTGGTAGAAAACACAACTTTATTGTTATTTTCCTTCCTAATTAAATCTAAGTGAGGATTGTAAAGTTGTTTTGTCCTCCTACTTAGATTATGCAACTTTGTTGTTCATAGACCCATTAAGAAATGAAAATATGAGAGAATAAAAAAAAGAATTATTGTTCTTTGATCTTCCTAATTAGGATAGATGAGATGATGTGATATTCATTAAACTCCTAATTAGACCATGTGAATTTTTTGTTCATCTTAGATTCCCATAACAAAGAAATTTAATAGCAAATAGAATTAGACTCCAAGAGTTCTCCAAGATTCTTCCTTGCACCTACAAGCCCACAAGAAAAATAAAGAACATTAGTATAAGATTCAAATTGGGTTCACCAAATGTAGGAGAGGAAAATTTAGAAATATTCATGCAAGAGGAACCATCAAACTTAAAAGAATGAACAAAACATCCTAATCCTAACACAAAAGAAATTGAGACAAAGTAAGGAAAATAGAAAACTGCCTCAATTTGACAATTGTGCCCTTTCTTTTTTCTCTAAAAGAGTGGATGTAGCTCCCATATTGATACAATGAAAGAAAGATGATGAATGATAATATGATGATGAGAAGAATTGAAAGAAGATGGTTAACCAAAAATGAGAGAAATGATCACAATTTATATAATTTGTAAGAGAAATTGCAAATTAACAATTTTAGTGCACAAAAAGGTAAATATCATAAAATATGAAAATTTACAAATTGAAAGAGGATTTTTTCACAAAGTATGACAAAAGGATGCACAATCAAAATTGAAGAGTTAAAAAAAAGGAATTTGGTCATAAACTATGACAAATATGACAAGAGGAAAAAGAGGAAAATTGTCATGAACTATGACAATTATGAAAAAGGGAAAAGGAAAATATCATGAACTATGACAAATTATGACAAAAGAGAAAAATAAAATTTTCATAAACCATGACAATTTATGAAAAAAGAAAAAGAGAAAGTGGAAGCTAAAAAAATGGAAGTGGTGGCTAGAAAAGAGGAAGTGGAAGAACAATTAGTGGGAATTTTAAAAACAATTAGTGGAAGAACAATGTGTAAGAGTTAGGATTTTTGAATTTTAAAAACTTATAATTCTTTCACAAATGGAAATTAGAAATTAGGAAATTAATTAAAATTCCAAAATTCATGAAAATGGAACAATTAATAAAAGAGGATGGATTAACAAGATGAAATGGATTAAATGATTAAGACATAGGAATAAAACATACTTTATTTATTCCTATAGGATAAATTAATAAATTGATTGGCCAAATGATAAAATAAATACAAGATAACCCTATTAAAGGATAATAATGAAAATGTAGATCAAATGTGATGATATTTGATTGAATCAAGGACACTATTAAATTGATGAGATAAATGACACCAGATGAAGGATAAAAATGATTACTTGTCAAGGGCGCATGACAATGATTGATGATGTTGATAATGTAGACACCTACAAACCTTTAGAAAATAAAGTATTTTTATTTTCCAAAAAATTCTTGATGACAACATCATTTATTAATTAATCAATTATTTAATTAATTCATTTATTTTTATGCCATTAAATCCCTTTATCTTAATTAAAAATATTTAATTAAGGAATCTCTCCCAAAAATGTTTAAATCTTATTTAAACATTATTTCCTTATTTATTAATTATTTAATTAATAAATTGACCAAAAAACCCAAAATAAATTTAAAAATTTATTTTTTGCCCAAAACTTGGCCAATTTCCTTAAGACCACTAACCTCTTCCAAAATCTTCTAATCCTTCTTTATTTTTTATTAAAGGCTAATCCCATCATTTCCTACGCCTAATCCCAACTCAAAATATTTAATTAAGATTAAATATTAATCCTCATGTTTATTAAAAAAGTTTTAATAAATATCTCCTCAACCCAAACCCTTGAAATAAATAAAACTTTATTTATTTCCTAAAAAACTAATTTATCCTCATCCTAAGAAGTTCTAAACTCTTCTAGAAAGTCTTCATCCTCATCCTAGGAAGTTCTAGACTATTCTAGAAAGTCTTTATCCTCATCCAAAGTCTAGACTCTTCTAGAAGATGTCTTTAAACCTAATCCTAATCCCCTCCTAACCTTGTCACATTCCCTAAAAATGGGTTAAGACTTACTAACCCAAGCCAAAGTTAACAAATATCTCCTCCTTCACCCACCCTCATTAAATGCCATCCACTTGCCTATCCCTAAGCTAATCCTAAACCATCCTAATCCATCCTCTAATCATTTGCACAATCCTAAGCAAGCTTAAAACCTTCCTAATCAAGCCCAAGTCAAAATTCCTCTCATCTCCTTCAAAATATCCCAACCATAAAACTTTATGAAGCCCACTAGGCCATAAATGACTCTTCCAAGCCCTTTTATTGCTCTTACAAGCCATTATGAGGGTCTTTATGAAGATTTTATCCCTTGAGCCTCCTTTTTTGACTCATCCTTCCCCTTTCCTCCATCCTCTCACCCTGTGACATGTGTCACTCCCTGATTGGCTGTAAGGAAGCACAATCCATGTGCTCTCCTCTCATGCAATCTGAGCCCTCCATGAGCTTTTTCCCATCCTTGCATCTTAGCCCTCAATCCCTCAAGCCTCTTTCCTATAAATTGGATCCTTCCCCTTTTCAAAACACACAATCCATGAAGTAAAGTCATAATGCCATTTTAAGAAGCCATTTTACATCAGAACCATACACTCACACCCAAATTCCAACTCCATTTGAAGCCCTTTTTGAAGCATAAGCTTGAGCATACATCCTATCTATTTAGACAAAGCCACTCAACAAGAGAGCTTCTTATTGAGAGAGCCCATTAATGGCTCATATTCTTTATTGAGAGCTCATCTTAGTCTATCTTGAAGTTTATGAATTTTGTTTAGTTTGTAGAAGCTTTATTTAAATTTGGTTTCTATTAGCATACTAACATTTCTCATATACAGATAAGGCACTGAAGGATGTGACAATGCCAAGGAACAAATTTATAAAATTAGGACATTCCAAGGACACACAACCCATATTAATGAATGTTGATAAGGCACTAGAGGACATAACAATGCATAAAGGATCAATGATGAAATTATGATATGCCAAGGACACGTGACATATATTAATGAATGTTGATAAGGCACTGAAGGACATAACAATTCCTAAATGATTGATGATAAGATGACATTGAGAATGGTTTTGAATTTCTTCTAAGATTATAGACATTTTGATTGAATGATGATTAAGTCAGCCAAAAGATCAAAGTTAGTGAAATGAGAAAATGGGACATGTTGGGATATAAAAGTGATGAAAGAGTAGACACAAACCATTTTTAGTGTCTACAATTACAAATGGCTCTATATTTAGATTTTTGGATGAGATTTGAGGTCTTGGATTAGTTGTTAGCCATATTGAATCCACATGGGAGATAAATAAGGAGATGCATGGGCTAGATGCAATAACCATGCAAAGTAAACAAATAAAATTTAAGCTTTGAGAGGATTAAGGTTGTTCACATATGTATAAGAAACTCTAGGGAAACATGTAAGGGACAATAAGGTTGAAACTTTTAAGGAAGTTTGGTAGTTTCCTTGGGAAGTGTTTCTCACATATATGTGAGCAACTCATTAGTGCTAATAAGTTATGGAATCACTTCTTACGTGAAGTTAGAAGAAATGATAAGTTAGTAAGTGAAGTGATGGGTGAAGGGTGGATTTCTAGGTTATATTTAAGATTAATTTAAACAAGATTTAGATTAATCAATATTTTGGAAAAACTAGAATGAGGATGATTTTAATAAATAAGACACTTGGAAAAGGGGATGCATTAAATTATATCTAATACATTAGAGAAGGGAATGCATTTAAATTATATTTTAATACCTTACTAAGTACACTCAATTTAATTAAATAAAATTATTTAAATTAGTAGATGAATGTAACACAAATAATTAATCACTGAGAATTAACTATAATATTATAGGAAATATTAATTAAAATATTTTTCTAGATTCTAGAGGAAAAATCCTCACTAGTAGACACATTATGGACATCTTTTTTCTTTAAAAAATGCAAACAAAATTATTGTCTACAAAGGGATAAAATGTAAATATCTAAAATTGACTAATGCATGTTTATTATATCATCGTTACACTGATCTTTTGAATATTTATTGATTATATATTTTTATTTTTTTGACTAAAAAAATTATCCTCTAATAATCAAATAATATTTATTTTAATTAATTTTAAAAAATTATTAAATAATTCCCAAGGTTGAATATAGAAAAATATTATTCTATTATCTTTTCTAGATGCATTTACATTTAATGGTTCCTAAACAAAATAGAATCAAATGAATTATGCCTTTATAGGTCACTTTATCTCTCTACCTTAACAATCTTTGTGATTTAGATGACATATCCTAGCTCAACATCTTTCAACGATTGATTTTATATTTATCAATAATTGATTTTGCCTCTTTATCATTGCCATTGATTTTACTCCTTAAACCCTACCATTGATCAACTGTATGCCAAGTGTATCAATAATGTGTTTACTCTTCCAATTTTACATCTCACATTACTATAGTGAGGAGCAACCTAAACATGAAAATTACCAAAGAAAGTTTGAAGCAAAAATAGAAACAAGTGAGATTTTGTAATAATAATATTCTTTACCATTTGATTTTGTACATAGACAATATTGTAATTGTTTATCATTTGATTTATTCATAGATTTTATATTCTTTGTACACAAATTTAATTTGTTTATATGTGTAGATTGTAAATATAAAATATAAAATATATAATTTCTAATTTAATTTTCACATCTATCATAGATCTCATAAATGTGGAAAATATTTTTATCTTCTATTACAACTCAGAGAATATTTGGATTTCATAATCAAGTTGCAAGAAAAGTGTGCCTAGTGTTTTGAACATATTTCAGATTTTATTTTAAAAATATGAAATTTATAGGGCCTAGATGGTGTTGAGGTTGTCAAGATTCATAAACTCCAAAGGTCTAGCAATTGGCATGTTAGCTAAGGAAAAAATAAATTCTCAAATGATTGGCAATAAAATAGTCATCATCAAGAAATGCATCTTTTACAATTGACACAAAGCCAAATAAAAAGAATGACTAGGAGATGCATTTGAAAGATGAAGTAGAATACACAATGATGATGCAAAGATGCACGAGTAGGAATGTGGATGGCTAAATAGAGAGAATTAATTTGACAAATATTTTGATGGTTCAAGTGATCCTAATGATTCTATTAAACCATTTTGACCAATGACTATATCAAATTGAATAAGATTTTTAATTTTGATACTTCTTATTTGAGGGTTTTCAATAATGGTTATCAGGCATAATCTATTTATGACCTCATAGTCCAGCATTGGATAATTATCACCAAGATGCCTTGAGCCAAGGTACATCCAAATGAAGAGTTCACTTGCATTTGCATATAATGGATGCTTCAATAGGACCAATTGAAACATGTTTAACATGGCTCTCATACATATCACACATAATCATATATCCACTATTAAATTATTTAATAACTCCTCCTATAATAAGGATTTCAAAGCCTTGGGCTAGTATAGTTTAAAAATAAAATTAAAAGACATAACCTCATCATCACATTTCTAAATATTTTCTCACCTTTAAATTGTTCCTATGCTCATCAAAACTATCTACCAACAACTGTTTGAGTGGTGGATCACATTTTGACACACTCTATTTATGAAGGCTTCATTTCTAATTTTTATGGCTTTTTTGTTGTTGTCAAAGTTAGAAGTTCTAGTGCACTCCAAGAGGCATATCTTGAGCATTTAGACTCTATTTTTCAAGATATGCATCATTTTTCAAGATTTTTCTTACATATGTTTTATTCAACTTTTTATATTTTTCACTCTTGTGAATATCTTAGTTGCTTCAAGTTTAGGGATCATTTATGTCGAGTGAGATGACTCATCTTTGGTCGTTCTTGATTTTTTATCAACTTTTTTTTGTTTATGCTCATCTTTGTAGACAACTTCTGTAAGTATTTCTATGCAAATACACTAAGACAAAGTCTCATTGTACCTTGTATAATTGGGATCCAATACATCTTGTTCCTTATTGTATATACACTACTTATAAAATATCATGGGGGGTTGATGTTTACCTTTTTTTTTCATCTACCTTTGTCACATTACTATTCCTTTTATAACACTAGACTCATGATATTTGTCAAGAGCATGATCACCCCATGACATAATAATTTTATTTATGTGCATCATTTTTTTATTGGTTCCTTGACATGCACTTCTTGTTGGTCATATTTTTTAGTTGGTTGTCATCTCTCCCTTGTGCTCATTATGGAAGGGTTTTACCTATTAGTTCTACTGCTTCCTTGGTTTGTTAGGGTGTACTATGTATAGAATATTTATTCCTACTAGAATATTTATTCCTACTTACTAGGTTGATGCAAAGGATAGTTAGCTATGTATTTTGGTGAGATGGATCATTTACCATATGGACACTTTTCCTATCCCTATTTTGGAGGCAACCTTCAATATTTTATTGATCAATGATCAAATATTTAGGCTTTGGTGTTTTACACCATATGTATCTTTGAGTTTAGTTGTTGCTCTTTTTTATCCTGCTAATCCAAGTATTGTCATTTGAGGGCACATATGCAGATTATAGTCTTCCCTACCTAGTCATGTGTTCTATTTAAATAGAGTTTCTTCATATCAGCAATTAGTTTTTGATAGTATGTGTATCTTCTTTATGCTTTAGTGGTATTCTTCATGATCATTCTTTTGTTCCTATATTTTGGTACATTCTCTATTTTGTAGACTTCTTCGGTCCTTGACTATTTTTTAGTATTATTTCCATCTCTTTTTGGAGTAGAAATTTTCCCACGTGGTGTTCTCTATTTCTCCACTTTACATATATTTGGTTGTGATTAGGTACATCATCAAATGATGTTGTTGGGACCCAAGTTTTTTTCTAGCATTGTAGCATCCTTGCTTTTTTGACATTATTTTTAGTTGTATTATTTTTCATCTTTAGGAGTGCTAGAATAAAGCAATAACTTAGTTATTAAGTTATCTTGATTTAATAATTAAGTTACCTTTACTTCATTTTTAAGATATCGCTTTATGCATTAGTGACATTTAATATTATATAATTATTAAATAATTTATTTTGGATTTCTTATTTTAGGTTATTCGATCTCCTATATTAGGATTGATCATTGCATATTTTATTGATTTCTTTGATATAATAATGTAATATTTCATATTTGTAGAGCCCAAACCCTGTCTTTGTTATTGCCTCTTTCCCAGTCACAAATGTCTTTACATGCTAGTGAACATGGCTTCTTGAAGTTGGATTGATTACTTCTACAATTTATGTTGAGAAACCTAATGGATTTTCTTTGACTGATCAAAATGATATAATTTATTGATAAAAGAAACTCATATATAGTGTATGTAAGTTTAGATAAGTATTTATCGTACCTTGATTTTAGTAAAGGAACTATAGCCAGTAATTTATACATCAAAATCGGCGTTGATAATGTCTTGATTGTTAAAATATTTGTGGATAATATCATTTTTGGTTAAAATGATGTAAGATGAGAAAATAGTCTTGTAATGATATGAAAAAATAGATTTAGATATATATTATTTAGGTGAGATGAAAATTTCCTTGGTTTACAAATTCTACAATAAAAATTTGGAATTTTTATAGCACAATCTATGTATGCAAAGGAGATGCTAAAGTAATTTAGAATGGATGATTCAAATATGTTTGGAAATCCCATGATAACTTGTTCCAAATAACAAAGGATGATGTTTCACCTAATGATGATTATACTAGATACATATCAATGATCACTAAATTATGATATCTAACATGCACTATAGCTGATATACCTTTTTTTTTTGGAATTATCTCATGGTTTTAGGTTGAACCTAAAGAAACACATGGTGTCATTCTTAAGATTATTTTTGGATACTTTAAGAATATAGTTAACTATGAATTATGATATGATAAAGATGAGAATTTTGATTTAAAATCTTTACTAATGTTGATTGGGTATAAGATTTTATATCATAATCTGTTGTTGAAGATGAATATGATGTTGTTGCTATTTATTCTATGCAATTTATTTGGATAAAATAAATGTACTAAAAGATATCAGTGTATATATTGATGAGCCTATTTTTATTCATTGTGATAATTCAAGTGCCATTAACAATCAAAGAACCATGTGTATTCAAAGACACAATGTATACATTTATCAAGTAACATTTCTTGAGAGACAAGGTTATTGGAAAGGAAGTATATTAGACCACATGGATACTGAAGAGAATATTGTATATATTTTCAAAACCTTTATGTAAATATAAATTTTAATATATTAGAGGTATACTTGGGGTAATGGTTGCTCCTATTTATAGATAGATGATATATGGATTGCATCAGTCTAATGAACCAAACAAATGTATCATGCATATGAATTGATATTTTTGGGAGCTTCTCCTCACAGGGAGACGTTGGGTATTATGTTATGACTTTTAGTTGATTTTATATATTTGACTTAGTACATTCATGAACCTTTTCCATTGATGTCGAAAGGGGGGAGATATATATACGGAGATATATTTTGGGAGAGATTTGATTTGTTAGAGAAGCCCTAAAAAAATATTCTACATCGATGATCATTTTAATCTAAGTGCATTAATTTGGTTTTTTACATCATATATTTCCATTTTGATGCCAAATTGAGGTATTATTGGATGTTATAGGGATTTTTTTTGAAATATATTACAATATATGTTTTGTCATTGATGTTAACATTTTTTCTTTTCCTTGCAATGTTAATAGGTTTTTACGTGGTGAGATTGGATCAGTTTTATTTATGTATTATCAACTAGATAGTGCACAATTAAAAATGGATTCATGGGTGTTTTTATATGATTATTATTGATCATATTTCTTGATGTTGAGATTTTTGTGAGTTACAATGAGTTAATGATTTTTATAGCTATGTATCTTTTCAAGTTATTTTGGTGATAACAACTACACTTTATTTTGAGAATAATTCTAGAGTTACAGAGGAAGAATTGTTTGGCACGGTCAAAAGTCAATGAAGTATATTATGCACACTTAAGGGTAGATTCAAAATAGTATCTTGATGCTATTTCTATGTTCATAAAAAGAGATGTATAGGTTTTCCAGAGTTGTATGAAGTTTTCTAGAGGTTTCTTTCAGAGACAATTTCTAGGAAGTAGTTGTTGATAAATTAACTATATCTTTTGGTAGTCATGGAGTTTGGTTAAGTGAGCATAAAAGATGGTTAGAGACGCATTGAAGATGATATGTTCTAGAAGTAAAAATTAGATATGTAGTTTTAGCCAAGTTATTGAAGACTATTCAAAGTACTATTTATTATAAAAATCATTGTAAAAAAAAGTATAATTGTAATGTAATGTGTAAATTAATATCTTAAAGATTTCCTATAATATTATTTTAAATTGGCAAAGCCTTAAGGATGACTGAAATAATTTTTTAGGACTTGGTATAAAGGAAAGGTCATTCCCTATGGTAAACTATGAGTGATATCATTTTTTATCAATGAGATCATTGTGCAAAATTGGATGCAAATATCTTTTGATTAGGCCATTGATTGATATATTGTGAGCTTCAAGGAACTGTATTAGAAAAGGAGTTGTTGTTTAGTCAATTCAAAGATCTTGGATATACTTATTTAAAATATTTTATAGTGAAGACTTTTTTCAAGGAATTTTGGATAATAGGTTTGATTGTCCTTCTTTCAACTCCTAATAGGCTTGACACAACTCCTAGAATCTCATAATGAGGATTCAAGGTCTTCTAATAGGGACTCTATTTACTAACTGTGTTTCATTGACTTCTAATAGTGTATATCCTTTTAAAATTAACTTTAATATTAGTACATCATCTTATGGGCATCATTCTCTCTGGGGTTCTTCCTCTGATCAAGGGTTTCACTAGTTAACTTATCTTGTGTTTTTATGCTTGATTATCTTTCTATGGTTGTTGCATCTAGTGTTTACATATTTTAGATTTAATAAATATATTGAGAGTTTTTTTAAGAACATAATTGATTTACCCCCCACCCCCCTCTTAGTTATCTTAGTGGAATTTACTTTCTAATATTTGGTATCATAGCATCAAGTCCTTGAAAGATAAGTTTAATAGCTTGAGGAGACCCATGGCTTTTTTTTATAGAAAATAAATTTTGAAGTTTGATGAAATCAATTATGATAGTTGAAAGGAAAAGATGAAGACTCCACTATTGTGCATGGTTTTGGAATATTGGCTACTAGCATCAAGTGTGAAGGTGGTGATAAAAGAAGACAAGCTTACTGACTGTGATGTACATGAAAAAGACCTATTCATATAGAATATTCTTGCTAGAGAAGCACCATTATAAACTCTTCTTGAAACAAAATATGGAGAGGTAAAATATTTAAGACATGGTAATGAGATTTGGAATACTTTATAGAAAATAATTGAAGGTGGTGAACATGCTAAAACCCAAAATTGGATATGTATGTTCAACATGGAAAGATGCATGAAGATGAGACTATAAGTGTTTATTTCTCTAGAATATCAGATATTTTTGTTGGAATCAAAATTTGTGGTAAATCTAAAACAAAATATGAGATCATGTGGAAAACTTTGAAGACCTTAACAAATTCTTATCATTAGAGAGTGCAAATGATTGAACATGTTACTCCATGGACAACTAACTTTATAAAGGAAACTCTTTTTGCAAGATTATAGTCATCTCCCTAGTACAAGAATAACAATATATTACAAAATAAACTACTAAAAATTATAAATATGTGACAATTTTTTATCATGTGACCAATGGTAGTTTATTGCCAAACATTTATCTCTCAACCAAATTTATGACTAAACTATTTTAATCATTGATTTAGTCATTTATTTTTGTTACTTGGTAGTTTATTTGGTAATATATTTGGTATTTTTTTGGGTAGTATATTTTGTAGTTGATTTGCTAGTTTTTTGGGTAGTATATATGTAGTTGATTTGGTAGTATATATGATAGTATATTTGGTAGTTTATTTAATCATTAATTCAATCAGATGAGGGCATAATAGAATTGAACCACCATCCTCCTACTTATAAAGCAGGTGCTCTTTCATTGAGCTAGTACCCTTTAAAGAATAATGCAAAAAATTGACAAATATGTCTTCCCTACAACATTAGATCTACCATGGTCATGGTCATTGTAACATGATATACTCTTCTCAAATAACACAAATTTTAGTTATTATGAAAAAACAAAATATAAATCTGTATCAATAAAAATTCAACAATTTTAAAATTATATTTCATGTCAATTACAATTCTCTAAATTCTTGTAGTGATAGACTCTTATAAAATATAAATTGGAGCACTTTGGCCACACACAAGTATTGTTTCTTGTGCTAACTTCTCAAAAAATATACAAATGATTATGCAATTTATGTGAGCCAAATAGACCTTTGGATTAAATAAAAACATTGATTCCCATTAAAAAATCACATCTATTACAAACTATGAAACACAATCAATTGAAATACTCACTCTTTAACACATGAAGGTGCCAAAGGATCAAATATTTCCTTTTCCTTATGCTTAGGTGGGTGTTAAAAGCGTTCATTGTTGGAATTCTTTAGAATAACTGAGGGGTAGGGGGTAAATTAGTTATCCAAGGTCTGGATGTACAAATAAATTTTTTCACAGCTTAGTGAACCCATATCCATAAAATATTTTCATCATGCATGCATCCATTATATTATGCAATCACTTAAACTTGTAGGTTACTGTCAAATCAATTTGCAAAAATGTAAACATGAAACATAATAGATTCAATAACACATTTGACATAATGATTTAATGTGGAAACCCAATTTGGGAAAAATCACTAGTAACATGCTACTCATTCTCACTTTTCTAAAGTGATGCCCTGTAAAAGCCCAACCCTATTAAAGGTTACAATGCACATTGTTAAATGTAACCCAGTTAAAGGATCTCAATCACCCTATTAGGAGTGAGCCTTGTCATAGTACTTTAGATCATTCACTTGGAATGTCACCTAGTTAAAGGATTTATAAATGACTGTTAGGTCAACCTTAATCCAAAGGATTTACCATAGACTGATACAATGATTAGAGAGTAACAGTAAGGCTTGATCTGATAACAACTTACAACACACTTGTAGATTAAAAATCCTTGTTTTAGTCCTCCATTCTACTTGGCTTTTATGCACTTTAGCTCTAATAACTTGTTCACCCTTCAAGTATCCATACCCTTAAGCCTTCTTTCTTTGCTTGCAAATGGAGTTTCTTCTCTTAGGTCACTAATGAAGAAAATACCCTAGACTCCTTGTCTTCCTTAGGTTCTCACACATGAAAACCCTTTCTTCCAACTTGCCATCTCTATAAATAGATAATTAAGATATTTTTTTATTCATCCTCCATCATCCATTGTAGGTTTAGGTAAGATTAGGTAGGATTCAATGAATCTGTCCCTCATTTCATTTCATTCCCTTCTAAAAACTTCTCCTTCAATCCTCTTTGAATTCACCTCAAAATGTTTCACTATGAATTTTTTGCCACTAGCTCATCAACCTTATGTTCCACATGGTTCACACACTCTAAAAAATCAAACTTGTCAACTCAGATTCATTGAGTTCTTGATCTTTCTCATAATGTTGACACTCAACATTAACTAGCTTTTGATGCTTAGCACATACTACATTACTTGAAATCCTCTATTAAATCACTTGGTATGAACTAAAGTTTACTCGTGCTTGACATCAACTAAACTTTACTTGACTTATACTATTTCACTTGGATTACATTGAAATTCACTTTGCTTGGCTCCAACTGATTTTTTGCTCAGCTTGCACTAACTTTTCTCGGCACCCACTATGTAGAATATTAAGCTTGGCAGACAAAATTTGTTTAATCTGTTCTTCTAAACTTAATTAGTGTATCCAACTTTTTCAACCTTAAGTAGATTATCAATGCACTATAATATCATTGTCTTAATTAATTCTTGTACTTCTTTACATATCATAACTCAACCTTTCTTCTAGGTGCCATTGTTACCTCATTTCATCAAATCCTCTTCATCAATCAAATAAATGATAGTACTTAAATCATATAAGCAATTGTCTTACCAGAAACTAGTAGGTTTGACATCAATGACAAAACAATGATTGAAACGCATTTGTCATACTTGTATCAATATGTTTTCAACAATCTCCCTCTTTGGCATTGACAGTAAACCAAACTAAATAGATTTAATTAGTAAGACCAACAAAATACCAAAAAAATAATTCCTTGTATTGAAATCTCTCCCTCTATCAGCAACTTTCATCTTCTAAATAGGTTATAAATTTTTATTCTAATCAACAAAAAATCAATCAAATCATCCTTATGACTCCCTCTTGATCACTTCTTTTATCTCCCTCTTACTAGGTAGATGTAATTAGCAAGCACACTTTCTCCCTCAGTAGTTAGGATTTTTCCTTTAGCAAGATTAGATAGATTAGATTTCTCCTTCATCTCTCTTAGCTTTCATCTCTCAGTACACTTTATCCCTCTTTGACAATAATTCCAAAGACTTGTCATCTTCATATGCATATATGAATATTTTTAGTTTCTCCCTTTGTCACCTTGGTTGTGACTGATTTATAACTCTAGCTCTTTGATTACTTTAGGCAGTTCCTAAAATAAGATCCATTTCATCAATGTGTAACATATGTCAATCAACTTATTTGATGAAGGGCACTCCTCATGCTTCTTTGATAGCCTTTGATAGGGCTATCACCCCTACTTCACCATTTAGATACTCATGAGCATCCTTAGGTAATTCTTTTGTGAAGATATTAGTTATTTTCTCTTTTGTGTTAGCATATTCCATCTTCACCTCTTATCTTGAACTAATTCTCTTAAGTAATGATACTTGATTGTGATGTACTTAGTCTTTGTATGTACCACAAGATTCTTTGATATATTTATAGCACGTGTATTATCACGATAAAGTATCACAAGTTCAGTGATTTTGTCCTTCATACCTTTGAGTAGTTATTTGATCCATACAATGCTTGTACAATTTACTATAGCAGCAACATATTTAGCTTCAGTAGTAGACTAAGAAATGTAGTTTTGTTTCTTTCTAGTCCATGTAACCAGCCTTTTGCATAAGAAAAATGCTCCTCTACTAGTGCTCTTTCTGTCATCAATATTTCTAGCTCAATCAGCATCAATATAGGCTCTCAATTTAAATTTCTCATTTTTCTTATAGTATAGACCATAGTCTTTTGTTCCTTTCAAATATCACATTATTCTTTTAACAACCATCAAATAATTCTCCCTAGGATTAGTAGAGAATCTTGCAACTATTCATAAAGATAATGCAATATTAGTTTTGTTATGTGCTACATATTTCAATTTGTCAATCATAGACCTATACAATGTTTGATTCACCTCAACTGAGTCACCATTCCTTAAAAATTTATGTCCTATCACCATAGGTGTTCTAATTGGCTTGGAATCCCCCAATCCAAAAGTTTTCAATTTCTCCTTTACATACTTTGATTGAGTAATGTATATACTATATTTCATCTTATGTACTTGCAAACCCACAAAGAACTTGATCTCTCCAAACATAGACATCTCAAATTGTTTCTTCATTTCATTTGCAAAAGTATTACATAAAGTATCTTGACCTCAAAATATGATATCATGAACAAAAATTTCAAATAACAAAATACCTTTTCCTTTCTCTATCTTCAAGTACAGATTGTTGTTATGATCAGTCCTCTCAAATTCAATCTTCATAAGATAATTATGAATCCTCTCATACCATGTTCTTTGTGCTTGCTTCAAACCATATAAAACTTTGTGTAGTCTACATACCATGTTTTTGTTGTTAGCATTAATAAATACTTCTAGCTATTCTATATAAACCTCTTCCTCCAATATACCATTCAAAAATGTAGACTTAACATCTATTTGATAAGCTTTGAAACCTTTGTATGCAGAGTAAGCAAGAAAAGTTCTTACTCCTTCCAGTCTTGCAACAGGAGTAAATGTTTCTCCATAGTCAATCCCTTCATCATATGCATATCCTTTACAAACTAATCTTGCCTTGTTCCTTGTGACTTCACCATTTTCATCTAACTTGTTTCTATATACTCACATGGTACCAATCACCTTTTTGTCTTCTAGTCTAGGAACTAGAGTCCATGTCTTATTTTTCTCAATTTATTCAATCTTTTTTTTCATTGCTTTACTCTAGCCCATATCTTCTAAGGTATCTTTCACGGTTTTGGGTTCTTTCATACTTAGCAAACATGTATCATTTCTCAACTTGTTCCTTTTCATTTATCTATCTTGATCTCCAATGGTTTGTGAAGTAGGGTGATGTCTCTTGACATACTTAGACAATCTTGGTTTAGCTCTGGTTTCTACATTAGGTCTCTCAACTTCTAAATCACTATGTACCTCTCTATCAGATAGTTCAATATCTCTTTCATGTACATTAATTTTAGAATCAGAATGTGCTTCAACTTCATTCTATAACTTGACACCTGAATGTAGCTTGGTTCCTAGATGCAACTCAACATTCATAATATGTGACTCAATAGTCACTGAAACTTATTGTTGGTTTGCAACTTGATTTACAACATCTTCATCAGTAGGCATACCTTCATAAAAGTATACAAATGATTTGTATTCTTCTTGTTCCTTGATAGGTTCAACCTCATATACTTATGTATATTCATCAAATTTCACATGTCCCCTTTCCACAACTTTGTTAATGTTAGTATTTAAACACTTATAAGCTTTACTTCATGTGGAATAACCAAGAAATATACCTTCTTCACTTTTTGCATCTGGTTTACCATTCCTGAAATCTTTATGAATATATAATTTTCTTCCAAATACTTTAAATTATTTTACATTGGGTGAGTTTCCATACCATAGTTCAAAAATTGTTGAATGAGTACCTTTCTTGCCTTGTACATGGTTCAAGGTATAAATAGCTATACTTACAACTTCTCTCCAATATTTCAAAGCAACATTTTTCTCCATCATGAGTGTCCTAGCACAATCCATTATAGATCTATTCCTCCTTTCAAAAATTTCATTTTGTGGAGGGGTTCTAGGGGTAGATGTCTATCTTTTGATTCTTCTATCAGTACAAAACATCTCAAACTCATTTAATGTAAATTTTCCTCCGAGCTGTCAAATCTCAAACATTTTATACTTTTACACATGTTTCCTTCTCAACTCTTGGGGTGAATGCACAAAGTTGGGTCACAATTCTGCGAAAGTCAAATCTGCAAAATGAGACCTCTTAAAAATGGGTACCCAATTTTTAAAAATGGGCACTCGTTTTTGGCTCAGGTGCCCAACCTTAAATTTAAAAATAGGCACCCATTATTTTTAAAAATCGAGTACCCATTTTTTATTTTCAAAAAATGGGTACCCATTTTTCAAAAAATTAAAAAATTAAATTTTTAAGAAATGGGTACCTATTTTTTAAAAATAAAAAATGGGTACTTGTTTCTTAAAAATTCAATTTTTTAAGTTTTCGACAGATTTTACATGTCGCTTTTAGCTTTCCAAAATGAGTACCCATTTTTTGAAATTCAAATAATGGGTGCCCGTTTCTTAGATCATGAGGCGAGATTTTTTTTCCTTTCCTTGGATTTTGGTTTAGGATAGGCTTGGTGAGACCAAGCCTATGCCTTGGCCTCTCAAGATTTGGCTAAGGCATTGAATTGACAAATTCATGCCTTGCCATAATGTTTAGAGGGTCTTCCCAATCAAATTTTTTTACGAAACAAAAATGTATTAGAGCTCTCACTGTGTTGATTTCAAAAATATAAATTTTATAGTGTTATGATTTTATTTACTATTTTTGTATTATTTTTTAATCAAAGGTGGTACCAAAATGTAAAATAGCAATGTTCACTAAAATTTTAATAACTTTTTTATTTTATAATTTTTCTTAAATTAATTTATATGTCATCAATCTACATTCAATTCTTTTGAAGTTTTAAAAAAAAAATTGAAAAAAGTAAAATTTTGATCAAATTATGGTGTCCATACACAAGAGGTTTTAAAATTTTCTTTTATAGTCAATTAAAAATTAATTTTAAAAAAAAATTCATTAAAAAATTCAAGAAAAATATTCTCATCAATCTTTGGTGTGTCAGGTAACTCTATTTAAAAGGATTTACAAAAATTAATTCATTTGTGTCAAATTACGGTGTCCATACACGAGCGTGGTATGGTCCTGAAACAAGCATTTTGAAAAAGTGGTTTTTGAAAATCGATATCAAAAAAATAATCCATCAAATGGGTATAAAAATAAATTACATATTCAAAAAGAATATTCCAAGCACTACAATTTTTATTTTTGAAGTTTTTTTATATTCAATCTCTAAATGGCTCAAATTTTGGCATCAATTGACAAAATATTTCAAAAATAGGAAGCACTGACCTCTTGCTAAGTACCACATAAATATTTGGAAAGCATTAGATTTCTATTTCAGAAACATAACACTCATCATTTTAGAATAATCATCAAAAAGTAGCATAGTGTACTTATCTCCTTTGTAGCTTTGCACTTCAATTGGTCCACACAAGTTAGTATGAACAATCTCTAATATTCCTTTAGAGGTATGAGTCTTACTCTTAAAACTTGACTTTGTCATTTTTCCTAACTAACATTGTTTGTAATTATATTATTAGGTTTTTTCAACTTAGGAAAACCTCTTACTCTTTTCATGTTACTAATACTAACCAAGTTATCAAAAATAACATGACATAACCTCTTGTGCCATAGCCACAAATAATCAAATTCTATAATTAAACAAGTAGCATCCTCTATATCAAGGTAGAATAGATTACCTCTATTTTGATCACCTTTTCCAATTAGTTTTTCATCAGTATCATATATCTTAGCAATCTTGTTTTCAAACTCAACCTTACATCTTGAATTATTCTATTATAACACACTCAACAAATTATAGTTAAGTCCTTCAACATAGTAAGCATTGTCATATAAAATCTTTTCTATGAGCTTGATAGAACCTTTTCCTTTTATCAAACATGGTGCATCATTACCAAACCTTACACTATTCCCATCATAATATTTCAAGGTAATGAACTTACTTTTATCTCTAGTCATGTGATGTGAACACTCACTTTTAATCATCCATCTATCATTCTTGTTCACATGAGACACTAGTGTAGTTTCCTCATCCTCATCAAATTCATCTTTCATTGCAACATACACCACTTAATCATCATGATTGTCAGATCCATCTTTCGTTTCCTCTTTCGTAATGTAGCAAGACTTCTTGCCTTTTGATGTGTAGTATTTGTTGTCTTCATCTCTTCTACTATTGTACTTGTCACCACCTCTATAATTCTTCTTCTATGGACATCTAGCAACAATATGATGAACCTCATTGAAATTGAAACATTAGGTAACTTGCCTTTACCTCTATGATATCTCCTTGCTAATAGTGCTTCAAGTTGATCTACATATTCCTCATTTGTATCACTGTTAATTGACACATATTTTGTCTTTTTCCTCTTCTTTTCATCAAGTTCCTTGAAGGAAAACTTAGCTTTGAAAGAAAATTCAATATTTTTAGGTCTATAATTATCAAAGTTAGATAGCTCAAAAGTAGTAAGCCTACCTACTAGATCCTCAAGAGTTAGATCATTCCTTGGCATACATCTTAGTTCTTGTATTATAGGAACTCTAATAGCATAAATAGGTAGTAGTGTTCTCAAAATTTTACTTAGTATAGTATCATCATCTATTTTACTAGTAGCTCCTCTTATTGCATTAACAACATTTTTTACCCTAAAGCAATATTGAGCAATATTCTCACCTTCTTACATTCTCATATTATTGAACTTACCTCTGAGACTTTCAACTTTGTATCTTAGAACATTCTTGTCACCTCCATAGATAGTGTATAGAGCATCCCACATTTTATTTTCACTGTCACAAACTTTGATATCATCAAACTAGGCATAGCTTAGGGAAGATGCAATCTCCAACATTGTCTAGTTCTATTCTTTCTTCTTTTTTAGATTTTCAGCAGTTAGGGCTCTAGTAGGATCAACATGCTCAATAGAAATGGTAGATTATGAATGATCTCCATGACCTCCTAGGTGTAGCTTCATCAGGGTTTCCATGCAGAAAAGTTATCTCTATTAAGCTTGAATACTTCTCTTTTTGACATCTTGATCTTTTTGCTTCTAGTACCTTCAAACTAGTCCTCTTAAGTAGATGGTTATGATACCAATTGTTGGAATTCTTCAGAATAATTGGGGGGTGAATCAATTATCCAAAGTCTAGATGTATAAATAAAAAAATTAAGAGCTTAGCGAACCCATATCCATAAAAAAATTCATAATGCATGCATCTATTAGATTATGCAATCACTTAAACTTGTACGTTACTATCAAATCAATTTGAAAAAATTTAAACATGAAACATAACATATTTTAATAACATATTTGACACAATAATTTAATGTGCAAACTGAATTTGGAAAAAAACACCAATAATATGCTAGTCATTCTCACTCTTCTGAAGTGATGTTTTGTGAAAGGCCAACGCTATTAAAGGTTACAATGCACACTGTTAAATGTGACCCGGTTAAAGGCTTTCAATCACCTTATTAGGAGTGAGCCTTGTTAGAGGACTTTATATTATTCACTTGGAATTTCACCTAGTTAAAATATTTACTCTAGACTAATACAATCATTAGAAAGTAATAGTAAGGCTTGATTTGATAACAACTTACAACACACTTGTAGATTATAGATCTTTGTTTTAGTCCTCCATTCTACTTGGATTTCATACACTTTAGCTATGATAGCTTGTTCACCCTTCAAGAATCCATACCCTTAAGCCTTCTTGCTTTGCTTGCCAATGTAGTTTCTTCTCTTAAGTCACTGAATGAAGCAAATACCCTAGATTCCTTGTCTTCCTTAGGTTCTCACACATGACAACCCTTTTTTCTAACCAAAAATCTTTATAAATAGAGAATTAAGATACTCTATCATTCATCCTCCATTTTCCATTTTAGGGTTAGGTCAGATTAGGTAGGATTCAATGAATCTACCCCTCATTTCATTTTATTCCCTTCTAAAAATTCTCCTTCAATCCTTTTTGAATTTTTCTCAAAATGGTTCACCATGAATTTTGTTCATCAACCTTATCTTCCACATGGTTCACACAATCTAAAAAATCAAACTTACTAGCTTAGATTCATCAAATTCTTGATTTTTCTCATAATGTTGATGCTTGACACATATTGTGTTGCTCAACATCCTCTATTAAATCACTCGGCACAAATAAAAGTTTAGTAGTGCTTGACATCAACTAAACTTTACTCGGCTTACACTTTTTCACTCAGCTTACACTAAAATTAATTTTTTTTGGCTCTAATTAATTTTATGCTTCGCTTGCACTAACTTTTCTATGCACCCACTGTAAAGAATGTTAAGCTCAACAAACAACCATTGTTTAACTTGTTCTTCTAAACTTAATTAGTGTAACCAACCTTTGCAACCTTAAGTAGATTATCAATGCACTATAATATCACTATCTTAATTGATTCTTATACTCCTTTTCATGTCATACCTCAAAATTTCCTCTAGATGCTATTTTTACCTCATTTGATCAAATCCTCTTCATCAGTTAAATAGTACTTAAATCATATAAACAATTGTCTTACTAGAAACTAGTAGGTTTGACATCAGTGACAAAACAATAATTGAAACACATTTATCATACTTGTATCAATTTGTTTTCAACATTCATTACACCAGATGTTGACATTTATTGAACCTCAATCTACAAACAACATAAAAATATGAATTTGATAAAAAAAAAAAGGCACATGAAAATAAAAAATTATCAATGATATATAATTAAGTTTTTCCTAGTAATAGGAAAATTGTGCCAATTCATAGATGTAACAACAAACTAAATAATATGTTTATAATAAATTGCTTAAAAAAACCTATAACAAAAGGAAATAGTGGACTAGTAAAATCTGGTAGGCAATGCCTATGCTTCACCTATTAATAACCCAATTATAGGATAAGCCCAAGAACCATAAATTGATAGATCTTGAGATGGTTGATCACAACCATAAACTTCCTATCCTTGACTATAATGTAATGCCCCCTTTTTAGAGCTAGATTTGAATGATAATAGAGCCTAAATAAAAAGTTAAACAAAAAATAAATTAAATATTATCATAAACATAATAATAATCATGTTAATCAAATTAATTAATAATGCACTATGAAATATTATTATTCAAATTATATAATAAAGAAATAAAATATTGTTAATAATATTACATAATATAATTTATCATTACCAATATGATTAAGTAACAAATAACATAATATTATGAATTATCTAAGGCAAGAGCCTACAACGCATCGGTAAATTGTGAGCCTCTCATTGGAGAGATCTTGGGTTCAAATCTACTCATGATTAACACATAATAATAATTAATCTTAATAATAATAAATAACCTAGGCTTTAGCCATTTACCTATTAGAATAGATGTAGTTAGTCATCTATGTGTTACTACCAAGTTTCAAGACCAAATGTAGATCTCACATTAGCTGAATATAAATTGTTGCCCCACTAGTATCTTTTATGTAAAAAACACCCAAGACTAGCACCTAGTCTCATCTCTTTTCTAGGCATGCTACTAGAATGCTATAGACATTGGCTAGAAGCCCTGGTGGTTAGAATATAGTAATAATGAAACAAGCTCCATCATATCTTGGTGTGTCTATTGAAAAGGGTCAAATATTAGCTAGAGTAAAAATCTATATGAGAGTAGTTTGAAATTCTTCCAATTTTATCAGAAAGGAATAACTCATTATCTAAAGGTATACAAATTCTGATAGTATTTTTAGCATTTAAATAAATTTGAATTCTCAAGAAAACATGTCAATGCTTTGGATTGTACAAATACTTTGAATCTAATTATGTCACTCATTACAAAGAGGAAAAATGCCCAAGGCAAGACCAAGTTCTACAAAAAGAATTTTTCTTTGGCTCTACACCTTATCCTCATTATGATATAACATTGTATAAGAAAAAATAACTATCAAATCATCTTTGTAAAATAATTAAGTAATCTTGAATTTATGTAAAATCAATGTTGATAGATTATCAATTAAATCATATTTAATTAATCAACTCCTCCATCAGCAGTCACGACTTGAAATTGTGATGATTTTTGCACTAAAATAGTGTACCTATATCTAGTTCCATTCTTTTTCTTATGTTGTTACCAATTTTAGCATCATGTTAAAATTGATAGAACCTATATGGAAAGTTATAGCTAAGCTTTAGTGATATCATTCAAAAATTTTAGGGTGTCATGAATGGTGTTGCAATTGAAGTTGTACATATGTAGAAGTAATAAAGGTACACAAAATGTACAAATTAAAAGGGACAGTTCATTATGAAAAATGATTTACATTTAAAAATGAAATTCAATAGATGGAATATCATAAGATACATTCTGGAAGGAAAATTTAATTATTTCATTTGTCTTCACAAAAGAGTAATATTTCTATATTTTCATGTTCACATTATACAAAAAAGAAAAATGTAAACAATCCCATACAAGCTATGGGAAAGCTCTACAATATTATACATCTAAACAAACATGAATAGTGTTGGAATATTTAATGAAGTGTTTGACGTTTGCCCCTAGATCCAAATGCTCACCTACCCCCCTGACATCCAGAACAGACAGAAAAATTAATACGGGTAGGTGAAGTTTTTTCAAATTCTGAAAAGAGGGGGAAAATGGAATGTGACAAAAGGAATGTTTATTCATTCATTCATTGAGTCAGAATTTTTTTTTTAGAGTTTCAGTTCAGCAGAGTAGAGAAAAGGAAGAAGAAGAAAGTGGTCAGCAGATCCACTTGTTGTAGAGACAAAAGGAAGTGTGTTCAATGTCTCCAGTTGCACATGACTCCTCTGTTCATTCTGTGAGTTTTTTTTTATTTGTTTTTGTCTTGTTGAAGCAATGATTGCTCTAGGAACCTTTGTTTGCAGCCATTAGAGTTGCAGGTTTAAAGGTTTTTTGAAGTATTAAAGTTGTTTGAAGTTTTACCAATTTAGGGTTATTTTAGGGTTTTCTGGTTGAATCTGAATGCTCCCAGATTTTGTAATAGTTTAAATCTCAGTTGAATAGAAATGCAAATAGGCATACTTGAATCTATTGTTCTTCCTCTTCTATTCATTGTATTTGAGAAACTTGGTTGAAAGGTTAAAGCTTGGCTCTTTGGTTTTAATGGTGAAAGCATTCACATTGAAACATTCTTTACGTTATATTTATTCAGTTTGAAATAGAACACTCAGCATCCTCTTTCTCAGTTGCAGCCGAGCTCACTCGGCATCCATTGGTGTCTACCATTTTTTGTGTGTCTAGCTCTTCTTGTGCCAAGCCAACTCGACACCTGTTGCCTGTCACTCGGCACCCTTAATTGCCAAGCAACCCATCACTTGGCACCATCAAGTGCCGAGCAAAACTGGCACTCAGCACCTTCATGTGCCGAGCAATTTTTAAGTGCTGAGCAAAATTTTAGGTTTAGGGTTGTGAGTTTAAGTTTTATTTTATAATATTTCTCACATTGTATCAGAGCTTTGAGGCCCCACATCCATAGTGAGTTAGGGAATTTATTTTTTCTTGGGATATTTGATATGGCAGGAGATGCAGGAAAGATATGGCAGCAACCACCATCCTTTAATGGACAGAATTATGATACATGGGCAAAGAAGATGAAAATCATAATGGTTGCAAATGATTTATGGAAGTTTGTGGTCAATGGATTCAATGATGTGACTAATCTAACTCAATATGCTGCCCTCACAAATGCATAGAAGACCCATTTGAAGGAGTCAAGGAGGAAGGATGCTAAGGCATTAAGTCTTATTGAAGCAACAATGACAGAGATAGTATTCCCAAAGATTGCAGCAGCAAATTATGCAAAGGAAGCTTGGTATATCCTTGAGAAGAACTTCAAGGGGACTGATAAAGTCTATACTATAAAGCTACAGAACATAAGGAGAGAGTTTGAGAACCTTCAGATGAAGGAAAATGAATCAGTTGCAGACTTCAGTTCAAGGACCTCCAATGTGATTAACCAAATGAAGTCAAATGGAGAAGACTATCAAGAGCAGAGGATAGTGAAAAAGATATTGAGGAGTTTACCTCATAAATATGACAATTTGGTCATGAACATAAAAGAGGCAAAAGACCTCACTATTTTGACAATGGATGAGATAATGGGTACACTTCAAACCCATGAGCATAGGATCAATAGATCCACATCTTCTTCTTCCCAAGAGCAAGCATTCAAGGCTCAGTCAAATCCAAGAGGAAGGGGGAGAGGAAGAAATGGCTTAGGTAGAAACTCTAGAGGCAAAGGCCGAGGTAATGGAGGACAAAAAAATGCTACAGCAGAAAGCTCAGAAAGAGCAGATGGAGCAAGTAGCTCACAAAATACTTCAAGAGGAGGTAAGAAAAACTACAACTCAAATAAGAGTAATGTAGAATGCTACTACTACCATAAATATGGGCATTATGCAAGTGAATGCTGGAAGAAGAAAAATGATCAATCAAGACAAGAAAATGTGGCTGATGTGAACATGGGAAGTGGAAACAATGCCATTGCCTTCATCATGTGTAATGTTGGTGAAGAAGGAAGCCCTGAAGTTTGGTACCTCGATAATGGATGTAGCAACCACATGAGTGGCAATGAGACCTTGTTTTCATTCATTGACAAGAGTTTCAAATTAGAAATTAAGATGGGTAACAATGGAACTCTACCAGTTGTTGGCAAAGGATCTATTATGATCCACACCAAGAAAGGTGAGAAGAAAGAAATGCAAAATGTGTATTTCGCCCCTGGTATGAAGCACAATTTGATGAGCATTAGTCATCTCATTCAAAATGGATACAAAGTGTTGATGGAGAATGACATGTGTGTCATTCATGAAAAAGATGGGAGCAAGAACTTACTTGTAGTAGTTCAAATGACAAAAAGCATAATGTTTCCCTTGAGGATAGAGACATGTTTCTCATCTCAAGTTTGTGCTACACCTCACACACAATCAGCTCTAAGGAGTGTGATTGAAGACCCCTCATGGTTATGGAACCTCAGGTACGGTCATCTTGGCTATGTTTGTTTAAATTTATTGTCAAATAAAAGAATGGTAGAAGGTTTGCCACACATAGAAAATTTATGTGACAAGTGTGAGGCTTGTATTTTGGGTAAGCAACATAGGCTTCCCTTTAATTCTAGAAATTCTAGGAGGGCTAGATATCCATTAGAGTTAGTGCATACTGACCTAGTTGGTCTTATGCAAGTTACTTCCATTTGGAGAAGTACTTATTTCATGACATTTATTGATGATTTCAGTCATAGGACATGGGTGTATTTATTAAAGAATAAATCGGAAACATTTGATAAATTTGTAGAATTTAAAGCCCAGGCTGAAAGAGAATGTGGACACTATATCAAGGTCCTTAGATCAGATAGAGGAAGGGAGTATACCTCTAATTCTTTTGTGAATTTTTGCAAGAAACATGGCATAAAGAAAGAGCTCACAACCAGCTATACACCACAATAGAATAGAGTGGCTGAAAGAAAGAATAGGACCATTGTTGAAATAGCAAGGAGCATGATGAAAGAGAAAGGTCTTCCAACTAAATTTTGGAGAGAGGCTATGGCAATAGCAGTTTACCTAATTAATAGGTGTCCTACAAAGGCAGTCCATGACAAAATTCCAATGGAAGCATGGTCACGAGGAAGATGGACATTTAAACACCTAAGGGTGTTTGGATGTATTGCATATGCACACGTGCCTAAAGAGAAAAGGCAAAAATTAGATGACAAAGGTGTGAAGTGAATCTTCACAGGGTACAGCTCAGAATCAAAGGCATATAGATTGTATGACCCATTGAACAACAAGATGACTCTTTTAAGAGATGTGGAATTTCTTGAAAATCATTCTTGGTATGGTTCAACTAATGAGTCACCGAGCACATCAAGTAAAGTGTCAATTATGAGTGAAGAAGATGTTGATGAATAGCAAGAAGGAGCAAATAGAAGAAAAAGGCAAGAAAGTTCAGTCACTATCGAGCTCCTCTAGGCATGACCGAGTGTTAGTGTCAAGTAATAGTGAAGACTGAGTTGGTCAGTAATGTAGCAGTAGTAAAGACTCTAATCCCACACTCTCCTCCTTGTTACCAAGAAAGACCAAGAGTCTTAGGGAGATATACCAAGGTGAAAGGTATGAAGATTATGATGAGTGTTAATTTTGGATTATTTTCTCATAGTGATCCAATATATTTTGAAGCTGTTAAGGAGAAGAAATGGTGTAAAGCCATGGATGAGGAAATAGATGCTATAGAAAAAATGAGACATGGAAGCTAACTGAATTGCCTCCCAAGAAGCAAGTGATTGGAGTGAAATGGGTCTATAAGACCAAATGCAGTGTTGAAGGCAAGATTGATAGGCATAAGGCAAGGCTGGTAGTCAAGGGCTACAAATAGCAATATGGAAGAGATTATGATGAGACATATGCCTCAGTTGCAAGAATGGAAACCGTGCGTGCTGTCATAGCAATTGTAGCTCAGCACAAATGGAAGGTATACCAAATGGATGTGAAGTTTGCCTTCCTGAATGGTGTATTGAAAGAAGAAGTATATATGTGGAGTAGCCACCTAGTTATGAAGTTGCAGGTGAAGAACACAAAGTATATAGATTGAAGAGAGCTCTTTATGGGCTCAAGCAAGCTCCAAGAGCATGGTACAGTAAAATTGACTCATATTTGATGAGCAATGGCTTTAGCAAAAGCAATGGTGAGCCCACTCTTTACATCAAGGCAAAAAATGGTAATGTATTGATTGTTGTCTTGTATGTAGATGACTTAATTTTTACTGGAAATGACAAGGCTCTAATTGGTGAGTTTAAAGAGGCCATGAAAAGTGAATTTGAAATGATAGACCTAGGTCTCTTGAAATATTTTCTAGGCATAGAAGTAAAACAAATGAATAATGGCATCTTCATCTCTCAAAAAAAAATGCAGGGCAGATCTTGGAGAGATTCAAAATGCAGAATAGTAAGGCAGCCCCCACACCAACAGTAGTAGGTCTGAAATTGAGCAATGAAGACTCTAGCAAGAGAGTGGATCCAACACTATATAAGAGTATAGTTGGAAGTTTAATGTATCTGATTGCAACTCGGCCAGACCTAATGCATGCAATAAGTCTGATTTTCAGATTTATGGAAACACCAAAGGATTCCCATTGGCAAGTGGGAAAGAGGATCCTAAGGTATGTGAAAGGTACCAAGGGATTTAGAATTTTGTATACTGCAAATGATGATTTCAAGTTGGTTGGTTACACAGATAGTGATTGGGCTGAAAGTATAGATTATAGGAAGAGCACTTCCAGATACATGCTTCATATGGGATCGGGTGCAATTTCATGGGCATCCAAGAAGCAACCTATTTTTGCTCAATCTACAGCAGAGGCTGAATACATAGCAGAAAATGCAACAGCATGTCAAGCAATTTGGCTAAAGAGGATCTTGACAGATTTGAATGAAAGGCAAGAGGTTGGAACCACAATTTATTGTGACAACATCTCATCAATTGCATTGTCCAAGAATCTAGTCTTCCATGGGAGAAGCAAAAACATAGAGTCATCAAAGAGTTGATGGAGAATGAGGATATCAAAATGAATTTTTGTAAGTCTGATTAGTAGTTAGCAGATATTTTCACAAAGCCATTAGGCATTGGATCTTTTGTACACCTAAGAGAGTGTCTTGGTGTAGTTGATTTGGATTAGCTGTGATCCTTTTTGTTTGGCTCGAGACAAAGGGGGAGTGTTGGAATATTTAATGCAGCATTGACGTTTGCCCCTAGAGCCAAATGCTCACCTACCCCCCTGAATTCCAAAACAGACAGAAAAATTAATACATGTAGGTGAAGCTTTTTCAAATTCTGAAAAGAGGGGGAAAATGGAATGTGACAAAAGGAATGTTTATTCATTCATTCATTGAGTCAATTTTTTTTTCAGAGTTTCAGTTCAGTAGAGCAGAGAAAAGGAAGAAGAAGAAAGTGGTCAATAGATCCACTTGTTGCACAGGCAAAAGGAAGTGTGTTCAGTGTCTCCAGTTGCACATGACTCCTTTGTTCATTCTGTGGGTTTGTTGTTGTTTGTTTTTGTCCTGTTGAAGCAGTGATTGCTCCAAGCACCTTTGTTTGCAACCATTAGAGTTGCAAGTTTAAAGGTTTTTTGAAGTATTAAAGTTGTTTGAAGTTTTACCAATTTAGGGTTATTTTAGGGTTTTCTGGTTGAAGCCAAATGCTCCCAGATTTTGTAATAATTTAAATCTCAATTGAATAAAAATGCTAGTAGGCATACTTGAATCTATTGTTCTTCCTCTTCTATTCATTATATTTGAGAAACTTGGTTGAAAGGTTAAAGCTTGGCTCTCTAGTTTTAATGGTGAAAGCATTCACATTGAAATATTCTTTTAAGTTATATTTATTCAATTTGAAATAGAACACTCGGCATCCATTGGTGTCGAGCATTTTTTGTGTGCTGAGCTCTTCTTGTGCTGAGCCAACTTGACACCTGTTGCCTATCACTCGGCACCCTCAAGTGCCGAGCAACCTGTCACTCAGCACCATCAAGTGTCGAGAAAGTGCCAAGCAAAATTGGCACTCGGCACCTTCATGTGCTGAACAATTTTTAAGTGCCGAGCAAAATTTTAGGTTTAAGGTTGTGAGTTTAAATTTGATTTTATAATATTTCTCACAAATAGAAGTCAAGATGAGACACGGGATGAAGACCTGTCATTTGTTGGGCATGATGATAGATTGTAGTCAAGATTATAATTCCTTCAAGAGGATCTCCCGTGACTTTAGGTAGCTATAAGAATCTAGTTTTAAAAATGGTATCAGTTTGAGGATTGAGAAATGAGGATCTTAATCCTACCTTAATTTTTTACCACCGTACATACATATTCGGATGTATCATTAGAGAGAAGGTAAAATCATAGTACATATATCTCTATATCATTAGATAGATCATGTGTCAAAGTATTATATGAAAAGAATAATCAGCTACAGTCAAACAAAAAAAATTCAAATCTACAGTAAAGAGAGGGTGAGTGCATCCACCAAATATAAATTGGGTAGCTAACATTCATAATATAAGATGCAGATACAGAGTGAATTTATAATTATTTTTTAAAAAAAAGGTATTTTCCTGACAGAGTCAAGGATTTCTTATAAAAGATTTTCAATATAATAGATTTTCAATATAAGTCATGAGGAATATAAAGACAAAATATAGAACAACAATGTGAAGCCAGTGTACTGCAAAAAATAAATATAAAGAGATACATCAATAATAGCACGACAAATGCAACTGGACATGTTCCAAAGCAAGAAACTCTAAATTTAATAAATAAGATCATTGTACCTTTAGATATACTATGGTCATTAATGAAAAGAAGCACAATTTATTTTTAAGAAAGTGTTCTACATTAGTAGATGAAACATATATGCACATGGATTATGTTCAGGTTAAACAAGAAATGACATGTGCAACTGAATTTAAAACTTGGAAGCATAATTGCTCACAGGTTCTGAGATGGTAAATGCAATGTCCTCTACTAAACATAACATCATAAGCTTATCACTCGGTGGACAACATAGTAGTTATAATGTTTCAATCAGAAGAACACATAGTAATATCAATTCTAAATAGAAAGCATAATAGGTTATTCAGGAGAATGTTTCTACAGAAGTAGCATTTCTCCACCAAGCTATTACAGGAAAAAAAAAATCAAACATAGTCTACAGTGTTAGGTTTATTACATTAATTAGGTTAGTTTCTGTGTTTCGATTAGATAAATAAAATTAGTTCAATATATAGTTGCTGGGAAGTTATTCCCGTAAGAAGTTGTTGTAAGGGAAAATAAAACTATATAAAGATGCCCAGACATCAATGTAATTGATTCAGTATTATTCATTATTATTCATATCATTCCAATATTATATTCAATATGGTTTCAGCATCAATTCAATTTGTATCTAAATGATGATCTGAATGAATAGTTTTAACATTTTATATTTTTTCTCTTTCATTTTATATTTTTCAGTTTTACATTCTTTGGGCCTGTTACATACAGGAGAGCTTGCTAGACCATGGGTGAGAAATGAGGAAAGTAGAAAATTATAAAGCCACAAGGCAATGTTAATCATGTATTTTGTCTAACTATCTTGTTCCATTTGTAAAGTTCCATGTCTAATGTTTTTATTTCAACATAAAATGTTGTTCATTTTCTAAGGGAGTGCATCGCTACATGAATAATTTCAAGATGCAATCAACTTATTTAAGTGCAGTACCAAATATTTATCAAAATTATTTGATGATAGTGCATTTAGAAATGGATAAACTATTCAAAGGAGATAGATGTTCTCATTTATATCAGTAATTAGATTTTCAAGAAGATGTTTTTAATCAAAAGACATGTTCAGGAACCACAAATAATGTGCTCATTTAATGGTCCTAAAGGTTCTAGCAATATATTTTGACAAAATTCATAATATCTTTTGATAGAATTCATAATAGTAAAATCATATTGCATTTTTTTTTATGGGAAAATGATGAAGAATTTAACAAAACTGTGATCCAAGGTTTGTATAGAGCTAGTCATATTTGACTTTGCATGGGTAGAATCTCATAATGGAAAAATAGAAAGAGAGTCATATTTTTGTAAAAATGAAATTTTTTTATTTATTAAATAAAGAGTGTAATCTCATACAAAAATAACAACCATGCTAAGACAACATCATATTGTTAAGAGAAAGAAATCTCACCTTGTTTGATTTAATGATTAAGAGGGTACACCTTAAACTTGAAAGAGCTATAGAGTAAAGAGTAAAGCCCGAGAGGGAAGATGTCAAATATAAGCATGAATTCCACTCATGAGATCCAATATTATGAACAATATGAATCATAGATTGGAGGATCTCCATTTCATGATGTAGATACATCAATTACACCATATGTTGTGCTTTAACAAGGATAAACCTGTGTTTTTTTTACATAAAGAAGCAAAGAGAGAAGATGTTGTTTTTGAGTTATATATTATCACTCATGAAATGGAATAATGGCTCAAATACATAACAACATAACTAAATAAGAAGAGTGACAACTCAAATTATACATAGAAACCTATGTATAAAGAGGAAAGATGATTCTTAACTTACCAATGAGCCTTGCTTCAAATGAAGAGGCATTACCAATGAATAATGAAAGACATCACAATCCAAAAAGAATCAGAGCATAAGCCATTAGCCATAAAGTTTCACTAATGTATGCAAAGAGGGTAGGGAAGAAAGGATAATAGAGTAATAAGAAGCCCATTATAAGACTTCAACAATACACATAAATTTGATTAGGTCCAAGTAGGGTCAAAACATGTTGAATAGGAGAAGCTATATAAATGAAGAAAATCAGTTTCAAAAGATATATATCTCTTTGGACATGATCAAATTGTTAGTGTAGTTTTTTTTTTTTCCTATTTTGCTAGGTTTTTCCTACACTTTTAATAATCTCGCTTAGGTTAATAAAGCATGTCTTATTAGGTGAATGGTTGTGAGGTGTCACCTTCCTACATGTGAGCATCCATTAGCTATCTTGGGAAGATACTTTGCTATCTTTAGTCCGATAGATGGTTGCTCCTCATTAGTTGGTGTTGCCACCTCCTCCCTCTTCCTAGCCTATATAAGCATGCTACCCAGCTTGTATTTGCATCTCTTGTTTTTGCATCCTCTTAATGCTATTTTGCTTCCAGCATTTGCATTACTCTTTTGGAGACTAACTCTATGATGCTATTTTGATTTTGTATCATTTGCATTCATAGTTTAGATATTTATTCTTTGCACTATTTTTCTGGGTTATTAATCTTATCAGATTCTAACATGGTATCAGAACTTTTCTATGTGCAAGAGTAGATTTTAGTTTCCTTATTTGAGAGATTCGGAGGGGGCTAATAAACTTTATTTTAGTTTTTTTGAAAAATGAAGTATGCTTTTCTCTTGCATCTTTGGATGATCCTGAGAATCAGAAAAGTTTTGACAAAAACGGTTTTTCTTTGGGGTTTCAATCTCAAATCTAACAACCAACTTGCATATTTGAAGTTTTCAATCAGTATTGCAGGTTCCAGCATACCATTGATGGACTTATGAAGCTGATCCAGCATTTTCATGTCATATTTTGGTTGCTAGAGTCATTTTTTAATTTTTGGAGCCCTTTTTTTAACTGTTAAAGGTGTCCAATTTACACTATAGTAGCATCTTCTATACATCAAAAAGAAAAACTCTTTCTGGGTTTTGTTCACAGCCCCGAAAAACCATCTGGGTATCTTTTAGATTTTGCATGCAAGTTGTATATTTTTCAAAATCGAGCATGAAAAGCTACAGCCATACCCCTCTCTGTTGGCAGTTGCAGATTTCAACGCAATTTTCAAATGTCTCATTCTTGCTCATACGGACTTCGATTTTGATGATTCTTATTCTAAACTTGGCTCTTTTTTTTGTGCTCTATCCACTAGTGGAGTTGTTTTTTGATTTTCATGCATGAATTCTTCAGAAATTGCAGATTCTCAGTCGTTTCTATGCACAGTTCTCATTTTGAAAACTTCAGAGGATCATAACTTTCTCATACGAACTCGTATCGAGGAGATTCTTTTTTTTAAATTGCATGATTTTTCAAGTAGATCACAGTGGTGCTATTTGTTTCCTTGATTATTGTGCCCAGGTTTCACTTTTAGCATATGTTCTTCATGAGGAGGCCCTGTCGATTTTGCTTCCGTAACTTGAGCATACGGACGTATTTTTTTGATCTGAAAAATGCATCGGAAAGTTGATTCTAAGATGGAGATGATGGTACAGGTTTTTTTTATTTTTGCTATAGTCTGGTTGCCTATTTTGGTAGTTAAAGCTAGATGTTCTATTTTGCCTTCCAAGAGCCATATCTCGCTCATTCGGACTCTTTTCTGGGCTCGCTAGATATCATTGGAAAGCTGGTTCTATGAGTTATTTAGTTGCAGAGGTCTTTTATCCAGATTTTGCTCTAGGTTCTTTCTCCTTCAAGTTTTGCATTTTCACACTCTGGCGGATTACTTGGATTCTACAGGTCCTAGAATCTCTTCTTTCGTTCTTTTGGCTCACTCTTCTTTCTGACTTCTAAGCATTGTATGCTTCTATTCTGTTGCATTCCTTTTTCTGTAAATGCATTGAGATAAAGTGCCTGGTTTTGCATATCTAAGATCTTGTACACCTTGTGTTTGTTTTTACTCACACTCAGTTATAAAGTGCCATGGGGGGTCATGATGTTTTTCCATTTTGTGCTCATCCACCTTTTTCAAGTGAATTTTTCTTCCATGACATTAGCCCATGCAGTGTGTCGGTGACACCGCCCTTTATCCTATGCTTGTACTTCTATTGCACTATTGGTGTTCCTGATTCTTCTTCTTGCAGATGTTTTTGGCATTGCATTTCAGTGTTCATGTCACCCCTCTCCCTGTTCAGCATTATGGGGGGGTTCACCTGTTGGCTCTATTGCTTCCTTGGTTCGGTTGAGTGATCTACATATTCAATTTTTGTTCCTATGTACTAGGCGGATGCAGTGGCTAGGCACCTATGCATTTCGATGAGATGGTTCATCTACTATATAGACACTCATTCATTCCTACCTTTGG
The DNA here is from genome assembly GCA_028749045.1 of Cupressus sempervirens. Taxonomy (NCBI): domain Eukaryota; kingdom Viridiplantae; phylum Streptophyta; class Pinopsida; order Cupressales; family Cupressaceae; genus Cupressus; species Cupressus sempervirens. The sequence goes on from CM053787.1 coordinate 1,968,958, forward strand.
AGGTCACCTCTTCGATTGATCAGCTCTTTAGACTTTTTCTTCTCTACCTAGTCATGCACTATTTCAGTGGGGGTTCTAGCAGTTTCTTCTGACAGTGTTTGCAGCTTCATGCTTTGGAGATGCTTCATGCTCTTTTTTGTTCCTCTCTTTGGGACATTTCCTAGATTGGAGGCTTAGTTTCCTTCATTTAGTTCTTTTTCTTGTATTGGGTACCTAATCAGTCCTTGTTGCCAGGACCCATTTTCCTTCTTTCATAGCTTTTCTAGGTTAGCATCCACCTAAGCTTCGCTTATGGGAGGGTGTTAGTGTAGTTTTTTGTTTTTCCTATTTTGCTAGGTTTTTCCTACACTTTTAATAATCTCACTTAGGTTAATAAAGCATGTCTTATTAGGTAAATGGTTGTGAGGTGTCACCTTCCTACATGTGAGCATCCATTAGCTATCTTGGGAAGATACTTTGCTATCTTTAGTCTGATAGATGGTTGCTCCTCATTGGTTGGTGTTGCCACCTCCTCCCTCTTCCTAGCCTATATAAGCATGCTACCTGGCTTGTATTTGCATCTCTTGTTTTTGCATCATCTAAATGCTATTTTGCTTCCAGCATTTGCATTACTCTCTTGGAGACTAACTCTATGATGCTATTTTGATTTTGTATCATTTGCATTCATAGTTTAGATATTTATTCTTTGCACTAGTTTTCTAGGTTATTAATCTTATCAGATTCTAACACAAATAAGAATTTCACCTAAAAAGTAATTTTTTTGCAAAAGAATATTTGACAACATGAGCCAAAAAGAGGAAATGTAGTCCAAAAGAGGCATGATATGACATAGATTTCTAGCTACATAAAGGTACAATGAAATTGAGATATCAAAGCTAAATAATGTTTCCACATGCATATTAGGAGGTTTGTAACTAAGTACTAATTTTTAGCATACATTGATCATTGAATGCACGGCCTTTATTCAATAAAAGAGCCAACTGCAACAATGTTAAGTGCAATGAAATGTCCCTTTTCTGATTTTGTATGATATTTCCAACCTTTAATCAGATCTTTAAGATCAAACAACTGATATCACAAAGATCCACCAAATTTCTTAAGAAACCCCAAATCGGGTATGTCGAAAATAGTGCCGAAAAGCTTCACAGCTTCACCTGTTATTAATAAATCTGAAAGTAGACATTTTTACAGAAATTTGAGCAGCATAACAGCCTATAAAATGTCATTTCCAGATCTATATAGCCTTTACAAAAAAGCTCACAAATGTAGGACAAAAACTATGCTCATCGGGCTCCCGAAATTAACACAAAAATGCCCGGAAACACCACAAAAACACTAATAAACTATCTCAGAAGTTTAATCACGTCTCAATACATATATTCAGCTCTATTTTAACAGCTTAAAGTTTGAAATACAGTAGCAACCAAAACTGATATGAAATGCTCAACTGAAAACACCAAACTCATGCAAAAAACCACACCCAAAAACTCACAAATCTACACTGTTCAGCACAAAGGAAAACTCTGTATGAGCATGCACATGGAATGGCTTCAAACTCCCGTCCTTAGCCTTCCTAGAAACTTGCAAACTCCCATTCTTGGGTCTCCTTGGAAACCTGCAAACTCTCGTTCTTGGGTCTCCTTCTCCATAGGTTTGGCAGCCTCTGAAGAATAACAAAGAATGAGCAAAAATCAAGTTCTGGAATCAGCCCAAAATGCCTCCAAACCCCTTAAAAGAGGGCATAACTGTAACTCATGTCCAAGAGAGGTTAATGAAACTTATTTTAATAATAATTTTCATTTATTAGTCCAACGGTTTCCAAAGATTAACCCCCTTTTTCCGAAACTTCACTTTCTTGGGCCTGCCTGCCTTAGCAAAGATTTTCTTTTTAATTATTTGAAAAGGGGACATGACATGCAACAAATAAAGACAAAACACTACAACTTTCCAGCCAAAAATTTTCAAACAGATATGCTCGAAAGAATGAATTATAGCTCAAGTTAATGACAATAATTCCATGCAATAATGTATATAAAAGAGCCTTTGAGCAAGAATTTAAAGGAATATTAAATAAAATAGAGAAATACTTGGGTCTCAAGAAAGGGAAATAATGGAAGTCTTTTTTCTAGAAGACTCAATTTATATGACATGATGCAAAAGAGTGGCATCCTTCATAGAAAATTTAATAGCTAATCTTAGAAATATGTAGAGGTTTTATTATAAATAAGGTTGCACTCATAACAAAGGTCATGGAAAAGGTAGGAAAAAGAAGATCTTCCAACTCAGAGTTCAAAATGGAGTTTTGTCATCTTGTTCGAGAGAAGGATTTGCAAAACTTGCACTTGGAGGAGGAGATATATTAAATATCATGGTTTAGATAGAATCTAATCAAGGAGCAAGAAGCAGGAAAAGTTTTCATTTCACATAGTTTCATGTTCCCTATCCACCCAATGTGAGGCTATGTTAACCCTCCATACTATCTAGTCTTAAATTTGAAAGATTATCGCCAAACTTCAAGTGAGCTCTCCTGTCTAAAAATGAATCATTAAATCACTTTACAGAGGACACAATTCATATATGCATAAAATGAAAAAGCCTTAGCACAATAACTGATCATTTTTTATCATAGGAGGCCTGATTTGCACCAGAGTTGAAGCAATATTGTTAGATTGGATTTTTTAAGGGAGAATAGTTTTTCTTTATTAAGAGCTTTCATTCTATACACACATGTTGTGGCCACATGCACAAATAAGATCCATAGTTTCTTAGAAGAGCACAAAACAAAGGTTTGCATGAAATATTAAAAAAACCCAATCAAATGGAAGAAATGATCAGCAACAAAAAGATCTACGCGACAAGGGTTATATGAACATGAATTTCAAAGAATGAGTGCCATGAGAAGATAGAAGCTCATGAAACTTTATATATGTCAAAGTGAATTTCAGAAAATATAGAGAATAGTCTTTTCAAGAAGAAATAAGCAGTATAGCTAGCCATAGAGATATATCAAAGCTCATGTCCCCAACAAAGAGAAATAATAAATTCTTGCACAAACAGAGCACAAAATATAAATGACACCCATATCTAATTACAACTTCTTTACAAAGGGCATGATTCATAGAAAGTTCAAAGCAATGAAGTCGTAATATTTCTTGAAAAAAGTAATTTTATATATATGTGCATACACACAAAATAAAAACCCTCTTTGAGAAGATTTATAAGAAAAACTTTCAAAGTTACTAAAAGTTATGATGTCCAATAAAGCCAGGAAGAAATGAAATAATTATGTAATGTAGCACTACATTTCTTATTCACGGTAATATTAGAAATTTTGGTAAAATCAAATACCCAGAAGGCACGACACTAATACTAAAAACTGCATACATATTTCAAACAACACCAAACAAATCACCCATTCTATCTAATATTACTTATTAATATTAAATAAAATGTAAGTAGAATAAATTAAAATGTTCTTTTTGATATAGGCATACAAAGGAGAAGAGATTGTTTTATTATTAAATTATTAAATTTATTAATGTTATTGTTTCTACCTAAAACTAATAAGTAAAAAAATAAAATTAAGACATTATTATGATAAGAATAATATATAGCAATATTTAGAATCTTGGTGTTGTTGATATATCAATCAAGTTTGTTATCAATGACACACACACATTTAGATCCTATACAGCTACCGAGCTCATTGAACAGTTTACAGTGTTTGTCATGTAATTCAGTAGCCACTGAGCTTCTACAGTTGCTACTAAGTCTTTTGGACTAATTCTAGTAGTTACTAACCAAATTCAGTTAGTGTGAAGTTCAATAGTTCAAACCAAGTAGTTTGGTGTATACCAAGCATTATCAGTGGTTACCAAGTTTAAAGTTCGTGTGATGTGAAGCCTATGCTTACCGAGCATCGCAGTATCTACCGAGTTCACAGTTCAAGTGATGTGAAGCTAGTGTTAACCGACCTACTTCATGGTGTGAGGGATCCAAAAGAATTAACCTAAAGTTTTACGAAGTTTGCTAAACATTTATTTTTTAAGTAAGAAAGTATAACATGCACATCAAACACATAGTAGCAGAAGCAATAATATGTAATCATCAACAAACATACATAACAAGTTACATTCCTTAAGGATCCGAAGACGTTGAGTCATATTTAAATCTAATCTAAAACTAAGTCCATCAAATGCCACATCCATATGAAAGAATAATTATAAAGTCCAATGTCCATTTAATATACATTTGTTCTAAATGCCTCTTGGCAAATTAATTTGAAATGCTTATTCATCCACTGTACATGTCACAGGGTATGAAAGGCTTAAAAGAATATACATATGTAGAAATAAAGATACATCATCCTCAAATCCATGATACAAAGTACATTAAAATAAATGAAATCATTCAACATACATGATACATCCATACATCCATAATGATAAAACATCCATCATAATAATCCATGAACAGAATGAAGGTAAATGCCAACCAAGAAAGCTCCAACCACAGTGACCACGGATGGATCTCAATGGTAAGAGTAAAAAGCATTACCACCCGACCACGTGGAACCTAAATGACCCACTCCCATTGTGCTAAGGAGATAGTCTCAAGTCTCAAACAAGATATCAAAACACAAAACAGAAGTACTCTCTAAGTATGAGAAATCCTAAAAGTACACTAACTCAAAGGTTCCAACATAGATCAACATCTAGACCCAAAGGCACACAAAGACACGTAGGAAACCTACTATGAAAGTGGAAAAGTGTCATTGCAAAAGTCACGTTGGAAGTTACCCAAGCAATCCCTTAGGAATCCCAAGTCTCCTGTGATCCTACGGCCACTAGTATCCTCTCGTACTGACGAGGCATATTACGAAATGCAAGGTCACAACCAAGCATTCTCTCTACCCCATTCTAGTCTATACTAGTACTCAAGGCATAGGAGAGAACATAAAATTATCTTATTAGGTTCATTTAAGTCAGTATTTTGGTGAGATGTTTTCACTTATTAAAACAACTTACAATGGGTTTCTCCAGGCAACCTCTTAGGGCCCTGAACCCCATTACAAGCCATTTCCCAATACTACACATAGATAACTTACCTTGGGCTCATGAAATCACAAATCAAAGAATCGTAATAAAATCACCTCAGTCCTATACAAGCGACTGAAAGCATCATAAATATAATCCACAATAATCACATCAGCTCTCCACGAGCAACTGAAAAGCATCCAATGATAATCATATTGATCATGATAGTTCTCTATAAGCAACTGAAGACATCAGTGATAAATCACAATATCCAAGGTTCTCTAATGAGCAACCAACAAGTGTCCCAATAATAGATCACAATACTGATCGAAGACTCCAAAATGGTCAAGTCAAACATGTCACAACATGACATCATCAAGAGCAAACCATCCAAAACATCTCAGTCCTCTCAAAGTGACTGGCAAGAAAATCATATATATAACTGATTGATGACTCAAAAATGGTTAAGTTAGGTATCTCATAAACATAGACCTCAGCTCCAGACAAGGAAATTGGAAAGCAATAACAAACAATAAATACATCCCATCATAGAGCATACTTAATCACATTACCATGGTTGGGTTTGAAAAGATCAAGATCAAAACATCATATCACCACAATCACACAACCCCTGAGCCTCTGGTAACAACCTAAACTAGTCAACATCTAAACAACCCCAAAACTCCCAAAGCATAGTTAGTACAAACAGAACAATACGGTTTCATAGTTTGGGTTTGGTTTGAAATACACAATAGGGTTTAATTTTCAGTTTCATATATGTTTCAAGTAATAAATTTTCAGAATTAACTCTTGCAATTAACCCATTTCTATATTAGGATAAGAACAAAATTTCCCCTTTATATTTAAAATCAATTAAATCAAGTTTAATTATTAGTTATTTATGAAATAACTAGATAATTAACATTTAATTAATCATTAAAATTTAAATATTTTAATAAAATTTAATTATAATCTACAACTATATTAATATTTTATTAAATATTAATTACTTAATAATTAACATACTATTAAATAAGAATTATTAATAACTATATTAAAATAAACTATATTAAATTTAATTAATATTAAATAATTTAACAATTATTAAAAATAACCATTATTAAAATCAATATTAATAAAATAAATTTAATATAATATAACTTTTTTTAAATGTAATAAAATAAAATAAAAATTTAAAACTTACCATGCGTTTAGGGCCCACTGGCCAAAAGAATACGGCGCCTACCGTGCAGCAGGCAGATTGTTGTCGCAAGCAGTGCCTACGTGTAGTAGTACGCCTGCACACATAGGCCACATACTTAGAGATAAGGGGATGGGGTGGGGTTGAACTCCCCCCCCCCAATTATATATTTGTTATTATATTTAATAACTAAAAAACTTTGTTCTCCCAGTTAAGTAAAATATATATATTATTTTTAAGAAAAGATTTCTTCTTTAATTAAATAAACAATTTAAGCCCCAGCACACACCCCCCCCCCCCCCCCCCCCCCAAAAAATGTATAATTAGATACAATCCCCATCCAATTAAGATATGTAATTCATTTTATTTTAGATTTCCCATAATAATATTTTAAATAATTAAACAATTTTTATTTTATTTTTAATTAATTAATTAATTAATTTTATAAATATTTACCATTAGAATCTGATAGAGGAAATAATTCTAACCATCTGAATTTTTAATCTAGAATCTTCATTTTTTAATTCAAACCCTTCCCAAGTTAAATCTTAATTTCTTAAATTTAGAAAATGAGGGTTTCTGATAACTTTACTATTCTTCATGTATACAAAAATTATTGACAAGCAATTAATAATTCACAATATTTAAATATTTAAACTTTCATCACAAAGAATTCTGATTTACAATCCACAGACACGAAGAAGACAAGAAAGGATAATTGTGTAATTACTCAGTGATCAAAACACAAGACCCTACCTGAGCCTGATGCTAATATGCAATCTCTGAAAACTATGAGAGAATTCACTCATCTTCAAGAACCTTTCTCTGAAAATTTTCCTAGAATTCTCCTTCTGAAATTCGCTTCCAAATTTCACATCCAAAATTTGTCTCCCAAAATTCGTGTCCAAAAATCCTCTCCAAAATTCATGATTTTTTTCAAAAATGAATCCCAAAGTTGTGATAAGGAGTTTTCTCCTCAAATCAGGGCACTAATTGTGCATTCACCTGAGAGAACTCTTCACTCACTAGACCCAACTTCAAATTAACTTTTATTATCTTTGCTTTTATCTTTTTATGCCCGTTAAATAAATTATTAAATAACTTTATTTAATTTTCAACTTGACTTCTATTTTTAATCCTTATTACTTTTAATCCCATGTGCACTTTATGAAATTAAAATAATATTATTATTTTCACTTATTTTATCTTTTTAAATTTTTTTAAAATTTTCAACTCATGCTCACATCATGCAATCTAGAATCTTTTAATAATTTAATATTTTTTATTTTTTATTTATTTTAGAAACGTAATTGATTAAATATTTAATTAACTTAAATAACAATAATATTTAGCATTTATTTAAAAATGAACTCTAAATATATTATTATTAAATTAAATAAATATTATCACGTTCTAAATTTATCCTTAAACTTTTATCTCCAAATTTAATTCTTTTATTTAATTAATTTTTCAATTAATTAAAGATTAAAAATATCATATTAATTTTCCATTAAATTAAATCATTAATTTAACCTTTTAATTAGACTTAATTAATAGAAAATACACCAAGGACTCATAAAGAACGTACAAAAATCCATCATAGAAGAACACATACAAAATCAAACTAAAGGGTTATAATCACTAATTAACATTATTCAATGCATTTGGAGGGTACTCAACTCAGATACTTGTCCTAATTATCAATTAGGACAAATGGCTAAAGGATTTAGGATTTGGACTTAAGATTTATCTCCCCTCTCTTACCATTGAGATAATGCGATAGGGTATGCTCATCCTAGCAATTCAGGGAAGTCGATACCTAGTACCTACAACTTGTATAAAATCCATGCATGTACAGACGCAATATTCTAAGCTAAACAAGCAATGACATGAAGTGGTGCATCGTGTAGATCTCAACTAGTAGGTGACTACGACTCCCTTCCTTAACCACATTAGAAACACCATACATAAAAAAAAAAACATGCACACCATACACATGCAGTATGGGGTAAGTATCCATAAGAAAACACATGTGATAATAAACCATCTAACTAATCATCATCGATAACTGAAAACACTGAATAATCATCATACATACATGAAATATAGAGACCAAGTAATCTCACTATATAACAAACTGAATGTAAAACAATATCTAATAGTCTTAAAACAATACTACTAATCATCTAACATAAAACTGACCTAAAAGAGTTTGGAAATGATAGCAAAAAATGTAACTTAGGGGCATACACTACACATGGTAACCAAGTGATTCAGTGTTTTCCAAGTTGCACAATATCTACCAAGTCACCAGTGCAAACCGAGTTCAAGACTACTTGAAAGTGATCAGTATGGACCAAGCTTCTACATCTACCAAGAGCATGATGATGCCAAGCAGTGACAGTGGATGTCAAGTATTAGAACTTCACCAAGTCAATCTTTAGAACCTGAGTATCTTCATGTGGGCTGACTTTGTAATTTTTGTGTTAACTTGTATCATGGCTGACTTTGTCATTTTGTAAATTGGATTGGTATATATATGTGATGTATTGTATCATATCCAATGTATGGAATCTAATGAATGTGTAATGCAAGTGCAAGAATGTGAATGTGAAATAAATGCAGTAGATAAAGAATTGTAAAGGTCATATCAATACAAGGAGCAGCAGTGAAAAATCTATCATAGAAAGGTGATTAGTACACTAATGATTCTCTATCAAAAAACTCAGTTGCATACCAGAGATCCACTGCTTCATCATAACAAGTGAACTAGTCAAAATCCTCTAACAAGGTAGACCTAACAATATTTTTCTAAATCTCTTTTGTCGAGTGCATACTTCATTGTATGTTTGTAAATCCTCTCACAAGGTGGACCTAGTGTTCCTAATAGGGTAGATCATCAAAAGTGATCAATGTAAGCCTTAACATGCCAACTTTATGTTGCAGTACTAAATTTTGTGGGTATCATCCCCACCCCAATTTTACTTTATATTTGGAAGGTTTTTGCATCACCAGATCTTTGTGTTCAAGTGTTATGGATGCTTTCATGTTTTTAGTTTCTCATACATACAATTAGATCATATGTGATGAATTAAATGCTAATTGGTTTATTGGATTAAGAATTAAAATTGTTAAAGTTTTAGAAGTTACTGATTCACCCCTTCCCTCTTAGTAACTTAGCATAGTCTTAAATATTTTCAACAATTGGTATCAGAGCTTTGTGGTTCTCAGGAGAAATTTTAACAACTTGAGAAAAGATCAAGGATATGGAAATTTTCAGACTTGACAAAGCTATTGACAATGAAAAGTTGGATCTAGAAATGACCATTGCCTAACTAAAAAAAGCTAAGAAGCAACTTTTCCAATCCCTAAAAAGAAGAAAATAACTTGCAAATCAAATGACTGATCATCTTTACATTGAAGAAAGAATTGAAGACTTTCACCCTTCAAGCAGTTCAGATGAAGCAAATGATGTAATCAAAGAACTCCTAGAGAAGAATGGTTCCCTACAAGAAGAAGTAAGAAAACTAAAAAGAGAACAAGAAAATGTTAGTAAGGTTATGTGAAGTCTTGGCAAAGAGAAACAAGATAAAAGAAGAAATTGATGGAAGGAACAATGAATTCCAAAGCCAATACCTTTAGTAAGCAGACCTTATGGATCAAATCTCTAATGCAAATGAGGAAATCATGAGCCTAATAAATATCAATGAAAGAATAAGGAATGATCTAAATTTTGAAAGATAAATTAATGAAAGAATAAAAAATGAGCTGAGATCTGAAAAAAAATTAGTGAAAGATTGAGAAATGACCTAAACACTGAGAAGAAAATCAATGAAAGAATGATGAAATCTCAAGCAGACATGGATTAACTAAATGAGCAAAACCTCTATAGGCATAAAGGAAAAGCAAGAATTGATTACAAAGAAGAAGGTGAATCCTCCAAACAAGGTTCTCAAAGAAATCAAAGACCTACTTACAATCACTATGGTAAGATAGGTCATACATCTAACAAATGTTAGAGTAATGGAAAAGAAAAATTCAATGGAAAATGCTACAATTACAATTAGAATGGTCACAAGGCTAATTAATGCAAAGAGAAACCTAAATTTGAAGGCAACTATCATAAATGTAAGAAACTTGGACATAAGGCATCAGAATGCAAAACAAAGACATTCAATATTGTAGAGAAAATTGTCAAAGCAATATTTGGTTGGGATTACAACACCTGGTGTAGATGTTATTACTATGGAGAATATGGACACATTGGTATGAATTATATTAAACATCATATGAGAAAAAGAGATACCACTATAAGATGTTTCATGTGTACAAAACTTTGTCATCTTGCCAAGAATTATATGAATACTAGTAAGATTGAAGATGAGAAGAAGGCAAAGGCTCATAACATTCAAAAGTAGATGAGATAGCAATGGATTCCTAAGTCTACTGAAGATATTGGTCTGAGCAATGATGGTCAAGTCACTCAAGAATTGGGTGACTCTACCACTTCTAATTAAGTTCTTAAGGAAGAACTAGAACCAGGCTATCAAAGAAGACATCAGAATTAATTTCAACTGAAAGGTGACAGAGTTCCAAATCTATATGTAAGATACAAAGGGATCATTGAGCAAGATCTATATCATTCATTACCAAGTTACCTTCTCTACTGAGTAAGGTCGGGTCATGGACTCTACCAAGAAAGGTTGGGAGTAATGAAGGCACTTATGGTTACTAAGTCATGAAGACTTTGTTGAGTGATCAATAAATAGTAGTGGATGATAGTCTTTCAAGAATTTTGTCAACTCATCTAGCACCATGTTGAGCATTAAGGGAAGAATTTTGACAAAAGGCATGGAAGCAAATACATCTTTCACTATGAATTTTTGAAGTAATATTGTGAAGAGCTATTTTCTGTATAATCAAGTGACTTGAGTAAATTTCTTGCAATAATTTTTTATGTTCTCTCAAGCTACCGAGTGAAAATGGCATCTAGCAACAACAAGGTGAACAAATGTTCTAACATGTTGGTTCGAGGTGTTGAGTGAAAGATGCTAGAGTTCAAGCTTGTGCCCATGGTTGCAGAAACCTTAGACCCCAACGAAGCTTAGTTAAAAATCCCTCCCAAGGTACTTCTTGTTAATGACATCCGAACTCATTTTAAATGTGCAATTCAAGAAATTGGTGCTCTTGAGATGGATGATGCCCTAGCTTAGTTGTGTGTTGATGGAACTCTAAATCCCAAGCATCAACTTTTGGAAGTGAAAGTATTAACTCACATTCCCCATATACCCTGAGAGTTTCAAATATTATGGATTAGGTATATCCTTAGTCAGGTGCATAATAGACAAGTGTGGTTAGAGTAGCCAATATTGATAACCAAGAAAATGATTTATCAAATCACTAACCTTCCCATGCTCACCAAAGCCAAAATGACCAAAACCCTAGGTTGAGTTGAATTGGAGAAGAAAACCCTAGCCAAGTGGGATGGAAAATAAATGGAGATAAGTAGTGTTATAGATGCAAAATTGAAGTTTGGTATTCATGTTATAGCTCATAAGATATATAGTTCAAGTCATCTTAACAGTGTATCCTATGAAGCTATAGGCTTGGTGTATAGAGTGGTGAAGAACAATTTATCCTATGACCTTGTAAGTTATTATTGAGGTAATTCAATAAGAATATGGAAAGAATTAGAACCTCCAAGAATAACCCATGAAAATTTGGTTCTTTGTTAACATGTTTATTCTTTTATGTTCAAATTTTTTTCCCTTCCAAAGGCACTATAGTCTACAGAAAGGATGTGGAAGTATTGTACCAAATAAATGAATACATTGTAGAAATGGGAGAAAACTATGGTAGCATCATGGACAACTACTTTTTTGTGTTTAAAGACAAAATGAACAATAGGTTTAGGATACCTAAGAAGTTAGTTGAGGACTACAAGGATGATGTGTGCTTCATGGTTAATTGTGACAAGGTATACATCTAAGCAGTGTAGCCTAGAGTTGTGTGGGTCAAGGTTATGAAGTAATCATTGATGAGACCAAGGATATCATTGAAGCCCTTATCAATGAACTTGTGTATCCCAAGGCCCCTTACTTTGGTACTTATGAAGAGGCTAAGGCAAGAATAGAGCTGGAAATAAAGCTCCTTCAAGCGATTAAAAAAGGAAAGAGGAGGATAGCCAAACTAAAATCTAGTGCACCTCTCGTGTTAATTGAGGGTAAAGGTGAAGATGAGGAATAGGTAGAGGATGAAGAAGAATCAAAGAAAGAGGAAGAACCCTTGAAGAAAAAGGGCAAGGTGATTATCACTAAGCTTCCAAAATCATTCACTATAGTCTTCACAATGAGGTCAAAGAAGAAAGGAGGTCACATTTTTCTTAGCAGACCTCCACCCACCTTTCAAGAAAAATTGAAGCAAATGGAAGAAGGTGTTGGAATAAAAAAATTCAAATCTTTGAAGTATGAGACAAGGATAAAGGTAGAGAAGAAACAAGTTGAAGAACTAGCACTTAGAAAAATGGGAAAATGGAAGTACTCACCAGACCAAGTCACCTCTCAAATCTCTAATGAATTGTTAGAGAAAATTAAGCCAAGATGGGATTTTTCCATGCAAAGAATAAAATAAATTTATGCATTAACTCTAAGGTAGTCACTACTGAGCATAATAGATATTGAGGTTAAAGAGTTTGTAAAGAAAAATGAAGAAAAATTGACTCTAAGATTTAATACCTATTTAGTTTTGATTAAGGATATAGAGCATGTTGTAAGGAATGCTACTAACACTTGGAAGAATATTTATTTGCTTCATAAACCAAGTAATTTCCTAGTGGATGTGAAGGATGATGAAGAAGAAGGAAAGGATCAAGAGGATGATGAAGGATCAAATCATTATGTTACTGTTGATTATGAAGAGTATAAGGAGCATGAAGCTAAAGAAAAGGAAGATGAAGAGGATCAAGATGAAGAAGCCACCGAGGAAGATAAGAAAGATGATGAGGAGATTGATCGAGTCAAGATAGGAGCTATAGTCATTTCCTCACTTCCTCACTCCCTGAGAAAATCTTTGACTACATCAAGTATGGAGATAGCTTCAGCAAGTTTGGTTGTGACTACTTCAGATACATCAAATGTCCAATCACTCTTTACCCCAACACAGCTCAACATATCATTGATAGAAGTAACTTCCACTTATCAACTAATTTGTAGATTCCTTCTTTATCTGCCAAGTTAAGTTCTTTAGTCATCACTTCTCCAATTTTGACTTCTTCAGTTTTGAGTGCATCCATGGTTAGCTCTCTAATTTTGTCTACTTCAGTTTTGGATTCTACAATTTTGACTTCATCAATTTTAGATTATTCTAGCATCTTTGTAAGTACTCCACTAGTCAGTGCTATATTATCTTTCATTACAAGCCCAAGTATGTCCACTATTGTTTCCATTCCATGTAATAAACCAATAAGTATAAGGATAGTTGAACCTAAGGTTCAACTAAGTGCAAAAATTTTGAAAGGAAAAGAGATAGAAGAACATATAGACTTGGATGAGGAAATAGAAATTCTCAAATGGGATATCTACAATCTTTTTATAGACTAAATGCACATATTTGGTGAAATCCTCTAGAAAAAGGTCAAGCAGAAAAGATGGAGAGAGGAAAGGGATAGAGAATATAAAATTATAGATGATGCCAAGAAAATTTTGACTAAGGCTATTGGAATTGAGGTTGATTCTTCTCAACCTATCTTGTTTCAACTGGGAGAGGTAGTCCAAATGTTCAAAGAGGACATTGAAGGATAGGAGAAATTGGTTGAAAAGGTAGAAAAGAAATTCAATAATAAAGTGTTGGAGCACATTGCTCAGCAAATAGCTATTAATCAAGTTGAGCTTTCAACAATTTTGGTCAATCTTGAGATGTCTTGTTCAAATGTGTCATCACTTTTTGCCAAGCTATGTGATGTCACTAAATATACCAAGGAAGTTAAGGACAAACTGTCCAAAATTGATACTGATCTTAAGGCAAGTGCTTAGCAATTACAACTTGACCCCAGTTCAAGCTCTGCAAATTTTAAGAAGATCATATTTTTGATAGAAATGCAAGCAGAGTTATTAAGAGAAGAAACAAGGATCCGCTCCACACTAGTTGATATACAAAATATGATCCTTCCAGTCATGGATTCTATGTAGAAACACATTGTATATGCAAGGACCCTGATCCATGATAACAACTTCTCTATTGCTGACCACGTGATTGAACTGTTAGCTAAAGTGCAAATTGCCATTCATACATGCAAGGTACTACAAGAAAATTGAGATAAAACTCTAGCAATTACCCTCAAGGTACATGCTAAATTCTTATCTAATTTTGGTGTCTCCATGTAAATATGTTGAATAAATATTTGGCATTACTGTCAAAAAGGGGGAGAAGAGAAGAGTTACAAAGAAGAGATGAGATATAAGAAGAGAAGAGTTATAGGGAGATATGTATATAAGAGAAAAGTTACATGCACATAATAGATCACAGAGTATGGGGGATATATATGCTATGGTATATATATCATACAAATATCAATTTTGAAAAATCTCAAAAACAGACCAAGCTAGTAGCACATGATGATGAATAGAAGCTATTTAGTTTTGGGCAAATAAGTGTCGGTGAATGTTCCTCCTTTTGAATCAAGTTGTCAACATTGAGGTTGTATGGAAATTTTATTACTTGAGAGAATAAGTGCATGAAGCATTTATCTTTTTCTTGATCCAAGTTCAATTTCATGAGATCTTGTTAATATTTATCTTGTTGAAATTGTAAGATCTCTTCCTTAGTGATTTCTAGATCTAGATCATTATCTTGTGAACCATGTCAAGTATGTTTTGACCTGTTGAGATAATGGGTGTTGCACACATTACATAATATTGTTATTTTATTATTTTATTTTATTATGTAATGTTGTGCCTAGATGGACATGCAATATGTAAAGATTCCCATAGAATATTCTTGATGAGTTGTATTGTAACATTGTGATAATATTTTATGTAATTATTTAATATTGGGAAAAAAAGAATTAAATGTGGGGTCAGTGAGTTAGGTAGCACATGGTTTTAGCACATAGTTTATGTAATACCATTTAGTGGTTTTATGAGACTTGCTACTATATAAGCAGCCACAAGGGTAGTTGTTGTAGAGAGAGTAAGAGAAAGAAAGGCAAGAGTCAAGCGGGACAAGGCTTGACAGGTTAGCCAAGGGAGCATTTGTGAAGGTTGAAAGCATGGCATGGGATGTGTGGATTCATGCTTGTTCACATAGTTTGCTCGGTTGTGGCTATGGCCATGAAGGCTTCCATGGTTGTATGGCAATGGTATTTTTTGTTGAATAATACATGGTGATGGATGCTTTTGGAGGCTGAGTTTTTCCCTCAATGAGGGTTTCCCAAGGTATATCTTGTGTCACATTTTGTGGGTATGTTGTCTATTCTCTTGCATGTGGATTTTAATTCTATATTTATTTCAGATCTATTATGGGTTATGTGAAAATAGTTATATTCTTTGTTGCCAAGTTTCCTTACAAGTGGTATCAGAGCTATGGTTTTATTATTGTAACCCTAGATTGAATCCATGGGAATGCATGAGAAGATAAAAGAAAAGGGGCAAGATATATGAATGATTTATTGCAGATCTGAGGGTTTTGGGTTTGCTGTTATGATGGGATGTTAAAATATTTGGGCATGTGAAATTGTTGGACAAAAAGATTTTTCGGATGTTTCATTTAAATGAGGGTTTTGGGGGGTAGCTTGCAGAAATGACCTCCTGGGTAAAAATAGACCTCACCATTGGATTCGGGTCAACATTTCCATAAATTTTGATATATAATATGCCCTCGTTTGGCCATGTTCAGAGGAAATGAAAGAGTTTTTTGGTTTCAGCCCATGATGGCCGTCAAATTTAATCCTGTTGGAATTTTCGTCACTGAAAAAATTAAAAAATGAAAAATCGTATTGAAAATGGTAAAAAGACTGTCTTAGTAAAATGGCCATAACTTTCTCTCAGAATATCAGATTTCAGAGTTCTTATAGGCATTGGAAAGCTAATTCAGAGCACTACAAGATGGTGTAGGTTTGGTTCTATGATTTTGACATTTTATTAGGTTTTAAGAGCCCTAAAGTTAGATGTTATTTATTTTGAGCACGGGTTAGGGCATAACTTGGGCATACAGAGTCGGATTTTGGACTTCTAGTAGTCAATGGAAAGCTCTTGGAGAGCTCTACACATTGGTTCAAATTTGGTGCAGGTTTGGCATGATTTATTTGTTGATATATTTATCTGAACTGTTTATGGTATATTTTGACTATGGTAACATTGTGATTTTATGGCATTGGAAATTTAAGATTTGATGTCATTGTATACTTAGTTCATATTTCAGATTGGTCTCATTATGATATGGTTATCAGTGTTTGAATTTGGATATGTATGATGACTTGTTGGGTCTACAAGTTGTGCAGTGTTGTAAGCGGTCTATACTTACAGGTTACATTTATAGCTTGGTTATGGGTTGTCTTTGCCCATTGATCTTTCATTATTGATGCATATTCAGATTGGTGGCTTGGATTTGGGTTGTCTATGCCCTAAGTCACATGATTTACTATTTTCTTCATGTTGAAGGGATGAGATGTTGTTACCAGGTACAATCATGGCAGAGGATTGTGGTTGACTATGCTGACAGGTTGGACATACTTTGAGAGCCAGATGCTCGGTTCATGGATGTGATCATGGTGCCATGGCTTTTGGCATGACATGATTGGTTATATAGGTACATCCTTCATGTTCATTAGCTTGGATTTTTTGATTTGGTTATGGTGGTATATCTTCTTGGTTGAGGATCATGGTTATTTGGTTTCTTTTGAGGAGCTCATGATGTGCACTTTGAGTTCTTTGATGGTTTGATGCCTTGGTTGATTCTCATGGTTAGAGGATGGTTTTTTCATCATGATGTCATGGATAGCTTGGATACATGGTTTAGTGGGAGCTTGTGACAGTGATGGGGTGACAGTGTAGGATTAGTTCTCGATTTAGTATGGATCTTCATATAGGAGATGGATTTTATGATGCCATAGGTGACTTGGTACCACGGTTGAGTGGGAATTGTTGGCATTGATATATTTATTGAGTGTTTGTAGATGTTGGAGGTTTGTCTTAGATCCTGTTGTTGTAAAAGCATCTTTGACATTTGCATGGTGCACTTGTTATCTTCATGGTGTGTGAAGATGGTTAGATCTAGAGGTCTCATGGAGTTCTTTGTTATCTTCATGGTGTGTGGAGATGGTTCTTCATGGTATGTGGAGATGGTTTTCTTCATGGTGTGTGGAGATGGTTGCATCTTGAGGACTCATAGGGTTCTTGGAAAAGGTGTGGTTTATGCTTTTATTTGACATGTTATCCTTGGTGTGAGGATGGTTTTATTATTATGTCATGGTATACTCTTGATACGCGTTTAGAGTTGTGACATGTTATGGTATGTTCATATGGAGCATGTTATCTCTTTAGTTGAGATGGTAAGATCATGTTGTCATGTTTATGTTCCTAAGGCCATGGTTGGAACTTTGACATTGATCTTGGTTTAGTTTCTTGGTATTGAGTACACTAATCATAAGCTGGATACTTCATGATATTGCTATGTTGCATTTGGAGTTGGCATGAATTGATTGGTTACAGGTGCTCATGGATACTTAGAGACGGTGGTGATGCTGATTTCTCTTGGATTAGAGAAGTATTTGTTGGGACGGTCGATGGTTTCAGCAGGAAGTCCGAGGGGCAGTCACCTGATATGGACTTGAGAGGAGATTGTTCTTAGATGAGTCTTGGTTGGAGACTTGGGTATCTTGATGAGCATTCTCATTCCCCACTCTTGGTCTACTCAGCAGTTTGCTACTTGAGAGGTATAGCCCATTGTTTCTCTCAGTTGCATTATATTTATGCTTATCTTTCATGGATATGGATCTTGAGCTATGGTACACGAGTTAGTTCTGGAGGGTTCATTTGAGAGATGGTTTAGCATTGGTTATCTCCATTTGCATATGTTATTATGCTAGTTGAGTTTGGGAGATGGTTTTATATTGGGCATATTCCTTGGTTTAGGAATGGGTTTATTGAGTTTGATCTTCTTGTGAGAGGCTTACATCCATGATTAGTTATATGGTGTGGTTTGGGTGTTGTTGAGACTTCTTGTTGGGGTTTCATGAAGGAGATCATACTTGCATAGTTTACATCTAGAGGTGTGTGTAGAAGGACATGATACAAGTTATGATTTGCATGGTTTCTCTAGTCTTGGTTATCTTCTTGGATGTTCAATTTTTCTTACATTGGATTTGAGATTGGTTGGAGATTGTGATCACTAGTTTGTGCTCATGTATGTCATGTGAGAGATGACATGGTTATTTCTTTATCTCTTTCCTTTGTTGGTTGTGGAGAATTTGAGAGACTATTGGAGACTTGTTATGAGAGTTATTCTTGCAGGATATTGGATTATGTATTGTGGATGTCCTTGATACTACATGGATTCACTTCTTTGAGATGTGTTGAGTGGATTGGTTATAGATTTGACATTATCCTTTGTAGTGGGAGCTTCTTGGTAAATATGTGGCAAGTATTGCTCTTGAGGCTTGTGATTGAAGGTTGCACATTAGATATGTTGGTGATATGAGATTCACTTGTTATACCTTTGAGGTATGGATAATTGGATGGGTTTGGCACTTTGCTGTGGGTGCTATTTCAGCTATGCATATTTTGACAACTATGGATACATGTGATTACCTTTGGATCAGGTTATTTGTGCTTGGAATTTGAGTTGGTATAGGATTTTATGATCTTCTAATCGACAGGTTGGGTGGCTTTCTCTTTGGATGGCTTCTATGTATGTCTAGTGGCAGTGGCATAATAGGAGGTGAGATCATTCATGTTTGAGATGCTGGATACTTTGATTTTGTTGCGGGTACCAGGATAGAGCACTTGGTGTATTTTGATCCATGATGGTGGATGTGCTAGGAGGGATTGCTCTCTTGTTCATTTATGTGGCTACGGATTGACCCTATGCAATGTATACAACAAGTGGGAGATTGTTGAGATAATGGGTGTTGCACACATTGCATAATATTGTTATTTTATTATTTTATTTTATTATGTAATGTTGTGCCTAGATGGACGTGCAACATATAAAGATTCCCATAGAATATTCTTGATGAGTTGTATTGTAACATTGTGATAATATTTTATGTAATTATTTAATATTGGGGAAAAAAGAATTAAATGCCCAATATTAAATGTGGGGTCAGTGAGTTAGGTAGCACATGGTTTTAGCACATAGTTTATGTAATACCACTTAGTGGTTTTATGGGACTTGCTACTATATAAGCAGCCACAAGGGTAGTTTTTGTAGAGAGAGTAAGAGAAAGAAAGGCAAGAGTCGAGCGGGACAAGGCTTGACAGGTTAGCCAAGGGAGCATTTGTGAAGGTTGAAAGCATGGCATGGGATGTGTGGATTCATGCTTGTTCACATAGTTTTCTCGGTTGTGGCTATGGCCATGAAGGCTTTCATGGTTGTATGGCAATGGTATTTTTTGCTGAATAATACATGGTGATGGATGCTTTTGGAGGCTAGGTTTTTCCCTCAATGAGGGTTTCCCAGGGTATATCTTGTGTCACATTTTGTGGGGATGTTGTCTATTCTCTTGCATGTGGATTTTAATTCTGTGTTTATTTCAGATCTATTATGGGTTATGTGGAAACGGTTATATTCTTTGTTGCCAAGTTTTCTTACATGACCTTTGGGGTGAAAGTGAGCAATCTTTAGAAATTTAATTGGTAAATCTTTGAGAAAATTGTCATGCTTCTTTCATATAGGCTTGTTTTCCTCATTTCGTACACTATAACCATTTGTCTACCGTCCCATATAAGAGTTTTTCGATCCTCTTTTCATGCTCCTCACTAGATAATGTCAATGAGATACTATTTCCAAATCTAGGTAAAGAGGGTTTTTACTCACTAAAGGTAATATAAAATGGATTAAAACCCAAAAATTCTAACTCTCTTCTAGGTGATATGTCAAAGATAGTCTTAGGTCACTTTCTTTGGCAAATATTATATCTAATATAACTGGCATGAAAGAAGATATAATTATTCAATAGAATAACTAATAGACTTGATTTTCAAACAAGGTTAGTAATATTTCTACTTTTTCAAAGTGATGATGTAAAAAGATAAAAAATAACTTGTCCAAAGGTGTTTAAGTCATGGGTAAATTCCCTATGTACAAAACTTGCGAAGCAAGCAAAAATAAGATAAAAAGAGCAATAAAAGTTATGCTAAGAAAGATGGACAAGTGAACACCCCACTAACTTACTAGTATAGACCAAAAATTAGAAATACCAAGTATAGGTTTCCATAACCAACCAAGAACAAGTTTGAAGTTTTAGAGGCTTAGAACAATTCTCATTCAATGACAGTTACATTCACTAATACATTAGGGGTCAATTTGCGACGTTAATTTGTGATGGCAAGAAAAGATAATGTGGTTTTGGCTTTTTTTTTTTCAATTTTAGCCCGATGGCATCACAATTGCGACGCTAGCGGGATATAAGAGAAAAAAAAAAGCCAAAAACCCTCATTTGAATGAAATTGTGTGACACAAGTCAGTTCTTCTGAAAGGTGTGCGCGGGAGATCACTTCAGCAAGGTGTAAGGTGAACTCGAGGTGCATTGAGAGGGTTGGGCAGAGACGTGCATCAGCAACTTGAATGAACAGATTGTTTACATATTTCGAATGCATGAGATCTCCATTCACAGGTGAGTCCCAATGACTCAAAATGATGGTGATGGATCCCAAAAATATCCCTGACCCAGATTGTTATACAATGCTTTTGAGTCAAAAACATATATGAATTGTTGGTGTTATGTGGCATGCTTGCATATACCATTTTTCAGTCTTCTCACATTCACAATGCCTCCATATTTGAATCGTTCAATATTTCCATTCCTCAACTCAGTGTATTAGGCATCAAAGAGAGATTGGATCACTGCATTTAATGTATCTGTCCATTATGGGCAATTCCTAGTGCATCTTGTTGAACTTAGATAAGATCGAGTGTTTGGTGTTGCAAGTCACCGCTCGATGATGTCTTCACCAACACCTCTTTATCCATTCATCTGTTAAGGCCCTTCAAATCTCTAATTATCTTCTAGTACATATATTCACAATTGTATTCAAGTTCTTGATCTTCATGAGAACCAATAGAGTGAGGCTCGGGTACATGATGCTCATCACCAACTTGGCATACAAAGCATGAATTTTGACTCCAATCAGCCCTCTGAACTCTCTTTCAATGTGCATTGAATTAAACCAATGGTTTCGTTATACCCATAGAAATCCTTCACGTTCATTGAGGCCAAATTTTCTCTTTATATGTTTAGATAACTTTCCATAGATTAGGATTTCATTAGATATAGAAGTAAATGTATTCCCGTGAGAGCATATTCACTTACATTTGGATTCTTGATATACTAAGCTGATTGTGAATTCTTGCTTCATGTGAGGAACTTTGAAATTTTAATGGTGCATCCTTGATAATATGGTTAACTCATTTGCAAAAAGATGCATCCTTCAGGATTACTTATTAAAAAAAAATTCCAACCCTTACCAATTTTGTCTCTTTAGAGACTTCACAATAACATGATACTTAGATGCCTTCAGGTATCCCCACCTGAAGGAACAACAACACAAATTTCCTGCTATGTGGCAAGCTGAGGCTCTTTTGTTTCATTGTAGATCTTCTGCTTGCACGAAGGTCTCTCCCCATCATTGGACACACTTGATAACATTCAAGCTTTGGATCGCATATAGGAAGTGCATCTATACACATAAGTATAAACTTCTTCTTTTCCTGCAACACATATAACAACAATTTTAAGTGCTTGCAAGTTGGTATATACTTATGAATAAATATTACATCCTGATTTAAATGTATGAAAACAATTTTCATTCCTTTTAAGCTTCATTCATCTTGAGGTGCAATTCACAAACTCAAGAATAGTGGCTTTTGTTCTTTAGGATACCTTTAGGGGAAGAGTATGTGAATGCCCCCTTGTGTCTGGAGTCCAGTTTAGAGGAGATGGTTATTTACACTGCTAAGGTTTGTTGAATCTAATTCTGAATAACATTGCTTCCTATTGTTGAATCTAATCTAATGTATATTTTAACTAGACTTGTAGCTTATATGTTTTTAAATTTTTGTTAGGCGTTGTAGTTTGTATAATTTGATTGCTGGAGAGCTTCTACAACTAAGCAAGAAGGCCATTGCACGAGTCATAGCCGCACGCTCGGGTATGAAAATTGTTTTTTTTTTTATTCTAATGTATATTTTAACTAGACTTTTAGCTTATATGTTTTGAAATTGCTTTTAGTGGCTTAATGTTGTAAGGTCTCTTGAAATAAGACCTTCAGGCGGTTGGTCAAAGTTTTACAAATAATCTGAGGAATAAAGTCAAAGAAAGTATTTTTAAAATATTAAAGTATTTAGCTAGGTCTAAGAAGATTTGTGTACTTTCGACATTTTTTCTTTATTTGTGAAAGTTGTAGACCGAAGTTTTCATAGCCCGATTTTTGCTTCCTGCAAAGAACGATCATGTCAAATAATATAAGTGAAGAACAAAACAGGGAGACAATCGATAGATTGTGGTCTAACTTGAAAAGAAAAGGTGATGGAAAATGTTATTGTCCTTGCAATATTTGTAAGGGCTTAAACTGTAGAAGACTGCTAATCAAAATAGTTAAGAGACATTGTAGGGAGAATGGTCACATTGAAGGGGGGCATGAGTATCATCCACTGGTAAGTCATTCATTATATCATTTTAACAATTTATATACATATGAAATCACTTGATGATGAGTTGATGATCATGGTTTATTTATGTTAATCAATTTTATATAGGTTGATCTTCCCAGGGAAGTACATGATATGAACCACAACAATCCGAAGAATATGGTTTTTGAAGTGGAGGAACATGGAGGTGCAAATATCCAAGGTGAAGATAATGATCCCATGGAAGATGACGATCATGCACCAGAAAACACAATTGAAGAGGATGGTATAAATACATTGATCCATGACACATCTAGTCCAAGCGTATCTGATCATGATGATGATGATAGCCTCGATGTACCTCTACTTCAGAAGGCATACGAGCCCCTATACAAAGACTCCCAAACAACTCTTCTCTTTGTTGTATTGTTGTTGTTGAACTTGAAGGTTATGAATGTTTTATCCAACATAACAATGCTTATTTTGGACTTGGTTTGACAATGAAAGTTCAGTATGCTATCTCAAGCATCAGGATGGAGGATTCACTAAAGGGAGAAAATAGATTGATGTCTATTTTCTACTACAGATTGGATAAAACATAATGTAAGTACAATTCATCTACTAACAGCATTGATTAAATGAAAAGAGTCAAGGATCAAGAAGTAACAGCTTTAAATTATCTTTACACTTTTGTGATGTCAAATAAATGTTTACTAGATGACAGTGATCTGAACCTCAAATGCAATTAATAGTCATTGATGGGTATAAAATAATTTAGATGTGTGAAGAATTAATGGTGCAACATTTGAAATGAAAAGGTAAGATGTAGATTAATATTTAGAAAGGAAACATGAGTATATTGAGAAGATCAGTTGTGACTACAAATTTCATGGAGACTTAAGAAATGGTGAAAATTGTATCAATTTTCTTTTGAAAGGATGTGATAATTGCTTTGCTGCAAAGGGATGGGTGTTCTTCTTAGGACATTGTTTTGAATTGTTAAAAGACTGTCAGCTTCAAGTCATTAGACTTAGACTTACTTTAACATGGAAAATTTGAATGTTTTAGATTGAATTTTCAGTGATTTTTTTGGTTTTGGTAAGATGTCTTGGTTATGATTGTTTACTCAACAGTTTTTATTTATAGAATCTTCTTATGTAATTGAGTGATTCACTTTTTCCCAAGATAGGCACGGGCGCAATGTTGGAGTTAATGTGGAAAGCCAATGTTCTTGAGCTACATTGTTGTCTTAAATCTTTTGTAGTTGTGCTTAAAATTAACGTAACACAATTAAATTTAAATCTCTTGATATCTGGATCATCAATCCAAGCATGGCTGTAGAGAATCGTAGTTGTGTAGACACCAAATTTGAACAGTCCACTTACAATTGAGAAATAGATTATTGGTAGTGTCCTCATCTACTTGACAGATTGAGCATGCAGAAGCTTGGTAGGTGCCTCAAACATAGCCCTAGTTTCATTTCCAACCATAAATTTGGTGTATACACGAAAGCTGTTTTGATCTTGTGAGCATTGAATATCAGGATCTCCATTTGACTTCTTGTTATTAATGCCTTGAATCACTACTACTGGATAAACAACCTAGTTGAAGTCCAGTGCAAAGAGGTTGTTGGCTACCAAAGATTTGATAAGTGTTACGAAAATATTCACTGTAACAATCTCCTTCTAAATTGAACTCTCGATGAATATTAATCTGAAATTCTTTTAGCACCATCTTTTTTATTTATTTTTTAATATTCTAAATTCCTACTCTAGCCTCATTGCTCTAATTTTGTTTTTATTCTATTTAATTATATATGTAATATTACAATGTGAAATTCAATGTTCAGATGTTTGAGGATGAAGTAATGGAACTTGTGGAGCTCACTTCTTTGAGAGGTGCCTTGGTTGGGCTTCCTGGACTGAATGGCCTATCTACTGAATAGTGTAAGTGGTTAACAATAGCAGTAGAGCTTGTGGCTAATCCTTCAATTATATTCATGGATGAGCCAACTTCAGGCTTGGATGCTCGGGCAACAGCTATAATTATGAGAACAGTAAGAAATATAGTTGACACGGGGAGAACTATTGTTTGCACAATCCATTAGCCTAGTATTGATATCTTTGAGGTATTTGACGAGGTAAAGATTTGGTTTTCTTAAAATAGCTTTGTGAAGCATTTGAAATTGGCATCTTCTTAAAGTTAAATGAAATATGCTGCAACTATTCTTAATGAAGCGAGGAGGTCAGCTTATCTATGCAGGTCCACTTGGTCACAATTCTAACAAACTTATAGAATATTTTTCAGTAAGATGCCATCCACTACGATTTTATTTTGTTGAGAGATTTAGGTCTGAATCTGGTACCTTTTGATTAGCAGTTTGAATTTTGGAGTTGTAAGTAGTCATAGTTTATTGTACTAGAACCAATAGGAAGTTGATTTTATATACAAGGAATTCGTCAATGCCGAATAGTGTTGACCACTAAGCTTTTAGCAAACATTCTCAATACGTTGAGCTTAAGAGTCAAGCACTAGCTGCAATCATCATATATGTTTCAGCTAATTGAAAATGATTCATGTAGGCCATTGAGGGGGTTCCACAGATAAAGGAAGGTTATAATCCAGCTACGTGGATGCTGGAAGTAACTTCTATGTCAGAAGAGCACCGTCTAGGTGTCAACTTTAGTGAAATCTATAAATCATCAGACCAGCTTAAAGCACGAATTTTTGTTTTTTTTTGTTTTACTCCTTCAACCATCACAATTGCGACAGCATTGCCGTCGCACCTACAGTAACCCCGACGCAATTGGAGGGTTGTTGGCGTCGCAATTGCGATGGAAAACATGAGAATTGTGACATGGTTGCTGTCACACCTACCCTCCAATTGCGATGGGGTTGTTGTAGGTGCGACGAAAACCCTGTCGCAATTGCGATGGAAAACACAAGAATTGCAACAAGGTGGTTGCATAGCGACAGATAGGTGTCGCAATTGCGAAGGCAAGGGTAGACGTCGTAAATTGCGACTAAATAACTATGACGTCTATATCTATCATAGTGGCGACACATTGCTGTCATAATTGTGACACATAGCCGTCACAAATTGATGCCAAATCTATTAGTGATTATGGGCCACTTTTAAGGCATAAAATGTTGTCCTATTGCATTTTTCTTCACATTTTTCTATAAAATCAAGAAAATAAATTGAAGATTAGGATACCCATTTGGTTTCTCTATAAAATATAGAAAGATGAGGTATGGTTGTTTTGGATCAAGTCTCTGCTATTACACTATGGGCCACTTTTGAGGCATAAAAACCCCTCTATTTACAAAGGAGCTATATGGAATAATTATCTTCTAACCATACAACTTGGTAAAGTATCTTAATATGATCCTAAAGTGAGGATTCTTCAATGGTATTGAACCCATCAATTCTCTATATGTGCTTGTTATGAAACCCTCACCAAACAAGGCCAAAAACTAGGGCCTCTTCAAATTTGACCAAGAAATCACTTTCATGACCTGTTAGTTGATCTTATACCATTTTTATGATAATTAATTTGACTATTTTATATAAAACCATGGGCTCCTTTAGGTAGACCTCTCGCTGCTATGTCTATGCTATCAAATTTAATGCATTTTCATGCATCCAAGCACTCCAAACTTGTCCAATTGGATGATCATTGGTGCAAGGCACCAAGGCAAATAGATAGTTGTCATCTTAGTTTTGAATTAGGAACAAGGTTGAAAAATGATGTAATAAGACCCAAGATGTAAGGTCAATTGGACTCTAGGTGTCATTATAAGCAGGAGTGCCAAATTGAACCAAAGGGTAAAAAATGAGCAATATAGGTGATTTTTCAAGGAAAAAAAGGTTTTTATGTTTCTTAGAAGGTTATAAATGTCCTCAAATTCATTGGGTTAAGTTTTAGGCATCTAGGAGTTAAGATGTCAAAAATTGCAAAAAATTACAAAAGTTGTCAAGCAAAATTGTAAAAATGGTGACAACTTTACAATTTTGTTGAAAAACCAAGTGTATGTTACAACCATAATTTTAAATGTGGTTATAACCATTTTAATAGAAGCACATATGTATGAGATGACCATACTAGCCTTAGTGGGTGATGGTTGTATGGCTTTGATGTCTTTTGAAGCAATAAAAATCCAATTTTCTACCATTTTTCTTGTGTTTTGTTGTTGTACAAATGTGTATTGATTGGAAGATGTGAAAATTTGATATGGTTGGATAGGTATTTGAAGTATCTTTCATTTTCATTTTTTTTGAGGTTTTGATCTATTCATTTGTGTAAGATAGCTCCATTTTACTAAGGGCTACCTGGGTAAGCCTGTAAATTGACTAGATTGCACTTATGGTCCTCTAACTTCCAATCCAACAGTGGGATCTTGATGCCATTTTGTGGGAAGTAAGTTAGAGGTGTATTCTTACATATGGTAGAGTTTCAGGGGTAGAAAAGTTGGTTTACTATTTTTTCTTGCAGGCCCTAGGCTGAACATCATCATGTATTCAGCCTGGTTTTGAAGAGAAATTGGTGTAAAACTCTCAAACTTGCTGTAATGACCCAAGTGAAGGGTTGAAAGGATTTTTGGCATGGTGAGGAAGAGTCCCAAGTGGTTGTGCTGATTTTTTAGGGCATTAATATATGGATTGGAAGAAGTTGCAAAGAAAGAAATTCAATTTTTGAGTCATTTTGATAGTTGTTTGCACGCTGCACAAAATATATGAACTATTAGACCAAATGTGATATATTTTTGAGATATAGCTTTGAATCAGATTTATTTTTCTTTTGGTCTCATCATTTTAGGTGTATTCTAACTCAAGTTATTGCATTTTTAGTGAAACTAGGTTTTTAGGACAACATTTTGGTGCACACAGCAAAAATGGGCCTCTAACTGCAATTTCTTTAGTTGAAATTTCATGCCCACTTGAAAAATGGTAGTTAGTAGGGTCCTTTTTAAGATTCTAGGGTTTTAAGACTGGAGGATGTGTTTTGTGATTTTTCTAGTCAAGCCCTAGGTCAAGTACCATGAAGGATTTGACCTCTTGTAGCGTGTTGATTTGTGAATGGCAGGAGTTTGGGAATTGGTGAAGGGCTTAGCATTTGAGAATAAGTTATTTTAGTGATGTTGAACCTTTTTCAAGTTCTAGAAGTGGAATCAAGTGAAAAATGTAAAAATTGCACTTTTTGTGCAAAGTTGCATTATTGAAAGTTGTAAAAGTTGCTCAAATTTGCAACTTAGTGGAAAAAGGGGCATGGGATTGAACTGTCTATTTCATTAGCTCCAAGTGGCCAAGTAAACCATAGCACCAAGCTTTTCCCATCTTGTTAAGCACTCAAACATTCTCAAGCATGCCAAACTAAAATGTCCCTAAGGGTCACTAAATGCCATAGGGCAGTGATATTTGATGGGGCATATCTTGGAGCTTGTGCAAGATATGGATGCAATTTTAGGTCCTATAGTACTATGTTGCAGAGACCTACAATAACCTCTCTCACTTTTTGGAGGTCTTACTCCATTTTGATTTTGTGATACCATCTCAGGTGATGCTAAAACTTATAGTGTTGGCTAGTACAAAGTTGCCAACTGTCAAATCTCCCTAATCGTTCATCGTGGGATCAAATTTTCTATTCTATTAGCTCTAGGTGGTAAGTTAAACCTTAGCCCCAAGCTTGTCCTATCCCATTGAGCGCTCAAACATTCTCGAGCACCCTAAACTAAAACATCCCTAAGGGTCACTAAATGCCATAGGGCAACGATCTTTGACGGAGCATATCTCAGAGCTCGTGTGAGATATGAATCCAATTCTAGGTCCTATAGGGTTGTGTTGTGGAGACCTACAATAACCTCTCTCACTTTGTGGAGATCTTACTCCATTTTTATTTTGTGATGCCATCTCAGGTGATGCTAAAACTTGTAGTGTTGGCCAGTATAAAGTTGTCAACTGCCAAATCTCCCTCACCATTTGTCATGGGATTGAACTATCTATTCTATTAGCTCTGAGTACCTAGGTAAACCCTAGCCCCAAGCTCTTCCCATCCCGTTGAGTGCTCAAACATTGTCAAGCATGTCGAACCAAAATGTCCCTAAGGGTCACTGAATTCCATAGGGTAGTGATCTTTGATGAGGTATATCTCGAAGCTCATGTGAGATATGGATAAGATTCTAGGTCCTATAAGACCATGTTGCAGAGATCTACAATAACCTCTCTCACTTTTTGGAGATCTTGCTCTATTTTGATTTTGCAATGCCATCTCAGGTGATGCTGAAACCTATAGTGTTGGCCAATACAAAGTTGCCAACTACCAAATCTCTCTCACCTTTCATTGTGGGATCGAATTGTCTATTATGTTAGCTCCAGGTGGCTAGGTAAACCCTATCCCCAAGCTCGTCCCATCCCATTGAGTGCTTGAATGTTCTTAGGAACACTGAACTAAAACATCCCTAAGGGTCACTAAATGCCATAAGGTAGCGATCTTTGATGGGACATATCTTGAAGCTCATGCAAGGTATGGATGTGATTTTAGGTTCTATAGGACCATGTTGTAGAGACCTACAATAACCTCCCTCTTTTTGGAGATTTTACTCTATTTTGATTTTGCCATGCCATCTCAAGTGATGTTGAAACTTGTACTGTTGGCCAATACAAAGTTGTCTATTGTGTTAGCTCTGGGTGGCCAGGTAAACCCTATCCCCAATCTCATCCCATCCCATTGAGTGCTTAAATTTTCTTAGGCATGCCAAATTGAAACATCCCTAAGGGTCACTATATTGCATAGGGCAACAATTTTTGATGGGGCATATCTTGAAGCTCATGCAAGGTATGGATGTGATTTTAGGTCCTATAGGACCGTGTTGTAGAGACCTACAATAACCTCTCTATTTTTGGAGATCTTACTCCATTTTGATTTTGAGATACCATCTCAAGTGATGCTGAAACTTGTAGTGTTGGCCAATGCAAATTTGTCAACTATCAAATCTCTCTCACCTATTGTCATGGGATCAAACTATCTATTCCATTAGGACTGGTGGCCAGGTAAACCCTATCCCCAAGCTCATCTCAACCTGTTGAGCACTCAAATGTTCTCAGGCATGTCGAACTAAAACATCCCTAAGGGCTACTAAATGCCATAGGGAAATGATCTTTGACGAGACATATCTCAAAGCTCGTGTGAGGTATGGATGTGATTCTAGGTCCTATAGAACCATGTTTTGGAGGCCTACAATAACCTCTCTCTCTTTTTGGAGATCTTACTTTGTTTTAATTTTGCAACACCATCTCAGGTGATGCTAAAACTCATAGTGTTGGCCAGTACAAAGTTGTCAACTGCCAAATCTCTCCCACCTTTCATCATGGGATTGAGTTGTCTATTCCATTAGCTCTGACTAGTTGGGTAAACCCTATCCCCAAGCTTGTCCTGTCTCGTTTGGCACTCAAGCATTCTCAAGCATGCCAAACTGACATGTCCCTAAGAGTCACTAAATGCCATAGGGCAGCAATCTTTGATGGGGCATATCTTGGAACTCATGTGAGGTATGGATGCAATTTTGGGCCCTATAGGACCATGTTGCAGAGGCCTACATTAGCCTTTCTCACTTTTTAGAGATCTTACTCCATTTTGATTTTGCAATGCCCTCTTGGGTGATGCTGAAACTTGTAGTGTTGGCTAGTACAAAGTTGCCAACTGCCAAATCTCTCTCACCTTTTGTCATGGGATCAAACTATCTATTCTGTCAGCTTTGGGTGGCTAGGTAAACCCTATCTCCAAGCTCATCCTGTCCTATTGAGCGCTCGAATATTCTTGGTCATGTCAAACCAAAATGTCCCTAAGGGTCACTAAATGCCATAGGGCAGCGACCTTTAACAGGGCATATCTTAGATCTCGTGTGAGGTATGGATGTAATTATAGATCCTATAGAACCATGTTGTAGAGACTTACAATAACCTCTCTCACTTTTTGGAGATCTTACTCTATTTTAATTTTGCAATGCCATCTCAAGTGATGCTGAAACTCATAGTGTTGGCCAGTGCAAAGTTAGAAAATATTTTGTAAGTCGTTTGCCTCTCTATTTTATTATTTGAATTGATTCACAACTCCTCTGACGGTTATGGAAACTTTTAGAGATTTGTAATTTATTTCTTGCCAATAATGATTTTTTTTAGTACCTTCTAACAAATGCATGAATTTATAGGTTCAAAAATTTGAAATGTGAGAAGATCAGGCAAGGAATTTGTTATTATCAATGGCATGTGAACAGTGCACACACAATTGTTTGTGTTTGCATTTATCTTTGATTTTCAAATGTGATAGAGCCTCATTTTTCAAGGTCATGATAGGAAACTTCTCTGCTCAATTCGTGAGTAAAAATCTTGTATGAATGGTTTCCTTATTTACACTTGTAAATGAATAATTTTGTAAACATGATATAAAAAATCTTCTAGGTCTTCAAATCTTGGAGATACAAAAATCACAGACAGAAAATATCTTAAATTCTGGTTGCTTTTGTGTTTGTAAGATTTAGTTTTCTTCATCTTTCCAATACTATTGCGAGGATTCAGAAATGCTCTACTTCTCTTGTGCTTGAATATTTTTTACTGTGTATGCTCTGTTTCTAGAGTTTACAATTTGATTGCATCTCATTATGATTATTCACTTATTTTACAAATAAATCTAAGAAAGGAAAATATTTGAGAAATTAATGATTTTGTTTTATTTCACAAAGAAAAGTTTCTTGAGTAGTTCTATTACAACAATTAGAGTTGAGATAATGACTTTACGGGGAAGATTTGTCCCATGTAAAGTTTAAATTTTCCAAATAGTATGGTGAGAGTTGATTAAGTTTCCTTCAAAGTAGATGAAGGTGTACTTTTTGCTTTTCTCTTAGACCCTATAAGGTTTGGTGAGAAGTTAAGGTCTTGTAATTATTGAAATATAGAATCAAGGATACCTTCCCTTTTTTGAGATCTATTATATTGTCTAGAGAATACAAACTCCAATTTTCCCAACAATGGTTCACAGACTAAGATATTTGGGATTCCATTTTCCATGTATTAGTTATAGTTTGTGCCCAAGTTTTGAAAGATTTTGTAAATTTCTTCAAAGATACCTGTCTGCTGCCAGTTTTGGAGTTGTTTATCATGAAAGGGTTGTAAGCCTTGTCTCCACCATGGAAATTCCATGGTATTCTAGATTTCAAGGCTATAGACCTTAATGTATTATATTATGCAAGAAAGGGCCCTAAAAGTGAGTGCAAAGAATTCTTTGACCAAGCCCTAGGCAAGCTAGGCAATGCCTGGCTAGGGACTATCAACAAAGAAAGAGCTCTCGAGAGAAAAGCTTGAAGAATGAAGACTTTCCCTTCTGATTGATTGAAGAGGGGTATGGGGAGGTTCTAACTTGTGGGGGAGGATTCTTGATGAAGTCAGGAAAGTTTCTTAAAAGTGGGGACAACAGGTAGCCAAGAAAACCCTACCAAACCCTCAATTTTGCTATTTTTGTTATACGACCTATACGCACCCTGAGACCCTAAAAATCCTTGACCATGGGTCCTATGTATCAATTTTTCTTAAGGCTAGAGGTTTTGAAACTCTAAGATAAAGGAGCTATTGGCCTTAGAAATCTGGGTGGAGGCCTAATTAGGGGCTCTCCTTGTAGCCCTTTTGTGAAGAAATCTTGAAATCGAGTACAAACCCATTGTTTTTATCCATTCAAGCATAGTACAAGTGTTCCAATAACACCTTAAGACATCATGGAAACCTTGGTTGGACTGGGGAGTGGTATGGTACCCTAGTAGACCTATAAAACCTTTGGAGGGATACTATTCCTAGAAGAGTAAGGGAGTGATGCTGCGGTTTGGATCAGTTAACTAAGTGAGGAGGTTGGGCAAGGTTAGGGGATCATGTTCTAAGTAGCAAGAGATCCTATAGACTACATAGGTGTATAGAAAACACTAAGATCCACATATAATATACAAGGTTGCATGGGGATGGGGGTACTTGGGGTACTTAGGGTACATGTATAGGTACGGGTACAAGTACAACTATTTTTTATAATAGGGGATAGGGGTACTTGAGTATGTTAAACTTTATTTTTAATTATACTTTTATATTTTTAGAAAACTTAAATTTATGAGTCATGACAATGATTTTTCAAATCAAGAACAGTGATAAAGTTTGCAAATGTAATGTATTGTTTTCAGTTTCAGATTTGTTATATGTTTGTAACAATAATTTATGATAAATTTTTAGATGCATAATACAAAAGGTAGGTTTAAACATGAACAAGAAGATCATAAGTCATATGCTAATGATATATTGCAAATGATAAATTTCTGGCTTTAACACTAATAAAGTTTATTGTTGATGAATATTGTATCAAAGTTTCAAACTGATTAGGTATTGAATTAAGCTTGATAAACAAATAATAGAGAAGGAAAACTTTAAACATGAACAAGATCATAAATCATATGACAATGAAATATTGGAAATGATAAACTTATGCTTAAACAGTGATAAAGTTTATTGTTAATCAATATTCTATCAAAGTTTTGAACTAATTAGGTATTGAATTAAGCTTGATAAACAACGAGCTAATACACCAAAAAAATTTGAAAAAAAAATCTGAAATCTCAATCAAAGTCCTTAGCTATGATGCTCTCCACTGAGTACCTGGTACTTGGGATACGTGTACTTGATACTTGGGTATGTGGGTATGAGTACCAGGGGTGTGGGTACAAGTACCCATGCAACCTCATAATATATTATAGATAACCAATAATGTCATACATGAACGAACATATAATATATTATGATAACCAATAATGCCATACATGAACGAACATATAATATATTATGTTAACCAATAATGTCATACATGAAGGAACATATAATATATTATATGATAACCAATAATGTCATATATGAACAAACATATAATATAAAATGATAGCCAATAATGTCATACATTAACAAACACATAATATATTATGATAACCAATAATGTTGTACATGAAAAAATATATCATCTATTAACCAATAATGTCATAAGTCTAATAATGTCATGCATCAAATAACTGTCATATATCAAATATAAAATGTCATATATACATCAAATGTATATCGAATATGTCCACTGACATAAAATCCAACATATATGTGTGCTAATGCCTATATATGTATGTCTATCAACTATATCTTCTCATTTCCACAAGGGGAAGGAAACAAATCTCTGGAGGTCTTCGATCATTGTGTGGAGGGAGATGATGACGATGATGGGTCTTCCTCACAGGCTCACTCATCCTCTTGTTGAGGCTCTTTTCTAACTCAAGTTGATACAAACAAAATAGATATGAATAAATAATTATTATACATTGAAATCAAATATATGTACACACAAAATTAATTATTTTCTTACTACCATCAAATAGTCGCTCTGCAAGTCTACCTTGAAGGCTTGTGGATGATCAGGTGTAACAAGACCTTTCAACAATTCAATCAATATAATCACTTATAAATAATATTAGAAATTTTGATACTAACTATTATAAACAACAACCAAAACAAAAAAAATTCTTTCATACCTTAATCAATGGCTGTGAACTAGCCATAGTTGCAGTCACTCCATGATGGACGGACTATCGAAGATGAGGAGTCTCAAATGTCAAGAGTTACATGCCATACAATACATGTTACATGTAACATGAAACATGAAATAAATATAATTAAATGAATTAAATTAACATGAAACAAATGTACCTCTATGAAGGTCATATCACGTTTAGGCTCAGAGTCTGTAGTGAATGTCAATGGTCCTGTAGAGAACTGATGCACATGCATAAAAAAAAATTTCAATCCTTCATATGATTACTTAATAAATATATGTATTAATTTAAATGATTAAATCAATACATACCTCTGGACTCATCGACAGGATGAAAAATGGGGTTGGGGGATCGCTACTAGGGTCACTAACACTCTAACCTTGAATTTTGAACAATATCAATACATGCTAATTAATTAGTCATTCACTATACATATGAAATGTGATCAAATTAGTTTATTATAATTGTAATTTACCTATGTTTTAATGCTAAATGTCTCATTCAGGAACTGATCAGTGATTAGCCCATCATCCACACAATCTCTAGCATGATTGCCAAATGTGCATAAGGATCCACATGATGTGCACATGTGACTGTGATATGCAAAAGAATCCCCCTCAACTAATGGACTCATGCAATGAATGAGGGTCTACTTCAAAGCATTAATAGTCCCTAGAGTGTTAGCCTCTACATGTTCCTTCACAACTTGAAGGAATAGTCACATGCTCACCTTGTGGCTTGACCACAAATTCCCTAACTACATTAAGGTCACGATGTGCCCCCAACCTCTCAAATGATGACCCCCCACCTCTACCCTAAGATTCTAATATATCAAAATAATTGGGGATCTCTCCAATGACAAACTCACAATACAATTTTCTTAAGAAATACATTGGGACCTTGTGATTATTGCAGGGAGGGGCATCAAAAATCATCCACCATCTATCCCAAAAATTATTTCTAATACCATCATGTATGCACCAATGGATGGGGAACCATTTAGTTGTCTCTCTAATAGTATTTTGTTCACTAGGCTTTCTAAATAATGCACAGATGCTACTTTTTGGTATATCGTTTTTTTTTACATCTTGATATGATAATTTGTTTGCATAATATCTTTTTTGTTCATCCCTCTTAACCTACCAAATATCTAACTAACCACTAACAGAAGCTACGTGGGTCATAATGGACTCGAGGGAGGCTGCCAATTGAACTCTCATTGGATTGGTTTGTCCACAAGCTTTCAACCTACCAATGAGTGCTTCTAGTTCATTTTTACCTCTTTATATTTCATTTATTATATTTTCTGGTATGCCCCAAGGAGATCTTCCAATCGATAAAGGTTGCAGATTTTCTTGTTCTTGTTGTGGAGGGTTTTGATTCTCATCTTGTTGAGGGTTTTGGTTTGAATCTTGTTGAGGGTTTTGGTATTGATCTTGTTGGAAATTTTCTGGTTCATTATTCACATTTCCTAATAAGATATCAATTACAATCTAAATAAATAAACAAATTTTTAAAATAAATTGAAAAAAACCTACAAAACAATACAAAAAAATATAAAACAATGTAAAAAGAAGGTTAGAGAACATACGGTGTGATCGTGATCTTGAACTTCAACGATGAAGAGGCATATTGACAAGGCGGATGGTGAAAATCTTCAATTTGCTCAATTCATGTACGCACTGTGAGGAGAGGAAGTTGGAAAATCAAGAAAAAATGAATGGGCAGTGGGTTTGTAACCCATTTATAATAATTTGAGGTTTTAAAAAGCATGTACGCGCTATGGCCTGGGATACCTGAGCCAGCACGTACGCGCTATAAAAAGTTAGAAAAAATAAAAATGGGTGTCATCTTTTTGACACCACAACTTGGTGCACTTACCCTTTAGCTATATTTTTTCACATATATATACATGTTTATTAACTTGCATTCCAAATGTCTTAAATCAGAAATCTAAATCTCATATTTAAGGACATTATTTTGATTTTTTTTATTTTATCAAAAGATATTATCAAACATTAATAACTTTTAATATTTCATGTATGCTTTAGTTGTATGAAATTGACAATTCTTATATATGTATGTATATATAGACGAATTATATCAAAATAATTTTTAAAACTAGATTCTTATGATAGACTTGCATGCATATCTATTCTCCATCCTCTTAATTTTAATATACACTTTATTTATTTTATATATATTATACAATCATTTAAAATAATACACCAAATCACTCTTCATTTTCATCTCAACCATCTCAGAAGTCATACATAGGTTGGCTCTATATTCAGCTCAACCATTTCAAAAGTCATACATAGGTCGGCTCTATATGTAATAAAGAAAAGCCTATAAAAGGAAAGATGGATTCATTTACAAGGTAAAAAGCTAAAAGGATGGGCCCATTTACAGAAACTGCTTTTGATTAATATGCGGACAATTTTATCATTCCATTCTTCGCTAGCCTTGGAAGTGCCAGTTTTTCATAGTTCCCGGTGTAAGAAACAACTGTATATGTACCTTTTATTTTTTATATTAATCTTCTCAATAGCTTTATATGTCTCTCAAAAATTAATTAGTATGGTGATTACAAAATTTGGAATACTTTTTCTATTTTTCATTTAGTTCGTCAATTAGAATAGGGAATAGGAATACATATTCCATAGCTATTCTATTTCCAATATGCATTTCTATTCTCCATTCCTATATGCAATTTCAAATATCCATTTCATTTGTTTTCACT
The DNA here is from genome assembly GCA_028749045.1 of Cupressus sempervirens. Taxonomy (NCBI): domain Eukaryota; kingdom Viridiplantae; phylum Streptophyta; class Pinopsida; order Cupressales; family Cupressaceae; genus Cupressus; species Cupressus sempervirens. The sequence goes on from CM053787.1 coordinate 2,006,396, forward strand.
GAAACTTTCAGTAAGCTCAATTGGTGTACCTAACTAGCACTGTTTTGAATAACATGCTTTAATACGCACCACTTTCCTCATTCTTGGTATTGGTATTGTAGTCCCAATTTCGATTGCTTTGGCTTTAATTTCACAGAAAAATTCTAAATGGGCCCATTTGTGCACATAATCAGCATAAAATGCACCGAAGAATCATTCTAGAAGAACGACCATTATGCTGCAGGCTCACCATTGAAAGATATTATGTGCTTTCAGTGGAGAAATCCTTCATAGGATCTTGGAAGACATCCTTTCTTCCTCAAATATGTTATTGGATATTGCTAAATATGTTATCAAACAATTTCTGATATGCCATACTTTATGGCAGAGACTTGTTTGTGCATTCTAAAATTTGTCTATTTGCAGTACAATGGAGCCATGAATCCCAATAGCCCTTCTACTATGATTTTGTCTATAGTCTAAAATACATCAAAGCTATCTGCCATTTGTCAATATCTTAGTTTAGATTTTCCTGGACAAACAATTTTAGTGAGAAAAACAAATTTTCAACTTGTTTTTATCAAGTGACAATGAAAATACTGTATTCATAAAATTACCAACTTTCTGAAATTTTGAAACTTCGAACTGAACCATACTTTCAGTTTATTGGGGGATTTAAACATTTCTTATGCTATCATCATTAATCTTTCAAACCTTGTCCTTACAGAGATACTGCTCGTATACTTCACAAGGCACAAGGAAAACAATATACCAAATTATTAGCTCACTTGTAGTTTTCTGTTTGAATCTATTTATGTAAAGAAAGCGTAAATCTGTCTTTTTCTTTAACAAATAAGTTAAATTTGATAAGATCCTTAGTGCAGCGAAATTCTCTGTACCTATTTAAAAATTAATTAATGAAAGCTTAGTCTCATAAATAAAGTTTAATTGCCCATTCTTCAGAGTATCTTGAGAAAATCAAACAGAATATTCAAGGGCCTCTCACTATGAGATGGCTGATTTACAAATTTTACAGGAGTTAATGAGATTAAAGTTTAGCACGGGTCGTTGGTGATAATCAATGGTAAAGAGTGCCGAGAATAATTTATTAAATTTTATTGTCCATGGACCAATGAAAAGAGAGATGAGAGTTTTTTCAATTTAAATAATTAAATCTCACTCTACAAATGGAACTTCCCCTTGTACTAGATGTGTCCATCCAAAACTTTCAGACATCCTTTACTGTAATTGGACAGTCTCCTGTAATTCAATCCCAAGCCCTTATGTGCCTTCCACGTCCCCTGTTTATACTTGGGTTTCATTATGGATCAAGGCTTTCCAAGTTTTCAGGTTACAATAAATCATAGAGGACCCGATGTAAAGAAAACCCTTGCTAGCCTCATCTACCGCAATCTTAGAAAGCATGGACTGCGTGTATTCCTGGATGTGGAAGAGCTACAAACAGGAGATTCTTTATCTCCTGCAATTCAGAGAGCCATTAAAAGTGCATCCCTTCATATTTGCATTTTTTCTGAGACTTATGCTCAATCTGCTTGGTGCTTGAATGAGCTAATTTGGATATTGGCCTGTGATAACGCAAAAGTTATCCCTATTTTCTACGGCGTAAATTTGATAAAATCTCCTGTGCCATAACCAACTGATGTCAATCTTTGCTACTAGACGTGTTATTTCAGTGGAGTTTAACTGAAATACATTACCTCTAGTTTTCGTGCTAGTACCAAGTAGTTTTCCTTCATTGTTCTTGATAATGCATGTGTTATTACCAAACTGCAATTGATAACCTTTGCCTATAAGCTGTCCAACACTTAAAAGATTATGCTTCAGTGCATCAACAAAGTAAACATCATCAGTGTATGTTTTATCATCAAATGCAATAGATCCAATTCCCATAATGTGACAGGCTACATTGTTCCCTACTCTAAAAATTCCTCCATCGTGGCTTTTAAATTTGACAAATTTGCTCATATCACCAGTCATATGATGTGAAAAACCACTATCAATGATCCAATCTTTCTTTTCAACTTGTGAGATTAGCGCACATTCTTCTCTAATTTCTCTGTCAAGATCCTCCTCCTTTATAGCCATGAATCCTAATTCATCTTCACTCATTTTTTGGTCAGAATCTTCTTCTTCTTCTTCATTAGCATATAAACAATTTCTAGGTCATCTAGACTTGAATCTTCTTTTATACTTTCTTTCTCTTTTAGGACACTTAGATGCATAATGACTATATTCATTACATGTCCAACATTTAAAGATATTCTTACCATCTTTTTCTCTTTCTACAAGAAGAGCCACTCCCTCTTGGATATTGTCCTCAATAAACTTGCGACTGTTAGCAATGTCACCCTATGCTTTTGTGTTCTTTGCTAAACTAGGTTTGATGTTCAGTGCACTAAATGTTGTCTCAACCTTTTCTAATTCTCTAGATTGTTTTAGATCAAACTCTTCAGCTTCTAATCTCTCAACCAATATTTCTTTGGTGAAGTTAGTGGTAAAAGGTAACATTACTTGAATCATCTATGTTATTGGCTTGAAGGGTGGTGTTAGACTTTTCAAGATCTTTCATATTACTTCATCATCATATTTATTTCCATCAAGAGATGTAATTCCTGCAAAAATCTCAGATATTCTGCCAACATAACTTCTTATAGATTCGTCTTCCATCATTTTAGGATTTTGAAATATGCAATACAAATTTTGCAATCTAACCCTCTTTGCATGTGTATCACCTTCATAATTCTTAATTAATCAACCAAAGTAAAAAACAATCACAAAGGAATGCACATACACAAATACACCAGATATGTTGACTAGGGAAACCCTTAATCAAAGGGAAAACCCTAGTGGGAATGATGCCCACAAAATAATGTACTAATATGAATATTCCTTATTAGAGGATGGACCCTATTAGGAGTTTGTTAGAATACTTAGTATAAAAAGTCCTTGTTAGGAGACTTTGAATCCCTCTTAGAAAATTCCAACCATGTTAGGAGTTGTAGAAGGCAACTAAACCCACTATCCAAATAGCTTCAGGATCAAATCAACGAACTCACTGTCTAATTGATCTTAGTACTATTCCTTTCAAAATAATAGATCTATGACAATCTTTCACTTCTTTCTCTATCTAGTATGTTGGACTTCTTCACCTTTAAATCATGCAATTAGATCTAGAACTCTATATCTATCAACAGTAACACTTAAGGTCACTTACATGCATTAGCAAATTACTCTGCTCCTCTACTTATAATTTGCAAGTCTTCTCTGCTTCTCAATCTCAATGATGGTCTCTAAAACTTAGAAAAAATCTTTCCTTTATACCACACTCAATATTAATTCCTTGAGTCATCTCCATAATTTACCTTATGTTAATTAAATAAAATACATATTTAATTAATGTTGTCAACTCATGGTTATACCCAAACTCTCACATGTGAAAATTGTGTACCTGTGCACTTGCTGACATCTTTAGTATTTAGTGTGCTATCTCCAGTTAACTGCACAACCCTTAATTCCAAATACAATGCTCTATAATTATCATACAATAGAAATTGTTTTTCCAATGCTCTATTTTCTTTTAGTTCTCTATAAATCATCAATATCTTCTATACGATGTTGATTCAAGTTCTATGCACTTGCCCATATGTCAAATACATATTATAATATATGTTGGTAATTGCACATAACCAGATGCATAATGTAATGTCCTTAATACACAAATCTTAGTTAGTTGCCCTATCAGTCTTATACAAAATTATTGCTATGTTGTCATCAATGACAAACAATGTTCAGCAATGCTCCCACATAGCATCAACATTCATGCTAACATGGACAACATATGTATGATTATATGTATATATAAATAAAGAAAACCTTTCGCATCTAAAATATAGTATAGTATAGTATGAGATTTCATGGAGTGATATGAGAGAGCTATTGAACATCTTATAGTGGTCTCAAAACATGGTGATCCAAACTACCCAATCTACTCATTTATTGAATTCATTACTTAATCTACTTACTTAATCACACAAAAAAGTGTGTGAATTTTTTAATTAATCTCCATCATCTACATCATTTTCCAAGATGTGTGCATTAGATAGTTGTTATTCTTATTCTTTGAGGTGTCATTGACTTGAAAGTCGGGGAAAATACATGATGATCATATCTAATTTAATTGACCTTTGTTTATTAAGAGGGATGGCTATGGAGTTTTTTTTTCTAGGCATCACTCTTTTGAATGTGAAATAGATAGAAACTAGCACTTGCATTCAAAGGAAATGCAAGGGGTACATCGATAGGAAAAAAAGTGCAAGTTCATATAAGATGGTTGTATTTTTTTCTTTTTAATTTTTTTCCTAACATCATGGAAACTTAGTTTACTATAGACATTTGAAGGCCTTGAAAGGATCAAAATCATGCAGGACAATTATTCTCTTCCTCAAAAACCATAGTCGCAAATGGATATAGATAAAGGATGTATTGATATAAGATTGTTTTGAAGTAAAGAACCTGTAATAGAGCAATACTTATTTTGTCAATGACGTCAAACCTCCTACCTACTAGTGAGACAATTTTTTTTTGGTCTAAAAGCTATCATTTTGTTGATTGATGAAGAGGATTTGTAAAGAGGAGATAGCAATAGCACCTAGAGAAAGGTTGAGTTATTTGGTATGTAAAAGAAGTACTAAGACCAAGTGAGACATTGATACTATAGTGTATTTCTTATATACATAAAGTCTAAAATGAAAGACTGCTCAAGTTAAGACTGGAAGAAGTTTAAGTAAGAAAAGTGTATGCCAAGCCTTGTTGAGTAGTCAGTGCAAGCCAAGCAGAAATCATTAGAAATCGAGTGAAAATCAAGAGGTGTCAAGCAAAGATGAAAAACAATGCAAGCCAATTGATTGTTAATATATGTTGAGTGAAGTTTAGTTGGTGTTAAGCATCAGTAAACTTTAGTGTTCTTTGAGTGAACTAGCATTGTTTGAGAGACCAAATAGTATAATTGTCGAGTGATAGCAAATAGTGTTAAATCAAAGATTTGACAAAAGTGAGTCTACTATTTTGTTTTCTTGAATTGTGTAAAGCATGTAAAAGATAACTACGATGAGTTGGTGGCACAAAATTCAAAGAAGATTGTAGAAGAAGTTTCTAGAGGAATCAAATGGAAAAATGGGTAGATTTATTATATCCTACCTAACCCTAAAATGGATGATTGTGGTTAAGTGACAAAATATCTAAATTCTCTATTTATAGATATAGCTAGTCAGAAGCAAAGGTTGTCATATGCAAGAACCTAAGGAAGACAAGGAGTCTAAGGTATTACTTCATTCAATGGTTGAACAAAAGTGACTACAATTGGTATATAAAGAAAGAAGGCTTAAGAGTATGAATGCTTGAAGGGTGAAAAGGCTATCAGAGTTGAAGTTTGTGAATGCCAAGAAGAATGGGAGATTGAAACAAAGATCTATAATCTGTAAGTGAGTTGTAATTTGTTATCAGATCAAGCCTTACTATTACTTTCTAATCATTATATTAGTCTAGGGTAAATCCTCTGGATTAAGGTTGACCTAAAAGTCATTTATAAATTCTTTAACCAAGTAAAATTTTAATGGAATGGTCTAAAGTCCTCTAACAAGGTCACTCCTAGCAAGGTGATTGAAATCTTTTAACCAGATCACATTTAATAGTGTGTATTGTAACATTTAACAGGGTTGGTCTTTCACATGCTATCACTTTAGAAGAGTGAGAATTAGTAGCATGTTATTGGTAGTTTTTCTCAAATTGGGTTCTCACATAAAATCCTTGTGTCAAATTGTGTGAATGTTCTTATGTTGTTTCATGTTTACATTTCTAAAAAGTTTTTTTGACCTAAGATAGTAACCTGTAAAATTTATGTATTATATGATCTAATGGATGCATGCATGATAATGTTTTAAGGATATGGGTCTACTAAGCATTAAAAAAAATTATTTTTACATTTAGATCTTGGATAATTGATTCACCCCCCCTAGTTATTCTAAAGAATTTCAGTAATTGGTATCAGAGCCATATTGCTTAAGAGGACTAGTTTGAAAGTACTAGAAGTAAAAGATTAAGATGTCCAAAAGAGAGGTACCCAAGCTTAACAAGGATAACATCCCTACATGAAAAAGTCTGATGAAGCTACACTTAGGAAGTCTTAGAGACCATGCACAATCTACCATCACCACTAAGCATGTTTATCCTATTGGAGCCCTAATTGTCAAGGATCTAAAAAAAAAAAAAGAACACAATTAGGCAATGTTGGAGATTGCATTTGCTCTAAGCTACACTAAGTTTGATGACATCAAGGAATGTGATCCTGCTAAGAAGGTGTAGGATGCTATAGAAAAGATCTATGGAGGAGACAAAAATATACTAAGAGCCAAATCTAAAATTCTAAGAGGTAAGTTTGATGATATGAGAATGTAAAAAGGTGAGAATATAGTTGAATACTATGCTAGAGTAAAAGAAGTAGTCAATGCTATTAGAGGAGCAACTGGTAAGATTGAAGATGAGACTATGATCAGAAAAGTACTAAGAACCTTGCTATCCATCTATGTTATTTGAGTCTCTACCATACAAAAACTAAGGTGCACACCTAGTAATGATCTAACCCTTAAAGGATTAATAGGTAGACTCACTACTTTTGAACTTTCTAATTTTAATAATTTAAAATTTTAGAATGTTGAATCTTCTTTAAAAGTTAAATTGTAATTAAAAGAACCTAAAGAGAAGAAGAAAAAGGTCAAATATGTTTTTAATGACAGTGATATAGATGAGGAAGATGTAGAACAACTTGAAGCACTACTAGCAAGGAGATTTCATAGAGGCAGAGGAAAATTCAAAGATAAGTTAGTTACCATTTGTTTTAATTGCAGTGAGGTTGGTCATATTGTTGGATACAATTGTTCAATTGTGTATTGTCTTTGATGTCACACAAATGTCATATCAGTCAGATCATATAGAGTCTACCGAGCTCAAATGGTCAGCAAGGCAAAAGATAGAGTCTACCGAGCTCAGATGATCAACAAGGTAAAAGACATAGTCTACCAAGCTCAGATGGTCAACAAGGTGAAAAGATAGAGTCTATCGAGCCTAGAAGGTTAGTAAAGAAAATTTGCAGTGTCTATCGAGTAGATAGTTGTTACCGATCTTTCAAGGTTAATCAAGGAAATTTAGTTGTTACCGAGCTCACTCGGTCATCAAAGGGAAATATGGAAGAAACAGTTCTTACCGAGCTCTCACAGAAAAAGAAGGAATTTAGTTCTTACCGAGTCAACTCAGAAGCCGAAGGATTTTGCAAAAGTTGTAATGTTAACTGAGTTAAGACGGTTAACTGATTTTATTGATTTATGAAACAACATTTATTTGTTTAAAGTAATATTTTTAGCTGACTGATGTATGGTTTATTGGTAAATGTAACATGTGAATGAGCTGACTTGATAATCTGAATGGTATAAATAAGAGGTCAAGTTATGAATTCTAAGTGTGAGAGATGGATTTGATGTGATATGAAGACTGATTATTGTGGAAGTGAATTTTGAAGAATGATCAGAGATCATTGAAGAATAGAAAAGATATATTTGATCAAGGAGGATCTAATGACGATGAAAAGAGACCTGTAATCAGCAATTCAATTGCATCTTGTTCAGGTTAGTTCATTGTTGCTTTCTAACAATTGTAGCTATGATTTCAAATCTCTTAATAGAGTTGGTTTAGTAGCCATTTTGTAAATCCTCTAACAAGGTGACAGTTCAGTTGAATTGTTCTAAAGACCTCTAACAAGGCCACTCCTAATAGGGTGATTAAATCTTCTAACAGGGTCACACCTAATAGTCTGTATTGTAACCTTTAACGGGGTTGGCTCCTAATAGGGCTCACTTCAGAAGAGTGAAATATTGGTAGCTAGTTACTTAGTGGTTTTTCCCATATTGGGTTTCCACGTTAAATCTAGTGTCTCTTGTGTTTATTTTATTTTACTTTTGTATGCATATTAATAATTATGAATGCTAGATGATTACAGCATTCTTATAGTATTTACCAAGTATCAACAGTAAATAAGTATTAAAGACGTCTAAAGGATCTATGGATTTTTTTTTGTGATAATTGATTCAACCCCCCTCTTAGTTACTCCATCTATAATTCCAACAATTGGTACTAGAGCTTTTGGTGCTTTCAGAAAAATATTTCAAGGATCTCAGCCAAAGGTCAAGATGTCTTATAAGAGGGAAATTCCAAGACTTAACAGAGATAACTCCTCAGCATGGCAGAGATTGATGAGACTTCATCTGGCTTCTATTGGTGATATAGGGTTCAAATGCCTTGATGAAAAATATGAAGAACCTTTTGGTACATTATCTATCAATGATATTGTTGAAAAGAAGATTCACAACAACATGATGATAGATATAGCATCTACTCTGAGCTATGAAGAATTTGATAACATCAAGGATTACAAAACTGCCTTTGAAATGTGGGATAGATGAAAGAGATCTATGGAGGAGATGATAACGTGAGAAGAGCCAAAGTAGAAGTTTGAGAGGAAAATTTGATCAAATGAGGACGAGAGAGGAGAAAATATTGCAAAGTATGTTGAAAGAGTTAAAGCATGTGTTAGTGCAAACGAAGCATCTAGAGGAGATATCAATGAAGAGACAGTTATAAGTAAAGTTCTTAGAACTCTATTGCCCATTTATGCAATCAGAGTCTCTCCAATTCAAGAAAGAAGATGTGAAACAAATCATAAAATAAATTTAGAGGCCATATTTGGAAGATTGAGTACATTTGAGCTAGACAACTATGATAATAATATTCCAGCTACCAAGAACATTGAATTAGCATTTGAAGCCAAGCTTTCACTCAAAGAAAAAGGCAAAAAGTTAAAAGATCCTCAATCAGATAGTGATGAAGAATTAGAACACAGTTCAGATAGTGATCTTGAAGTGGTTGAAGCTCTGCTAGCAAGGAAATATTCAAGAGGCAAAGGAAAATACAAAGGTAAGGTTCCTCTAATCTATTTTTCTTGTGAAGAAATTGGACATATTGTTGTTAGGTGCCCAAATAAGTAGAACAAGGATGAGAAGAAAGGTCACAAGTGCAATGACAAGAAAGACTTCAAATCATTCAAAGATAAAGGTAAGAAAACATGTTGCATGACAAAAGATTCTAATAATTCTGATGATGAAGAAGATGAAATTGTTTACATAGAGCGTAAAAGATGAATATGATAATGAAGAAGAAATGGCACTCATTTCTCATGTGAGAAAAAATGATGCATGGATCATAGATAGTGGTTCTTCTTATCACATGATTGGTGATAAAATTAAGTTTGAATACTTTGAAGACTATGATGGTGGCAACGTAAGATTTGGTAACAATAAACCTTGTTGTATAAGAGGAAAAGGAAGAATCTCATTGACCAAGGAACATGTATGTGATAATGCATATTGGGTAGAGGACTAAAGCATAATCTATTGAGTGTGGCACAGCTACTCAATAATGGATTCAAAGTGGAATTTATGCATGGAAAAGCAAGATTGCTAGATGGAAAAGGAAAGCTAATTAGATTAGGTACTCAAACAAAAGGTAACTTTTTTTATCTTGAACTTGGTGAATGTTCATGTTTTATTGTTCAAGTTGAAGAAAGTTGGTTATGGCATAGGAGGTTGTGTCATGTAAACTTTGACAACTTGGTAAAGATAAGTAAATTCAAGAAAGTAAGAGGCATTCCTAACATAAAGAAACATGAGGTTGGTCTATGCAAGAATTATCAAATTGGAAAAATGGAAAAATTAGTTTTAAAAGCAAGAACTATCAGTTTGAAGAAGTTCTAGAAATCGTGCATACTAATTTGTGTCGACCTATTGGAATTGAAAGTTATACTGGTGAGAAATTTTTCATTCTTTTTGTTGATGATTATTCAAGAATGATGACTATCATGTACCTAAGAGAGAAATTAGAAGCGTTTGAAAAATTCAAATAGTATTTGACCAGAGTAGAATAGGAAACAAGTAAAAGATTGAAATGCTTAAAGTTTGACAGAGGTGGTGAACTTATTTCGCATGAATTCAATAACTTTTGCATTGAAAGGGGAATCAAAAGACAAGTTTTAGCACCTAGAACTCTAGAACAAAATGGAATAGTAGAAAGAAGGAACAAATATATCATGAATTGTGCAAGAACCTTAATGATTGAGAAAAGCATTGCTATCAAATACTGGAAGGAAGCTATCAACATTGTAGTTCATACCTTGAACCGAGCACAGCTAAAAAAGGACTCATTCAAGACCCCCTATGAGTTATGGTATGGCTACAAACCCAAAGTAAGTTACCTAAAAGTATTTGGAAGCAAATGTTACATTTTGAAAGAATCTAGAAAAGGTAAATTTGATGTAAAAGGTGATGAAGGAATATTTTTGGGATACTCTTGCAAAAGCAAAGCATATAGATTTTTGAATTTATCTACTCACAAAGTCATAGAAAGTGTACATGTGAAAATTGATGAGTTTGCAGAAAGAATTGAAGAAGAAAGAAAAAGGGAACCTGAAGATTATAGAAGATTTGTTTACATTGAACCTAATACAATGCCATATACACCTATCAATCAGGAATCTTCAACTCCCAAGTCTTCAGTAACCGAGTCACAATAAGTTGAAACTGAGCTAATACATACCAAGTTGAAAGAACCTAAGTTGCAAATAGAAGCTACTGAGTTAGCATTTACCGAGCCCAAGCAACCCAAATCAGAACCAAAAGTTGAGACATTAATGGATAACAATGCAAGTCATTCAAAAGGTAAGGAGCCTATGTTAGCCAAGTATGTCAAGAAGCATCATGCACCAAATCAGATCATTGGAGATAAATCAGAAGGAACAATGACAAGAAGTAAGTTGAAAGGCACTTGTTTACTTGCTGATTTTGAACCTAGAAATGTCAAAGATGCACTAGACAATGAAAGTTGGATTGAAGCTATGAATGAAGAGATAGAATGGATAGAGAAAAATAAAACATGGACACTTGTACCTAGACCCAAAGACAAGAATATGATTGGAACTAAGTGGGTATTCAAAAATAAGCTAAATTAAGATGGTAAGGTATCAAAGAAGAAAGCTAGATTGGTATGCAAAGGATACTCTCAAGAAAAAGGTGTAGACTGTGGAGAAAATTTTGCTCCTGTTACAAGATTGAAAGGTGTCAGAACCTTACTTGCATATGCTACATTCAAAGGATTCAAAATTTATCAGATGGATGTCAAGTCAACTTTTCTCAATGGCATATTGGATGAAGAGGTTTACATTGAACAACCTGAAAGTTTTTTTGATCCAGAAAAGAAGGACATGGTCTGCAAATTGCATAAAGCATTATATGGTCTGAAACAAGCCCCTAGAGCATGGTATGAAAGGCTGCATAACTATCTCATTCAGATTGGTTTTCAAAGAACTAATGATAATAGTAGTTTGTACATAAAGGAAGGACCAGATAATAAAATTGTTTTAGTAGAGATATTTGTAGATGATATGTTGTTCACAGGAAATGATGATCTTTGCAAAGAATTTTCAGAACAAATGAACAAGAAATTTTAAATTTCAATGTTTAGTGAAATCAAATTCTTTGTTGGTCTTCAAATTCAATAGAGTAAGAATAGCATCTACATCACTCAATCTAAATACATTAAGGAGATACTGAAAAAGTTTGGTATGGAAGATTGCAAACTAGTTGGGACTCCTATGTGTATTGGATTGAAACTTACCAAAGATGAAGAATCAAAGGAAGTGGATCAGACATTGTATAGATCTATGATTGAAAAGTTGCAATATGTAGTGCACACAAGACCAGACATTGCCCTTGCAGTAGGAATTGTAGAAGATTCTTAGCAAAACCAAAAGAAAATCACATGATGGCAATCAAAAGGATCATGAGATACTTAAAAGGAACTGAAGATTATAGATTATGGTATAAACTTGGAGGAAATTTAGATTTAAAAGTGTTCACTAATGCAGATTAGGTAAGGACTGTTGATGATAGAAAGAGCACAAGTGGAGGAGCTTTCTTTCTTGAAAATAGGTTGGTTTCTTCAACAAGTAAAAAGAAGAATTGTACATCCCAATCCACAGTAGAGGCTGAATATGTTGCACTAGCAGTAAACTACTCAAACATTGTGTGGTTCAAACAATTATTGGAAAGTATGAAGCAAGAAATCAAAGAACCTATTGTTATGTTTTGTCACAACACAAGTGCAATTAACATATCCAAGAATCCAGTGATGCATTCAAAGACTAAGCATATTGCCATAAAGTATCACTTTTTTAGAGAATTGGTACAAGAAAAGAAAATCAGATTGGAATATGTCCATACAAAGGAAAAAATTGTTGATATATTCATGAAGCCTTTACCTAAGGATGCATTCTTGTATCTTAGAGGTAAATTAGGGGTCATTCCCCTATCTAAAGCTTACTAAAATACAGTTTTAGTGATGCATCAACATGAACAGAATTGAAGATCTATCAATTGATGCAACAAATGAATTGCATATGAATCAGTACATCAGGTATAATGCTATTCAGTTGATTTGTGTTGTCTTTGGCATGTGCTATCAAAGAGAGAGAATATACTATCATATCTTTCTAAAATTTGCAAAACACTAAAACTTTTTGTAAGAGGGAGAGATTATTATGAAAGAGGGAGTTTGATGTGTTTGAATAAGAGAGTGAAGTATTCTGTCAAGTACAGACCTTTTTTTTAAATTTCATTCGACTATGACAAGTTGTGTTGCCATCAATGCCAAAGAGGGAGATTGTTGGATACAATTGTTCAATTATGTATTGTCTTTGATGTCACACAAATGTCATATCAGTCATCAAAAAAAGTCTATCGAGCTCAGATGGTTAGCAAGGCAAAAGACAAAGTCTACCAAGCTCAGATAGTTAGCAAGGCAAAAGAAAGAATTTATCGAGCTCAGATGGTCAGCAAGGCGAAAAGACAGAGTCTACCAAGCCCAGAAGGTTAGTAAAAAAAATTTGCAGTGTTTACCGAGTAGATAGTTGTTACTAAGTTTTCAAGGTTAATCAAGGAAATTTAGTTTTTACCGAGCTCACTCGATCATCAAAGGGAAATATGGAAGAAACAGTTCTTACCGAGCTCTCACAAACAAAGAAGGAATTTAGTTCTTATCGAGTCAACTCGGCAGCCAAAAGATTTTGTAGAAGTTGTAATGTTAACTGAGTTAAGATGGTTAATTCAAAAAAAATTTAGAAGCAGTATTTACTGACCAGGGTCGACCAGTGAAGGATTTCATTGATTTATGAAATAACATTTATTTGTTTAAAGTAATATTTGTAGCCAAGTAATGTATGGTTTATTGATAAATGTAACATGTGAATGAGCCAACTTGATAATCTGAATGGTATAAATAAGAGGTCAAGTTGCAAATTCTAAGTGTGAGAGATGGATTTAATGTGATATGAAGACTAATTATTGTGGAAGAAAATTTTGAAGAATGATCAAAGATCATTGAGGAACAGCAAAGCTATATTTCATCAAGGAGGATCTAATGATGATGAACAGAGACCTGTAATCAGCAATTTAGTTGCATCTTGTTCAAGTTAATTCATTGTTTATTTCTAACAATTGTAGCTATGATTTCAAATCTCTTAATAGAGTTGGTTTAATAGCCATTTTGTAAACCCTCTAACAAGGTGATAGTTCAGTTGAATTTTTCTAAAAACCTCTAGCAAGGCCACTCCTAACAGGGTGATTAAATCATCTAATAGGGTCACACCTAACAGTGTGTATTGTAACCTTTAACAGGGTTGGATCCTAATAGGGCTCACTTTAGAAGAGTGAAATATTGGTAGCTAGTTACTTGGTGGTTTTTCTCATATTGGGTTTCCACCTTAAAACTAGTGTCTCTTGTGTTCATTTTATTTTCCTTTTACATGTATATTAATAATTATGAATGCTAGATGATCAGTAACTAGTTATTTTACCGAGTTACAACATTCTTACAATATTTACCAAGTATCAGTAGTAAATAAGAATTAAAGGCATCTAAGGGATCTGTGGATTTTTTTTGTGGTAACTAATTCACCCCGGCCCCTCGTGCCCCCCCCCCCCCCCCCCCCTTAGTTACTCCATCTATAATTCCAACACATATTGTTGCTAGATGTCCAAAGACAAAAGTAAAAGAGATGAGGATAACAAAGATTACAAGGATAAAGGTAAGAAGTCTTATTACATTGTTGAAGAGGAAACCAAAGATGGATCTGACAATCATGATAATGAAGTGGTGTATATTGCAATGAAGGATGATTATTATGAGGATGAGGCAACTGCACTAGTATCTTATGTCAACAAGAGTGACTAATGGATCATTGAAGTGCATGTTCACATCACATGATTGGAGTTAAAAGTAAGTTCATTACCCTTGATTATTATGTTGGAAAGAGTGTAAGGTTTGGTAATGATACACCGTATCTGATAAAAGAAAAATGATCGATAAAAATCATAGAAAAGATAATGTGTGACAATGATTATTATGTAGGACTTAACTATAATTTTTTGAGTGTGTCACAAATGAATAGCTCAAGATGCAAAGTTGAATTTGAGAATAGGATAGAAAAGATCTATGACACTGATGGGAAACTAATTGGGACAGATGCCCAGACTAGAAGTAATCTATTTTATCTTGATATGAATGATGCTACTTAGCTTTCTATAGAATTTGATCATGTTTAGTTATGGTACAAGAGGTTACTATTGGAATTATGAATATTTTTGTTATTAGTGACAACACTTACTTGATTCTGAATGCTTACCGAGCATCTAGTGGTTACCTTGTAAGCTTAGTAGTTATGCAGTTTACATTGAGCATTCCTGAAGCTAATAAGTAAATACAGGCAATGTGAAGACCAACAATGTCTACCGAGTTTCCCAATTTCTATCATGCTTCACAGTGTCTACCAAGTAGTAAGTTTTTGTCATGTAGATTCAATGTAAACCAAGCATTAGAAGAAGCAGTGTTTACCAAGTGAAGAAATGTAAACTCAATGTGCAATATCTACCTAGTGACACTACATCTACTGAGTCACCAATGGTTACCGAGTTTAGAACTAAATTGAGTGATTAGTATGGATCGAGTCTTCACTTCCACTGAGTACATGATGATGTCGAGTAATGTAGTGGACATCGTGTATCAGAAGGTCACCGAGTTAGTTTAGTGAACCTGAGTTATTTACTATTGGGCCAACTTTTTAATGTATTTTTTCACTTGTATTTTGGCCAACCTTGCAATTTAATAAATTTGAAAGGTATATATGTAAGATGTATTGTAAGATATCAAATATATCAAGGAGTAGTGAAGTAATTTTAAAAAGTATCTGTGAAGGATTTTCAATAGCAGTTCAAGGAATACTGCAAGGTCAATATAGAGGTAGAAAAGTTATATTCATCACATAAGGTGATGAGTGCATAAAGGATCTTATCAGCAATTAGTTGTAAGTAGATCCACTACTTCATCTTAATAGGTGAATCTATTTTCTAAATCCTCTAACAAGGTAGACTTAACAGTCTTTTTATAAATCTCCTAACCGAGTGCATACTTCATTGTATGTTTGTAAATCCTCTAACAAGGTGGACCTAGCAGTCCTTTGTGCTCCTAATAGGGAAGATCACCAGAAGTGGTCAATGTAAGTCTTAACAGGCCAACTTTATGCTGCAATATTGAGGTTTTGTGGGTATCATCACCACCCTAGTTTTACTTTCTATTTGGAAGGTTTCTAGGTCACCAAAATATTGTGTTCTTTTGTGTAATGAATATTTTATATTTCAAAACTAATCTATGCAGTAGCATAGATGGATGTGTGGTAAATTTAAAAGAAATTTTTTAAGTTATTGATTCACCCCTCCCCTCTTAGTAACTTGTCATATCTTGAATATTTCCAACAATTGGTATTAGAGCTTTGTGGTTCTTAGGATAAAAGTTTGGCAGCTTGAGCAAAGATCTAAAAGACAAATGGACATATTCAGACTTGACAAAGCAATTGAAAATGAAAAACTAGATCTAGAGATGGCCATAGCTCAACTCAAAGAAGCAAAGGAGCATCTTTCCCAATTCCTAAAAAGAAGGAAAGTACTTGCAAGACAAATGGATGACCATCAATATGTTGAAGAAAAGATTGAAGACCTTTTACCATCAAGTAGCTCAGATGAAGCTAATGAGGCAATCAAGGAACTCTTAGCAAAGAATGGCTCTCTGCAGGAAGAAGTAAGAAAACTAAAAAGAGAACAAGAAATCCAATCAATCAGGCTATGTGAAATTTTGGAACAAAGGAATAAGGCAAATGAAGACTTGGAGGCAAGAAATAATGAAGAATACAATCAATCCAATCAACATGAAAACCTCATTGATCAAATCACTAGAGAAAATGAAGAAATTAGGATTCTCAAAGCACAGAATGAAAGAATAAGAAGTGATCTAAATTATGAAAGGAAAATTAATGAAAGAATATTGAGAGAACTGAGATGTGAAAAGAAAATTGTTGAAAAATTAAAGAATGACCTAAATACTGAAAAACAAATCAATGAAAGAATGTTGAAATCACAAGAAGACATGAATCAACTGATTCAGCAAAATGAGCAAAATCTTCATAAGAAAAAAGGTAAAGTAGGACTTGGATACAATGAATAACAAGGTGAATCTTCCAAGAAAGGTGCAAAAAGGAATCTAAAAACCTCATGCAATCATTGTGGGAAAATTGGTCATACATCAAACAAATGTTGGAGCAATGGAAAAGGAAAATTCAATGGAAAGTGCTATAATTGTAATCAACATGGTCATAAAGCCAATGAATGCAAGAAGAAACCAAAATTTGAAGGTAATTGTCACAAATGCAAAAAGGATGGTCACAAAGCATCTCAATGTAGATCCAAATCATTCAATCCAGCTGAACAACTTATAAAGGCAATATTTGGATGGGACTACAATACCTAGTGCAAATGTCATTGTTATGGAGAATATGGACACACTGGTATAAATTATGCAAGGCATCACCTAAGGAAGAAGGACACTACTATAAGGTGTTACACATGCACTAAACTCAGTCATATAGCTAAAAACTACATGAATATAGGCAAAATTGAAGATGAAAAGAAAGCAAGGGCTAACAACATAAGAAAACAAATGAAGTAGCAATGGATCCCTAAATCCACTAAAGATATAAGCTCAAATCATGGAAGTGAAGTCACTCAAGAAGTGGGTGACTCCATCCCCTCAAACTAAATTCCTAAGAATCTATTGGAGTTGTACTCAACAAGAAAATCATAAGCATTTCCAAGAAATATGAAGAATGCAAATGATCCAATCAATATTTCAAATACACTAGGATCATAGAAAGGTTATCTTTCACTGAGTTGCATCAAACTCCATCCAGGAAAGTGGTTAAAGACCTTAATGAGCAAGGTCGGGAGTAAAAGGAATTTGGTTCATCTATTGAGTTGATACTCTTGCCAAGTTAGGTTAGTGGATGACAGTCTATCACACTTAATGACAATATGGTCTAAGCATTAATGGTGAACTTTTTATCAAAATGGGAAAAATTCAACTTCATTTTTCATTGTATCCTCAGAGAAAAGAGATCTCCAGGTGCATTCAAGAAATTTCAAGTGATTCCAAGCAATTTTGAGCAAATTTGCAATTAGGGAATTTGTTCAAAGATTTCCATCACTTACCAAGTAGAAATGGCATCTGGAAGCACCACCAGCAGCAAGGTGAAAAGAGGATCAGAGATGTTCGTCAAGAATGTAGAATGGAAAGCACCAAATTTCAAGTTAGTTCTTATAGTGGCAGAGGCACTCAACCTTAATGGCACACAATCACAAATTCCACCAAAGTTACTTCTAATTAACAATATCCACACTCATTTTAAATGTTCAATTCAAGAGATAGGAACCCTAGAAATGGATAGTACTTTAGAAGAAATGTGTGTTGATGGCTCATTGAAACCCAAGCACAAGCATTTGGAAACAAAAGGGTTGACTCACATATCACACCTACCAAGAAGCTTTCAGATAAAATGGATTAGGTATATTCTTAGCCATGTTCAAAATGGTTAGTTATGGTTGGAGCAGTGCATATTGATCACCAAAAAGATGATTCACAAGATTACTGGCCTTCCCATTCTAAGCAAAGCTAAATCCACCAAAACCCTAGGTCAAGATGAACTCCAAAAGAAAACCCTAGCTAAGTGGGATGGTAGAGGCTTGAAAATTAGCACCATTACTGATGTAGAGCTAAGGTTCATAATTCATGTAATTACTCACAAGATTTACAATTTTAGTCATTTGAATAGCGTGCCATGTGAGGCAATAGACTTAGCATTCAAAGTTGTGAAGAAAAACTTGGAATTTGACCTGTCAGAGCTACTACTAAGGCAACTAAACAAGAATATGGATAGCATTAGGTCATCAAAGAACAATCCCTAAAAATTCAATTCTTTTTTAATATGTCTCTTCTTTTATGTGCAAAAATTCTTTCCATCCAAAGGCTCTTTTGTATGGAGAAAGGATGTTCCCATTTTGTATCAGATAAATGAGTCTATAGCAGAAATGGATGTAAACTTTGACAGTATAATGGATAATTATTTTGAAGACTTCAAAGAAAGAATGAACAATAGGTTCAGGATTCCTCCTCAACGTGTTGAGGACTATAAAGATGATGTATGTTTCATGGTAGACTACAATAGAGTATACATTCAGGAAGTTAGGC
This sequence comes from Cupressus sempervirens, assembly GCA_028749045.1. Taxonomy (NCBI): domain Eukaryota; kingdom Viridiplantae; phylum Streptophyta; class Pinopsida; order Cupressales; family Cupressaceae; genus Cupressus; species Cupressus sempervirens. Next base: position 2,025,179 of record CM053787.1, read on the forward strand.
CCCAAGTTGCATGGGTGAAACCTCTCCCTTATGAGGTCAATATTGATGAAACCAGGGACATCATTGAAGCACTGGTAAATGAGCCTCTAGATCCCAAGCAACCAGTCTTTGGTACTTATGATGAGGAAAAAGCCAGAATTGAATTAGAAATTAAGCTGCCTCAAGCAATCAACAAAGGTAAGAGAAAGGTTGCTAAGATGAAAACTGTCACTGGTCCCTTAATGCTTATCAAGTGAAAAGGAGAGGACAAAGAAGAGGATCAAGAAAAAGAAGATGAAGAGAAAGAATAAAAAAGGAAGGTGGAGCCAGCAAAGAAGAAAGGGAGGGTTATCATTACTAAACCTTCAAAGGCCTCCATAGTTGTTTTCACCAAGAGAGGCAAAGGAAAAAATAAAGGTGAAGTGGTATTCAACAAGCCCCAACTTACCTTCCAAGAAAGGTTGAAATAGATGGAAGAAGGAGCTAGCATCACAAACTTCAAAGCTTTAAATTTTGAAACCAAAACTAATGTGAAGATGATGCAGATTGAGGAGCTGGTACTCACCAAAATGGGAAAGTGGAAGTATTCCCTAGACCAGATTACTCCTCATATCTCAAAATAATCATTAGTAAGACTGCAACTGAGGTGGGAATCAACCACATAGACAACAAAAGACATCTATGAACAATGCTTGAAGAATCTATTACCAAATCTCACTAAGGTAGAAGTAAAGGTAGCCATGAAGAATAATGAAGGTAAAATGATGATTAGATTTCACACATGTTTGATTCTAATTAAGGACATTGAGCATGTTGTAAGAGATTCAACAAACATGTGGAAGAATACCTATCATTTGCATAAGCCTAGTGATGATCTAGTTGTGATCAAGTATGATGATGGTGATAGTGATGATGAAGAAGATGCCAAAACTCCATGTGCTACTGTTGATATTGAAGATTATCAGGCACTAAGCGCTAATGATGAAGAGAAAGGGGAAGAAGCTAAAGAGGAAGACAAGGAGGAAGTGGATGAAGAAGATGAACCAATGAAGATTGTAGTAGAAGTCATTGCTTCCCTTCCTCAGTCTCCACCTAAGCCGACAACATCATCAGGGTTGGAGACAACTTTAGGAGGATAGTATAATTTCCAAGTGGCAGCAAATAGTGTTAAATTGAAGATTTGACAAATCCGAGCTGACTATTTTTTTTTTCTTGAATTGTGTGAAGCATGTGAAAGATAACTATGATGAGTTGGTGACACAGAATTCAAGGTAAGCCATTTTGAGGAAAATTCAAGAAAGATAGTAGAAGAAGTTTCTAGAGGAACCAAATGGAAAAATGGTAGATTCATTGTATTCTACCTAACCCTAAAATGGACAATTGTGGTTAAGTGACAATTGTTTTATGGATATGGGTCTACTAAGTATTGAAAAGTTTTATTTGTACATCTAGACTTTGGATAACTTATTTATGCCTCCTTCCTCCCCTCAGTTATTGTAAATATTTCCAATAGGATGAAGGTTGATTAAGTAAATTATTTAAATGTTAGTGGAGAAAGAGATCCATTTCCATTCCATGCAATAGTTGGTTGTCTTCTTTTAGGGTGCCACTTATTTGGTGGTTGGATCCTCAGTTAGTTACCCTCAATCTATGCAAGATAAAAGCCATCCATTTGAGGTGAGATTTATTTTCTAGTTGTAGATTCAAAAGGAGTTCCAAGAATATTAAAAGAAGAATGCCTTATTTGAGGATTCATTCAACATTTTACACAAAAAATTCTAATTAGATACCCCATTTTGAGCACTTATGGTCGAATTCCCAAATATAACATAATATGGAACCTTAAGACATAATAGTTGTTGTCTTGTGGTTAAGCACAATTCTTTAGTCCAAACAAGGTAAGGCTGATGTTATGCATTGTTTACTCACTTAGAATAATAAACATGGGTAACAAAATAATGAACATGGGTATCATGTCTTGATTAAAGTGTAAAATAACTTGTTTCCATTTTTAGATATATACATTGTAGACCAAATAAAAGAGTTAATTGACTATCCAAATCAATGAGTTTCAACATGTAAATCCCCATGACAAAGAAAATAGTCTTATTTTTACTTTCGTAATCTTGTTTACATAAAAAATTGCAGCACTTGTGCACTTATATGTGGTTCTAAAAAATTTGGGACATCTTTCTAGTTGATATTCCTTACATGATTATTTTAGTGATGCTGAATTTTGTGTTGACCCAATCAATGCATATTTTGGTTTTGAGAATTGATGAAAGGGAAAGGTTGATCCTAATCTTTCTCTTATTTATTTTTCCTTGGTGTTTATTTAAAAGTGAGAGATTATTGATTTTATTGAATAATCATTCGAATTAGACAAATAAGTCTATTGGATTAAAATTTTGTCCCTATAGATAGAAATATCAATAGTAAAACAAAGTGTATTATAAAGTGTAACTAAACATACAATTATATTATTTTATAACTATCAAAATGTTATTAGCATATTGCTTTAATTTCATTTAAATAATCTAGTTTAATTAATTTGATCTTCTTATTTAAAAATAATTATAAAATATGTTGATTTATATTATTTTTTCTGTATAATTTGATGTGCTAATAATTGAAGGATTAACTATTAAGCCATAATCATTGCATAGTATTTTTATATAATTTATGCATACATGTAGCCTATACAAACAAGATATGCATCTAACTAAAGCTGAATCATAATCTTGGCTAGAAACGAAGAAGGATCTAAGACATTGTTTATCAAAAAATCATGTGAGAAAGGTGAATATAAAAAAAGTCATGGGAAGAAAGAAGTCATGTAAGAAAGGTGAATATAAAAGAAGACATGGGGAAGAAAAATACCCCAAAGAAATTTATGAGAAAAAAGAAACATAAAATCACATGAAAGAAATAGAAGTAGGAGAGTGAAATACAACCACCACTTAAATAAATGAAAAATTTATCACATCCAATTAGAATATATAATCCAATCTTTTATACAGATCAAGTCTATATATAAATAGCCTTGTGTACAATTGGCTCAGCCACACGTCATCGAAGAAGTTAATTTTAATACTCGGTGATCTTCAAACATTGACACCTCAATAGATCGAAGCTTAAAGGCATGATAGAAATATCCAATCTATGAATATGTTTGTTACAATCTGAAAAACTGTGACAACAAAACCATATATTGGTGGAAACATCTAACCAACATTTAGTAATCCATTCAGTGATCAGACCTTATAGCCAATAATCACCTTATCGAACATAAGAAAAAGGCATATTGACATTTGAAAAAATATTTCCCATATGGTTTTCAGTCAAGAAGATCCTGCTATAAATTTATATATAATCAGCATATCAATTTGTATCGAATGGGTGAGGAATGGGACATAAGAGGAAGACTACATAAAATAGTGTTGTTGATCTTATTCCCTAAAACGCTTACCAACCTTTGTTAATGAAATTTCTGATGAACATGATTTCTTTGCTCACACTTTCGAGTGGAAGAAAGTCGCGTGGATGGAAGGAGAGCTGGGATGGACAACTTGGTTCGATGATCATGATGATGTTTTGGAATAGCTTTTCTATCTCCTCTTTTTGTAATCTCACTAGAACTGCTACTTAATGTGTTAGTTGGCTATTTCTAGCTGATTGTTGGACTTTGATCTGGGTGGTTGAGGCTTGCCTCCTCCCCTCTTTTGATACTGTACCTCTTTTTTGTTCTCTCAATTATTTAATTTAAAAAATTAAAGAGGTAAAGGAAGCAAAAATTCAGCATGAATTGATTTTAACAATGGTGGGTTGTACTAATGATTTCATCATAGATCAAACAGGAGAAGAAAAAAACAAAAATGCCCCAGAAGAAGTTGCACATCCAAGCTCAAACCTGATCTCCCATTCCTCCAAAACTCAAAATACTTGGTTAAGTAGGATTCAGAGCTGTTTACAAGGGCCTTTCGCTTGATCAGAGGTAGATTACAGTAAGGAAATTAGAAGGAACTAATTAGGTTACATGCTATTCCACGCTGCCAATATTGGTAAATGATGGTGATGAGACAAAGGTTGTTAAATCCAACTGTTTGTTTTACTGTTCGATTCATAGTTTACCCCAAGTGAGGGATCTTGTTTAGATGCGAAGAAAAGAAGTAGAGCAAGTGAGAATTCTCTGTGGATGCATATTTTCATACATAGGGCCTCCTATGATTTCCCTACGTTTTAGCGGGCTCAAGTATGTGAATGCTGGTAAATAAGTTTGTTTAATCAACTCTACTTTTCCCTTGGTAGGGGTGAAAGGAAATTGGAAAAGAGTCTCGCAATAATGATGGCCACATTGATATTGTGACGGCATCGGGGACACTTGAAATATGAAAAGCAGACCTAAATTAAACTCCCATCATAAATTGTTGTTACAATTTGACCCAAATGTTGTAGTAACAATGGATTCATCCCCAAACCCCCATTTGTAAGTATTGTCTTAGTATTCCTAACATATTCTCTTTTGCCTATGCCCACAATTAGACTAATGATTAGTTTACTCCAACATCCTCCCTACTAAACAAATATTTCAATTTATTCTACGTATGCCAAGAATATGGTTGTCCAAAAACTAAGAAACAATTTGTTATTTTTATTGTGATTTCATGAATTGCATTATAAATATATCTTTAGCTAATAAGCATAAATTTTGATTATGTTATTTTATTTTGAAAATATAAGTTTGAGAGTCGACTAGAGGTCAAAATCTTAATAAATATGATTTTTAACAAGTTTGAAATATACAATGCATAAATGTAAGTGTTAGTTAAAGTGCACAAAAAAATAGTTAAATATTCAATATAATGTATATGTATTGTGACTTGGTTAATGTAAAGTCATAATGTAAAATTCCCAGTCTTGAATGCATTTCTAAACAAAAACATACATTATATAGTTAAAAATGTACTTTTAGCTTCTTCTTCTTTTTTTCATATATATACATGTTTATTAACTTGCATTCTTAAATTAGGAGTCTAAATCTCATATTTAAGGACATTATTTTGATTTTTTTTCACTTATGCTTTAGTTGTATGAAATTGACAATTCTTAAATATGTATGTATATATAGACGAATTATATCTAAATAGTTTTTAAAACTAGATTCTTATGATAGACTTGCATGCATATCTATGCTCCATCCTCTTATTTTTAATGTACAATTTATTTATTTTATATATATAATACAATCATTTAAAATAATACACCAAATCATTCTTCATTTTCATCTCAACCATTTCAAAAGTCATACATAGGTCGGCTCTATATTCATCTCAACAATTTAAAAGTCATACATAGGTCGGCTCTATATGTAATAGAGAAAAGGCTATTAAAGGAAAGATGGATTCATTTACAAGGCACAAAGCTAAAAGGTTGGGCCCATTTACAGAAACTGCTTTTGATTAATATGCGGACAATTTTATCATTCCATTCTTCGGAAGTGCCAGTTTTTCATAGTTCCAAGTGTAAGAAACAATTGTAAATGTACCTTTTATCTTTTATGTTAATCTTCTCAATAGCTTTATATGTCTCTCAAAAAGTAATTAGTATGGTGATTTAACTTTTGAACGACTGATGTAACTGCTAACATGTTTTACAGGCTGGGTGTTGGTTTTTAATTTTTTAAATAGAATTATTTTTATAATTAATATTTTTATAAAATTTAGAAAATAAATATAAAGAAAAAATATATTAAAAATTTCTAGTTTCTGTATAAATTATTTTAAAGAAAACAGTACAATAACTTAAAAGAAGGTTAAAAGTTATATTTATAAGTCTATTATAAGAATGCAGTTCTTAAATAAAACTACAAAAACAAAATTCTAAGTCTTGAAATACAATTAAGTAGTAATAACTAAGTCAAAATTAATTAGATTTACCAAAATATTATCAGAAAAAATCAGCTGTGTTCCACTGGATAAGAAAAACATCTTTTACTTTCTTTTAGGTTTTATCTCAATATCATTTGTAGTCTGTTTGGTTGGTGGAATAGAATAGAAAATTTGGAATAGGCTTTCTATTTTTCGTTTGCTTTGTCAATTAGAATAGGGAATAGGAATACATATTCTATAGCCATTCTATTTCCAATATGCATTTCTATTCTCCATTCCTATACCTGCAATTTTAAATATTCATTTCATTTTTTTTCACTGAAACTTTCAATAATCTCCAATGGTATTTTAATTTTTGAATTGATGTACCTAACCAGCACTGTTTTGAATAACATGCTTTAATACACACCACTTTTCCTCATTCTTGGTATTGGTATTTTAGTCCCAATTTCGATTGCTTTGGATTTAATTTCATAGAAAAAATTTGAATGAGCCTATTTGTGCACATATTCAGCATAAAATGCACCGAAGAATCATTCTAGAAGAAAGACCATTATGCTGCAGGCTCACCATTGAAAGATATTATGTGCTTTCAGTGGAGAAATCCTTCATAAGATCTTGGAAGACATCCTTTCTTCCTCAAATATGTTATTGGATATTGCTAAATATGTTATCAAACAATTTCTGATATGCCATACTTTATGGCAGAGACTTGTTTGTGCATTCTAAAATTTGTCTATTTGCAGTACAATGGAGCCATGAATCCCAATAGCCCTTCTACTATGATTTTGTCTATAGTCTAAAATGCATCAAAGCTATCTGCCATTTGTCAATATCTTAGTTTAGATTTTCCTGGACAAATAATTTTAGTGAGAAAAACAATTTTTCAACTTGTTTTTATCAAGTGACAATAGAAATACTGTATTCATAAAACTACCAACTTTCTTAAATTTTGAAACTTCGAACTGAACCATACTGTCAGTTTATTGTGGGATTTAAACATTTGTTATGTTATCATCATTAATCTTTCAAAACTTGTCCTTACAGAGATACTGCTCATACACTTCACAAGGCACAAGTTTTACTTCTATCATGTCTGGAGACCTTGTGCTAAAATCCGTATGTGAGAGATGCGGGGCAAAATCAAACTTATATGGAAGTAACTGCAAGCATGTGACAATATGCCTGCCTTGCGGAAAACATTTGGCACAAACAAAAGCAGTTTGTTCCACTTGCAGAAGCCCTGTCACAAATTTGATTCGTGTAAGTTGGATATTATTGAAGATATATTTACTGTAGGAAAATGTTTGAACATAAAACGTTAGATTCACTGTTAAGTCTGTTGAGCATTCTATTTTATGATAGTAACTCTCATATGAAAGCTAGCTAAGTTTAATTAAATATATATTTGCAAATATGGTAACTTCTTTTTATATGCATTGAAGACAAACTTTTACTATAGGAATTGAAACTAGGTGTTTTAAACTGTAGGTTCAATCAGCGGGGATAATATTGATGTAGTGAATTGTTAAGAATTTGTGCAGGAGTATAATGTTCGAGCAACAAACATTAGTGATAAAAGTTTTTCCATTGGAACCTTTAAAGATGGTTTACCAGAATGTTTGAAGAAGGGTTCTGCAAAGTTATTCATGCATAAGGAAGGTCTAAAGGATCCCAAGCTAACAGATGCTTTGAGGGTATTCCTTCTCACCTTGATGCACAACAGAAAAATATTGAATTTATGAGATCTGTATATACATTGATCATTCTAAATGTCAATAGGGTTTGTTAAAGTGTCACTTAAGAAAGTTTTGTTTTAATCTTTCATTGTGTCCTATTCAGCCATATGCTTATACACAGTTTTTGGTCAGGCCAAACACGAAAAGAAGCCATGGATAATAGAAGATGAATCTGGGGAACAAATGTATAAAGGGAGACTTGAGGGTTCACAGCAGGGGGCTTACTACATATTGATGATTCATGAAAGGGACTTTCTGGCCATTCCTGTTGATGAATGGTACTTCTTTTGTCTCTTCATCTGTTTAATGTTTTCAAAACATTCAAGAGGCTAATGCCAATTATCATGGATAGCAGTGTCTTTTTTCCTTCTTTAGTATGTGATATTTAAGATGGCCTATTTTTCATATATTAGCTTATGTATTGATTGTTGCAATAAAACCTTTGGCAGGTATACTTTTAACAAGGTGGTTAAATGTAAACAGCTATCTTTGGAAGAAGCAGAGGAGAAAATGAAAAATCGAAAGAAAACTGCTGAAGGATTTTCTAGATGGATGATGAAAATAGCAAACAGTGGTGGTGCTAGCGCTAAAGATGGCAAACTTGAAGAGCTTGAAGGTGGTGCAAGGAGTGGACGCAAAAAGGGTGATGATGAAGGCAATGACAATGTTCTTTCTGATAGAGAAGAGGAGAATGATAGAGAAGAGGAGAATGAGGATGAAGAGGAGGAGAGAAAAACCAGGCTTGGCCTAAACAAAAGGGTTGGTGATGAGAATGAGGAAGAAGTGAAAGGAGGTGACTTTGATGCAGATGCTGATGATGACACAGGAAAAGGCAAGTTCTTATCTATTAATGATCTTTATAAAGTGTAGAGATTAACATGCTAGTTGAAGAATACCTTAGCCAATCCCGTCTTTTGCCTCCACATTCTTTATGCGGATTGTACTTCTAACTAATAGATGTTTCTGAAAAAAACACTAAATTAATTTTTTTAAAGATTCTAACAACAATAGATTAAATTTATCATGAGCTTTGTTTGAGAGTAAAACCGACAAAGATGATAAGTTTGAACTATATATTATATTAAGTTTAAGTTTGAACTTTGAACTTTATGTGACCATGCCTTATTGGGAAAGTGTGTGTTATGACCAAAAGAAGGATGAAATCAATTCATCAAGGGTGTAATGGATGAAAGACATAGAGTTAAATAATTCAAGTTCTATGCCTACCTTTGGTCATGTAAAGGATGGAACTTGTTCCTACTTCTCTTGCAAACTATTGCTTCTGAACTTGTTGATATCAACTCTATCTAGGGCTTGAGCTTCAATCTGTAATTTGTTTGATATTGCTTACCTTTTTCTTCAGGTGATGACTGGGAGCATGACGAAATATTTACAGATGATGATGAAGCAGTTGGAAGTGACGCTGAAGATGAAGAGGAAGATGAATCGGATTCTGAAGCTTCAGTTCTGCCAGAAAATAAACAGGTCTAGTTGCATCCAGAAGTATTGTTTCCCTTAGAATATCATGAATTCTGCTTACACAAATGAACTTTGCTAAAATTTGGTTATCTACAACTTCTTTTCCAAGATTAGATTTTTTTTGAAAATTTCTGTATTGGATCTTCTTAAGTTTATTGTGCACATTACATGTAAAAAAATTAATAGAATTATGCACAAGCTTATATTCTACATCCAGCTGCAATTCTGTTAGACCAAAAGAAAATGTTTGTTGACGTAGATTACAAAACTCTCTTACCAACACTGTCGTGGTTCAAGGTTTGTTGACGCAGATTATGAATTTAACAAAGGGCTACTCCTTGCCGTATTTTGGTAGAAGAGCTTGGTTCAATAGGGGTTAGAGATTTTGCATTTCATTTAGGGCCCGTTTGGTTGCTGGAATACAACCGGAATAAGAATAGGAAATTAGAATATGATTTGTATTCTTTGTTTGGTGCGTGGAATAGGAATAGGGAATAGAAAAACATATTCTCATTTTAGCTCTAAAATGAGCTTTTGTCCATTCCAAAAAATACCTGTAATTAGAATTGCTATTCTTGGATTCATTTTAACTTTTTCAAATTTGATTAAATTTTCAAATCTGCTTTGACCTGGGGTGAGCGCTGAAACTCTGTTTTCAATATTTTCAAATATTTCAACAATTTTCCAATGGCGCCGATTGCATCTTCAAAAATATTTTCAAATATTTCACCGATTTTCCAATGGCACCGATTGCAAGTTAACCCTATTCCAATTTAAGCTTGCATAACCAAACAAGGGATAAACAAGCTTGGATTGCAATTTTCCATTCCTATTCTTCATTCTCCATTCCCATTCAAATTTTCTATCCTAATTCTCAATTCCTACGCTTGCAACCAAACGGGCCCTTAGGTTAGAAAATCTGTTCATTCCAGGGCTATATGGACTTTTATTGTGTATGTATTTATTCTCTTTGAGGGTTAGCTGATAACTCTTGCAACCTAAATTGGCCTAAATTGGCCTCTTGATTCTTCGAAAACTGCATGTGAAGTGATAATGTCTAAGGCGTTGAGGTTATATTCAAGTGCTGTTTCATTTACATGTGTATATCACTAAATTGCAGGATGGAGATGAATGTAACGAAGAGGAAGGTGATGATCTAAGCATTTCTGGAAAAGAGTTGAAGAAGTTGTCACAAAGACAATCCAGGATAGATGATGATACTGGTGCCAGAGATGTATGTTTTGTCCACTCTTATCATTAGAACATTTTGCCTTTCGTTTAATCTTTAAACAATGGGCATCTTATTTTGGATTTTCATACCGAGATGGGTTGCATTAGTTTATTCATTGTCATGGATCTTTGTCTTGTTTTTCAAATAATGTCTAAGAGAAAAGAAGCCTCTCTTAATATTTTACAGTGCCATCTCTTTCATTACATTATCTTTTAAAGAAGCCTCTCTTAATATTTTACAGTGCCATCTCTTTCATTACATTATCTTTTAAAGCTATTAGATTTTCACAAACTATGTAAATGTTCTATCTTTTTTCAAGATTAGATTGTATAAAGTTTTTAATAATAATGTTTTGGATCACATTATATGACTTATTATCAGAAATCATATAGTATAATTTCCAATAATATTACTAAAAAAATTTACCTAATCAAATTCAAAAAAAGATAGAATATTTCTTTTTTCTATTCTGCCTACATTTTCTTCAATACCCCAGCCTGACATCAGTTCGATGGCTTGTAATTACGGTGTAACAATGGAAAGAATACCATAAAATTTGTGAATCACTTTTCCCATGATCAATGGATTCTAGTTATAGTGTAACTATGGAACACCATAAAAAATTGTGAGCCACTTTTCCTAAGATCACTTGTATGCAAAGCAGTAGATTTCAATAGGTTTCACTCATATTCTTCTACAATCCCAGAACTGTTATTTTTTCATTGATCATTAGTTGTTTTTTATTAGAACAGGTGGATGGAGAGAAGCATATTACAATCGCAAAAGTTATGACTAGTCCAGCATCTATTAGCAGCATGCCACAAACAACAAAATCTGGTAGAGCAAAAAGGAAATCAGACAATGAGGATTTGAAGTCAACTGAAGCTTCACCAACAAAGGGGCTAAAGGCAGACGTAAGTAATATCTTTAATGAGATGCAATAGTAACAAAAATGCACTTTGGTGAGTGTGAGCCCTTGCCATAGATATTTGCAAATATGTTTATGAATTCTCTTCTCTTTTCTGACTTTGATTGTATAATATTTTTTATCATTAACTTTTAAGGTTATACTATATGATCTATCATTAGGATGTAATCATTAGAATGTAAGAAAGTCAAGGAAGATCATGTAGTGTGATCTGAAATAATAAAAAAAAATATTACACAATCGAATTTTTAAAAAAATTCATTAACATGAATTGTAGAAATCTGACTTCACTGATATGTTCCTTTTGTTGGATTTATCATTCTGAAGATGTGAATGTTTTGCAGTCCATTAAAACAAACAGTGTAAGAGATGAAGTTACATCTACATCAAAAAGTGTTTCAACCTTAGGGAAGCATACATTGCCTACATCTAACAAGGCCACATTTGGACAAACAGAAGCGCCAGTAATAGAGGAGGAATTGTTGAATTTTTTGAGAGAAAAGGCTCCAATAACAATTCAAAGTATTGCAGCTACATTTAGGCCCAGAATCAAGACTCAAGAGGTATGTATTGTACTTGATGGCAGCAATATTGAAATATTTGAACTCTTAAATTTATAATAAACTCACAATCAGATCAGAAATTTCTTTGACGAAAAGAATTGAATTTTTTAATCCATTTGAATAAGTATGTTTACCAAGGAAAGTACAAAGTTCATCTAGCTATTTCTTCTTATGACCTTGGAAACCTGAAGTCTTCAATTATGTTGCTTTCAGTTCCAAAGTTTCAATCAGAGTACAGATGGTACCCTTAACTCTTGGCTGGTTGGATTTGACATTCTTTGATTCTCTTTCTTTGTGGTACAGGACAAGACAGCATTTGCTCAAGCCTTGAAGAAAATTTCTCATCTTGAGAAAATTAATGGTGTCAATCATTTGGTGTTACGAAATATATAAAGTTATCAATTTTGTTTGAGTTGATGTTTGAATTTGGTTGTTCTCTCTGATAACAATTATATTTACAAAACATATCTAACATAAATTGATATAATTAGATTTTTATATTGATGATAGATCAGTAACTGTTACAGGAACTGCAATTTTATTCAAAGTTTTCGTTCTTTCTTATTTGCAGAGTTTAAGAAAATACTTGTCCATAGTCTAATTAGTCTTCCAACACTACAAAGCTATAATTAAATTGTTAAATTGTTTTCAAAGTTTTTTTTCTAACAGATATTTAAACGTTGAATTAAAAGGATTAAAAGGACTTCAATAAAAGTTAGAATTCTGTTAAATGAAAGAATAGATTATTTTAGACAAATGATAGTTCATATTTTTATTTACATTAGGTTATTATTTATTTATAGTATGTTTGCATTATCAATTTAAATATCTTTTTTTAACAATTTTATTCAGAAGTTTTGAAATTAATTTGAAAGGTATGAGAGGTTCAAATGAGTTCTAATGTGGTTGTCATTAAAATAGTTCATCTAATTAGAATATTAAATCATTCAAATTAAACTACATATCTATTATAATACAAAATGTAATATTTATCATTCAAAAATGTACTATAGGTACAACTATGTGAATAAATGTGTATTGTACAACTAATATTCTATCAGAATATTTTAATTTCAATTTCATGTTTTGATGAAATATTAAAAAAGACAATAAAAGTAGGGATATGAAGTCTTTGCCCTACTAGGGTTTCATGTGATCTTTGAGTTTCCTTGTGTATGACTCTCTGTTCCTTTTGTGTTTTCCACCTATCAAACCACATTTTCTGCAGGAGTTTTTAGGCCATTTATAATGGCCCCAGCCAGTGGTAACCTAGTTGTTGATACTAGTGTTCATGTTGCTACTTCGGAAAGCCATGGCACCTCCATTGAACAAATGTCCTTGCAAATTTGTCTAGAAGGTTTTTCATGAGGTACTCCTGATATTATCCTTCCTTTGAAAGAATTTGATGTTGCTTGTGATTGGTTAGAACAACATACCTTGATAGGTATTTTGTCGGTAGGACTCCTCCTGAAGCTATGCTCTGAGAATGGGTTAACAAGAGCCGGAGTGCTTATGGAGTCTACCTTAATGCTATGCAAAACCTTACCAAAGGTTTTTTTATGTTATTTTGTCAACCCATCTCAAGTAGATATGGTGTTTAACAATGGCCCATGGTTTATATGCTCCTCCTTGCTTTTTTTTTAAAGATGGTCGACAGACTTTACTATCTTTGATGAAAAAAAGCTTAGGATCCCTATGTGGGTTGAGTTCTTGGGTTTACCCTTTCCGTGTTAGCCTTTTATCAAGTCTATTGCTAATACAATTGGAAAAGTTATTACTAAGGAAAATGAAAAGTTTTTTAATGCTCATCCTTAGAAATGTGTATGTGTTGAGGTTGATCTCTCCAAGGATCTCAAGAATTTTGTAGAAATATAGATTAGTTCTCAAACCTTCTCTCAGAAGGTGCTCTATTTGAACTTGCCCAAAACCTGTTATAGGTGTTAGTCAACAGATCGCAAGATTAGGGATTGCCCTTTGGCTATGCCTAGGGTTAAACCCCTACCTAAGGAGGCTCCAACTAAATCTACAGAAGGGAAATAAAAAGATGAATGGACTATAGTTGGGCACAAGGGTAAAACTCCCTCAACTTTGAAATAGTCATATGTAGTTGTTGTTTGGGTTCCTCCTTGCCATGAGAGAGAAAACTCTAGCTGTTGTAGGGATAAAGTCAAATTTTTCAAATTCAAACCTTGGTGTTTCCCAGGATTCAAACCCTAGAAGTTCATAGGGGATCAAGGTGGCTGCAAGGGCTAACATTTCTATGGTGATTCACATACCTCTTGCAGCCTCTTCTATTATGAAGTAGAATGTGCAATGTTGTCACAGTTCTTCTGGATGTGTTGAGAGACTAGAGAAAAGACAAGCCATCAATCCAAAGGATTTTCCTACTGGATACAACCAAGCTTCCACTTTTCTACAAAATAGCTATTCCTCTCTTGAGGATGAGGAAGATATGGAAGACTTTTCATGAATTTTTTATCATGTAACATAAAAGGTCTTATAGACCTCTCAAGAACGTACTATGTTAGGGATATGTCATGTCCCCTTTTCAAATAATTAAAAATAATAATCTTTGCTAAGGCAGGCAGGCCCAAAAAGGTGAAGTTTTGGAAAAAGGGGATAATCTTTGGAAGCTAATGGACTAATAAATGAAGATTATTATTAAAATAAGTTTTATTAACCCCTCTTGGACGTGAGTTAGGGTTATGCCCTCTTTTAAGGGGTTTGGAGGCATTTTGGGCTAATTCCAAAACTTGATTTTTGCTCATTTCTTTGTTATTCTTTAGAGGCTGCCAAACCTGTGGAGAAGGAGACCCAAGAACGGGAGTTTGCAGGTTTCTAGGGAGACCCAAGAATAGGAGTTTGTAAGTTTCCAGGAAGGCTAAGGATGGGAGTTTGAAGCCATTCCATGTGCATCCTCATGCCGAGTTTGCCTTTGTGCTGAACAGTGCAGATTTGTGAGTTTCCGGGTGTATTTTTTGTATGAGTTTGGTGTTTTCAATTGAGTATTTCATATCAGTTTGGGTTGCTGCTTTATTTCAGACTTTAAAATGTTAAAATAGAGCTGAATATATGTATTGGGATGTGATTAAACTTCTGAGATAGATTATTAGTGTTTTTGTGGTGTTTTCGGGCATTTTTGTGTTAATTTCGAGAGCCCGATGAGCATAGTTTTTGTCCTACATTTGTGAACTATTTTGTAAAGGCTATACAGATCTGGAAATGTCATTTTGTAGGCTGTTATGCTGCTGAAATTTCTGTAAAAATGTCCATTTTCAGATTTATTAATAATAGGTGAAGTTGTGAAGCTTTTGGCACTATTTCGGTCATACCCGATTTGGGTTTATTTGAGAAATTGGTGGATCTTTGTAATATTGGTTGTTTGGTTTTAAAAATCTGATTTGAGGCTTGAAATATCATGTAAAATCAGAAAAGGGACATTTCAGTGGCATCAGAGCCATGATCTTGCCAGCCTGAGAGTTTGTAGAAGTTTGCATGTCAGTTTTGATAACTACCCAGATCTCGCATGTCAGTTTTGACAACTACCCAGATCTTGCATGTCAGTTTTGACAACTACCCAAATCTCGCATGTCGGTTTTGACAACTACCCAGATCTTGCATGTTAGTTTTGACACTACCTAGATCTTGCTTGTCAGTTTTGACAACTACCCAGATCTTGCATGTCAATTTTGACAACTACCCAGATCTTGTATGTCAGTTTTGACAACTACCCAGATCTTGCATGTCAGTTTTGATAACTACCCAAATCTTGCATGTCAAAATTTATGGTTGAATTCTACTTCTAATCATTTGCATGTTAGTTCTTGGTGAATTTGGTGGTTGCGTGTTGCTTCTAATCAGCTGCATGTCAAAATTTATGGTTGCATGCAACTAAGTGAAAGAGAAAAGAGATATTTACAGCGAGAAAAGAATAAAAATTTTTTGGTGAAACCTCCAGTTGAAAGTAAAAGTATAAAATCCAAGGAAGGAAAAAGTATGGCTAATCTAGATGAGATGGCAAAGAAATTCTTCCAAGACATCCAAAATACTCAGAAGCAAACAATGGATAGTTTGGCAGAAACTAGAGAGGCTTTGCGAATATTGACAGAAAAATTGCAAGGAGTTGCATCCATTAATGAGAAAGGGAGCACTTTAGAGGAGTCAAAAAATCTGAAACTCACACCCTCTCAATAAAAAAAAAACTATTTTTCTGCATGCAGATGAGCCACCAGTGCTAAATCTAGCCCTTAATCCCATGGAAGAGGTTACAGGTAACTTGATTGCATTAAGAGCTACTTACAATGGTTTAGATGATGACTTTCGTAGTTTAGTTCCTTTTAGAGAATATGTGGATATGATGAACACTTTGATGCCCAAGAAAGAGTACAGAAGGGAGCATGACATAAGTGGAAAAGAGCTCAAAAATAAAATAAGCAAGTTTATAGCACCTACTTTTGATGGAACAAATAAAATTTCAGCTAGAGCATGGCTACAAAAATTATAGACCTTCTTCACACTTAACCCCATGAAGGAGAGTGATGTTGTTCAAATTGCAAGTCTACACTTGGAAGATGCAGCGTATGATTGGTGGTATCATGGAATGACTACTCAAGGTCATGATCAGGTAACTACATTTGATGATTTTAGTCAAAGAGCGATAGATAGATTTGACCTCAAGGAAGATGATTATGAGGATGTTGTTGTGCATGATGGTGAGATACCTAGTAGAGATGAGCAGACATTGAGCATTCATGGCTTTTCTGAGAGAGAGTACCAGGCACAGTTAGATGTTTCGTCACATGAGGTTGAGGCTAGTAGTACTTCACATGATTTATCTTGCCAGATAAAGGTGAGTGAAGACAGTATTGTGACTACATTATCTCATCATGACAAGTATGTGGAGTTAGTTGGTATTGGTCATATTACTCAGGTGAAGAGTTTTCTTGAGTTACTAGCTGATTCTAGTTTATGGATATGGACTCGAGATTGTTATATTGGCATTTGGGATTCAGTTGACTGGAAATCTTTAACACTTTTTGGTAGCAGTGATTGTTTGGGTGCTATCATGGATTTGATTAGCAGATTGCATGGTGTTGTCTTTTCTTGTGATAGTAGCTTGTCCAATGTTAGTATTAGTTTTTATACACTGGTGTTGGGCTTTGTTCATATATCCAATCGACCATTTTTGCTAGAATATGTTGATGATCTTTCATATTTGGTAGTGTGTATAGATGAGTCCCAGGGTCATATTGGCATTGATGACATCTAGGAGGATGTAGTGGGTAGTTTTGAAGACTTAGTTTCCTTGGCAGTTTCTTTTGGTACAGAGGAGTTGGATAGCAGTGCTACAGTTTTTGATACTCTGTTTGTTGATATGAGCTTTGGAGTTGATTCACAGGATATGGATGGTAATACTCTAGGGACTAGTAACTTTGAGAATACTCCTTTAGACAGTGCATCAGAGGAGGTTTGTAGGAGACAGTCTAGCCAGTGCCATCATGTGTCTAATTAATTAGGAGTTAGTGAGCGAGACATTGCTATCGCTTGCTAGCATTTTGATGTTGCTCATCAGTTGTTAGCTGTTTATGGATGGGGTTCTCCTACTAGTGATGAGCAGGGAAGCAATTATCTTTCCTTGACAAAGTTCCACTCTTTATGGGAGGCTATCCAGATTTTGAGATAGGATTATATGCAGTTGGTAGCCGATAGAGATTATCTTATGGAGTGGGGCAGTACAACATACAATGCATTGTTGGACAAGGAAGATGAGGTGAGTGAGCTTACTCAGCAGCTTGAGGTGACTTCTGAGATTCTTGAGAGTACACAGTTGGCTTTCAAGGAGTCACAGTTTCATTTGGCTAAGGTGACCATGGAGTTAGAGCAACTATAGTCTTTACTAGATTCTATACAGTCACAAGCTATGGTGTTTGGTGATTCGAGGATGTCCATGGTCGAGATTGTCAAAGATAGTGGAGATGGGGATGCATCCATCCTTGATACTAACATTGGCATATCAGGTTTGTCCCCACTAGAGTCAGGTTCAGTTGAGTTGGGTGCTGCAATAGATTGTTGTGGTATGCCTGACATGGTGGTGACCTCTAGTACTGATGGCACGAAGACTAGAGATGTATCAAAGATCATGTGTGATGTTGGTGAGCTGGCAGTTGGCATGGTTCCTGCTAGTAATACTACTCCCTTGGTGATATCTTCGAAGGTAGTTGTCTGTTCCAACATGGTTAATGATCAATTGTAGTTAGTTACATCTGGATTGTAGTCTGAGCCACTGATTGAGATTGGTTCATTCTATCGACATTACATTGTGAGATATGCTCATGACCATGTTAATGAGATGATGATACAGAGATGTACTTTGGTTCCTAGTGCTTATCATCAGTTATGGGATAGTTTGATGCCTCAGGATGAGAGTTGTGATGGGCACGACATGGTGATAGGTCCTGTAGTTGATAGCTTGATAATACATGACTTAGAGCAGGAGTTTTGGAGTGATGCTTCAGTAGGTGTTGCTATTGATTCTACTCCTTTGGCTATGACATCTCCTGACTTAGCTGGTGATCAATCACAGTGGGTTGTATCACTTGTTCATGGTGAGCTGTTGACTAAGGTTGGTTTTTTTTATCAACATTATATTGTAGGGTATGTACATCAGTTAGCATTTGATCCTTGTGTTGAGGAGTTGATGGCAGACAAACTTGGTTTGGGTTCCATTTCTTGCTCTTTATCTTGTAATGTTTTTATACCATCATTAGTGCATGGGAGTTATGGTTATGAGATAGTGGCTAGTGATTTGCAGAGTTGTGTTGACTGCAAGAGTTGTATAGTGTGTGGATTCTCCATATTTGGTACAATTTCATTCGAGAGCGTTCACCATTGTTGCAGAGTTGGATTGTACATTTCGTATAGGCCAGTGGGATATGTTGATGGTATTTACTATGTTGGCAGTTTGATTTGTGCCCTTTACTTGGGTTTTGATGTTCTAAGAGTTTGTGTCTCATGGGTTTTTGACTGTGGTAGTGTTGATTTTGGAGTTTGGTTGAGCTTGATTATGGATTCCTCTCGGTCATATTGCAGGAGCCTATGTTAATTGGTAGTAGTATAGTTCATGATTACATTTGGGATCTAGGTGGATTGATTGGTTTATTGTTCAACCATTGCTTGAGGAAAAGCAATGTTTGGGAGGGGAGGACTTTTCATGTCCCCTTTTCAAATGATTAAAAATAATAATCTTTGCTAAGGCAGGCAGGCCCAAAAAGGTGAAGTTTTGGAAAAAGGGGATAATCTTTGGAAGCTAATGGACTAATAAATGAAGAATATTATTAAAATATGTTTTATTAACCCCTCTTGGATGTGAGTTAGGGTTATGCCCTCTTTTAAGGGGTTTGGAGGCATTTTGGGCTGATTCCAGAACTTGATTTTTGCTCATTTCTTTGTTATTCTTCAAAGGCTGCTAAACCTGTGGAGAAGGAGACCCAACAACGGGAGTTTGCAGGTTTCTAGGGAGACCCAAGAACGGGAGTTTGTAGGTTTCTAGGAAGGCTAAGGATAGGAGTTTGAAGCCATTCCATATGCATGCTCATGCAGAGTTTTCCTTTGTGCTGAACAGTGCAGATTTGTGAGTTTTTAGGTGTATTTTTTGTATGAGTTTGGTGTTTTCAGTTGATATCAGTTTGGGGTGCTGCTGTATTTTAGACTTTAAGATGTTAAAATAGAGTTGAATATATGTATTGGGACGTGATTAAACTTTTGAGATAGATTATTAGTGTTTTTTTGGTGTTTCCGAGCATTTTTGTGTTAATTTCAGGAGCTCGATGAGCATAGTTTTTGTCCTACATTTGTGAACTATTTTGTAAAGGCTATAAAGATCTAGAAATGTTATTTTGTAGGTTGTTATTCTGCTGAAATTTCTGTAAAAATGTCCATTTTTAGATTTATTAATAATAGGTGAAGTTGTGAAGCTTTTGGCACTATTTCGATCATACCCGATTTGGGTTTATTTGAGAAATTGGTGGATCTTTGTAATATTGGTTGTTTGGTTTTAAAAATCTGATTTGAGGCTTGAAATATCATGTAAAATCAGAAAAGGGACATTTTAGGATACTCGTCATAGACTTGGTAACTTAGATTTTTTTTGCATGTAAGAGGTTATAATTTATGGTTTCATGCTTTCTTCTGCATGTTGCATCATTTGTTCGGATGACATTATGTTTTCTTCTTAGCACAAAATTGGTAGAGGTGGTGTGGTTACTCTATTGTCACTTCATCTTCATTCTACTATTATTTCGCATGGTTCTGACCCCATGCACAACATAATTTGGCTTGTTCTTTCTATCAACAATCATTCCTTTGGAGTAGTTAATGTTTATGCTTCCAATGATGCTGTGGAAAGATCTCAATTGTTGGGTTGGATGATGGAAAAGTTACCTCCAGCTACTTGGGTTATGTGTGGTGACTTCAATATGGTTGAGATGGCCTCTAACAAAAATGGCATTTTTCTTTTTTCGCTAGACAACTGGGGAAAGAGAAGCTTGGTACTACATGTGTAATAAAGTAAGCCTTTATGACCCCAATTCTAACCACAGCCAGCATAGTGGGGGCTGGCACACTTGGTCCAACTTTAGAGCTAGCTCTAACTGCATTCTAAAATGTCTCAATCATGCTATGATTAATGCACAATCTTTTTTCTCCTTTTTGAGGATTGAGATCTACCTATCATTCCCTTGCCAAATGTGACATTATCAAACCACTATCCCATTTATTTTTTCATCTCTTGGCATATAGTTGTCTAGCTTGTTTTCAAGACTCAGTTTTTTCTCAATACATTAGTGCTAATGCATGCTTCAACTATTTCTCATATCCTCCATGTTTGGAATTTGGAGCCATGTCTGCATTCTTAAACTAGTTGGATTCAGTGGTGGAATGATGCCATCACCAAAATTGTTAGATTTATGAGCATCTATGAGCGACAGTTGGTATTTTTTAGACGTTGTTCATATGAATCCACTGCCATGGCTCTCAAAAAATCTTCTAAAACTCTCACCCTTAACACTTTTGATGTTGATTTGCAAATTCAGCTTGCCAAGTTTCGTCATGACAAGCAGGTTGCAAATAATTATGCTACTCACGAGGCCTAAATCAAAGCTCACCTCCATTGGTTTGAGGTTGGTAATAAGGCTTCTAAAGAATTTTTTTAGGCTCTTAGATCTCGTCATACCAATTCTAGGACTAAAAAGATTAAACAAGGCAATTCTATTCTTTCTAGTCTCCTTGACATCCTACAAGCTTTTGTGCACCACTACAAAAATGTGTTTGCTTCATAGGGAAATTTGGTTGCTCAAGAGGAAGCCCTCAAAAAGTGTATTATTGTTACTCCAAACCGCCTAGTGGTCAAGCAATGAGCCTTCTATGAGTAGCTTCTCACCATTTAAGACCTCAAGAAAGCATTTTTTCTATGGCTGATGAAAAATCCCCTAGGTTTCACAGGCTCCCCTGTGAATTTTACAAACATCTTTGGGAGGCTATTGGTCCAAACCTGCACAAAGTTTATCTTGAAGCCTATCATTCCAAGAGTCTAGGAGCTATTATTAACAAACAAAACATCAAATTCATAACTAAAGCTAGAGATCTCAAAGATATCTGTAATTGGCGACATTACCTTGCTTAATGTATCTTATAAAATTATTGCTACGACAATTTCTCTCAAAATCTGCCATCTCCCACCCTTAATTATGCAGCTAGTGAAAATTGGCTTTATTAAGTCCAGGTATATTCTTGACAACATCATTGTTGTCTGGGAAGGCATGGAGTGGGCTTGCAAGTCCAATCAATCGTTTATGTTTTTACAAATTGACTTTACTAAAGCTTATGACCAGATTGAATGACCTTTCATTTTGGCTATGCTTCAAGCTCTTGGTTTTTTGGCCCCAATTTTTTTAAGTCTATGGAAATGCTTTTTGGAGATGCTAATGCTTGTATTACTATCAATAGTTCTCAATCTGAAGCCTTTGGGATCATTTTTTCCATCTGACAGGGTTGCCCTCTAGCTCTGACCTTATATGTTCTCGTTGCTAAAGGTTTTGTGTACTTGTTAGCCCACTTTGTTTCTTCTAGTTTGGTGTGTGGCATTTCCTTACCAGATTCCTCCTCCTAGTTGGTCAATGGTCACTTTGCTAATGATTCCTTTCTCACTATTTTGGAGGATCAGAAAAAATTCACTAATGCCTTGCAATGTCTGGATACCTTTTGTCATGCTTCTAGCTCAGCTATTCAATGACACAAAATTTTCTTCCAGCTCCACCATGGCTTGACCAATTCTAATGGAAATGGGTCACTCATGGGGAGATATTTCAATTTCTAGGCATTCCTTTTTCCTTTCAAGCCTCACTGATTGATTTGTGGAATGTTGTGATTATCAAGATTGAAAAGAAGCTTGACTATTGGCTTACTAAACCCCTTTCTCTTGTGGGGAAATTCTAGATTTTCTCAAAGGTTCTGGCAGCTATGCATGTATATTATTCTTCTTTTTGGGCTCCCTCCAAAGCCTCTTATCTAAAGTTAGAGAGATTACTTTGTGACTTTCTTTAGGCTTTTGGCTCTAACAATCATGGCTTCCACGGAGTGGCTTGGGATTATTATTGCCTCCACAAAGAGTATGGAGGCCTTGGCTTTCTTTCCACTCAAAAGCAAGGGCTTGCTCTTTGTGCCAAATGGATCTTTCATGTCATAACTAGAGATGAATCCTGAAAAGTTTTGGTTTGACATTTCATTTCTTCTAGCTCTCCTATCAACAGACCTGCATGGAAGGGGATTGGCTTTCAAACCCTTCTTATCATGCAAGAATCTATGCACATACAAAGCTCTTTTTCTATCGAGAGCTTCTAGAAAGCTTGGGAAGCTATCAAGCCTTGGCTTCACTGGTCTGGTGATGGGTTCCAAGATGGTCTCTCTTTGAATCAATAGAACATTTGGTGGTCTCCTATGTTTTCCACCCAGGGTATTCCTTTGGCCAAGACTCAAGATGCTTTGGCTCTACATTTTTTTAAATGTGGCATCAATACCCCTAAGGATCTCTTTTCCAGGGTCACTATGAGCCTTAGATCATGGGAAGATATGCAAGTTCAAATTTCATCTTGCCCATTCAAATCAACAAACTTTTGATCTATTGGTTGTTGCAATTTCAAATCATTTACTTCATAAGGTGGGTATTCAGTTTGTTTGTCCTTGGTGGACTGACCAGAAATGGTATCCGTCCACTCTCTTCACTTGCTATAAGCCCAACTTGGGATATCATTGGCTTTCTCCCCATCTGTTGATGGTGGATACTCTCAACCAGCACTAGCATTTGCAGTCTTCTCCCTCTCTATGGAGAAAGCATTTTGACACTATTTGGAATGCCATTACGAAGCCCAAGATTTCCCAGTTTGCTTGGTGTCTGGTTTTTCAAGGTCTTCCCCTTGGGCCTCAGCTCAAGCATATTGGGGTTTCGGATCCTCGATGCCCTTTTTGCATCTCTTTTGGTTTGCTAGATGTGCTTAGTACTATTGGCATTGGATTCATGATTTTTTTAATCCTTTTAGCCAGAACCCTTTTCTTGGCATATGGTTATTTTGGGTGATTCCCCCAGGTTTCCCAAGAAGCTTACCCAAATCTAGCATACCTTCAAGATGGAGATTTTGTTTACATTATGGAAAGATAAGAATGTTGTTATTTTTACTCATAGTTTTCTTGACATAAATATTGCTATGTAAAGTAAAGCATGCATTTGTAATAATGTAATGATGCAGATTCAAGTACAAGCCAACACGGTGGCTCTAGAGGTGGCCCACCTCCAAGAGCTACTTAACTACTAGGGTAATGCTCCCTCTACAATTGCCAAAGTTCATCTGATGTCTCTGCTAACACTACTCTTCCTAGGGGCCACCACCAAGGGTGCAGCTCTTTAGGCCACCGCTTGCACACACCTTGCTCATATGCTTCCTATCACCACTCTCCTAGTGGTGGCAATGGTGGTTGGCATCGTTGCTCAGTTTCTTTTCCCTAAGGTGGCACAGGGTGGTCTTCGGGCCTGATGGCTCCCTTGGCTAGTGCTTGGTATATTGTTCCTGATAAATGGCCCATTCACCTGGATTTAGCTATCTCTCCCCTCAAGGATTGATAACAAGGATGAAGCTAAGACCCCCGAAGATGCTATTGATGGCTGAACTATTCCCAGCCCACCTACCAATCTTAGGGATGATTGGAGATTTCATGATTGAGATGAACCACCACCCTTGACTAGCACTACTTTGGCAGCCTAAGGATGTTTCTTATAAGTTTTTTTTGAT
Organism: Cupressus sempervirens; assembly: GCA_028749045.1. Taxonomy (NCBI): domain Eukaryota; kingdom Viridiplantae; phylum Streptophyta; class Pinopsida; order Cupressales; family Cupressaceae; genus Cupressus; species Cupressus sempervirens. Next base: position 2,049,324 of record CM053787.1, read on the forward strand.
GAATAGTTGTTGATTCCGGCTAAGGCTGTGTGAATTTTGGCAGGGTGATCTTGCATCCCCTAGCCCCTTTTTGTAAATTGTAACTTAGTATATTATTTATTAATAGAAAAGGACTATTCATCAAAAATATTTTCTTAAAAACTTGTTAGTCCAGGTTGGGTAAAAGTACAAAGGTGTGTCACCTTTTAGGCTGACTTATTAGAATGACTGAATTTGAGTATTTCTATCTAAAAAATATTTTTGTTGAAATATTTGATCTAGATAAATTAATTCTAGCTAACTTATATATGGTTTCACACATTTTCAATTGGAAATGCCTATTAAATGCATGTTTCATACTAGTTTGTATCCGATTATAAAAGAAATAAAATTATTTCAGAAAAGTGGTGTTTCAATAACTCTTACTATTTTTTATGATTTTTTTTAATAACATATAAACACCATTTTATAGAGCTCAAAGTTAAGAATATTCTCATATAGAGTTTATAGTGTTTTAATTAGATATAGTATAATGTAATTAAAAAATTTCACAATCACATATTTTAACACTCAAAAAAAGTCAATTTTGAGAATGAAAAAAATATTAAATCATATCAAAAAAATTTAAAATTATATGATGTTCTAGAGGAGAGAGTCCTCTTCTAGAATGTATAATTTTTCTTTTGATTAGAATATATTTGTTTTGGAAAATGTGGTGGGAGATGAAAACTATCGATTTCAGGTGAGTTGAAATTTGAATAATTATAAAAGAGATAATATAGGTCTAAAGCTGATTTTTATTTTTGATTCTTTTAGCTATATATGTTATCTATAATATAGTCTAAGATCAAAGGGAAATGAGTTTATTTGCATATAGTTTTGTGGTGGGAACTAGACCTCTAATTTTCAACATTTTTAGCAACTAAAAATTTATCTATAAAAATTAGTAAAATATATCAATTATTATTCCAAATAATTATTAAAAAAATCTATCCTAAACTTAATCCATTTCTAGACATTTCATTAGTTTACTTCATTTTCAAATTCAAAATAATAATACTAGTTTTATGTCATTAAAGGTGAACAATTATACTTTTGTTGGCGTTTTCCTTTACAAAAGGGTGGCATGGGTTTGTGCTTTTACCCCCCTGCCTATTTATAAGCATGGAACTAATGTTTTCAGTAGACCCCCTCTATGAATTTGTCCAATTTCAAAAAATCAGCTTCTAAGGTTTGATAAAAAAATTATTATTTAAATTAATTTAATTGATTTATTCTTATTTTCCTATCAGTCCTTTCCAATTTTTCTAGGGTTTATGTTATTTTTCCAATTCAAAAAATTAGAAAAATATGAACAAGCAAAATGAACTACATTTAATAGCTGTCACCTCCACCAGACTCTGTACTCTAAGTTGTCCAATCAAATCTATAGATCATTAATGATGGAGAAATGACTATGTAAGGAAGGCTTTATCTTAATTTCATTAAGTGATAATTTAGTCTAAATAAATTACATTTCTTTTGGCTTTTATTAACCTTTGAATCATAATAGTATTTCAACTATATCCTTCTCCCTGTTGCATGAAATTGTAGACTCATGATTTCTATACAATAATACTACTTTCCATCACACTTCATTGTTAACATGTTCGATTTAATATATTGGCTCTTTATTTGGGGGCATCTACTCACATGAAATAATTGAGTGTTCTAGTTAATGTTTTGGTCGAATCTACTTCCACAACAATTGCCATGTTTACTTTTGTTGTCGTATGAAACGATGGGTCAATATTTAGTTTCCTAAAATTATAAGATTATATAATGTAAGAGTAATCATAAATATATTAAAATAAAAAAAATTGAAGCTTAATTTTTTTAAAGCTCTTCTTTTTATAGAGTAAATCAAAATAATGCAATATTTTTAAAATTCTATTCATGTAGCGTATGGTTTAAAATAGATTTAATAAGTAAAAATGTTAAAAAAATCTAATTAAACTTTTTTATTTGATCCTTTTTATACCGAGTTTTTAAAATAGTTTTTGAATTTAGTCAAATAACAAATGAAAATATTAATAAAATTTAAATTGTAATAATATTTATGTAATTAGTTTTTTAAATTATATTAATTATTATTATATTGAACATGTAAATTAGTAATTTAAAAAAAATATCATATTGAGTATTTAGCACTGACATTATTTAATTTTTTTTAAATATATATATAAATAACATAATTAAACTCTATATATATATATATATATATATATATATATATATATATATATATATATATATATATATATATATATATATATATATATATATATATATATAGTTTCATTTTATAAAATCTTTTTCCACAATATCACAATAGTTAATAGTAGCATATATCATTAAAATGATTTCTAGTTTAGAAAAAAATATTCTTCATTTAGAGTCCTATAACTCATTCAACTATCTTTCTAGACGCTTGTTTGTTACACACTTATTTTCCATAATGCATATGTATGGGTTTTAAAAATATTTTATCTACGTGCTATAAAATCTATTTAACATTAGCTTTATTCTATGATATTGCTATTCAATAACTACTTTTTAACATTGTTTTTTAATAATTGATTTCCTTCTATTTTCTCTAATAGGCAGGGACTTATGCTCCAAAAGAGCTCTTGTTCTACATGCACTTGAAACATGGAGTGAATCTATCATTATCGTACTTTTACTTGGTCCTTGGTGAACAATACCATCTAACTACAAATGTAATTGTTTATTATGTTGATTTCCCCCTTAGGTTATTTGTAGGATAAATTATAAGTAAATGTTGGAGTGACTATTATTACTCTTTGCATTATTATTATTTTTAAGTGTAACATTCTAATATGGAAAAGCAAGAATTAAATTTCTTATTCTACCAATTTTTGACAAGTTTTATTTGATAAATTATTTAGTGCATTTAATTTTGATATCAAATTTTCTTTCTTCAGATATCATTTAACTATAATTTTAAATTGTACCTTATCTACTAAATGTATTATTTTATTTATTATTAGCACTCTTGCAATGACATTTTGTCATGTCCCCTAATTAGAGTAATATAAGTAAATATATTATTTCTTAATGTTATAATATATTAAAAAAAATATTGATATATTATTAATGGTATAATGTATTATTAAAGAATAAATAATAATATATTATGGATATAATAATACATTACTAAGGTAATATTAAAATAATAAATAATAATATTAAAGGTCAAATCATTATTAATAAATAAAATAATAATAATAATAATGTTATTATCATATAGTATGATATTACATTATAATTATAATGTGATAATAGTATTAAAATATAATAAATAAAAGATTGATAATATTAGTAAGGTAATCAAGATTCGTGGATAACAATTGTTCACATAATAAAAACAATAATGTTATAATTACATTATAAATGGATAAGACGATAATATATCTAACTATTATCACATTTAAATATAAACACTATTAATAACTAATAAATTGATTAATAAATTAATCAATATAATGTTAATGGTACAATAATTAATATCAAATATAATTAGAATTTATAATAATAATTATTAAATAAACAATAATAATACCTTAGAATACTATTTTTATAATGAAAGAAAGTAATCTAATTTGGAAGCCATGGTAGACTAACTTCACAAGTATATCCATGGCAAAATATCAAAAGGGTAGTTTATGATCAATAAGGGATGCGATTATTCCTTATGGCTCTTTGGGCCAAATTTTAGATATAAAAGGAAACCATATTTATGATTAGAAAAAAACGTCGATGATAGATTACAGATAATGATTATGATATGGAAAAGATACAATCTATTGAAGTCGATATTCATCAACCAAAGAGATGTGGGTGTTAAAATGAAGAGATGTGATTGTTAAATGAAGAGTCACAAGGTTCCTCTTGGTGACATATAATAGGAAGCTCAAACATCAATAAGGGAAAAGGGAGGAAAACGAACATAAACCAGAAGAATACCCAACAAAATGACAACCAGAAATCTCAACCATAGTGGATACAATCAACATTGTTATTAACCTTAAGGCTAATGGAAACATTGTCACTGATGTCCAAATGCATGAACAAAACTACAAGTGTTCATCTATCAAAGGTATAATTATGGGGTTGATTGATATCAAGGATAAGTAGGCATTACTTGACATTCAATTCATGACCAAATAAGTATTTAAGGATCTATTATGATTGACCTTGAAGGAGAGATTAATCCACAAAATATTTGCAATGAAAGAATTACGTTGATAAGCTGATAATATCACACGAATATGATCTAACAGTCCAGGATATAAAGCAAACAGACATCATGCAAAGAGTCATTAACATTGTCAAACGATATTACCATATTTGTCAAATGAGAGAGCCATACAATATGGAGTATAATGAACAATGTTCATGATAGTGAATAACAATGGAGACCTTTGAATATACAATTAGTAATGGATAGTTCAATTAGTAGTTTGCAATAAACAAGGATCTCCAAATGTTAGGAAAGAATGGCATTACTAATCATGAATCAACACTGATATCCAGACTGAATGATATAAACACTCCTTGGTTAATACAAAAATATATGCAATAGTCAAAATGCCCAGATATGGCATCAAGATAAGATTTAATACAGAAACTATCGATGATGTGTGTTCTCACTTCAAATTGTATGAGATATAAATGATAGTGTGCTTCCAATGCTACAAGGTCAATTCCATAATAAGTTAACACTTTAGATAAGAAAATCTGAGTGGCGCTAAACAAGTCAATAAAGAGTTTATGCTGAACAAATTTGACTGACAACCTAGAGAGGCTTTGTTTTTCACATAGTATGCTTGTAACCTGAAGAAGCCAAACATCAAGAAAAATATGGAAAATGATACAAATAAAAATAAAAAGCTGTAAATAAATGAATGACCAAAAAGGGTCATTACAATTGGTATCAAAGCATGTCTTCCTACTAGCCTATGATTATTTTAGTTGAAATAATATATTTACTGATTCGAAAGCAATAATCTAAAATTGAAACAACATCAAAACTTGTTTTGCAAAACTGACTACTCAATAAGAAATTGAAAAGATTTGGCAATGGGTAGAAATTTCATGATGAGAAAAGCCCTTATCATATCTAAATAATCTAGTAAAGGAGAATTTTCACCACTAGAATAGACTTTCAAAGTTTTCAAGAATGAATGACATTAAAATACTTCTCTAAATATTTTAAAGAGAAATTGATTTTTATCACATAATGCATCCACCAAACCTTTAGAAATACCAACATCTACAATATCTCCTGAAAATAATTAATGGAAGATTCAGTTGCAATTTGTACCCAATCTAATATTTTGAGAATTTCTAAATATTATGGAGATATGAAGACATAAAAGGCTCCATTTGGCTGTGAGAATAAGAATGGAGAATAGCATCACATAGATTACAATACCTTGAGCACGTTAGCATGGCAAGGAAAGCAAAAAACTTAGGTTTCAAAGGAAAGACTCCTCTTTGGTTAGATTGAGGAAAAAGATATGGTAAAAATGGTGCAAGCACCCTTGATCCTCATTCGATTTGGAGCTTCCACTCACTCCAGCTGTGATCACCCAAGTTCATCTTCAAATTTAGATCAATGGATGAAATGCCAATGGCCCCCAGACTTGCGTACCTGATAACAGGTTGTTGCTAATATATATAGGGTTACTTATCTATTTCTTACATATTATTCATTAATTGGTGGACAAAGTTAAGGGAAATAATGAAGTTGGCATTTCAGTTATGAAGCGAGATGAAGAACATAGAGTTTGTAATTACAAAGTAAAGGTAGCAGCTTCAATATAGCAGTGAATGGAATTCAAGTTTGGCAAGGGAAACAAAACAAAAAAAATATAAGAATAGTGGTTCATAGTGAAATCTTAGAATTATCACATAAGAAGAAATTATTTCCAAGGGCATGGCTAAGGGGACTTGGTCCACATAGCCCCACGTCATAGCAGATATATAGGGTTCAACAACCATCCCAACAGCATCTTGCATCCATGCAGATATAGCTTTCACTTACACTCACTACAAGAAAGAGATTAGGTATTAATTCATGATGGGTTTGTATGCTGCCTATCAATGATGGACCCAAAGTGATGATAATTAAAGAGAGGATTAAGATAAAATATGTAAGGATATCACCTGATATAAGGAACCCTCCATTAATAACCTCTAATCATATATGAAAAAAAATTGAACCAGTCATATGAAACATATTAGATGTACTACAAAGAATCTGACCAAGAGGTCAGTCAAAATAATATACAGTCTGTAGCAATATGATAATGAAGGAAGATATATATATTTACAAAACCCTATGCAAATATAGTAATAGTTATTGCCAGATATGGCGTGGAAGAAATATGAGATTGTTAAAATATAATGGAACTTGATGGTATCAAAGAGGGAAATCATTTAATGTTCCAAAGGAAGATAAAAAGAAAAAGATGACACATAAAAGGTAATATTGAGGTAATGTTAAGGTAAGTACTATTTGTTTATTTCATTATGAATCTATAATTTAAGTGAATGATAGATTACTCAATGTATTTTCTAATGATAATGAGAAAACATATTAAATATATACATTGAGTATATATATATATATATACACAAGGAAATACACAAGGAAAAGTGGATAAGAAGTTATCCCATATTTCTAAATCACCACTTCAAACGCATAATGGAAATAAGGTTTGGTAAGGAGGTAAGTTATATCTTATTCATATATTGTTATTATATGGAAAATTTTTATATTGTTATTATATGAAAAATTGTTAACACAAGATATAGTTATTAGTATCTTTCCCATTATTGACATATTTTGTTATTGAATAGTCTAACTCCTACTATCAATATCTTGACTAAATATTTATAATAAAATAGGATAGATTTTCAAATCAATAGGAAATAAGAAATTATCATATTATAATATGATAATTATAATATAATATGATAATTAGGATTAAATAATGATCAGATAGAAGATTATAAAACTCATACGGATGAAATAGGGATCTATTTCTCATCCACATTAAGATCTCTTAAGATAGGGAGTTGGTGGAGGGAGAGGTAGAGTAAATTCGGGCACCTGACAGATATCCTCCAAGGAACTATTTGTAGCTTATTTCACGTGCCCTCTGCACCATCAATCTACCATCTCGAGATGATTGTAATAAGGAGAGAGAAAGATTCATCTGTCAAATAATTATGTTCATTTGATTAATCATCTCATCCACATTAAGATCTCTTAAGATTGGGAGTTGGTGGAGGGAGAGGTGGAGTAAATTTGAGCACCTGACAGATATCCTCTAGGGAACCGCTTGTAGCTTGTTTCACGCACCCTCTACACTGTCAATCTACCATCCTGAGATGATCATAACCAAGAGAAATTTTTATGTGTATTATAAGAAGAAATTTTTCAAATGAGTTAAGTAAATTAAATTTAACACTCATCTTCTCATCCACATTATGATATAATAAGGTAGGGAGTTGGTGGAGGGAGAGGCAGAGTAAATTTGAGTACATGACAGATATCCTCCAGGGAACCACTTGTAGCTTGTTTCACGTGCCCTCTGCACCATATATCTACCATCTTATGATGATCGTAATAAGGAGGGAAGGAATCACCACGAGACTCATTTTTATTAGAGCTATTATATGTTAATAATTATTTGTGTTGCAGGATCCATGATCAAAAGGCTTATTGGGGAAGTATATTTTTCATTCCTTTTACTCTACTTCATTGTGAAAATAAACAAAGAATGTATGATGTGTCTGCATCGTGTATGCTTTGTGCCTTCATGCATCATGTGTTTGCACCGTGTATACTTCATGTCTTCATGCATTAATGTTTTTTCTTCATGTATGCTTCGTGTTTGCAAGTACTCAGATATTTATTTCATGCATTATGACATTAACTACATGCATACCTTATGTATTCTTTCATTCCAGTATATAACTTGTATATTGAATTCACAATAAAGGTTTAGTGTAAACAATCATTGCTTGAGGAAAAGCAATTTTGAGAAGGGGAGACTGTCATGTCCCCTAATTAGAGTAATATAAGTAAATATTATTTCTTAATGTTATAATATATTAAAAGAAATATTGATATATTATTAATAGTATAATGTATTATTAAAGAATAAATAATAATATATTATGGATATAATAATACGTTACTAAGGTAATATTGAAGGTCAAATCATTATTAATAAATAAAATAATAATAATAGTAATGTTATTATCATATAGTATGATATTACATTATAATTATAATGTGATAATAGTATTAAAATATAATAAATAAAAGATTGATAATATTAGTAAGGTAATCAAGATTCGTGGATATCAATTGTTCACATAATAAAAACAATAATGTTATAATTACATTATAAATGGATAAGATGATAATATATCTAACTATTATCACATTTAAATATAAACACTATTAATAACTAATAAATTGATTAATAAACTAATCAATATAATGTTAATGGTACAATAATTAATATAAAATATAATTAGAATTTATAATAATTATTATTAAATAAACAATAATAATACCTTAGAATACTATTTTTATAATGAAAGAAAGTAATCTAATTTGGAAGCCATGGTAGACTAACTTCACAAGTATATCCATGGCAAAATATCAAAAGGGTGCAAGTTTATGATCAATAAGGAGTGCAATTATTCCTTATTGCTCTTTGGGCCAAATTTTAGATATAAAAGGAAACCATATTTATGATCAGAAAAAAATGCCGATGATAGATTATAGATAATTATTATGATATGGAAAAGATATAATCTATTGAAGTCAATATTCATCAACCAAAGAGATGTGGGTGTTAAAATGAAGAGATGTAATTGTTAAATGAAGAGCCACAAGGTTCCTCTTGGTGACATATAATAGGAAGCTCAAACATCAATAAGGGAAAAGGGAGGAAAATGAACATAAACCGGAAGAATAACCAACAAAATGACAACCAGAAATCTCAGCCATAGTGGATACAATCAACATTGTTATTAACCTTAAGGCTAATAGAAACATTGTCAGTGATGTCCAAATGCATGAACAAAACTACAAGTGTTCATCTATCAAAGGTATAATTATGGGGTTGATTGATATCAAGGATAAGTAGGCATTACTTGACATTCAAGTCATGACCAAATAAGTATTTAAGGATCTATTATGATTGACCTTGAAGGAGAGATTAATCCACAAAATATTTGCAATGAAAGAATTACGTTGATGAGCTGATAATATCACACAAATATGATCTAACAGTCCAGGATATAAAGCAAACAGACATCGTGCAAAGAGTCATTAACATCGTCAAATGATATTACCATATTTGTCAAATGAGAGAGCCATACAATATGGAGTATAATGAACAATGTTCATGATAGTGAATAACAATGGAGACCTTTGAATATACAGTTAGTAATGGATAGTTCAATCAGTAGTTTGCAATAAACAAGGATCTCCAAATGTTAGGAAAGAATGACATTACTAATCATGAATCAACACTAATATCCAGACTAAATGATATAAACACTCCTTGGTTAATCCAAAAATATACGCAATAGTCAAAATGCCCAGATATGGCATCAAGATAAGATTAAATATAGAAACTATCGATGATGTGCATTCTCACTTGAAATTGTATGAGATATAAATGATAGTGTGCTTCCAATGCTACAAGGTCAGTTCCATAACAAGTTAACACTTTACATAAGAAAATCTGAGTGGCACTAAACAAGTCAATAAAGAGTTTATGCTGAACAAATTTGATTGATAACCTAGAGAGGCTTTTTTTTTCACATAGTATGCTTGTAACCTGAAGAAGTCAAACATCAGGAAAGATATGGAAAAGGATACAAATAAAAGTAAAAAGCTATAAATAAACAAATAACCAAAATGGTTCATTACATGTTTCCATCTATAAACTAGACTACCCCACATATTATCCAATTGCATACATGCATTTGTGATCTTCAAATTCAAAACTTGTCTATATATTTTCACAACTACATCGTAGAAAATGATCATTACTTGGGCAAGAACATAGAATGGAGGGTTAAAGAATCTTGTGTTCTAGTCTATAGAATAATAAGGCTAAGCTTTATATGGCCAAGATAAAGAGAATCAAATGTTGAATATATAGAAAGAATCATGCTTTATCATTCCAATGTAATATAATAATAATGAAACACCTTAATTATTCAAACAATGCAAAAAATCATATGGATACAAATTTTTAAAAATATCTTCATTTTTGTAGTAATTATAGGAATTTTATTGTAAAACATGTAAAGCTAGCAAGAATAAAGATTATATATGTTATTTTATATTGAAATTATGAATTTGAGAGTTAAATAAAAGTCCCAAGTCAATTTGAAGAGTAACTAGGAAGAGGAATGATGGGAGATGAGGATGATGATTCCCCCTCAAGAGTAAATGTGGGTTAAAGAGATATGAGTGTGCTCTCAAAATTGATGAGAGGATGTATGCATGAGGAGTAAAGGATGAGTGGATGGAGGGAGAAAAAGCGTGAGATGACATCTCTACAATAGGATATGTCATAGTGTTGGAACTACAATTGGAACAATTGTTATTGTTGGCATAAAGTTATTTGCCATTAGTGACAACACTTTTCTCACAGTATTAACCGAGTAAAGAAGAACTCAGTGTTAACCGAGTTCAGTCAGTTAACATAGAACTCAGTGTTAACCGAGTTCAGTCGGTTAACATAGAACTTAGTATTAACCGAGTTCAGTCGGTTAACTAAGAACTCAGCATTAACCGAGTTCAGTCGGTTAATTAAGAACTCAGTATTAACCGAGTAAAGACGGATGCAGTGTTAACCGAGTTCGATCGGTTAACATAGGACTCAGTGTTAACCGAGCTCAGTCGGTAAACAAAGAAGTTTGTTCTACCGAGTTTGTTTTGCTATTTGGCCGACTCAGTTAAATTTTGTCTACTTTTATTCAGCCGACCATTGCATGAAATTTTAACTTGGATGGTATATATATGTAATGTATTGTATCATTCAAAATATATATGGGAAATATATGAAGTATGTGAAGAATGTGTGCGAAAGCATGTAAAGCTGAATTTTGAAGGTTTTCAGCAAAGTCAGCATTGGAGCAGAAAAGTTTTATCTGTCATATCAAGGACAATCAGAGTGTAGCGGATCTTATTAGCAATCAGTTGTATTCAGATCCACTGTTTCATTCTAACAGGTGAATCAATTTTTATAAATCCTTTAATAGGGTAGACTTAACAGTCTTTGTACTAAATCTCCTAACAGAGTGCATACTTATGAAGTATGTTTCAAATCCTTTAACAAGGTGGATATAACAATCCTTTATGCTCCTAACAGGGCAGATCACCAGAAGTGATCATTGTATGCCTTAACCGGCTAACTTCCTACTGCAGTAAAGAAGATTTGTGGGTTTCATCCCCACCCCAGTTTTACTTTCTATTTTGGAAGGTTTCTGGGTCACCAAAATCTCTGTGCTTATGTGTTATGAATGTCTACATACTGCAGATTAGGTGATTAAATATTTTACTGATTGATTTAAGATTTTATGTTTACTGATTCACCCCTCCCCTCTCAGTAAACTATTATATCTTGAATATTTCCAACAATTGGTATCAGAGCTAACTTGGTTCTCAGGACAAAGCTTGACAGCTTGAGCAAAGATCAAAGTCAGTGGAGATATTCAGATTGGAGAAAGTTATAGAAAATGAAAAGTTAGATCTTGAAATGGCCATGGTTCAACTTAAAGAAGCAAAGGAACATCTTTCTCAATCCCTAAAAAGAAGAAAGGATCTTGCAAAACAAATGAATGATCATCAGTATGTTGAAGTGAAGATTGAAGACCTGTTACCATCAAGCAATTCAGAAGAAGCTGACCAAGCAATCAAAGAACTTCTAGAAAAGAATGGATCTCTGCAAGAAGAGGTAAGAAAGCTTAAGAGAGAACAAGAAATACAATCAATCAGGCTATGTGAAGCTTTGGATCAAAGAAACAAAGCACAAGAAGAACTGGAAGATAGAAGTCATGAAATCCGCAATCAAACTCATTAGTATGAAGATCTCATAGACCAACTCACCAATGCAAATAAAGAAATCAGGATTCTCAGAGCACAAAATGAAAGAATAAGGAATGATTTGAACATTGAAAAGCAAATCAATGAAAGTCTACAGAATGACTTAAGATCAGAAAGGCAAATCAATGAAAGCTTGAAAAATGACCTAATCTCTGAAAGGCAAGTCAATGAAAGGATGATGAAATCTCAGGTAGACGTAAATCAATTGAATGAGCAGAATCTTCAAAGACAAACAAGCAAAGCTGGTCTTGGATACAAAGAAGCTGGTGAATCCTCCAAGCAAGGTGAACAAAGGAATAAAAGATCCACTTGTAATCATTGTGGCAAGATAGGTCATACATCAAACAAATGCTGGAGCAATGGGAAAGCAAAATTCAATGGTAAGTGCTTCAACTGCAATCAGCATGGTCACAAGGCAAATGAGTGTAAAGAAAAACCAAAATTTGAAGGCAATTGTTACAAATGCAAAAAGCATGGTCACAAGGCATTCCAGTGCAAATCCAAATCATTTAATCCAGCTGAACAACTTGTCAAAGCCATATTCGGATGGGACTACAACACCTGGTGCAGATGTCACTATTGTGGAGAGTATGGACATACTGGCATGAATTGTGCCAGACATCACCTAAGGAAAAAGGACACAACTGTAAGGTGCTATACATGTACAGAACTCGGTCATATAGCCAAAAATTGCATGAATATCAAAAGAATTGAAGATGAAAAGAAAATCAAAGCAGATAACATTCGAAAGCAAATGAAGCAGCAATGGATTCCAAAATCTACCGAACAAGATAAGTCAGATAGGAGTTTCACTCAAGAGGTGGGTGACTCTACCATTTCCAATTAGTATTCATATAAGAAACATTGGAACTGCATCTTCCAAGATTTATCCTATGCAGCTCCAAAGGAAGAAGATGGATCAAATTAGTATTATAGATACACTCTGACTCCAGGACGGTTCAATACTTTACCAAGTTTGGTTGGATGTAACAAAGCTTCATTAACCAAATAAGCAGTTATCGAGTTGAGTCGGTAAGAGACTTTGCCGAGTTCGGTCGGTCACAACTAAGTTTCATTGACCATGTTGTGTCAACCGAGCAAGGTCAGTTCGTGACTCAACCGAGCAAGGTCGGTTCGTGACCCAACCGAGTAAGGTCGGTACTTCAATATTTTCTTTCAATCGCCGAGTTAATAATATCTATCGAGCTAGTGGATGACAACCTGTCATTTCTTCTGCCATCGTACCAAAACATTTATGGCAAATTTGTTATCAAAAGGGGAAAAATTTGATCTTAATTTTTACTGCGAACAAAGAGCTAAGGTATTTTCTGCAATTTCAGAGCGAGCTTAAAGACATTTTCGAGCGAATTTTTCAAAAGAGCGAAAGAATCAATTCAGAATTTTTCTACACCTACCAAGTGACAATGGCATCCAGAAGTGGAAGCTCTAAGACTAAGAAAGGCTCAGAAATGCTGGTTAGAGGAGAGGAATGGAAGGCGCCGAACTTCAAATTAGCACTAGCTATTGCAGAATCATTGGACCCTAATGGTGCTCAATCTCAAATTCCTTCAAAGGTACTTCTTCTCAATGATATAAGATCTCATTTTAAATGCTCTATTCAAGAACTTGGAAACCTAGAAATTGATAATGCCCTAGGTGAAATGAGCATAGATGGAAACCTAAAACCCGAACATAAGCATCTTGAAACAAAAGGGTTAACCCACATTTCGCACTTGCCAAGGAAATTTCAAGTTAAATGGGTTAGGTATGTACTCAGTCGAGTTCACAATGGCCAATTGTGGTTAGAGCAACCAGTGCTCATCACAAAGAAAATGATTAAAAAAATTACTAGACTCCCCATGCTAAGCAAAGCCAAGACTACCAAAACCCTAGGTCGGGAGGAATTGCAGAAACTGACCCAAGCAGAATGGGATGGTAGGGGACTTAAGCTGAATACTGTAGCTGACGTCGAATTGAGATTTGGCATTCACGTCATTGCTCACAAAATCTATAGTTCAAGCTGTCCAAACAGTGTACCCTGTGAAGCTGTGGATCTGGCGTACAAAATAGTGAAGAAGAATTTAGAATTTGATTTATCAGAATTACTTTTATCCCAATTCAATAAGAATATGGAAAGCATTAGAACCTCCAAGAACAATCCCTGCAAATTTGGTTCACTTTTGATTTGTTTATTCTTCTATATTCAGAAATCTTTTCCATCAATGGGATCAGTAGTATGGAGAACAGATATACCAATTCTTTATCAGATAAACGAGTTCATTGCAGAACTAGGTGAAAACTTTGATATTATTTTGGATAACTATTTTGAAGAATTTAAGGAAAAGATGAATCATAGGTTCCGAATTCCACCCAAACTGGTTGAGGAATACAAGGAAGACATATGCTTCATGGTAGACTGCGACAAGGTATACATTCAGGCAGCCAGGCCTCGAGTAGCATGGGTGAAACCTCTTCCCTATGAGGTAAAAATTGATGAAGCCAGGGATATCATAGAAGCACTGATGAATGAACCAGTAGACCCAAGGCAACCAATTTTTGGAACATATGATCAAGCTAAGGCCAGAATTGAGCTCCAAATTAAAATTCCTCAGGCCATTAGCAAAGGAAAGAGAAAGATAACCCAACTAAAGACGGAAGTGGGCTCTCTTATGATAACAGAAGGCAAAGGAGAAGACGAAGAAGAAGAAGAGGAAATCGAGTCAGACAAGGAAAAGGAGCCTCAACAAAAGAAAGGCAAGATGATCATCACCAAACCTAAAAGGCAAGCCTTTGCAGTCTTCTCCAGGAGAACAAGACAAGGAAAGAAAGAACCTGTACTTGTTAAGCCTCCACTCACATTTGAGGATAGATTGAAGCAATTAGAAGCAGGTGCTAGCTTCACAAACTTCAAAGCATTGAAGTTTGAAACCAGAACAGAACAAGAAAAGATGCAGATTGAGGAACTGGTACTAAACAAGATGGGTAAATGGAAATACTCACCGGACTAGATAGCCTCCCAGATCTCCAAAGAACTATTGGAGAGGTTGCAAATCAGATGGGATGCTGCAACCAAGACTGTAAAAGACATCTATGAGCAGACATTGATGAATCTCCTGCCGAGTTTCACTAATGCTGAAGTGAAAGCATCACTAAAAGATCACGAAGGCAATATGATGATTAGATTCCACACCTGTTTGATACTTTTCAAAGACATTGAGCATGTGGTAAATGATGCAACAAACATGTGGAAAAACATCTATCATCTACACAAATCCAGTGATGATACTGTTGAAATCAAGGACACTGACAACAGTGATGATGATGAAGATGATGATGATATTGAAGATATTCCAGAGGATCTTCATTCAATCATGTTAGAAATAGAAGAAGAGGCTAAGAAAGAATTAGAGGAAGAAGAAGCTGAAAAAGAAATGGAGGAGAAAGAACAAGCAATGGTGGAAGAAGATCCAGTACAAATTGCAGCTGAACTCATTGCATCTCCTCCACACTCTCCATCCAAAACAGTTACATCAACTATGGAAATAGCTTCTACTGGTAAGTCCTCTTAGCTCCATGTACCATCTATGCAAGTGCCAATCACTTCATTAACCGAGCTGCAGCCACCTTCATTAACCGAGTCTTCATCAGTCTCTGCAGTAAGTTCATCATGCACATCAACCTCTACTGCAGAATGTATAATAAGTGTACCTACAGATACTACAATTTTGACTTCTCTTAATCAAATTTTGGCAACTATTAGCTCTTCCACTCCATCCTATACAGAAACATCAATTTTTGATACCATTTGCACATCTCTTAGTTTTCCTTTACATAGTCCTATTCCAGTCTTATCAGCCAGCCCTGCCTCATCAACTATCGTCTCAGTTCACAAGGTTCAAGATGAAGTCTTTGCTGGAAAAGCAAAAAGATACATGTTTTCCAGCAAGACACTGGATGAGGAAATTGATTTGGATAAGGACATTATTCTTCCTAAAATAGATCTTGATACAGCATCAATTGATGAAATGAGAATGCTCAGTCAGCTATTAGAGCAGAAGGCTAGGCAGAAACAGCTACGGCATGAAAGAGATCTGGAATATAGCATCATTGAGAGTGCTAAAAATATTATAACAGAGGCTATAGGTGTTGAAGTAGATTCTACTCAACACATTTTGATTCAGTTGGAAGAGGCTGTAAACAAATTCAATGAGGATACCTCCGGCCAAGAAAAGTTGATTGAAAAGGCAGCGAAGAAATTTGACAATAAAGTGCTTGAGCACATTGCTCAGCAAATTGCATTAAATCAGGTAGAATTGTCTACAATTTTGAATAATTTTGAGAATTCTTTTAATAATGTAACTTCACTTTTTGGAAAACTCTGTGATGTTACTAAGTATACCAAAGATATAAAAGAAAAATTGAATAAAATTGATGAGGATATGAAGGTCAGTGCCCAAGTGCTGCAATCTGACCTCAGTACAAGTTCATCCCATCATCATAAAATAAGATTTTTGTCAGAGAAACAGGCAGAATTGCTGAGAGAGGAAGCAAGAATCAGGTCTACTCTCATAGATATCCAGAATATGATTCTTCCTGTCATGACTTCAATGCAAAAGCATATTGCTCATTCCAGAACATTGATTCATGACAACAATTTCTTAGTTGCAGATCATATGATTGAACTTTCTGCAGAAATTCAAATTGCACTCTCCTCCAGCAAAATTTTGCAAGAAAATTGGGATAAGACTTTGGCTCTTATTCTCAAGGTACATTCAGAATTTCTCTCTCATTTTGAAATCTCAGTGTAAATTATTTGGCATTATTGTCAAAAAGGGGGAGACAGAACTTCAGAACTTCAGAGCTATCCATGCAAAGATATATGTATTGATCTATAAATACTGTGCATATTGTATGGGGGAGACATACATCTAATAAGATCTACAATTTTGAAAACTTTTTGAAATGTATGTCAATTTCTGTACATAAACTTTGATACATAATTGTTTTTGTCACTAATGCCAAAGGGGGAGATTGTTGGCATAAAGTTATTTGCCATTAGTGACAACACTTTTCTCACAGTATTAACCGAGTAAAGAAGAACTCAGTGTTAACCGAGTTCAGCCGGTTAACATAGAACTCAGTGTTAACTGAGTTCAGTCGGTTAACATAGAACTTAGTATTAACCGAGTTCAGTTGGTTAACTAAGAACTCAGCATTAACCGAGTTCAGTCAGTTAATTAAGAACTTAGTATTAACCGAGTAAAGATGGATGCAGTGTTAACCGAGTTCGGTCGGTTAACATAGGACTCAGTGTTAACCGAGCTCAGTCGGTAAACAAAGAAGTTTGTTCTACCGAGTTTGTTTTGCTATTTGGCCGACTCAGTTAAATTTTGTCTACTTTTATTCAGCCGACCATTGCATAAAATTTTAACTTGGATGGTATATATATGTAATGTATTGTATCATTCGAAATATATATGGGAAATATATGAAGTATGTGAAGAATGTGTGCGAAAGCATGTAAAGCTGAATTTTGAAGGTTTTCAGCAAAGTCAGCATTGGAGCAGAAAAGTTTTATCTGTCATATCAAGGACAATCAGAGCGTAGCGGATCTTATCACAATCAGTTGTATTCAGATCCACTGTTTCATTCTAACAGGTGAATCAATTTTTATAAATCCTTTAACAGGGTAGACTTAACAGTCTTTGTACTAAATCTCCTAACAGAGTGCATACTTATGAAGTATGTTTCAAATCCTTTAACAAGGTGGATATAACAATCCTTTATGCTCCTAACAGGGCAGATCACCAGAAGTGATCATTGTATGCCTTAACCGGCTAACTTCCTACTGCAGTAAAGAAGATTTGTGGGTTTCATCCCCACCCCAGTTTTACTTTCTATTTTGGAAGGTTTCTGGGTCACCAAAATCTCTGTGCTTATGTGTTATGAATGTCTACATACTGCAGATTAGGTGATTAAATATTTTACTGATTGATTTAAGATTTTATGTTTACTAATTCACCCCTCCCCTCTCAGTAAACTGTTATATCTTGAATATTTCCAACAGTTATGTTGTCATTGATGTCAAACTTTATTGGTGAGATAGTTATTACTTGAGTTGAGTACCATATCAAGATAATAAATAAAGAGGATTTGAGAACTAGAAGAGATAACAAGAGGACCTAGTGAAAAGGTTAAGTTATGTGGAATTATAATGGGCACTTGATCAATTAGACTTTGGCAAGATAATGTGTAATTTAATCATAACACTAAGTGGAGAAGAGAGTTGTGTTAATGCCTAGAAGAGATGATCAATAATGAACATATACTTAGGCTTAACTAAGCTTCAATGTAGAATATTAAGGAACTTATAATTAAAGTTGAACAATGCTAGTATTGAGTGTGTAAATAGTAGAAGTCTTAGAGAGCAAATTCAATTGAGAGCTAGTAAAAGATAGAGTAATAGAGAAGTTAGACCAAGTGCAAGAAAATGAACTGAGGGGTGAGAGTGTAAGCTGAGTAATTTAGTATAGTGATGACTAAGTTATCTAGTGATGATCAAGGCTGAGGAACATAGTGTGGCTAGGTGTTAACATTTGACTATTTGTGAACGAATCTCATTTCTTGGCTGACATAATTGAATTCTTGGAATATGAAAAGCATGTTGAAGATCATAATCAATGAGCTAGAATATTTAATTCAAAAAAAATGTGTTTGAGTATTTCTATGCATGGATTCAAAGAGAATTTTGGAGATGTTTCTAGAAGAGCAAGGAGGAAACAAAAAGATAGAAGGATTTGATGAATCTAACCTAACCCTAAGATCAATGGTGGTGTTTAAGTGACAAAAGATCAAGATACCTATTTAAGGAGGTATAAGGGCTAGTCTAGGAGAAGAGGTTAGCAGAGTTGATGAAGACCTTAACAAGATTGGAGCAGTTGTTGATGCTATTGATTGACAAACTTGACTAGGAGGATGAGAAAAGTTGTGAAGAGGGGAAGTGTGATTGCTTGAAGGGTTGCTAAGAAGATTAGAGATGGAGATGATAATGGAGGCTAGTCAGTGGATCATCATATAAGCTACATTGTGATCTCTATTTGTAAAGTGATTTGTATTTATTTAGATTAACATGTTGTTACTTTCTAACCATTGTATCAGTTTGAAATCTTTTAATCAAGGTGACATTCTAATAGAATGTTATTAAGTCCTCTAACAAGGCTACTCTTAACGAGGTGATTAAATCCTTTAACAAGGTTGGCTCCTCACAGAGCTCACTTTAGAAGAGTGAAAATATTGGTGCTATGTTGCTAGTGATTTTTCCCAAATTGGGTTTCTACATTAAATTCTGGTGTCATACTTGTGTGAATGTTTATAGTTTAGTTATCCTAAATCATTCTAACACATATATTGAGCACTTAGTTTGATATTGTACTTAACACTATATATTAAGGTGTAAGGGACCAATATGACTATGTAATAGGTACATGATTACAAATGGTCAAATACAAAAAGAAACAATACAAATCCTAAAGATTGGAAGGATACATCCAATGATGTTGATTTGATTAAACCAGATTAATAAAATATTAAGTTATTTCAAGGGTCAAGATGATAGAGTGATTAAAGATTAGTGTTCTACATTAAAATGTTGGATTGCATGGATTAGCATTGATTGCACATGATTAGATTGATTTAGGATTTTTTAAGAGTTTATGTATATTTCAATTTTATTTATAGTGATTTTGGATGGATAGATTAAATTGGAAGGAAATTTGAAGAATGATTTAGATAATATTGGGTTAGAAGAAATGAACTAGATATGATGGACATTGATTTGATTAGAACAAAATTGTATTTAATATGAAATGAATCAAAGAAGTGAAATTGATTAGATTAGAAGATAAATAAACTGATATGGAAATTTTGGAAGAAGGGAAATTGATTAGATGAGAAGATAAGTGAAATTGATATGAAAGGAGTGGATTTATATATAGAATGGATTGAGGCCAATGACAAGAGAGAACCAAGGTATGGTAAATGATGGAAAGGGGAGAGATTTTATGGATGGAAGATAGATGGATGGAATGGATGGAGATATGATACGGGGGTAAGTGGATGAGTAAAAAGTGGATATGGCTTCAAGAGTTATGCAAAAAAGAAGTTAAATACCACCCACTAAAGGTAGGAGAATAGATGGAAAGATGATAGATAGAGGATCTAGGAAATGGAGGGATATTGTGATGTCCCTAGATTGAAACAATAAATAATAATTAATTAATGAGTAATTTATAATATAATTTACTATTAATTTAATTATATTATTAATATAGCATACTAAAATGATATAATATTATAAATGAATGAACTAGTCTAATACTAATATTAAATTTATTATTATAACTTAATATATAATATTATAATAATTTAATACAATTTCATACTAGTAATATAAATAGAGAAAGAATTTAAAATAATATTATATATGGGTATGCACAGGATCATGGTCAACCAAGCTATGCTCTTAAGTGGTAATAAAAAATTAGCAAATCAGGGTTATGTCAAATTGACATGTAATTTTCTACTTGTTATAAACTTTATATCAAAAAGTTGGGACAAAAGAATCTCTAGGATATTGAATTTAGTTTCTAAAATACTAGGCCCTATCTGAAAAAATAAAAATTGATTGGTCAAAATTTTGAATTTTAATGCAATAGTACAAAAATTTCAGGACAAAAGTAAGTAGACGTATGTCTGACCACCTTAATAAAAATCAAATGATAATATTTTTAAATAATATTCTAGATAGACTCATGCCTAAATGTGACACATTTTTAAAAAAAAAATTATTCTAAATAAATAAATAATTATTAATTTTCTACTTTAGTATTTTGAGAATTAAAAACTCTCGTGTTTGACTACCTTAACTAATTCAAAACTTTGCAAAATTTATTTTATATTTATTTTTCCTTATAGTAGAAGAAGAATAGAATGTGATGCATCTTTTGGATATTCAAATATAATGTAACATTTGAAAGTTATAGTTATTTTTCAAGCAGTGGGTCAATCAACACTTTATATGTAACTCCATTAGAAAATAAGAAATAATTACTTACTAAACTCATAATTTGACAAACCATATATTTATGGAAAGCTAAGGACATTCTTAAGAAAATCTTTTCATTTCATCAAAATTTTAATTAAAAAAAGCCACTAGCTACATGTTTGAAGTAAAAAATAGACAAGAATAGCCCAAAAACACATTTTCGGGAGGTTTTTAAAGTTCACCATATAGGGTTGGTATCAAAATATATAGTAGGCTTTATAAATGTATTAATTTTTTTTAGGATGGGTGGGAAAAATTGGAATAGATTTGAAATGCTTTGAGGTATTTCAGGACTACATATTTTTCAGATTACCACTTTTTGGCTGTGATCTTTCACATACTCGTATATAAGATCCATTATTCATATTATATATAATACTACTAATACAATTAAAAGATGACACATTAAAATATAAATAAATAAATAATATACAATTAATAGTATATTATTAAATCAAATAAAGAGATAATAAAATAATAATACAATAATAACCATATAACTAAACAATACAATTTAATCAACTATATAATGTAGCGGTAATACTTAATTGATAAAATATATTAATTATGTTTAGTAAAATAATAATATTATATTACATTATTAACATAATGGTTCCAAGAGACATGACTCTTGAAATTAACATATATATAAAGGGATATAGAAACTTAATAATGGGATATAGATTGGGGATGAGAAATATTTGGAATAGTATAGAGTAAAAATAGGTAAAGTTCTAATTATGAACATTACAAGTGGTATTAGAGCATAATCCTACCATCCTATGCAATAAATATTGAAACAAAAAAAAAATAGCACACTTATAAGGAAAGAAATTAATTGAAAGAATACTTAAGAGAGACAAGAATCACAATCACTTAGCAATAAGGAAGAAATATAAATTATACTACTATCTCCAAAAAATATATAAATCAGAAGCAAAATATTCTTTAGTCATTTGGAGAAAAAAACTTGGTGGGGTTGTAGATTGAAAAGAAAATAAAGAAAGCTATCATGATAAGATGCATTTGAAGTCCATAGAAAGGACAAGGAATCGAATTTAATCATATATCATACTATTGACACAAAAGCTTGCACCCTAGCTTGAGGGAATACTTCTTAGGAAACCTCATGTAACATTGAACCAATTTCAAAAGTGTGGGACTTTGCAACTTGAGATTGAGCCTCCAGAGAAGGTCAACTTATTTTACTATCAGGATGCACCTAATTGATTCTTGAGTGGAAGAGGGAGAAGGAATGCATGTAAGCAAAACTACCTAATCTAATCTAGAGGGTGATGTACCAAATACTATATAGATCTACTTCTTTCCCATTGAATGTATTAGAACTTAATAGATTTCTCAAAATATACCATTATCTACACTTTTTCAATCTCAATATCCTAGATAAGCCAAAAGATAATACAATCAAAGAAGGAATACAATGGATTCACTTGATCTAACTAGACAAAAAATATGAACATGATAATATGATATTTCAACTATCAAAATACATTCAGCGAATGAGGTCACAAGAAGGCATGCACACTTAGCTGATAGAAAATGGATATAGTAGAGAAGATCTCTATTAAACATAGGAAATATTATGGAAAAAACTCTAAAAATTAGAAAAGAGAGGACCCTTAGGAGAGTAAAAAAAATTTCTTTTATAGTTCAAGCATAACCGGGATAGCTTTAGAAAGAAGCCAAGCTCAACTACTAAAATTAAAATTACTAAGGACAAACATGCAAATCTAGAGAAAATTTGATCTGGGTACATGTGCAGAAGCAATGAAAATCTAATGTTTTGCCAAAAGAACAACCCTGAGAAGATAGGAATGGTGTCTATTAATGCACAACTAGGTAGATAGATAACCAAGCAATGAGTGAGTTCTCTTTTCGCATTTACTAGGCATGGGAAATGTTGAAAGAAATCTACAGATGGTCAAAAAGATCTAATTTGTCATTAAAGAGTTGTTTCCTCTTTGCTATCAACATGCCAAGTCAGATGTATTAGTAAGTCAAAAATATCCAACATTCCTCCTATACCCCTCCTACAATTCTATTGGTTGAAGACCCTTTTCTTTTTTAGCTTAGACAAGTGAAGCACCTTGATCATGGTCAACCTAGGGAGCTACGATCTTACGATCATTGATAAAGTCAAAACCCTCATATCATCCCTAGCCTAGAAGTTGAACCCTATGATCTTATGATCATCATTTTATCTTTTGGTCCAGAGAACCTTTCATCCTTCCTACAATCTTATAACACACCATTGCCTTACAATCTCATGACAGCATGATGACATGAAAACATGAACTTACGATCAACCCTTGGCGTAGCTTCCTAGCACTATCTAGCTTACCCACCGATCTCATTATGCATGGCCTATCATAGCATCATAGCCCTTTATTTTTGCATCCATGATCCTACAGAGATAGTTAGGATAATCATGTCACACCTTTGGCAATTAATCTTTTGATTCTTACAACCATATGATCAGGTAACAAACACTCTATCATGATATTAGCGATTGATAATCTTAACCCTAAGATCCTATGACAACTGCTTGTCGTAAGATCAAAAGTTTGTGAGATCACGACTTTGCTTCTATTGTGGCCTCTTAGGTTTGACCATCCTTCTTATCCTAACCACACCACCTTTTTTAACTTAACTAATGTCTACTCATGAAACTGCAAACTTAACCATTGTCACTAACTGTTTACCTTCCACCTAGGCTCTCTAATCCATATGTCCATTTGTCATTTTGTCACATGAATTAAAGATTAAGCATTTCTACAAAGTGATAAAGCAATGACCATAGATCTGGGGAGATTAGATGATGAGAAAATAACCTCAGTTAATGATTGCACTAACTAAAGGAAAGGGGCCCATAGTGCTATGTGGTGATTTGTCTCTTTGTCACATGAAATAAGGATCATGTGTTTTTGCAAAGTGACAAAGAGATGTTTGTTGATTCCTTTGCATCTAATAGACAAGAAGATGCATGCCTACAAAAGTATTAAATCATGAACTTAACCTTACAACTTAGGATATAATGTATATAACCAAGGTTTGAATAAAATATTAAGTTTCTCATTCAAATATTTAAAAATTCAAATATCCAACCGACCGTTAGACATTTTGTCAAAATATGGAATATGAATTTTGGTAGGTGGGAAAAATAGCTAACACACACCTAACTTTTCCTATGGTTAAAGGATCACCAAAATTCAAAGACATGTAGTTGTGAGCCCTTTTGGAAGTATATATGGGCATCATCAAAGAGATGAAATCAAATAGGTTTGAGCTCTCTCAATATAATAGTCTGGCTTTGTTGACATGTATGGTCACTGTAAAGACTTAAATAAAGATCTCTGCAATAATTTAAAAGAGTGACAGAGCCATTCAATATGTTGTTACCTTTAATGAAAGTGTACTTTTATTGAGTGCAAATTGCCATTTTTGACAAGGTGGTTAACTAGGTTGCATCATCTAAATATTAGACACCTTAAAAGAGGAAAATACCACTATTGTTTGACAATTTAGATTTAAATAAGGAGCGACATGTTTGGACATATATTATTGATAAAAATTAATAATGTTGATGACAAAATGGCATGAAAAACCACATAATATTATGAGCAAAGGAAGACAAGAAGGAAATCATTATATAATATGAAAATATCTAATAAAAGTTAACTTCATTTCTTACCAATTAGAGACCAGTGAATTGAGATGTAATAAAGAACATAATATTTTATATAGTTCTAAATATGACTCATTAAATTGTGCTCACTATGCCTCTAAGTCATACCAACCATACTATAAAAACGTGGATAGCACAAACCTCATAGTGGAAGAAAAATATTGCGCACATAGGATTGCATAATTGCACCTTTCATGCAACCTAAAATGGATATCATGTTTGAGGTTTTTAACCAAATAAATTTATGTGTATCATTAAACTCTACACTTCTACAAATTTCACATAAGTAAAGGGAGACCCTTGAGATAGGTGGAAAATATAACATGCATAGTCAAAAAAGAAAAATGGATATCAATAAATCCTCATACTTAGCATATGAAATGTGATAAAAAAATCCAATTTCCTGACCTAGAAAGCATGTGAATAGTGTAGGCTGAAACTAACACAAGGATGGTGTGAGTAACTAAGGCCAATTTGCACACTCAGCTACCAAACCACCTTGCAAGAGTTAACACAATGGAAGAAAACACAAAAGAGAATAGCACCACAAATAGAGAGAAAAATATTCTTTATTGATTTATGAAACTATCATCATACATGCCTAGCTATAAGGCCTTCTGGGTTACAGCCAGATACAAAATGCATTCAAGATCTAAGATCCAATTGCAAATTTGCACTTTCCAGTTCTACTCCACCTAAGATTCCTCTACCAAAAAAATTATGCTCAAGACTCTACCCAAGATCCCCTACTTATAGAAATCTAAGCCACAAGCTAGCGTAGAATGCTAAAAACTAAATAAACCCAACATTAAATACTTGAAGAGACACAAGTTGGCCTCCAACAGAAATTAAATGTCCAAAAATTGATATCTAAGAAAAATTGTGACATCTCATAGATCCAATTGAATTAGAACTTGTACTTCAAACCAAAGGTATTACTTTAGGTCCTCTATAACTCCTCAAGCTCTCTAAGGCTGACTCATTAAGGATATCTTTGGACTCATCTTGGAAGTCACACACAGAAACCCACTACAAACTACCACAAAACAATACTCTAGGAGAATTGCCATATCTCCCAACTTATAATGAATTAAAACTTGTGACCTTATCCAAAGATTGTACTTTAGGCCTTGTTCAATCCCAAAACTTTTTATCCTTTAACACATTGTGGAAAATTAGTTACACAGGATACAACTGACACCAAGGAACTAGAAAACACAATTCCAACAACAAGGTAAAAATGGCTCAAAACTAAAAACATGCAGGATAGTAGTGCAACCCGGGATGCTCCTGCATCAAAATTAAATAGACTCCAAGGAGGCTAATCTAATATGAAACATGATTATTAAAAAAATATCAAATAAAAATGTGGGTGCATAATTAAGTATAAAAATGTAATTACCACTGTGAGATATATAAGGATAAATTGCCACTATGGGAAAAATAAGGATAAATTAGGAGATGAGTGAATCATGGTAAAAATAATCAAGGAATAAGTTTTATGCAACAATATTTCACATTATCTAAGAATGTGACCAAATAAAGATAAGTTCATCTTCTAATTTATTTATTTTTTAAGATGAATTTGTGAAATCACTTTTTAAAAAAAATCAAATTATTCAAATATTTTGAGATTCTTATCTTAAGAATTCAATTATTATTTTCATGGTAAAACTAAGGGAAGGACCCAAATGGACTAAATGCAAGGAAAAGTATTTGGAAATATCACATGAAATGATAAATGGTATTTGTTTGATATATTGACAAGATACTAAGTGTACTTATATAAAAAAAATTATTAGATCATTTCTTGACAAGATAAGGTAAGGATTGCAATGGATTGGATTGTGGTACATCATACAAAGGCACTATGTAAGGCATACGATAGAATGGGCATGAGCTATGACATACAAGGGTACTAGGTAAGGCCTGTAGTGGAATGGGCATGAGCTACATCATACAAGGGCACTAGGTAAGGTTTGCAGTGGAATGGGCATTAGCTATATCGTACAGGGGCAATAGGTAAGGCCTACAGTGGAATGGGATTTAGTTACATCATACAAAGACACTATCTTGGGAGTAATGATCGGGGTGAGGTAATTACAATAAGGGGGAACAATAAGGCCCACTAGCTATGCCACCCCATATGATCTGGAGCCAAGGGGGGTAAAGGATTGCCCTTGGGCCTAGGGTTGGGTAATAGAGCACCATGTTATAGTTCTTCCTCTAAAAGAAGGATATAGTGATTATCTAAATAGACCACCTTGTGTGAATGTCTAACACCTACCACTAAGGCTAGTGGAGTCAAAGTTCCTCTCTTGGACTTAGTATGGTATTAACTTAAACCTAATTTATTGTGACATAACTTTCTTTGAAATTTATATATATGAATGTGTTCTAATGATTTTGTCGTTGTAGGTTCACAATCAAGTACAATAAGGAAGTAAATTTTGTAATTCCTTTCTTTGACCCTAAAAATTGAAAAATTATAGGGCTTAATCAAGGAATTTCATAATGTGTGTATTATGTTTTTACATCATGTATACTTAGTGTCTTCATCTATCTACATCGTGTATGCTTCATTTCTTCATGCATTCATGTGTCTACTTTGTGTCTGCTTTGTGTATTTATGCATCAATATGTATGATCAATGTATGCTTATTTTTTCTAACATCAATATTGAAATTTCATGAAGGTTAAAGATACATCTTGTAGAGAGAACATGGATTCTACTTCCACAAACTCATAGCATCATGACACATGTCACAAGGAGAGATCTTGAGTGTAGAGATCAAATCATTAAGGAATGTGACCATTCTAGGAATTTTGAGGGAGGATAAGTGTATAAGAGATGTAAGCAATGTGTCTAAGGGGGTGGCACACTCTTTCATGTAGATCATGTACTCTAGCTCAGAGAATCTAATCTAACACTAAGCCCCCTAGCCATATTTTTCTCAACACTCCTTTCCTTCTTAGTGGTGAGTGCAAGTGTCCTAGGCTAATGAAGATGGACATCCCTACTGATAGATTCATTAAGACCCCTAACAAAATGTTGTGTGAGGAGCACCTTATCATAACATTAACTGGAATATTGTCTCAGCCCAAAGAACCACCTCCCATATTGATCCACTATCATGTTCCCTTTTTTGAGATCATGGAAATCATCAACAGAAGCCTCTCGATATTGTGGAGATAGGAATTTCTCCCTAAATCTCTCCTCAAATATCTCCCAAGTGAGATCTACTATACTAATTTGGAGCTTCTCACTCTCCATATCTCACCACACGGATCCATGTTCTCTTAGCTATGTAATGGCACATTAGGCTTTCATGTTTCTTTCATATGGATGGAAGGAGAAGTAATGCCCCAATCCAGTAACCATGTCTTAGCCTTGAGACCTCCTCCTAGGTCATGAAATAGTGGTGGTTTAGACCTCTAAAGGTCTCTCATCATGTCCATTCAGATGGAATCTCCATCATCTTGACCATGGCCTCTCCTATAGTTGTCTCTACCACCAGGTGATGTGTGAGAGTGCTCACTTTCATGTCCATGATCTTCTTTACCTCCATGCTCTAATATGTGGAGGTCTCCATGGTGAGATTCCTCTCCTTGGCCATGGTCCTATTGCTTTTCCTCAAATCAAGGTCCCAACTGAGATATACTCTCTTGTAATAAAGGAAATAGTACCCTGACATCACCTTGATTTTTATCACCTTTTCCTCCCCAACTCCCTAACATTCTTCCTCATGGGGTTCTTCTTCATTATCATTCCATTGGTTATTACTCTTACCACTATGTCTATGTGTAGGAGGCATCACTAAAGGAACAACAAGATAAGGGTTGGAATCATATGTAACAATCATAAGTATCACAAGTGTAAGTTAAAATAAGATACCATAATATGTAGTCAAAATAATATCATACTAGGAGCATAACACAGAGATCTCAATGTTGCAACATGGGCTCTGATACCAGTTGTAATGCCCTACTTGGAGATCATTGGAACAAGGATAGTTAAAAGCCAATACCTTTTTTTTAAAGAACTAGCATAGAATCCAACAAATCAACATGCAATGAATCAAAAGATTGCAATGGAAGGTTTAACCAAACTATCCATACATCCAACGATCTCCATGTGTCACTACTTATTAACGTGATCAACTGACTATGAAAGTTTAAAAGTTATGAAACCTAGACTCTCCAATCTATTGAAACCTATAAAAGTGTACAACCTTAAAGGGTACTCAAAAAACCAAACCACACTCTCTAAAAGTAGACAAAAATAACCCATATTTTTTCATGAGGAAATGAAAACATGTAGGCTTGCATAAGAGAATACCTTCTCGTGCACAAGGAAGTATCTAGTTGCAGATGAGAGAACTCCCTCTCACACAAGAGAATGCAAAGAGGGGCCTTCTAAAAGCCTTCCAATAAGGTAGATGCTTACACAAGCATATGCATAGCCACACATAAGGAAATACCCTCTCACATGAGCATTCAACACACTCCATGTAAGAGAATGTATTCTCATGTGAAGAATCTCCTCTTTGGCATGAGGTTCAACAACCACACATGGGATCATAGCATGCAAAGAAAAATTAGGACAATTTCCTCCACACTAAGGAGTACCGAATCCATGAAAATTAAGGTTCGAACACTCGAATGAATGCAAAAAAACTAAGCAAGCTAGAAGGGATAAATCAACCATCTAATCACCTAATCCATAACACCTAGTAATAATTTAGAATAGTAATATCACAATAACATACATGAGCATAAATCAACTATCTCTAAAAACTAAGATAACATAAATTGCATGGAAACATACTCTAGAAGAAATGGAGAATCATGTGAGCACCGAGCTCCAGAATTGAACATGGAGAAAGGCCAACTCTGTATATCAATCTCTAGTATTGGTAAAGGTAGCTATGCCTCCCAAACATGTGGAACCCATAGGACCACTCCCTTCATGTTGATGGAGATAGTGATCCAACCTCAAACACACATGACAATCATCCATTGTAACACTCATTCCAAATAATATAGAGAACTGAAACCAAGATCATGGGATAATGCAATATAACAAGTCCTAATCAAATGCTCTATGGGTCTACTATGTAGGGACTCTAGTGGAGAGGAGGTTTCTTGGAACTCCCAAGCTCAACATCATTATGGACTACTCCCCTTGGGATTCCCTCTAGAGGCCAATGTGTTATGTCCCTGGATGAGTCGTGTGGACAATGTATTTTCTTATCTTAGTTAATTTCCCATGAATTTATTTAATTATCACTTAAATTAGAAACTTCTTGATGTATACCTTGTTGGGAACATGACTTGGGGTTACAAGAGAAGCCCCTGCACACCGACCTACCCTATATACCCATCCTCATCACACAATGAGTGCCCATAGGCAATGCAATTTCCCAACCCAACCCTAATGAACATAACTCAATCAACAAGCATCTAAGAGCTTGTGTCTCACAAGAACTTGACAAGTGCATGCTCACGTGCTCATGTGTGGGTAATCCAACTAGATAATAAAAATAAATAACAAGGGTTGGATGAGAAACATAAAGACACAAGTAAACAGATCACTCAACTAGCCTATATTTGGGAATATGGATTTGGCACAAATCCCAATATAATAAAAATACAAGGGTTAGAAATATATCCCTGTAGATAATCTGGATTCACAACCAACTATAGTGCCAAGAAAGTAGGGTGGCACGCAAATCTAGACAAAAACCAAAAATGTCAAAAACCTTGAACTTAAAACCCAATATGTCATTGGGTACAAAAGCCACAAATATAAAAGAAAATTTGGGTTCATAGTTCTCATGTAAAAATGGCTAGCATAACGACACAAAACCCCAAACCCTCAAGTTAAAAAGCAATCAAATGCTCATGCCCACCCAACTAAGTAGAGCCAACATGCATGAATGGAGGGGAACAGTAGTTCTCTTCCTCCTAGCAAACTTATATCCAAAACAGACTCTAAAAAAAAGTTGAGACATAAAAACAAGAGAGCCCTACCTAGCAGCCAAAAGGGGCAAAATAGGAATGCACACGATAAAATAATTGCTCCATGGAGGTCGCCAAAATCTCGGCAAACCAAAGTCTTCCTAAACCAAATCCAACAATTCCAACACCATGACGATCTTACACCCATGGCTCCCACAATGAATCAAACGATAATTCCTCCTGAAGAGGATTTGGATTTTTCTTTCAAACTTTCTAATTCAAAATGTGATAAGTGAGGGAATAATTCCCTTTTGGGATATATATTCAGTTTTTAAAAGTGAAATATAAAATTAGGAAATTAACTAGCTCACTATATAATCCTTTTCAACCTAGAAAACAATGGGCAATTCCAATTAAATGGAATTCAACTACGTCGATAAAGCTATTTGGAATTAAAACAAATAAATCAAATATAAAATTCCCTTAAACTATTAAAT
Organism: Cupressus sempervirens; assembly: GCA_028749045.1. NCBI lineage: Eukaryota > Viridiplantae > Streptophyta > Pinopsida > Cupressales > Cupressaceae > Cupressus > Cupressus sempervirens. The sequence goes on from CM053787.1 coordinate 2,080,784, forward strand.
CATGATATTTCAATATAAATTTTGTGATCATTGTGAACCTCTAAATTCATAGACACATTCACTAGTCTAATCACATAATGCAAATGAGTATGGATTTACTAAATCACTGGAGGGTTTAATTAATCAATTAAATAGGATACATCGACCATATAGGGATGATATTGGCTAAGTAAGAATAGTTGAATCACTAACTCCATGTGCCACTGCTAAGGATATAAATCTTGCACACTAAACAACACAATCATGTGCAATTGAATATAATAGTATAGTTGAAGCAATAAATACATTAAATAACCAAAATTTAATCACATTAAAATCATCTATTTAAATCACTCACTACATCACAAAAACATTTCAAAGTAAGAACAAGGTAAATAGTCATAGTAACAAATCAAAGTATCTAGAATCCAATAAGTCCATCATATAACCATACATAGAGTATATGTCCAAATATAAAATAACCAAATATCATCATAAAGCATCATGTCACATTAATAAGCATCATCATGCAGATATGATCAAGTTGAACAACATAGCATCTAACATCTATGATACTGGTAAATCAAAATAAAGTATCAGAAACATCACGTCATCTCGAATGTCCTCAAACATGTGTATCAAAGTGTCTTTTGAAACCAAAATATAACAAGGTACAAAATGCAAACATCGGAGGCACTACATGATTTTACCATAGGAAGAATTTGCATACAATAATTATGTCAATAGGAGTACTAGTAAATCTTCATTCCAGATTGTATATGGGAATAGTCCCAAAAATTATTTTAAATTAAGATGATTGGATAAAGGAGAAATAAGTAGTGTTGAAGCAAAAAAGTTTGCTAAAACTTTGAAGAAAAACCATGAGGAGGTGAGGAAATGCATTATTTAGATGAATAAACATTACAAGGCTAAGGAAGATGTGAAAAGGAGGTATAATGAATTTCAAATTATAGATGAAGTCATGGTTCATTTGAGAAAGGAGCATTTTCCAGTGGGTGTGTATAATAAGCTGAAAATGGAGAAGTTTGGACTATGCAAGATAGTGAAAAGGCACAATTCTCAAAATTTCTATGAAGTGGAGTTGTCTATTGACATGAATATTTCACTAGTATTTAACTTTTCAAAGAAATTTCACCAGTATTTAACATAGGAGGCACTACATGATTTTACCATAGAAAGGAGATGATGGAGATGAAGGAGGTGATGGAGATGATGATGCAAAAGTGAAATGGTGTATTCTAGTAGTTAGTTTGGCTACAAAGGAGATTGAGGAGATATTTAATAGTCATGTTGGAAAAAGTACAAGGAACAAAACTTGTGAAGAGTAACTAGTCAAATAGAAAGGGAGACTAGTAGAAGATTCATCATGGCTAGCAAGGGAGGAGGTTGACCATCTTGGTTTTCCTCTAAACACCTAGGACATGGTAGGGTTGCGTCTCAAATTACCATGGGTTTCTAATGCAAGAGCATCCTATGTATAAGAGAAATCTTTGCATCACCCACAAATATTTCATTTTTGTTTCCTGAATAAGGGTTGTCTTAGTGTAGAGTTATCTTTTTGAAGGATTTGTACCTAGAAATTCAATCATATGAGCTCGGAATGTCTTAATTTCAAAGGTGGATGTTCATATTGGATATATTAGCCTACCAATTGAGGCTCAACATCATATCATAAGTATTTGAGGAGCTATTATGGATTTTTGGTGTACAATTTTGATCTAAAAATTGTAGGATCAGTTTTAAAGACCTTAGAGGTCCTGAATGGGCTCCAAAATGAGGTCAATTGGAGGTTGCACCTATTGGGTAGTTTAGATTAGAAGCTTATAATTCCAAAAAGGGGTTATAATAGACAATTGGAGAAATGGATTTTACGTTATGGCCTTCCAAACTTGGGCCAACCAAAATAAGCGTCAAAGGTGTATCAGACCAACTCTATATGTAATTTTAGAGTTAGTCAGTCTCTAGGGTCAAGGTTTAATGTCTAGAAACTTCTCAAGCGATGTAAAAAATGCCTATTTAAGGAATACTCATACATTTTCTAGGACAAATCTGGGAGATAGTTCACAACCTTGCATTACAAATTATTGTAAGGAAGGCGCACATGTGGATTTTCATATTGTATTTCAAAATAATGCAATTCTACAGTTACAATGATAATAAGAAGCCCATATTTTGTTCTCACAAATTTTTGTTATTTATTTGTTTATATTATGGGTTTGTTGTATTAAGGGGATCAACATTCATCACTATTACATCCTATCAATACCTAAAAGAACCTATTTATACATGTTAGGACCTAGTAGGACTCCTTATACCTCCCCTTAAGACACATATGGATCCTACGTACCTAGTAATTTATCATAAGTGGTCCTAATGTGTTATAGATAAATTTAACACCCATTATTATCTAATAAGACCCATTCCATCCTATTAAAACCTAATAGAATCCATTAATATGCATTAAGACCTAGTAGGACTCCTTAGGTTCCCTCAAGACACATATAGATCCTATGTACCTAGTAATGTATCATAAGGGTTCCTAATGTGTTGTAGAGTACTTTAATACCCATTATTACATAATGAGACCTATTGTGTCATAATAAGGCCCATTAGAACCTTTTATATACATTAGGACCTAGTAGGACTCCCTAGGTCCCCTTATGATACATATGGATCTTAGGTACCTAGTAATGTATCATAAAGGCTTCTAATGTGTTCCAGAGTAACTTAATGCCCATTATTACCTAATACAACCTATCATGAGATGGGAAGATCTATTTGAAACTATTTATACGTGTTATAACAGAGTAGGATTCCTTATGTCCCCTTAAAACACATATAGATCCTAGGTACCTAGTAACATATAATAAGGGGTCCTAATGTGTCATAGAGTAATTTAATACCCATTATTACCTGATAAGACCTATTGCATCTTATTAAGACCTAATAGAACCTATTAATATGTGTTAGGACCTAATACAAATCCTTAGGTCTCCTTAAGACACATATGGATCCTATGTACCTTGTAATGTATCATAAGGGGTCCTAATATGTCATAGAGTAATTTAATACCCATTATTACCTAATAAGACCTATCGTATCCTATTAAAACCTAATAGAACATATTAATACATGTTAGGACCTAATAGGACTCTTTAGATCCCCTTAATACACATATAGATCCTAGGTACCTACTAATCTACCACTTTTGACCTAACATAACCTACTAGGAACCCTTAAGCCATATTAGGATTTGTTAAGCCCTAGCATATATAATATGATCTATTACTATTGGAAATGAGAATGAAGTAACTGAGAGGGGGAAGGGGTGAATCAGTTACTACAAAAATATTTCATAGTCCCTTAGATGTCTAAAAGTTTGATCTATTTTACAGATTACTGAAACTTGATATTGCAGCAAATAATAGCAATCATTAAGAACTGATATCAAAACAATTCAGCAAACTCAAACACTAGAGACACCAGATTTAACGTGGAAACCCAATATGGGAAAAACCACCAATGTAACTAGTTACTATTTTTCACTCTTCTGAAGTGAGCCCTGTTAGGAGCCAACCCTGTTAAAGGTTACAAAGCCACACTGTTAGGTGTGACTCTGTTAGAGGATTTAAACACTCTGTTAGAAGTGGCCTTGCTAGAGGTCTTTAGAACAATTCAACTGAATTGTCACCTTGTTAGAGGATTTACAATATGGATGTTAAACCAACTCTGTTAAGAGATTTGGATTCACTGCTGCAAAGGTTATAAAGCAACAATGAAGTGACCTGAATAATATGCAACTTATCTTTTGCTGATTACAGATCTCTGTTCGGCTTGATTGGATCCTTACTGATCAAATACAACTTTACAACTCCTTTAATCCTTCATCAGGATTCGCTCAGTCTCCTCTTATCCAAGTATTTGCTTTCGCATCATTGCTTCTCTTGTTCTTCACTTGTTTTTACACCTTTTTTCTCACACATTTTTACAACTTGAATAACTCTCTATATATATCTTTTAGCTTATCAAGTCGGCTCAAATAACTTGGAAAACAATTATTCCAACAATCGGTTGAATTGCAAGATTTAACAAATCCTTTTATTGGCCAACCCAGCACGGTAAACTCTATTCAAAAATAATTCCTGTGTTATCCGACTAAGCCCGGTTAATACAGAGAATTCTATGAAATCCTTCGGTCACCGAGTGAACTCGATGAAAACTGACTTCTCCATCTTTCCTTCGATGACCGAGTGAGCTCGGTGAAAACTGACTTCTCCATCTTTCCTTCGATGATCGAGTGAGCTTGGTGAAAACTGACTTCTCCATCTTTCCTTTGATGACCGAGTGAGCTCGGTGAAAATTGACTTTTCCATCTTTCCTTCAATGACCGAGTGAGCCTGGTGAAAACTGACTTTTCCATCTTTCCTTCGATGACCAAGTGAGCTCGATTATTACTGTCTTTTTTATTTTCTTCGATGACTCGGTTATCACTGTCTATTTTATTTTCTTCGATGACCGAGTGAGCTCGGTTATCATTGTCTGAACTCGGTTAACTAAGATTAAAGACTTATATGACATTTTGTGTGACATCAAGGACAACACTATCCAACAATCTCCCACTTTGGCATTGATGGTAACACAACATATCATAATAGGATTTAAAATTTTGAAAACAAGATAACAAGCTTCTCCCTCTTTCACTAGTCTCCTTCTTTTAAGGAGCTTCATAGCAGATTTTTTAAGTCTCATAAATTTCAGAAAGATATGATAGTAAATCTCTCCCTCTTTGACAACACATGCCAAAGACAACAGAAGTAAAGTGAATTTCAATGTACCTATAGTACTGATTCATATGCAATGATTTCTGATTAAACTGCATCAATAGATAGATCTTCAATCTGGTATGCATTGATGCATCACTAAAGCTTCCTTTTGTGAACTTCAGATAGGGGAATGACCCCTAACTTACCTCTAAGATATAAAAATGCATCCTTAGACAAGGGCTTTGTGAATATATCAGCAATTTGTTCCTTTTTGTGGACATATTCCAATCTGATCTCCTTGTCTTGCACTAATTCTCTGACAAAATGATATTTGATTGCAATATGCTTGATCTTGGAATGCATCACTGGATTCTTGGATATATTGATTGCACTTGTATTATCATAGAACATAACAACTAGTTCTTTGATTTCCATCTTCATTCCTTGCAATAGTTGCTTAAACCAAACAATATTAGAACAATTTACTGCTACAGCAACATACTCTACCTCTGTTGTAGATTGGGTTGTACAATTTTTTTTTTTGCTTGTCCAAGAAACCAATCTCTTTCCAAGAAAGAATGCTCCTCCACTTGTGCTTTTTCTGTCATCAAGGTTCCCTACCCAATCAGCATCAGTAAAAACTTTCAAATCCAAATTACCTCCAAATTTGTACCATAGCCCATAATCTTCAGTTCCTTTCAAATATCTCATTATTCTCTTGATTGCCATCAGGTGAGTTTCTCTTGGTTTTGCTGAAAATCTTGCAACAATACCAAGTCCGAGAGCAATATATGGTCTGGTATGAACTACATACTGCAATTTTCCAATCATAGATCTATACAATGTTTGATCTACCTCTTTGGATTAATCATCTTTTGTAAGCTTCAATCCAGTACACATAGGAGTTCCAACAGGTTTACAGTCCTCCATACCAAACTTTTTCAATATCTCCTTGATGTATTTTGACTGAGTGATGAAGATGCCATTCTTATTTTGTTGCATTTGAAGACCAACAAAGAATTTTATCTCACCAAACATAGACATTTCAAATTCCTTTTCATTTGTTCTGAAAATTCTTTGCAAAGATCATCATGCCCTGTGAAAACAGTATCATCTAAAAATATTTCTGCCAAGACAATATTATTATCTGGAACTTCCTTTATATACAAGCTACTATTATCATTAGCTCTTTGAAAACCAATCTGAATAAGATAATTATGCAATCTTTAATACCATGCTCTAGGAGCTTGTTTCAGACCATACAGTGCCTTGTGTAATTTGTAGACCATGTTCCTTTTATCTGGATCAACAAAACCTTTAGGTTGTTCAATGTAAACTTCTTCATCCAGTATTCCATTGAGGAATGCTGACTTGACATCCATCTGATAAACTTTGAATCCTTTGTGAGCAGCATATGCAAGTAAGGTTCTGACTCCTTCCAATCTTGCAACAAGAGCAAAAGTTTCTCCATAATCTATACCTTCTTCTTGTGAGTATCCTTTGCATACCAATCTAGCTTTGTTTCTGGATACCTTACCATCTTCAGTCGAGTTGTTTCTAAATACCCACTTGGTTCTAATTATATTCTTGTCTTTAGGTCTGGGTACAAGAGTCCATGTCTTGTTTTTCTCTATCTATTCTATTTCCTCATTCATTTCCTCAATCCAACTATCATTTGCCAATGCATCCATAATACTTCTAGGTTCAAAATTAGCAAGTAAACAAGTATTTTTCAACTTACTTCTTGTCAAGGTTCCTTCAGATTTGTCTCCAATGATATGATCTGGTGCATGATGTCTTCTGACATATTTTTCTAATACAGGTTCCTTGCCTCTTGAATGAATTTCATTGGTATCCTTCTATACTTTAGATTCTTGTTGTTCTGGCTCGATAGATATTGGCTCAGTTGATTCAGACTTGGTAGACACTTGCTCGGTAGTGTCTAAAATTTGTTGAGGCTTGGTTTGAACTATTTGCAACTCTGTTACTGAAGACTCAGGAGTTGAGGATTCTTGAGTGAACGGTATACTTGGTATAGTATCTGGTTCAATGTAAACAAATCTCTTGTAGTCTTCAGGTACCTTTTTGCTTTCTTCTTCTGATTTGTCTACAAACTCATCAATTTTCACATGTGCACTTTCTATGACCTTTTGAGTAGATAGATTTAAACATTTATATGCTTTGCTTTTGCAAGAATATCCCAAAAATATTCTTTCATCACCTTTTACATAAAATTTTCCTTTTCTAGATTCTTTCAAAATATAACATTTGCTTCCAAATACTTTCAGATAACTTACATTAGGTTTGTGGCCATACCATAATTCATAGGGAGTCTTGAATGAGTCCTTTTTCAGCTGTACTTGGTTTAATGTATGAACTACAGTGCTGATGGCTTCCTTCTAGTATTTGATAGCAATGTTTTTTTCTATCATCAGGGTTCTTGCACAATCCATAATGGATCTGTTTCTTCTTTCAGCTATTCCATTTTGTTCTGGAGTTCCTAGTGCTAAAACCTATCTTTTAATACCTCTTTCAATGCAGAAGTTATTGAATTCATGTGAAATGAATTCACCACCTCTGTCTGACCTTAAACATTTCAGTCTTTTCCCTATTTCTTTTTCTACTCTTTCCAAATACCATTTGAATTTCTCAAATGCTTCTGATTTATTTCTTAGATACATGACAGTCATCATTCTTGAGTAATCATCAACAAAGAGAATGACAAATTTCTCTCCAGTATAGCTTTCTATTCCAATAGGTCCACATAAATCAGTATGCACAATTTCTAATATATCTTCAGATTGATAGTTTTTACCTTTAAAACTAGTCCTTCCCATTTTACCAATCTGACAGTTCTTGCATAGACCAACCTCAAGTTTCATAATGTTAGGAATGCCTCTTACTTTCTTGAATTTGCTTATTTTTATCAAATTATCAAAATTGACATGACACAACCTTTTATGCCATAACCAAATCTCTTCAATTTGAGCAATAAAACATGAGCATTCACCAAGTTCTAGATAGAATAAGTTACCTTTAGTTTGGGTGCCAGATCCTATCAGCTTTCCTTGCTCATTCAACAGTTTTGCCTTTCCATGCATGAATTCCACCTTGAATCCAGTATTGAGTAATTGTGCCACACTTAGCCAATTATGTTTGAGACCTTCAACCCAATAGGCATTATTAAAAACAAGTTCTTTGGTTAGATAGATTCTTCCTCTTCCTTATATGAAACAAGGTTCATTATTACCAAACATTACACTGCCACCATCATAATCTTCAAACTGATCAAACTTAGATTTATCACCAATCATATGATGTGAGCAACCACTGTCTATAATCCATGTATCATTCTTACTTATATGAGAGATAAGAGCAATTTTATCTTCCTCATCATTGTCAAAATCATCTTTAACAACAATATAAACAATTTCATCCCCACTATTATCAGAATCTTTAGAATTTTCAGCCATGAAACATGATTTCTTACCTTTGTTCTTGAATGATTTGAAATCTTTCTTGCCATTCCATTTATGATCCTTCTTTTCATCATTATTCTACTTGTTCGGGCACCTAGCTGCAATATGACCAATTTCTTCACATGAAAAACATATCAGAGGAACTTTACCTTTATATTTTCCTTTGCTTCTGGAGTATTTTCTTGCTAGAAGAGCTTCAATTACTTCAAGATCACTGTTTGAGCTTAGATCTGATTCATCTCTACTTTCTAACTGAAGTTTCTTTTTTCTTTCCTCCTTGAGTGAAAGTTTGGCCTCAAATGCCGATTCCATGTTCTTGGAAGCTAGAACATAGTTGTCAAAGTTATCTAGTTCAAATGCAGTTAATCTCCCAACTATGGCCTCAAGATTTATCTGATGATTTGCTTCACATCTTCTTTCCTGAATTGCAGACACTCTGATTTCATAAATAGGAAGCAAGGTTATGAGAACTTTTCTTACAACTGTTTCTCCTTTGATGTCACCACCAGCTTCCCTGATTGCACTTACACATGCTTTAACTATTTCAACATATTTTGCAATGTTTTCATCCTCTCTCATCCTCATTTGATCAAATTGTCCTCTTAGACTTTCTTCTTTTTCTCTTCTCACATTGTCATCCCCTCCATAGATTTCTTTTATCTTGTTCCACATGTCAAAGGCGGTTTTGCAGTCCTTAATGTCATCAAATTCTTCATAGCTGAGAGCAGATGCTATGTCTATCATCATGTTGTTGTGAGTTTTCTTTTCAGCAATATCATTGACTGATAGTCTGCCAGAAGGTTCTTCATATTTTTCTTCAAGGTATTTCAGTCCATTATCACCAACAGTAGCCAGATGAAGTTTCATCAGTCCTTGCCATGCTGAGAAGTTATCTCTATTAAGTTTTGGAATTTCTCTTTTGTAAGACATCTTGATCTTTTGCTTAGATCCTTGAAATCTTCTCCTGCAAGTACCAAAAGCTCTGATACCAATTGTTGGAAATGAGAATGAAGTAACTGAGAGGGGGAGGGGGTGAATTAGTTACTACAAAAACATTTCATAGTCCCTTAGATGTCTAAAAGTTTGATCTATTTTACAGATTATTGAAACTTGATATTGCAGCAAATAATAACAATCATTAAGAATTGATATCAAAACAATTCAGCAAACTCAAACACTAGAGACACCAGATTTAATGTGGAAACCCAATATGGGAAAAACCATCAATGTAACTAGTTACTTTTTTTCACTCTTCTGAAGTGAGCCCTGTTAGGAGCCAACCCTGTTAAAGGTTACAAAAACACACTATTAGGTGTGACCCTGTTAGAGGATTTAAACACTCTGTTAGAAGTGGCCTTGCTAGAGGTCTTTAGAACAATTCAACTGAATTGTCACCTTGTTAGAGGATTTACAAAATGGCTGTTAAACCAACTCTGTTAAGAGATTTGGATTCACTACTGCAAAGGTTATAAAGCTACAATGAAGTGACCTGAATAATATGCAACTTATCTTTTGTTGATTACAAATCTCTGTTCGGCTTGATTGGATCCTTATTGATCAAATACAACTTTACAGCTCCTTTAATCCTTCATCAGGATTCACTTAGTCTCCTCTTATCCAAGTATTTGCTTTCGCATCCTTTCTTCTCTTGTTCTTCACTTGTTTTTACACCTTTTTTCTCACACACTTTTACAACTTGAATAACTCTCTCTCTCTCTCTCTCTCTCTCTCTCTCTCTCTCTCTCTCTCTCTCTCTCTCTCTCTCTCTCTCTCTCTCTCTCTCTCTCTCTCTCTCTCTCTCTCTCTCTCTATATATATATATATATATATATATATATATATTTCAGATTATCAAGTCGGCTCAAATAACTTGGAAAACAATTATTCCAACAGTCGGCTGAATTGCAAGATTTAAAAATCCTTTTACTAGCCAACCCAACACGGTAAACTCTATTCAAAAATAATTCCTATGTTAACTGACCGAGCCCGGTTAATACAGAGAATTTCATGAAATTCTTCAGTTGCCGAGTGAACTCGGTGAAAACTGACTTCTCCATCTTTCCTTCGATGATTGAGTGAGCTCGGTGAAAACTGACTTCTCCATCTTTCCTTCGATGACCGAGTGAGCTCGGTGAAAACTAACTTCTCCATCTTTCCTTCAATGACCAAGTGAGCTCAGTGAAAACTGACTTTTCCATCTTTCCTTCAATGACTGAGTGAGCTCGGTGAAAATTGACTTTTCCATCTTTCCTTCGATGACCGAGTGAGCTCGGTTATTACTGTTTGTTTTATTTTCTTCAATGACTCGGTTATCACTGTCTGTTTTATTTTCTTCGATGACCAAGTGAGCTTAGTTATCATTGTCTGAACTCGATTAACTGAGATTAAAGACTGATATGACATTTTGTGTGACATCAAGGACAACACTATCCAACAATTACAACCCCTTTTGAAAAATTTAGATTTGATTAAAATTTAGATTTTTACAAATATGATTTACATGATACTAAAAATTAAATATAATATTGTTAAGTTTTAAATGTAATGGAATTAATTTTTTACTTTTATGTGATTCTTATTATATTGTACTTAAAAATTAACATTTATTGCACAATCTCAAAAGTTATTCTTTGATTACATTAGTTTTTGAAAAAAAAAGTACATATATGTATATGCATGTGCAAATCTCTATTATCATCTATCTTATTGTGCTTATATATACATTTCATCATATGGCATCTCATGGTACTGATTCTAGGGACACTATTGTACATGATTGTTCTCCTAGTGTTTCATCACATAGGTCTACAAATAGTAGTCAGGATAGAAAAACATTATTTGCATAGACCATACATCATTTACAAGCTACTATTGCTTCTCTTGATGAGATTCTATACATTTCACCCACCTTATAAGATAGGAAAATTGTGGATTCTAACATAGATGAGTTAAGGAAAATGTTTTATTTTACATGGTGATGTGGTGTTCTGATGTATTAATTGTTAGAAATAGATAATATTGAGAGGGGGTGAATCAATATTATAAAAACTTTTTCCCACAATTGAATATTGTTAATTACTTTGTAACTTGCATATGAAATTTGTTGGTGTAAATACATACTTTACTATTTACACTTACTTAAGTTTACAATAAGATCTTATTAAGGATATTGACACTATTAGGAGTCTATGAAGTACATAGAGTATCTTGAGTGCTTGTTAGAGGACTAGGCCATGTTAGAAGCCTCAACCTTGTTAGGAGTTGGTAGATCAAATACAATATATGCAAGAAGAGCCCACTGCCCTAACATTCAATTATAAAATTCAATTCTTCACAAGAATATATATTCATACAATACTTTATGTTTACATTGTATTTCACACTTCCTCTAATCATACATTAGATGTAGTTCACATATCATCAACTTCATATCAATCACAAATATCACATAGATCATAAATATGTTGCATAGTTCATCATATATTGCACACTTATCTTGACAAGATAAAATCTTTACTTATACCTCTCATATTCATAATTCACTACTTAGTTGGCCTTCATGCTTTCACACGCTTGGCATAATAAAAAATAAATTATGGAATAATATCCACATATTCAGCTCACCATGACTTAGTATTTATTTTGTTACCAAAATAAATGTTAAATACCTATACTAGTATTTCAATCATATCATGCATTGTACTATTTGTACACACCCATGCACTGGTATATGTCATCATGACAATGTCATAGAACTTTCCTCAACTATGCATAAGCTAACTCTCAATTAGTTGTTCATACACATCACATTGTTGGTCTTAGATTGGTTTTGACAATTGAGTGTCAATGCACTTAACCAATTTCAAAGATGATGTCAAGTCTGATACAAATGTCGAGCTATAGTATGTGTTGAGCTAGAGATTCAATAGGTGCCAAGTGAACTTCAAGTGCTGAGAAAGTATCAAGTGCTAAGTGATAAGTGATGCCGAGTCACTATAGGTGTCAAGCAAAGAATAGATGTTGAGCAAGACAGAGTTACTATAGGAGCCAAGTGAGACAAAATTTCTATATGTGTCAAGCATCAACAATCAGTAAGTGCTCAGTAACATAGAATCAACATACAAGTTTGTACCTTCACAGACTCAGATGTAAACTATTTTTGAGCTGACCTAAGATGAATCTCGAAGGATCTTAAAGATAAGATCGAATCTTTTATGTTCCCTTTGTAATCAACATATAACCAATCAAAAAAATGGAGAAAACATGCAACCAATAAGAAAAGTGTAAAGATTTGAGTGGCAAAAGAGGATGAATATTGATCATAGATTCATACCTAACCCTAAGTCTTCAAAGTCTTTGTAAGGAGGTCAATATCCCATAATTCAGAGAGTGGGAGTTTTTTGGGAAAATGCTAGCAAAGTTTAGAGGGGTATAAGGACTTAGCGAAAGAAGAGTAGCATTGCATAATTTAGTTGGTTAGAATAGAGCATTAGCACTTCAAGCAAAGACATATCAGATTAGGAAGGATCATATCAGTTTGAGAAAAAAAAGGATCTGGAATTAGAATTGGGGATTGTACGTTATCAGGTCAACAAATTCTAATAATTTCTAGCCTTTTTATTTAGAATGAAAATCCTATGGAGATAAGTTGGCTTAGCAGCCATGTTGTAAACTTTTAACAAGGTGCTAAATCCTTTAACAGGGTAACATTCCAAGTGAGTGTTTGTAAATCCTCTAACTAGGTCACTTTTAATAGGGTGAAAAGCCTTTAATAGGGCAAGCCTTTCATAGGGTAGACCATTGGAAGTGGTCAAACTTTTTAACCTTAAATAGTTACGTATTGCTATAGTGATAATTTGTGGGTATCATCCCCACCCTAGTTTTACCTTCTTATTTTGGAGGGTTTCTAGGTGACCAAAATCTTATGTTATCTATTTTCATGCATGTCTTTACTTTCATATTTATTTGATATGGTAGATGCATGTGGATAATCTCATTTAAAAGTTTTAGAGGATTAAATATTGTTACTTTTGATTCACCCCCCCTCTTAGAAGTAAATCTTCCCACTTCTAAATTCCAACACACATCTCTCTGTGTTGTTGTAAACTATCTAACACTTAGAAAATTTTCTATCTCTAAATACATAAATGAAATTTTGAATATATGTTGCTATAAATGACAACACTCATTATATCTATCTGACCATATTGCCAACAATCTCCCTCTTTAGAATTGATGGTAACATTTTGCAAAATTGGCTAAGTCCCAAAATGGTATCATGCAGAATAAAATAAAAAGAAGTAACTATGCAAAATTTCTTTCAAAACATGAAAATTTTATTCATGTTTTTATGGATCATTACATTCCTTATATCTCCTTTACTTTGATACATAAGTACATAAGCATACTCCCCCTAACATATACAATATATACAATTTTTGTTCTACATATTAATACTCCCCCTTTGACATCAATGGAAAATGTGTCAAAATTTGTATACAAAAGTTGGGTGACCTACTGTTGATCATCTTGTCAATCTAGAAAAATAATCTGCATAAACAAGTTTTAGCCCATTTACTTCATTCTTCCAATTTTCTTTTACTTAATCATAAATGTTGATTAGTGCACATCGTGCATAGGGTGCCACTTCAAGTGCACTCAAGTCAGTATATGCAAAATTTTCATAGAAAGTCTTTGCTACAAAGCATTCCTCTAATTGCCTATGCAAAGTACTCAACTTAGTTGACAAAATTTCTCTAAGACTAGAAAATCTCTTTGTTGCCTTCTCCTTGTCAAATTCCAAGCCTCCGATTACACTATGGATCTTCTCCACTTTAATTTTACAGTGTTCAATGTTGGTTTTTGGGAGTAGTAACTTCATAGAGAGTAATTCAAATTCACTCATATTACCCTTAATTTGACTCTAAAAGTTGGTTAGGTATTTGTATGACAATGTGCACTATCCATACAATCTCTTCCCTTTATCAATGATTTTTTTGAGTTCCTTGATGCTTCCATCAAGTTCTTTCAAGTCAGTAAATTAAAATTGATTTTTGAAAACAAGTCTGTTGTTTACCTATCACCTTTCCATCTACAAATTGAAATAATAAGATTGGTGCCTTATCCATTATGATTTAGAGTCCATTCAATTCCTAGATCTAATTGATTTCCTTACAATCAACATTATCAACAATTCTTACTAAAAATTATACTTACAGACATCCTTCCTATTACCATAGAGACCCTATCAATACCACTAAATAATTTATTTAATTCATTGAATTAATAGAAATGGTGAATTGATATACAATTTGATTCAATTGCATTCAACTGGACAAGCTTTGCTTACACAGCTTCAAAATAACTAAGTAAAAGAAATGGAGACAAGATTGAGCTAGAAAAGATGTGGTGACAACTCATCTTTGTATTAATTTTGTTCTGAAAAAAAATTGTATATAATTGAAAAAGACTCAGAATGACTCAAGACCAAACATCTATATCTTGGAAAATTGATGTATTCTCATAGAATTTGTAGAGAAAACATATAACGAAGTATTCACATCAAGATATTGGACTAAACAGAATTAAAGATAGACTTAATAGAAGCTAAAAGTGATACCACTATTTGGACCCTTTTTCTAGCCCTGGAATCTCACTTATATAATGTAAGATGCAACAAGCTTTAGGCATAGAGAACTAATAGCTATCCTTTTGACAAAAGATATTTACATTTTGTAGCTATCACAAAAAGACAAAGTTGTGTGTAATAGAAAAACTTTACATCAAAATATTCTTTAGGTGGGACAATTTTTTGTTACATTTCCAAAACTATGAATTCCATGATTTATTCTTTGTTTATTCTGACTCCTCGAAGTATGTGGCTATCAAGCTTGCTAATGATGTGTCATGTTCTGGTACCTACAAGTTAACCTCAACTTGGGGGTTTTCATTGTCTTCATCATGAACTATTAAGGTAACAATTACTTCTACATCCTCATCTACCCCATCATCTTCTACCATCTATCTCGAAGACACAATTTCTTCTTTCCACTTGTTAAAAATAGTGTCATCAGGCCAATCAAAATTTAGGATTTCCTGCTACACTTGTATTACAAAATTTCTCACTTTTTCTATTTCAACAAGATCTTTTTAGATAACATTGTAAAATAATTGCACTTTGACCAGCTCTTCATTGATCACTACCCATAATATATGACCCTTTTCATTTATAACATTATTCATTCTATGACATAGTAGTTCATCTAATTCCTTTCCCCATTCTTCCTTTTCTTTTATTCTATCAACCCTTTTAAGGGCACTCAGAAAAAGTTCAAACTTCTTTGTTATGTACTTGGAAAGGTAAATTGTTATTCTCTTTTAAATAGAAATCCATTTCTCATCAAAGTCCTTCAAATTACTAAGTATATCAAAAATATTTTCTATTTGATGGCAAGGTAATTGGATGACAAAAATATGCATAACAATAATATCATCATTTCTTTCACTCCATTTCCATACAATGGGCTTTGAGTTGTCTTCATCCCTCTTTATTTCATCCCATATTTCTAGGATTCTTGCCAACTCAATTTTGGCCACTCAATTTTATCTACTAAGTACAAATTTTTTTGTCTAAGCTTCTCTTTATATTGATTATTCAATTCAATATGCAATTCATATAGCTTGGTTTCTTCTTCTTCAAAGTCTTCAATAGTATAGAACTCAGGCCTCTGTGGGGTATCTGGTAACTCAATAATGGGGGTGGATTTAAATGGTTCAACTAGGGGGTGAGGATATATAATTCTTAGCCTACTAGATTCTCCTACTTTCCTCTTTCCAAGTTGTTTTTCCATTTGGGATATTTGGTTTTCTAGTAATTGTATCTATTTTTCTCTTTCCTCATATGCCTTAAGTATTTCTTCAAACTTGGCATTGAGTTCTGAGAATCTACTTTGTTCTTTTCCTACCACTACATCCCCAAACTCTAACATTTCTTTAGCCATTCTTGTAACCTATTGACTACCCACTTCATCAGCCATGTATATTGTAAGAGCACCAGTGTGTTCTGCACTTGAAATTTCTTACATTCTGGTCTTATTTCTTTTTTCAATTGAGCATATGACCAAGGCTTGATGTTCATTACTAAATTTAATCCCCTTATGTGCTTTTAATATCTCTTCCTCTATTTTATACTACACATCTTTTACTTTTCTAATAGAATACAAAATCATAGCATTAGCTATGCCCCATTCATGAAAAACCAAGACTCCTAACTCCCTAACCAATTGTCTTCTGGCCTCAGGTGTTAATTAGGAAAAATCCTCCAAAAATTTAGCCTTCACCTCTTCCTCAATGTCAAAGTTTGATTTATTTGGCTACTCTGCTTTTATTTTCTTGCATTTTCCTCAAAATTTCCTATATTATGTCTCCAAAACAATTGTGCAAAATCCCTAGATTTAACAAAATTCTCATCATCTATGAACTCCCAAGAATCTTGAGAAATAATAGGATCTATCTCCTTATAACCTATGTAATCAGCAATAGTGAGGTCAAAGGAGGGCATAGGAGGCTCCTAAGGTACTCCTGTTTCCATATCAGAAGTAGTAACAACTATATCTCCTTCCCCACCCATTTGTCTTAATTGTTCTCTTAAATATGTTTCATCTTCTATTCAGAGTGGGGTTTGAGTTGGTGAATACTCTTCCACATGAGAAGAGGACCCCTATTCTAATTTTTTCCTTTTGGGTGCACTGGTGGTAGGTGGACTCTTTGGTCTTGGCCTTAGATATGAGGGTGAACATGTTGTATACTTTGAACCATAATATATCTTACCCTCCTCTGTAATGTGTATGGGCCTGAAGAGACTATCATTCGATTATTTATCCTTCTCTCCACCTCTACTGTGTTATCAGGATATGTCTTAACAAAGGTAGCCTTCTTTTCATTCATAGTTTGCATTATTACAACAAAATTATTCATTAATGCATTCATTTTTGCCCCCCAATACTTCTTATCTTTTAAGGGATTATAATTTGGAACAAAAGCATTAATGAATTCTAAGACTTTACTAAAGACTATCCATTTTTCTTTTCTAACTTTCTATTCCTATAATGAAAAAAAATTTCTAATAACATCTTTAGGGAAGTATACATGCTGCATAATAACCTTAGCTCTTTTCCTTTCCCTTAGGAGGTCATAGAATCCTTTTGGATTAATATATCTTGCATGGAACTCTGTCATGTGATATCTATTCAAAAATAAACTGGGATTTCTCCATCCTTTCTTTACAAAGACAAAATCATGAGCCACAGTAACAATAGGGAAGAAAGTGCCTTTACCTTTGCCGATCATATCCCTTTCTTCAATGGTTCCAATTTTCCATAAAAACTCTACAATTCCTATCTTTAGAGGTACATAGAAAGGTAAAACATGAGGTTTTCCCAAAAAATCATAAACTCTAATCATAGTAGAAACATTGTATGGGATTATATACCCCCAATTATGACTAACCAAAAGTCCCTTAGCATGGTCCTTAGGTTTGATTAATTCTAGTAGAGGCTATGGAATTCTTGGGCTATCCCCATTTAGGAGTAATCTGAGCCTTGATGCAAAATATCTGTCAAATCTAACATAGATAGCATCCATGGCTTCCTAAGTAATGTTAACACTCCATAGCTAGACTTGTAGCTTCTCACCATCCTTTTCTAGCTCCATCTCCATTCCCTTAGAGAAAAAGGTAACTCCCTTATAGAGACATATGTACATCAACAAAGAGTACCAAAAAAAAGGTCTGTTCACCTTAACTTGATGTATTCCAACCAAATAATTATGAATTTCTTCTGAAAGGAAGGTATCAAAATCAAGAATGGTGCTCATTCAAAACTACAATGTCTAAGCCATAATAAGAACAATATAACCTTGGATGTATTCCTCCTCATCCATCCCAAATATCTTACAAAGTATAAAGTTTGGGTTTTAGAATCAAAGTATTTTCTCATCAATGGCTCTAGGGTGCTTGGTGTAACCAAGGGTAGTGACCCAATCTTAGCAATATGTTGTTGTAATGACCTCGCTCTCAAATATACTCTTTCTGAATCACATCTTGCTTGAAGATCATCCATATCAATAGGCTCATGAACTACATGGTTAGGGCTGAGCTTAAAAACCTCATTGATCAATTCAGGAAAAACCCTAAAAAGATTGTCTCCATCATAATTCTTTACAATTCTAGTGATATGGTCATATTTCTTGGCCATATCAGACAATAGATCTCTATCAAAGAAA
This sequence comes from Cupressus sempervirens, assembly GCA_028749045.1. Lineage (NCBI taxonomy): Eukaryota > Viridiplantae > Streptophyta > Pinopsida > Cupressales > Cupressaceae > Cupressus > Cupressus sempervirens. The sequence goes on from CM053787.1 coordinate 2,099,307, forward strand.
ACCCTAGGGACCACTAATTTATCGATATCAAATTCCCAAACATTACTCAGAGGAGTGTCTAGGTTATGTTCAACAAACCATTTTAAAAATAGTTCTGAGCCTCCTACAGAAACCCACGCATCTCTCACCCAATCGTCTCTATCATAGAAACCATCACCCACAACCAACCTAAGGATTTTTGGGATAAGCTCTCTAGCTTTTGTTATCTCATGTATAGATAAAGGAAATTTTTCCAAAAAATCATCATGGACTGATCTTTTAAGATAATTAGTATGACCAGAGAATTCCTTTCGTGGAGGCATTTTTTGAAAAATCCAACTTCACACAATTCTAATTCCTTGATTTTCAACAATTATAGAGCACTTACCCACTGAATTATGCTTCCTTTCATTTGTAAATTGTATTTTAATAAGCTAAAGACTATGTAGAATTTTGTACTTAGCTCTAAATACCCTTGCTCTCTAAGAATTCTTTGCAATTATGTGGTCCAATAATGGTAAATTTACAAACTAAACCAGGGCATAAAGATCCAACGAAGGAGTTTTGAGAAATATTATTTTACTTTAGCTCTTAATTTCATGCCATGCTTCAAATTTGAATTTCATCTATCATTCTCACAGCATTAAATGAATTTTTTAAAAAAAAGCAAAACTATTTTAAAGCTTTGAATATCCTAGCCATGTGTCAAGCAAGTGCTTGCTCACTTTTTTAAAGTTCGAGCATGTTGATAATGTAGGTAAGTGTTGGATATTGATCACCTTTAGGTCTAAGATCATGAAGATTCAAGCATATTGCAAATAAAACTTTTAATATTAAGATCCAATTAGCATTCCATTTCAACACCTTTTTACACGCTAGGTTGGCACTTCCCCGCATTACTCAAATGTCATGAAACTTCATGTTGTAGGTAATCACCAATTGTTGATCTACCAAAGATCAACGATCACAGAAAATTGCACCTTTATCATGTCCAGTCAACTAGATTGACCAATACAATATCTCCTTTCAAACCAAAATGTTCTGACAGTTGCCATGACAAAGACTTTATTACAACATGTGACAGGGGTGGGTTGATGACATCATCAAATGCTACATGTCTCAATGGTACTTCCCTATATTACTTAAAGACCTTGCAACTTATAAAAGTAGGTAAGCACCATTTGTAGATCTTAACAAGATCAACGACTAGCCCAAAATGCTCATCTAAAGCTCAAAAGTTTCACATTAATACTTAGGAGACATGACCATGGCTATGGTAAGCTTGGAAATTAAAAGGTCAATTTTTAGAAAAATAAAAATAATCTTTATAAAAAGAAAACTTAGGGTAAATTGTATCCCACACTATTTTGATAATGAATACCTCTTTGAAAATTAGGGCACACAACTAGATTTTATTTTATCTTTCAGGAAATTTGAACTAGGGTGTTTCCACTAAGGGCTACCAATTTTTCAAATATGACCCTAGGCTTTTTATTGTAAGGTTCAACATATGGCAAGAATGAAAAATTAGGCCAACATGGTCCACTGGTGGTCTACTTGACCCTTTTCTTTGGTGAAGGTGTAGGTTCTTGCTTCACCTTTACCAATCTATTAGATTTCATCTATTTTGTAGGTGCTTCCACCTCTTGCTACCTCCTTGGCTGATCACTTTTTGTTCTCATAGGTTGCACTTGCACCATAGCTACATATGGTGCAATAGGGGCCTGCACACATTGTTGTGCTATTGTCACACCTTCTGCAGGTCCTACTATGGCAATAGGAGTTGCTACTAGCATTTTAAACTATCCGTTCACTCTCATTTTCATCGCAAAGCCTTTGACCTAATTTAATTCCTTTATGGTCATGTCATATTCCTTGAGAATGGAATCTATCACATTTTCCACTTTCTTCTTGCTTTCCTTGTTGTGTAGTTCAGAATGAACTATTCTCATTTTCTCCTCATAAGTTCCCCATCTAGGGAACTTTGTGTCCTTCTTAGATTGGAGTATGATTTGCGCATACCCTTCTATGAGCTAAATGCTCATCTCATATCTCATGGGTTCAATGAACTTAACCCTTGGTACCATAGCTTCCATATAGGAGTTATTTGTCTCCACCATGAAGCATATCTCATCCTTATATTTCTATACTATAGAGGGAGGTATTCTATACTTGTGTTTCATCTTTGAATGGAAAATTTTCTTTATTCTTTCAATATCATCATCTTTGACATCCTCCAATTTTGATATGTTGCATTGAGTCATCATCTTCATTGCACACTCTTTGATATTGCAATTTGTTACTCCAAAAAACTTCTTTGTACCATAAAAAAACAAATGAGTCGGTAGAGACTCAAATATAAAAACTATGCTCTTTTTTTTCTTCACTTTAGCAATGTTATCCAACAATTACAATTTGATAATCTCACATAGATTAATGTTTCTCCCTTGAACTGCCATCACATAAGTCACATGTAAAAATGCAACTAGTACTGAATTACCCTTTGATCCATGGTTGAACTTGTACCCTAATATCTTTCTTAATAGTTTTAGTCCTTTATCTTGAATGGAGTCTACCTTCATGTTTCTTCCATCAAACCTAGTATTTTGGTTCATCTCAACCATCTTTCTTACATACTTCTCATTGGTAGGGTTACATCCCTCATTAATCAATGATGTCACCTTATGAACTAGGTCATTGTCAATAACTATCTATGCATGGCCTAGCCTTAACAAATCATCATGTACCCTACTTAGAATAATTTGGGTCCAATCATGATTATCAAATGTTGTATAAAACATATAATTCACTAGATTCAACTCACTTTGGTGTGCATACTCATATTTCAAGGATAGGTCACTGTTACACATGGTTCACAAATCTTTGTAAATATCTTCATCTCCTATGCTCTTAATTTTATAGTGGATATAACTTTTGATATCCTTAAAATAAAGCACATTCTTTGGAACTTGTGAATATGTGCCCAATAGGTCATCTAAAAGTGATACAAATGGAAGCTTCTTGAATACATATTGTGGTGTATCACTTACATCATAAATAGTTTGACTAGCCATTGCAATTCTACTATATTCACTAAAAATACTTAGCTTTAGCTCCACAAAATACCTTAAAAATTATGTTTAGGGCTTCTTCAACTATGTGCATCACAAACTTCTCTTCACACTTCAATTCACTATCAAATCACTCTTCAATTCACTCAAGACACTTTGCATGAACAAATGGTATACACAATCTTGCTTGTAATCCTTAAATTATTTCAAATCACACTGCACTTTAAATGTGTATCTACCAAAAATTCAAATATTCTCTCTATTTACCAATAAGCTTGTTTTTTGGATTCCTACTCACTAAGATCATATCTAGACTTCCACACTTGACCATATATTTCTCTTTATGTCCTTAACCTTCTATTAATTGTGCAATTTCCAAGTCTCTCTCTAACATGATGCACTACTTCTTCTAAATGGCTTAATTCAAGTAGAATGAGTCACAAATAATCTGTGACTTCAATGTCTTATTAGGTGCATCAAAATATTGTTCCTCCAAAACTATATACGATCTTTCTGGATCCTTTGTTATCACAAATGCTTCCTTGAATTCATAAACATGTTCATTTAATGATTCATTCTAACTATGGGTGAACCCACAATAATGAGTTCCACTTTAGTGGGACAAAGAGAAATGCAAAAAAATTTGCAAAGGTGAAATCAGGTTTAACATGTGTTCATTGCGAACATATTATTATATAATAACGTATGTTCATTATGAACATGCATAATTAATATGTTCATAGTGAACATCTAAAAGTCAATTTTTGGCGTTTAAAAATGTCGTTTTAACCCCTTCTTGTCATTTTTCACGACATTCACTATTCACTCAAGGGTTGGAGCGAATGTGTGGTCTTCGTCAACATCATCCTATCATTTTCCTTCAAATTCTCCTCTCGAGGTATGTTTATATATTATTATTTTAATGTTTTTAACATTTTTAATTTTTTAAAGCATTTTTTAATGTTTTCAAAGCATTTTTAAATGTTTTAAAAGCATATTTTAATGTTTTCAAAGCATTTTAAAATGTTTTTAAAGAACACTTTAACGTTCTTTATGTTTTTAATGTTTTCAACACATATTTGTATTGTTTATTTATATTAAACTTAATTATATTAATTTAGAAAACATTAGAAAAATATTATATAAAAAACATTAGAAAAAAAATTTAAAAAACATTATAAAAAACATTAGAAAATTTATAATAATAAAAAAATTTAGAAAAATTTAGAAAAACATTAGAAAATTTATAATAATATAAATTTTAGAAAACAAATTTAGAAAAACATTAGAAAAAACATTAGAAAAAATATTAGAAAAACATTTAAAAAACATTAGAAAATTTATAATAATATAATGTATTAGAAAACAAATTTAGAAAAACATTAGAAAAAAATTACATTTAAATATTAGAAAAATATTAGAAAATATATTTAAAAAATAATAATTCAAAATTTTATATTAGAAAACAATGCGAAAATAAATTAGGATTTAAAAATTAGAAAAATATTAGAAAAAACATCAGAAAATATTTTTAAAAACATTAGTCTTGAAAATTAGAAAACATTAGAAAAATATTTAAAAATATTTTAAAAACAATAGTGTAGAAAATAAAATTTAGAAAAATATTTTCAATATTCATATAAATTTATTAATGTTAATGTACATGTTATTGATTTTTTAATACATCTTAATCTTTTATGTTTACGTATATGTTTTATTCATGTTTTTGTATATGTTATTCATCTTAATGCCTTATTCATGTTTATGTGGATGTTATTCATCTTTATGCACCTTAATCTAAACTGTGTAATTAACTATATTTAATGGCATACATCTTAAGGGGAGATCCTAAATTATACATAAGAATGTAGATTAAAATATACTTATTTTATTTCATAGATATATGTATATATCTTAATGTTAAATGTACAAATGTATGTATGTTTTCAATATTCAAATTCATCTTAATGTCTTAATCTTAGAAGTGCAATTACATGACGTCTTAAGGGTCCATATCCTAAATCATACATGTAAGAATGTAGATTAAAATGTATTTTTTATTTTGAACAGAGATGTATGTATATTTTTTCATGGTTAAAAGTAGGTCCATGTACATTTTTTACATTTTTATATGTACATATGTTAATGATTGGTCTTAATTTGTCTTATAACTAAGTGTAAATAACTATATTTAATGACATGTCTTAAGGGGAGATCCTAAATTATACATAAGAATGTAGATTAATGTATATTTTATTTCATAAATGTACATGTAAATATGTTAATGTTAAATATAGACACATGTATTTTTTCAATATTCATATCTATGTATTTATATTATTATTTTAATGCCTTAATCTAAGTATATAATTAACTATATAATTCAATGACATGTATATATAAGAATGTAGATTAATTTGCATCTAGGTAAGAATATAACATACATACATACATAAGAACATATAACTTAGAATGTGTATGACCTAAAGAATACATGTTACAACATTTAATTAATAAAAGTTAATTATAAGAACATAACTTGATTATATACAAACATAAAGAATGTACATCATATAATCTAATGTTCATGTAAAGATTATATATTTAACTTAAATTTTAACTCTTAAACCTTAATGCTAAACAATAGTCCTAAATACTAAACCTGGTCATAATCCTAACTACAAAAACCTAATCATAAATTATAACCCCTAATCTTAGATGCACACTTGAAACCATAACTCCTAAATCTCAATTTGAACTGTAGAGGTCTAAATGATAAACCCCAACATTAAATAGTAAATCATATTAATACTTGATCCTAACTTTAATTTTAAATATTAAAACTATGTATTAAAACCATAATCCAAAATCTTATCCCTAATAAAAATCCTAACCCTCTAACCATACTTCTAACAATGATGTAAACCTATAACCTAGAACCCTAATTATAATCATAAATCATATATATTAAACCATGACCCTAAATACTAAACCCTAATCAAGTTGTATGTCTACTAAGATCCTAAAATGTTAAATTTAAAAGCTAAACTCTAATTCTAAAAGAGCTATATAAACTAATTTTATGTACTAAACCATAATTATAACCCTGATCATAAATTATAAGCCCTAATCATAATCCTAGATCCATAAATTTAAACCCTAATGTACAAACCATAACCCTAAAAATAATATTAATACCAATGTCAACCCATATCCTAACCCTATAAATAATACTAATATAAATGTAAACCCAATGTATCCTAACCCTAATTTCATAACTATAACCCTAAATCCTAAATGCTAAAGCCTAATACTAACCCTAATTGATAGACTATAATTTGTACTCCTAAGGTCTCCGACCATGATCCTAACCCTAATCATGGTCTCAATCCTAAATCATAGCCCTAACCATAATCCTAACTCTAACCATAATCCTAACTCTAACCCTAAAAATTAACTAAAATAATTATCCAAACCCTAACCCTAACCTCAAGATCTTAAAGTTTAATTTCTAAACCCTTATATTATAAATGATAATTTACCCTAAATCATAATCTTGAACCAAATCACAAACTTCATGTTTGCTAAACCCTTATCCTAAATTCTTAACCATATGTGGACGTTAATTTATTAACCCCTAAATAATGCTAAATTATACTTGTATAAACCCTAACAATGTCATAACCTGTCCTAAATCTTACCCTAAAATTGAGCCTAATTATAGCCCTTACACTAAAACCCTATTTCAAAACCTAATTGAGGCCTAGAACTTACATAAAATTAAAACAAGTTGACCCTCATCCTAAATTATAATATTACATTCAAGAGATACATGCCATAAATAAGCACATGTACATGTACTTGAAGTATGACCCTTCTTTTAAATGATCTATGTCACCCAACTTGAAACCTAAACCTCAACATTATCCTTTAAGAACTTAATATAAATAATTTATTACCCTAATTGAACTCTAATAATACCCCCCAAAGTATAATAAAATCCTAACAATAAATTAACTCTAGAACCATAAGCAAACTCTCAACTTTAAAGTTATCTTCAACCCTAACTATAAATCAAAGACTTTCCCTCTAATTTGCACCTTATCCTACTTGCTAACCTTAACTCTAACCTTAATTTTCCTTAAATCATAACATTAATTAAACTAATATATCCCTATTTTAACCCTAACTATAATATAATCTAAACTATAACCATAACCTAAGTTAACCCAACCCTAACATTCATGATAACCATACCTTAATTTGAATCCTTACAAAAGCCCAATTTGAATCATAAGGGCCAAAATCATAAAAGCCCAGAGGTTGTTTGAACCTTAGTAGAAACATTAATAATAATAAAAATTAGCTAGAATACTAGACCTTGGACAACATATCTCGTGATAAAAGATCAATTCAGATTCTTGTAAATGATTTAAAAACTAGTTTGAACAAAAGCTTGAAAATAAGGGATTAAAAAAGGTGTCAAAAGTTGATTTTTTTTCCCTCGAGATAACCTAAACTTGAACATCTATATGAAAATTTGGAGATACATGGTTAAAAAATTAGTATGATAAAAAATTGAGTGCACATGCATTTTTTATTTCATAAATCTAAATTATAATAATTTACAACATCTTTAATCAAATGATACTAAATTTTCACTTATTTGAAAACAATTTACACATTAAAATACATTATTATATATTATGACATTGTGTTATTTCTATTTAAGGAAAATATAGAAAATCTAGCTAATTAATTTAACACATTTTTAATTAATAATAAGTAAATATATTATTGAACTTTCTTATTATATGATTGAAATTTTATTTTGGATATTTAATTATTTTTAAATGAAATATAGAAAATCTAAGTTTACTTATATTATTTACTTATTATTAATTAAAAATGTGTTAAATTAGCTAGATTTGAACTATATTTTCCTTATAGAAATAACATGCAATGTCATAATATATAATAATGTATTTTAAGTGTACAATAGACTTAGCTAATTTTTAATTAATAATAAGTAAATATATATAGTTAATTTAACACATTTCATGTTTGAAAGTTTATTTTGAATAAATTATTGTTAAATGAAATATAGAAAATTTGTTCTAACTCTAAAGTTCTCATGTATGTACATGTATATGCATTCAATCATATATATTTAAATTTTATCAGATCATATATGTACATGTTGCAGATTATCTAGACACATGTGTGATGTACATTTAATTACATGTATAATTTTTAATTAAAAATAAAAAGTTGTGTATAGTAGACAGTTTAGTTCTTGATACATGTCTACATCAATATAGCTTCACACGATTAGCTTATTGCGGCTTTGGGTGCAACACTTGATGCAATTCCTATTGTGGCACAGGTTGATGTGGTTCCTGTTCCAGTGCTCGATGCAGTTTCTATTCTGGCTCCTCGTATAGCTCATCATGGTGCTCATGGTGGGGATCATGTTGCATCTCATGGTGGGACTCATGGTGTACCTCAAGATAGGGTTGGTTGTGTGGTTCATGTTCTGGCTCCTAGTGCGGCTCCTATTCCAGGTTAAGTTGGACCTGCAGCTCCTACTGGAGATCCTCCTGCACCACCTCCATGCATCAATATCAATGCTTTATTTGTATTTTCAGAGCAGGAGGTTGCTAAACTACAACAATCTATATCATCCTTTGATGATGGTCTTTATAGAGATATATGTGCTACAATATGTAGGAGTTCACATGATCTGACAGCTAGATTTAGAGCTCACCATTCATTTACTCCTGACATATTAGCTTCCATATGTAGGGAGCTTAGGGCTAAGATTTTAGGAGATGCATCTTTTGATGACATCAAGAGGGTGGCCCCCAAAGATTTCATCAAAAGAGAGCTCTTTCCAGGATATGAGGGAGCACAAGGTAGGGTGAGAGGCTATCAAGTCACATGATGCACAGTTCCTATTATTGCTAGCATTATCTATCCTAGGTTCTTAGCTGCGCATGGTCGTTATCCTAATAACAACCATATACCTCTTTATTTTGCATAGCAGTTGTATGCTGAGTTTTGCATGGGGCTTAATTTCAACTACTTGGATATTCTTGATTATTAACTATAGGGGCGTGGTCGGATCGCAGATCATGACTAGTATCGTAGTGCACATCATCTGCCACCTCCAGATGTCAAATAGTTTGTTGGACAAAGATTGACTCCTGTGACTCCAGCACATGCACCTATTGCAAATAGAGTTGTCATTGCTTCCCAGAGGGGAGCAATTGACACTATTTGACACATTGTATCTATGACTGCTAGTATCACATTTGATTCTATTGGTCATTATATTCATAGTCAACATCCTCGTCCACCTAGTTGACCATCTTTAGAGGCATCTAGTAGCACTTCAGGCACCTCAGATGATGCATATAGAGTTGCTAGGCTACCACTACTAGGTGATGTTCATGGTCTTTTAAGACATCAAACATATGATTCAGCACTATATTTTTTAGAGGATATGTTGCACATTATTAGTTATGTTTTTGATAAACAAGGGATTCTAGTTCACTCAATGATGGTAGTCAATAGACAACATCAAAGCCCCAACGTAGTTCCATAGACACAAGCCACCACATCAATGATAGATGATACACCTATGTGTAGCTCACAGCATTCGACACCAAGCTCATGACACTCTATAGATGACTTGGGCATATGAGTTGGAGATGTCCAGATCACAGCTAAGGGTCTTGATGATTTTGGTGAGCAGTTGCAAGGCCTGTCTAAGATTGATACTAGTTCAACCTTGGCTATTTCATCGTACATGGACCTATTGTTCGGATAACCTAGTAGCACTGATTTTATACCATTACCCAGCCAATTACATAGTCCACTTCACTCAAATTTACTAGTAGTTGGACAAGGTGCTGAGGGTGGTTCAGTAGGTGTCAGAGTTTCAGGCCTAGGTGCATCGATAGATGATAGGATGGAGTTTGTTGATCATCCTCCACCTCTAGAGACCTAGGTACATATATAATTTATTTTTATTTTTAAATATATATGAAATTAAAAAAATAAATTTATTAAAAAATCTAGTTCAAATATATATATATATATATATATATATATAATTTAATCTAAATAACTATAATAAATCATGCAGTCATAGGTTGCTAAGCACATGGTTACATGTAGTGTTGGTTCAGGGCATCATGTACATGAGAGAGATGATTCTATTGAGGCACCCAATAGTGCTTAGGTACTTGAGTTTTAAATAATTTTTTAAAAGTTATTTAAATGTTTCAAACTATATATATATATATATATATATGCATGTTTGTATTTAATTTGAATGTACATGTACACATGTATATATATGTTTAGATACAACTCTAATGTATGTATATGTATATATATGTTTGCAGGGCTCGTTTGATGCACCTCAGCGAGAGGATGTACAAGAGACTCGATTAGAGGGTCATTCTGTTCGTATGCGTCTTGAGGAGTCCCTCTAGTAGTAGATCTTTATATATTTTTTGATGCATTTATATATTGGAGGTAGTTTACATACACATATGTGTATTTTTATTACCTTGATGACATACATGTATACATATGTTTCACTATTTATTTGATTATTGAGTACTTCAATAGTTAGATGGTCATATGTATATATGAATTTTTATATTTTGCTACGTACATGTATTTATTCGAGATTTAGAATTTGTGTATGTATGCATTTTAGTTGTAGAGATATATTTTAGATCTATAGATGTTTATTCTTGAGATGTGTATATGTGTATTTTTTTTGTATTATAGCTATAGAACATGATCTTGAGACGTGTACATGTTACATATATACATGTGTGTTTTTTTTAAATAGTACTTATAGTAGAACATTCTTCATCAATAATATTATAGCTTTTAAACTTTAGATTTTATTGTCATAATTATAAAATAATCAAATTAATTTCTCTAAATACAGGTACTTCAATAGTTAAATATTCAAAGAAGTTCCAAATTGATCTATGAACCTAATTGAAAATTTTGAAAATGAATAATATTTAAATAGGGTGATTGAATTGAATTAATATAGGTGCTTAAAACTACTAAATTAACCTAGAAATGATTTAGATTATAAATTTAAATGTTCATTATATTTTAAAATTGTAATCATTATATGAAATAAACAATTAGAAGGACTCAATATACATAAATTTGGTAAATCAATTAGTACCTGAATAAAGATGCAAATTTGTTATACCAATTAGTAAGAAGTTAGAAAGATACAAATTTCTTAAATTATCAATTACTAATCCACTAAAGATAAATATTAGTTTTATGTGAATAAAAATATGCTAATTAGGTAAGCCAATACATTATTTTAGAAAACTTTTATAAAATATAATATTTAAAAGCATATTAATTTAAACTTTAAGAGTATGACCGTAGATGTAATAAAGTTCTAACATTAAAATGTATAGTTTTTTAATAAACTAACATTTGATAACTATGAACTTATAATCTTACAATTTTAAAAACACATTTAATTCACTAATGAAATTCAATAGTTTGAAAAAAATTGATAAATGAATTTAAATTATTAAATTCATCCATGGTACAATAAATTTATTATTAAATTATATAGTTTTTTAATAAACTAATGATAATTAAGAACTTATGATCATACAATTAAAACCACATTTAATTCAAGATGAAATTCAATAGTTTCAAAAGAAATTGATATTTAAGAATTGTAACATATTAAATTATTTTTGATACATATCTATAGATAATGATTGTGTAAGTTTGAACTAACTTAGCCTATTTAAATATCAAGTTGTTAAATTATTAAATTCATCCATGGTACAATTAATATTATTAATTTATATAGTTTTTTAATAAACTAATGATAACTAAAACTATGATCGTACAATTAAAAACACATTTAATTCAAGATGAAATTCAATAGTTTGAAAAGAAGTTGATATTCAAATTATTATAAAATAAATCTCAAATGTCAATTCAACCATGATGTACACTTATAACATGTAATATCTTCTCATGATCTTCATTGTCTAGTCTCCACTTGCAACATGCATGCTTAACTTTGATTGGATGTAGACAAAGCTCGGTAGCAACAATCAGGTGGTTTTATTGTAAAACCTTATTGTTAGGTTGATAATCAACAAACTGTATTTCATGTTGGACTATTTTGTCTTGCTTCAAATATGTTCCCTCTATCAAAACAGAACTTGCACCACAAATTTAAGTATTTTAAAATTTCATAAATATAAAGTTACCTATATATATATATATATATATATATATATATATATATATATATATATATATATATATATATATATATATATATATATATATATATATATATTTATTCATATAAAGTTACCTATGGGGAACAACATTCCATCACTTTCTTCAAGGTCATATAACTTTGTCCTCTCTGTTGTACATCACAATAAATAATAACTGACACCTTCATAATTTGTAATGCCTCGCCCAAAGATCCTTGGAAACAAGGATGGAATACAAGTCAAGAATTTTTTTTTACAAGTATGAATGCACATGACAACATCATATAGGGATCACAATGATCGTAACGAATGACTTCACCACAATCTTGGCAACCAATGAATCTCCAAATGCCACTACCAAACTGAGATAAGCAAACAAAAGCCAACAATGACCACACACAAGATGAGGGCTCAAAAAATGACCACTCATCAACAAAACACCAAGCTGGGGTAAAATGTAGAATCCTAAAATTTGGCCAAGCCTGAAATCCTAAAGCCCTGAAAATTAGCTAAGTCTAGATTTCTGAAGCCCTGAAATTTTCTAGAATCTTAATCTTATCTCCGAGAGGTCTGAAACCTATCTCAAAAGATTCGTCGCATATATTAAAATATATCTTAAGTATAAGGAATTAAATATATGCCAACGATATATTTTAAACCCCTAGGAAATCTGTTCTCAACTAGGAAGGTGTAAAACCCAAAAGGGTGTCCAAAACCAACTTTCAAACTTGCATCGGACAAGCCTAGATAGCCCCTATTTCTCATGCAAGAAAGTACACTTGTCTCAAGTTTTGCACAAAATCTTGCACCGCTATGCACGACTTTGCGCGAGGACTCCTGAGCATTATGTGAGGGTTTCATTCTCGTGTGAGGATTCCCTACACACCATGCAAGGACTTGCATTCTCGCACAAGAAAGTGTATTCTCTTGCATGAGGGAATACATTCTTGCATGAGGAACTACCTTTCCATGCGAGAAAACAATTCAACATGACAAAAAAATGTAAACGAAAAGCTTAAAAACAATGAAACCTCCACACCGAGAGGAGTGAATCCACATAAATCGAGGAATGAACATTCAAGAGCATTAATAGCAAGGAAAGAGGAATATCTATCCATCTAAACAATAACAACAATGAATGTACTAAAACCAACATCGCAGTGAACAAAAGCAACATCACAATGTATAGAAATACTAGAAGAAACTAAACAACCAAATTAAGTACGCTGTTCCTCCCAACCGTCAATAGCATCATAAGACCATCGTAAGTCCTAGCCATCCTATGAGGCCTTTCCCTGACTCATCCTAGCACTGAGGATACATTATTATTTTGATGCTCATGCTTTGTTATGTCAGAACCTTATTGGATACATTGAACATTGTTAAGCTATTTTTACGATGTGTGATGCTTACTTCAGTTATTTGATTTTTTTCATTTAATGCTTATAAACATGTATAACGATGAAGAAAATGTATGCAACACTAATACATTTGGTTATGCAAGTCGAAAGGTTAGAAATATGAGTAGAATTAGATAAACAATTATTTAATTGAGAAATGGATGCTTTAATTTATATAATTCCTCTAATATGTAATTCACATTATGCATGTGGTTTTGGACCTACTGATGTGTGCAATGAGTGTGCAGGAAAATTAGCCGAGACAACTCAACGAAAAAGCGGAGCTAAACTACTTGTTAATTTTGTGCTAACCTTATATTGTAATTATTTAAAGGTTGTAATTTGATCTTACTATTCTCATAATTCTTAATTGTTACTAATAAGTCTTTAAAGGCTTAGAAACATTAAATTTAAGTACTCCTATGGATATGGGTATGGGTGGGGGTACTTTCCAACCCTTTAGCCTCCTAGGTTGACTCTTAGGATCTCTTAAAAACCCTATTATAGGCTGATTTCGAAAATGGGTTGCTCTGTACTTGAGTTAGTGAAACCAAACCTCCATCTGGAGTTACTTGAAGCTTAGTGGAGTCAAGGACCATACTTAGAGGAATTTTTTTGGAGGAGTTTAGTTTATTTTCACCCAATCCTCTAGTTTTGGGAGGAAGTCTTGAAGATTGAAGGAAGAAAGGGAAGCTCTTCTCAAACCACCATTGCCATAACTCTTTGATGAAGGTAGGAGTTCTTCACTCCATGAATGGTTCTTCATGTGTGTTCATATTTTGAATCTTGCTTGAATCATGTTGGAGACATTATGTAGTTTTGCATTCTTTTTGTGTGTTGAGGGTGGATTTGGGAGGGATTTTATCTTTTTTTCTTTTGATGTTATTCATATGCCCTCTTGGTGTGTTGATTGTTTTTGAGAGATTTTCATGGGGATGTTTTGGAAACACTCACCCTTGGATAGGGAAGAAGTGGCCATGCTTGGGGAAGGGGCATTAGTTGGACCTCAATAGTGTAGAGTCTCCTCTCATGGAGAGAGGAGGGAGAAAGGGTAGGGTGTATGGGCCCCTACTTGTCATCCCATACCTTGTTGTTATTGAGAATTCTTGAATGTGGAAGAGAATAAAAATCCTTGTGGATATAGCCCCAAAAGGGCCTTGTGAAAGAATGGAAATTCTTGAAGTTTTAAGCCCTGAAAGGGCTAAGTGAAGGTATGGTGATTGACTTCTCCTATTGAGAAAATCCACCTTTCCCCTATATTGGTTCATTGTTGGACCTATTGTGCAACTGGGTGGGAATGTATGTTCAATTTGCTTATCTCCTTGTGTTGTTATCTCCATGTTGGTTCTTGTCTCTTTCATTTTTTTCCCTTGATGCAATGAAGACATTTGGAAAAAGATTTCTTGTGAAAGCCTTGAAGAAAACTCAATGAATTTTAATATGATGTAAATTGTAATTAAATTTGATGTAGTGGCAAAGACATCGGGTTTTCTTACTGGTTCTTTCCTGATGGAGCCTTGAACCAGGATGAATAATAGAGAAAAAAAAAGATTATGAAATTTACCTTGCAATGCTCTCATGTGATTTCAAATTTTGGCATATGTATGTGAGAAAAATAGGATGATAGATAATGTCCTTGAATTATGAATTTTCAAAGTTTTCAATTATGTTAATCAAAGGCAATTTGATGTTATAAGTATTAAGAGGAAATGGAATTTCTCATTGTGAGCACAAAGTTAACTCTCTCATTGTAATGGTTAGCTAATAGAATGTAGATGATTAAATTATGTAATATAGATGTCATGATGTATTTTAAATTTGATGTTCATGGGATATGCTAACCTGAAGTTCACATAAAATCCATGTAAATTCTTGTTGAAATTGCAAAAGTAGAGGTCTATGTTGAATTTGATTAACTAGATAGAGCACTTAAGAAAAGAAAAGCTATACTAGTGACATTTAAATCTAAACAATCCTAGGATTGCAACACACAAAAAAAAAAAAAACTTAGACAAACAGGATAAGTGCAAGCGAAATTAACAAGCCTGTAGATGCAAATATACTCACTGGAAAATGTATGCAACATAATCAATTAAAGTTCCCAAGTTACAGAGATTAAATAATACATAAATAGAATCAATATTACCTGCCATTATGTCATCAAATATCATATCTAAATAGTGATAAGATTGAAACGTAGAAACATCAATTACATACCTTGTCCTATGGGCGACCAGGGAACTTAAAGGATGTCAGAAGATATTATTTTAAGAAGAAATAATAATAAAACCTAAGTGGGGATGGTCACATCCCCACCCACCCCCTAGGTCGAATAGCTAAAGGAAGCATTAAGGTGTGGAGGGGTCAACAAAAGAAAATTATTCCTAAGTCCTTTTACATCTTCTAACCATCTCACATTATGCACTTCACATTAATTGTGATAGGTGGCTGTCAAATCGAGTTCCATACCCCATCTTCTTACCATTTTCTTTTAATCCTTAAGAGCTAGGCATGGAAAAATTTCCCCCTGCCTACAGCAAGGTACGCATGTCACTTCAAGTGGGGAACAAAGGAAGTTGATCACATATATAAAAATGTTTGAAAGGAATTAAGTCTGTGTATGACTTAATGCGCCCTCCCATCATTTGTTATGCGCTGACCCATCTGCACTCATGCAAGGTGAGGTGACAGGTCTGCCGCGCGTAGACTTCGGGCAGTGCGAGGGGGGGGCACATAGGTAGGATAGGCCCAGTTGGCCTAGGTGAAGCTGGGGGTCAGTCTTAGGGTAGTAGCATAGTTGGTCTTAAATTTAATTATGTTTTGTAGTGTAGTTACTAGTTAGTAGTTAGTATCTTTTGTTAGTATAGTTAATTGTTTTAGTTAGTATGTATAGATTAGTAAATATTTGTTAGAAATTAGATGTATGTTTAATTTTATATAGGAATGGCATTATATTGTTAGTGTAGTATTAAGTTAGTTAGTGGTTTTGTATTAGTTAATGTATTAATATTATGAAATTAATAGATTGTTATTTTAGTTTGGTGATTATGATAATATTAGATTTAAGTTAGTTTTAGGTTTAATTTTGAATGTTGTTTACCATTTTGGTTTAATTTTAAGTTAGTTGTTTCAAGTAGTATTTAACTTATTTAAGTTTTATTAATATTCATTGTAAGTATTTGTAGTTTAAACTATATGTTTAAATATTAATTGTTTAGTTAGTTTAATTGTTAATGGAAGTAAGAAATATGTTTTCATTTAAAATATAAGGTTATGTAGTATAATTAGTTTTAGTTTAATCATGTTATTGTTAGTTTTATATTTTTTATTTTTTTATTTTTTTGTGATTATTATGTCTCATAGCTTAGTTATATTTTTAGATATATATATTATTAAAGTTTAAAGTTTTAGACTTAATGTTAAGATTAATGAAATTAATTCAGTAAAATTTATTAAAAGCTTAGGTTAGTATTAGTGTAGGATACTAGTTAATTTTGGAATATTAATTAGTTTCAATTTGATTAAGAGTAAGATTGAATTTAGTATTTAGTTTAAGAAAAGTTTGGGTTTAAGTTGTATTTAATTTAGTTAATAATTATTTTAAGATAGTTTGTATTAATTCAGTTTTAAATTAAGGATTGTTGAATTTTTTTAAAATTAGCTTAAGTTTAATTATGATGAAAGTTGAATTAATGATTAATTCACGTGCGAAGATTACAAACCTAAGATGAAATGTAGAGAACCTTTACTTTAATTGTGAATGCAAGCATATCAAACTTAGAGCATTTTAATTATAAAAAAAAATTGTGGTCATTTTGCCGTTATATTTTTGGGCATGACATTTTGGTATCAGAGCCCGTGTTTCAACACTAGGAACCTAAAACCATTATGCTTCTAAACTTAACTAAAAATTTTAATTGTGCAGGATTCCTCCTATTACACAGAGCAACCGACGAGGTAGAGGTCGTAGGGCAAGAGGTGGTAGAGCAAGATAGGAGGATGGACCTCCACCTCCACCACCGCCTCCTCCTCCACCACCACCAAACCCAAACCAGGATATTATAGATGCACTTCAAACTTTGATTGGTGTAGTTCAGCAGAGAGTAGTACCTTTAGTTCAGCCAGGTTAGCAGATTCCAGTTGTAGAAGCAGAAGGACCCGGAGGAGGCGGGCCCAGAGTCAGAGAGAGGAATAGGAGTCCCTCGCCGAGATAGTTGGAGGGGCAGGGTGAGCACAAGGAAGAGTCAATACACCAGAGAGGACCCCCACTTGACAGACCTCCTAGACATATAGGAGATGATATCAAGGAATTGGTTCAACTCGAGCCACCATTATTTACCGGTTCCACTAAGGGGATAGTAGCAGAGGCATGGTTGCAGAGCCTACAATGGTGCTTTGGATTATGTCGATATGGGAGTAATCTAAAGGCACGACTAGTAGTTCATCAGTTGAGGGGAGATGCCTCCAATTGGTGGCATCAGGAGGAGATCATTGGAGGAGTGAGCATAGATACCCTCACCTAGGAGTCATTCCTAGAGAGGTTCAGGGAGAGGTACCTACCTGAGCATTTCAGGTAGAAGCAGATAGAGAAATTTCATTCACTACATCAGAGGGGTCTCACCGTGGCTCAGTATGAGAGCAAGTTTCTCAAGCTCCTTCCTTATGTCGAGTACATGAAGGACGAGAAACTGCGAGTGCATCAATTTATCATGGGCTTGAATTTCTCACTTCAGGGTCTAGTTTGGATGGCCTTCCCTACCACCTTCAGACAGGTTGTTGAGATGGCACTAGTGGTAGAGGACACTTGAGGTAGACAGGAGTCACGAGATTAGTTTCAGAATCGAAACTCTACCTAGCAGAAACCCTCTTGGAAAGGGAATCAGAACTACACAGCAGGGTCCTCTAAGGGCCAACAATCTCAATAGCAGAAACCCCAACAGTAGCAGCAGAAACCCTCACAGGGTTATCAGGGCTCCAAGCCCAAGTAGTGGCATTCACAGAGTCTGAGGTAGGATCAAAAAGTATAGACCCCACAGTCACAGCTAGTGAAGACTCAACAGTCTTCTAGGGGTGGATTCAGTGGATCTAGCAAGTTAGGAGGCCTACAACAGTCTAGATCATAGGGTGCCTGATCCTATACACGAGGTCCATGTTACACTTGTGGTGGCATGGGGCATATTTCTAGAGAGTGTTCTTAGGGATAGTCCTCTAGTGGTCAGAAAGGGGCTTTTTTAGAGCCGAAAGTTGGCGACGTAGGCATATCTCACAGAGTTTTTGCAATGGTTGACAACCACCAGGCCGAACATCAGGCCATGGTTATTGAGGCTACAGGTAGTATACGAGGTAGCATGGTTACTATTTTATTTGATTCTGGAGCTACTTATTCATTTATATCTCCTTTCATCGTGGAGCATTGCGGGCTAGTGGCAGTTAGTCAGGATGTCAGCTAGGAGGTAGAGTTAGCCTCAGGAGCCAGAGTGTCAGTTAGTTCCATGGTGCATAGTTGCTTGATTCAGATTGGAGACATATCCATGATGTTTGATCTACGTATTACCCCTCTAGGTTCGTATGATGTTGTTCTTGGCATGGATTGGCTGTATGCCCACAGCGCCAAGATGGATTGTCGACTGAAGAGACTAGAATGTGTGGATGAGTATGGTATCTCTAGAGTGATCCTCGAGGTTAAGAGACCCATATCCCTTTGTATGATTTCTGCTATGCAGCTTAGATGGTGCATGCGAAAGGGATGTCAGTTGCTCGCTATCACCATCAGTGACAAGGAGGAAGATCTAGAGGGGGAGCCATCCCTTAATGACTTTCCTATTTTGCAAAAGTTTGTAGATGTTTTTCCTTCAGAACTCCCTGGTAGGCCTCCACCTAGAGCAGTGGATTTTCATATTGATCTTGTGCTGGGAGCAGAGCCAGTGTTGAGAGCATCGTACAGGATGACTACCCATGAGCTTAGTGAACTTAAGATTCAGTTGGAGAAACTCTTAGAGAAGGGGCATATTTGACCTAGTGTGTCACCTTGGGGTGCACTAGTGATCTTCGTTAAGAAGAAAGATGGATCACTTAGGTTGTGTATTGATTATCGACAATTGAACAAAGTAACCATCAAGAACCGATACCCTCTTCCTAGGATAGATGACCTCTTTGATCAGTTGCAGGGTGCTTGAGTATTTTTGAAGATTGATCTCAAGTCAGGCTATCATCAGTTGAGGATTGTGGATAGTGATATCCCTAAGACTGCTTTTCATACTAGGTATGGTCACTACGAGTTCACTGTGGTACCATTTGGCCTCACGAATGCTCCAGCTCTATTCATGAGCCTCATGAATGGAGTATTTTGTACCTTTTTGGATAAGTTTGTGGTTGTTTTCTTGGATGACATCTTGATATATTCACGTGATGAGAAGGAGCATGAAGAGCACTTGAGACATGTATTACAAAAATTGAGGGAGAACCAATTGTTTGGCAGCTTGTCGAAGTGTGCATTTCTTTAGACTTGAGATACATTATTTGCATCATGTCATATCAGGCGATGGTGTCTCAGTAGACCCAGCAAAGATTAGGGCCATCATGGATTGGCCGACACCCACCAGTGTCACTCAGGTGAAGAGCTTTATGGGACTAGTAGGGTATTATTGACGCTTCATTTTAGGATTCTCCAGATTGGCACATCCCATCACATCTCTTCAGAGGAAGGGAAAGAAGTATGAGTGGACAGAGAAGTGTGATAGAGATTTTTAGGAACTTAAGAGAGCCCTCACGAGTGCACCAATTCTTGTAGTACCAGATCCATCCATGGACTTTGTCATGTGCACTGATGTATCCTTGGATGGTAGGGGCAGTCCTTATGCAGGATGGCCAACCCATCTCCTTTGAGTCTAGGAAGTTGAAGACTCATGAACTCAACTACCCTACTCATGACCTAGAGCTTGCGGCAGTAGTTCATGCCTTAGTGAGGTGGTGACACTTTATACTGGGTCATAGATTTTAGCTTCATTCTGACCACCAGAGCTTACAATACATATTCACATAGCCGAACCTTAATGCTAGGCAGAGAAGGTGGATGGAGTTCCTTTGTGAGTACGATTTTGATGTTCATTACATCAAGGGGAAGGAGAATGTAGTTGCAGATGCCTTAAGTAGAAGGCACCATGAGTTATCATCTATGACTACTTGTATTGATCAGAGGGAAAAGATTCTTCAGCACTTGCTAGTAGATGAGCTTTATTCAGAGGTTAGTCAGGTGGTGCATTCTCAGAGACCCTTAGAAGGGAAGTATTTAGAGTATTCCTTGGAGTTTGACAGACTCTTATGCCATAGAGGACGTATGTATGTACCCCTCACTGGGGGATTGCGCGAGTTCATTATACTTGAGGCTCACAAAGCACCTTATGCAGCGCACCCCGGTGTTAAGAAGTTACACGCAGACTTGAGATAGTTATATCATTGGCCAGGCATGAGAGTGCAGATGGCTAACATAGTTGTGAGATGCCTTGAGTGTTACAGGGTGAAGGCAGAGCATCAGCATCTCGGTGGGCTCCTCCAACCTCATGAGATCGCTGAGTGGAAGTGGGACGTTATATCTATGGACTTTATTGTTGGTCTCCCCTTGTCGTCTCATCGCCATGATGCCATTTTGGTGATAGTTGACACATTGAACAAGGTTTCCCACTTCTCTCCCGTGCGTACTACATATACAGCACAGAACATAGTGCAGGTGTTTCTACGAGATATTGTTAGACTTCATGGCATTCCCTGTAAGATCATCTCCGATAGGGACTCATTGTTCACCTCATCTTTTTGGAGAGAGTTGTAGTTGGCATTGGGCTCTAAGCTCAATTTTAGTATAGCATACCATCCTCAGACCGATGGGTAGACTGAGTGAGTGAATCAAGTTTTGGAAGACATGTTGCGTATGTATGTGATGGACCATCAGGTCAAGTGGGAGGAATACCTACACCTTGTCGAGTTTTCCTATAACAATGGGCACCATTCTTCCATAGGTATGCTGCCTTATGAGACCTTGTATGGAAGACCTTGTAGGACATCGTTGAGTTGGGATAGGATCGAGGACTGAGTATCTATTGGCCCTCAGTTGGTTAAGGAGATGGAGCAGTAGGTGACTTTGATTAGACAGTGCTTGAGAGAGGCACAAGATCGACTGAAGAAGTATGCAGATGCGAAGAGGATAGATCGGGAGTATCAAGTTGGCGATAGAGTTTTCTTGAGGGTGTGGCCACATAAGAGTCTGATTTGATTTGGAAAGGGCTCTAAGTTGGTGCCCCGATTTGTTGGACTGTTCGAGATCCTAGAGAGGATAGGACCAGTTGCCTACCGTTTAGCCCTGCCACCTAGCCTATCACGCATCCACAATGTGTTTCACATTTTCATGCTTAGAGGATACATTTATGATGAGTCTCATATTATAGATTGGGATGCTTTATAGGTGGATTCGGATGGCCAGTTAGCGCTACAACCCATCTGTATTATTGCCCAACGGACCCTAGCACTTCGAGGTTGAGAGCTGGACCAGGTTAGAGTCCAGTGGGATTGCTACGATGAGGTTACAGCTTCTTGGGAGGATGCAACATAGATGTGAGCATAGTACCCTTATCTTTTTGATGAACTCTAGGAGGAAGTTCATACCTAGTGGGGGAGGATGTGAGGCCTCGCCCTGACTCATCCTAGCACCGAGGATACATTATTATTTTGATGCTCATGCTTTGTTATGTTAGAACCTTATTGGATACATTGAATATTGTTAAGCTATTTTTACGATGTGTGATGCTTACTTCAGTTATTTTATTTTTGTCATTTAATGCTTATAAACATGTATATCGATGAAGAAAATGTATGCAACACTAATACATTTGGTTATGCAAGTCGAAAGGTTAGAAATATGAGTAGAATTAGATAAAAAATTATTTAATTGAGAATTGGATGCTTTAATTTATATAATTCCTCTAATATTTAATTCACATTATGCATGTGGTTTTGGACCTACTGATGTGTGCAATGAGTCTGCAGGAAAATTAGCTGAGACAACTCAACAGAAAAATGAAGCTAAACTACTTGTTAATTTTGTGCTAACCTTATATTGTAATTCTTTAAAGGTTGTAATTTTATCTTAGTATTCTCCTAATTCTTAATTGTTCCTAATAAGTCTTCAAAGGCTTAGAAACATTAAATTTAAGTACCCCTATGGATAAGGGTATGGGTGGGGCTACTTTCCAACCCTTTAGCCTCCTAGGTTGACTCTTAGGGTCTCATAAAAACCCTATTATAGGCTGATTTCAAAAATGGGTTGCTTTGTACTTGAGTTAGTGAAACCAAACCTCCATCTGGAGTTACTTGAAGCTTAGTGGAGTCAAGGACCATACTTAGAGGAATTTTTTTGGAGGATTTTAGTTTATTGTCACCCAATCCTCTAGTTTTGGGAGGAAGTCTTGAAGATTGAAGGAAGAAAGGGAAGCTCTTCTCAAACCACCATTGCCATAACTCTTTGATGAGGGTAGGAGTTCTTTACTCCATGAATGGTTCTTTATGTGTGTTCATATTTTGAATCTTGCTTGAATCATGTTGGAGACATTATGTAGTTTTGCATTCTTTTTGTGTGTTGAGGGTGGATTTGGGAGGGATTTTATCTTGTTTTCTTTTGATGTTATTCATATGCCCTCTTGGTGTGTTGATTGTTTTTGAGAGATTTTCATGGGGATGTTTTGGCAACACTCACCCTTGGATAGGGAATAAGTGGCCATTCTTGGGGAAAGGGCATTAGTAGAGAGGAGGGAGAAAGGGTAGGGTGTATGGGTCCCTACTTGTCATCCCATACCTTGTTGTTATTGAGAATTCTTGAATGTGGAAGAGAATAAAAATCCTTGTGGATATAGCCCTAAAAGGGCCTTGTGAAAGAATGGAAATTCTTGAAGTTTTAAGCCTTGAAAGGGCTAAGTGAAGGTATGGTGATTGACTTCTCCTATTGAGAAAATTCACCTTTCCCCTATATTGGTTCATTGTTGGACCTATTATGCAACTGGGTGGGAATGTATGTTCAATTTGCTTATCTCCTTGTGTTGTTATCTCCATGTTGGTTCTTGTCTCTTTCATGTTTTTCCCTTGATGCAATGAAGACATTTGGAAAAAGATTTCTTGTGAAAGCCTTGAAGAAAACTCAATGAATTGTAATATGATGTAAATTGTAATTGAATTTGATGTAGTGGCAAAGATATCAGGTTTTCTTACTGGTTCTTTCCCGATGGAGCCTTGAACCAGGATGAATAATAGAGGAAAGAAAAGATTATGAAATTTACCTTGCAATGCTCTCATGTGATTTCAAATTTTGGCATACGTATGTGAGAAAAATAAGATGATAGATAAATGTCCTTGAATTATGAATTTTCCAAGTTTTCAATTATCTTAATGAAAGGCAATTTGATGTTATAAGTATTAAGAGGAAATGAAATTTCTCATTGTGAGCACAAAGTTAACTCTCTCATTGTAATGGTTAGCTAATGGAATGTAGATGATTAAATTATGTAATATAGATGTCATGATGTATTTTAAATTTGATGTTCATGGGATATGCTAACCTGAAGTTCACATAAAATCCATGTAAATTCTTGTTGAAATTGCAAAAGTAGAGGTCTATGTTGAATTTGATTAACTAGATAGAGCACTTAAGAAAAGAAAAGCTATACTAGTGACATTTAAATCTAAATAATCCTAGGATTGCAACACAAAAAAAAAAAAAAAAAAAAACTTAGACAAACAGGATAAGTGCAAGGGGAATTAACAAGCCTGTAGATGCAAATATACTCTCTGGAAAATGTATGCAACATAATCAATTAAAGTTCCCAAGTTACAGAGATCAAATAATACATAAATAGAATCAATATGTCACTTCAAGTGGAGAACAAAGGAAGTTGATCACATATATAAAAATGTTTGAAAGGAATTAAGTCTGTGCATGACTTAATGCGCCCTCCCATCATTTGTTATGTACTGACCCATCTGCACTCACGCAAGGTGAGGTGACAAGTTTGCTGCACGCAGACTTTGGGTAGCGCGGGCGGGGGGGGGGCACGTAGGTAGAATAGGCCCACTTGGCCTAGGTAAAGTTGGGGGTTAGTCTTAGGGTAGTAGCATAGTTGGTCTTAAATTTAATTATGTTTTGTAGTGTAGTTACTAGTTAGTAGTTAGTATCTTTTGTTAGTATAGTTAATTGTTTTAGTTAGTATGTATAGATTAGTAAATGTTTGTTAGAAATTAGATGTATGTTTAATTTTATATAGGAATGGCATTATATTGTTAGTGTAGTATTAAGTTAGTTACTGGTTTTCTATTAGTTAATGTATTAATATTATAAAATTAATAGATTGTTATTTTAGTTTGGTGATTATGATAATATTAGATTTAAGTTAGTTTTAGGTTTAATTTTGAATGTTGTTTACAATTTTGGTTTAATTTTAAGTTTAGTTGTTTTAAGTAGTATTTAACTTATTTAAGTTTTGTTAATATTCATTGTAAGTTAGTTTGTAATTAGTATAGCTAAATATTGGTTGGTTTGTATTTGTAGTTTAAACTATATGTTTAAATATTAATTGTTTAGTTAGTTTGATTTTTAATGGAAGTAAGAAATATGTTTTCATTTAAATTATAAGGTTATGTAGTATAATTAGTTTTAGTTTAATCATGTTATGGTTAGTTTAAAAAAAAATATTATTTTTTTTGTGATTATTATGTCTCATATCTTAGTTATATTTTTAGATATATATTATTAAAGTTTAAAGTTTTAGACTTAATGTTAAGATTAATGAAATTAATTCAGTAAAATTTATTAAAAGCTTAGGTTAGTATTAGCGTAGGATACTAGTTAATTTTGGAATATTAATTAGTTTCAATTTGATTAAGTATAAGATTGAATTTAGTATTTAATTTAAGCAAAGTTTTGGTTTAAATTGTATTTAATTTAGTTAATAATTATTTTAAGATAGTTTGTATTAATTCAATTTTAAATTAAGGATTGTTGAATTTTTTTTTAAATTAGCTTAAGTTTAATTACGATGAAAGTTGAATTAATGATTAATTCACGTGCGAAGATTACAAACCTAAGATGAAATGTAGAGAACCTTTACTTTAATTGTGAACGCAAGCATATCAAAATTAGAGCATTTTAATTATTAAAAAAAAATTGTGGTCGTTTTGCCGTTATATTTTTTGGGCATGACACATCCCTCACGCGTAACATCCCAAGCCACCAATCTGATTGTTTGTACTATCATAATAGGGATGTCACTACTAAACATGCTACCAACAAAAGCATAAGAAAATCTAACATGCTAGTAGAAAAGCATAAGATAATCCTAGAGTAGATAACATCACCTATCACATGCTAAACATCAATAAGCAATAGATATGCTACTACAATAATTCACATCATCTAATCATATGCTAAACATCATAATATGAGAATGCATCAAATAAACTAACATCATCTAAACATGATATCTAAGCATTCCAATGAAAGAATAAATCACAAGAAAGCATACTCTACAACCCCAAGTACCAAGTGAAAACATCCAACAACGGTCACACTAGGACAAAAGACCATCTCTGTACATCAGTCCCTAGCAGTGGTGAAGGTAGCTATGCCTACCAACCACATGGAACCCATAGGTCCACACCCGCCATGCTAATGGAGATAATGATCCAACCACAAACACACATAAATCACAACATCCATGGCTAACACTCATGCCAGACAGTATGATGATTGAACCATTGACAAGGAAATGCATAAACTACAGGTCTTGGTCAGACATCTCAGTGGGCTACTACATAGGGGCTGACATCATGGAGAGTCACTTGGCATCCAAAAGCCCAAGCTTGGACCACATGTGGAAACACTCTCAAGGGACTCCCTTGGAACCAACACACGAATGTGGATCTTTTCATTTTCTTAAATTTTATTAACACTCACACATTTTAATTTAGTTATCACTTACTTAAAACTTCCTATCCTTCATCAACCTCTAGTGCCATAAATGCTGAGCTATGAGATAGATTCCCCCTCCATATGCTACCCTACCCTACCCATGCTCATCCTACGACAAGTGCCTGCGGGCATGGATACTCCCATCCCAACCCTAATGATCAAAACTTTTAGAAAAGACATGGAAGGTCGAGACCCACAAGTCCTCTGACAAACGTACATGCACATACTTGTGTATGGTGCACCACCATCATGAAGATCATAACATAAGGATAGAATGAGAACACAATGCAAATAAAACACTCAACCAAAAGCAACATAGGAAGGACAGATTCTACACAAATCCCAAAGCCAACAAAACCATACGTCATAAAATCACTCAATCGGCCTCAATCTGAGAGTATGGATTCTACATGAATCCCAATGATGCAACAAGACCAAACATCATGAACTCACTCAATCGGCCTCAATTCGACAGTATGGATTTTACACAAATCCTAGCACTCATGAAATAACAACAAAGGTCTAAAAGGAACAATCCAGGTATAAAATCACTCAACCGAACACAATGTTAGGAGTATGGGTGTGACATGCATCCCAATGCAACATGAACATGCAAAAGTTCTCTAACTTATATTCAAATGGATCATCCAAGTCCACGACCCACATTGTGCCAAGAAAACTCAAGAAAATAGGGTGGCATGCAAAATGAGCTAAAAACCCCAAATTTTGAAAAACTTCAAAATTAAAACCCATTTGGCCTTTGGGCACAAAAACTCCAAAAATCCAAAAATAATCAAGACACTGTATGCAAAAATGGCCTCCAAACCCTCATATCAAAACATAAGGAAATGTTCGTACTCACCCACTCAGGTAGAACTAGCGTACAAAAACAGAGGGGAACACTAGTTTTCAGCCTCCAAACAAATGGCTACCAAAAATGAAAGCGGAAATGGAGCAAAAACAATAAAATAGGAAAGCCCTATCTCACAACCAAAAGGGCAAAATGGGAATCTGAACCATAAAATAAATATCCTGCAGAAGTAGTTGAAAATTGCAGCAATCCAAGGTTTCCCCGAGCCGGATGCAACGAGCTCAATCTTGCAACGATCCCATGCCCGTAGTTCCCACAACGAACAAAATAGTAAATCCTCATGAAGAGGATTTTGGGTTTTACTCTCCAACTTTCTAATTTGAAAGTGAGAAGTGAGGAATTAAATTTCTTTTTGGATACTTATTCACTTTTTGAGTGAATAATCGATTAGGGAAAATAACCAACCAACCTAGTTAAAACCTGAATCAACCCAAACAAAAATAGGCTATTTCTATAAATAGGAATTCATCTATGGGAAAGCTACCAAAAATAAAATAAAACAATTGAAAAGCCCAAAAACCCAAAAACACAGAAATCTCCTTAACCACTTTTGCGACAATGCAAAACTCTAAATGCACAAACACTCTCACTAGTCTAATCAAATAATGTAAATGAGTTTGGATTTAATAATCACCGAAAGGTTTAAATTAAATATTTAATTAAGAATACGTTGACCATATAAGGATGACATTGGTAAAATATGAAAGACTGAATCACTAACTCCATGTGCCACTGCTAGGGATATAAATCTTGCACACTAAACAACATGATCAAGTGCAATTGCATATAATAACATAGCCAAAACAATAAATGCATTAAATTGCCTAATTTAACCATTTATTTAATTATATTAAAATAATCTATTTACATCACTCACGTTCGCATAAAGCATAGAAACGCAGGAATGAAGTAAATAACCATAGCA
This sequence comes from Cupressus sempervirens, assembly GCA_028749045.1. Lineage (NCBI taxonomy): Eukaryota > Viridiplantae > Streptophyta > Pinopsida > Cupressales > Cupressaceae > Cupressus > Cupressus sempervirens. The sequence goes on from CM053787.1 coordinate 2,127,861, forward strand.
TTAAATCCATCAAAAACATAATCAAAGGTATGTTCAAATACTAGATAACCAGATATCATCAAAAAAATACTGTCATCTCAAAATGGCATCGTCATGCAAAATGATCAATTGAACAACATGGCAGTCTAAAATCTATGATACTAAAATCAAAGTATAACATCTGACAGTCGGGTTACCTCAAATGTAAAACATCACATAAGTAATAGATATCCCTCAGATCAAAATATGATGAGGTAATTGTACACAACACATAACCAAATAATCCAACATGAACAATCAATATCTAATTACTTAAGCATTTAATAATGATTGATTAAAGAATCAACAAAAAGGCACTTAAAAAACATAAGCAAACACAGTCATAAACATGACTAGTCACTGCTATAGGAACCTAGTCCAGTGTACATGGTAAAAAGTACATAGTGCAATCTCTGCACACATCTCAAGGTAATCATGAAAAAACCTCATGATACCACATTGATCCTGGTAACCACTAGTACAAACCTTAGTGAACAATAAATCACATCATAATCTCATAGATCAGTCAAAAGCATAATCAAAGCAACTGATATAGAAACATAAATCCAAACACCTCGATGGTGTAGACCACTTAGGGTCACAATCATGATCCATCACAACAAAAGATCTACAAGGTTGCATCCTTCAGGATGACTTATAGAAGTCAAATGGGAGAGGCACTATATAATTTCTAAGCTTAGCAATCACTGTAAAGATATCTCCTACATAACATGTATGCATGTGTATGTGTATAGTACATATATAAGACAGTTCAAATTGATAATTAAATAACACTTGTTCCAATTAATTTTTATGATACTTACCCACTTTTACCAATCCAAAGATATGATCATAATCATCAAAAATCAATGGAATATCATCAAAATTTTCATCATCTTTCTCAAATGTATTAGTAACATCAAGTGGTACCGAAATCCATGCACCTGTATTTCCACGTGCTTGATTGATGCATTCTTCATAATCTTCATCAATGCAACTATCATAAAAACATGAATATTCTCTTGTCTTCAATTCCTAATTGCAATTATCTGTACTCATGACTGAATGTAAGGAACATGTGTTTTCTATCTTCTTGCAACCATGTATGTTTTTTCTATTAACACCTAAAAGTTCATAAAATTGAAAATATGGACAAATTAAATTTAAACTTCAATAAATTGAAAAATAAAACTTAACAATAAAATTTTATAGCTTAATTGCATAAAAATTAAACAAATGTACACATCCATACCTGTTATCTCCCAAAAGACTCTATATGGTACCTGTTGACTCGTTGTTGATGATGTCCCAATCTCATCTAATGCAAAATGTGTCTTACACCATTCAACAACATCATGTGCATCATTTACATGAACTCCCTGATAATTCATTGGATACTTTCGCAGAGCACATTTGATGCAAGCTCCAACACCATCATGTTCACCTTTTCCATGGCCACTCTCAAAGAAATTCCATATGTGTTTTATATTCTCATTGTGATGATATCTACATAATTCATAAAATGGTCTAGATGATTTGAACTGTGTGGCACATCCATCAGACCAAACATAATGTTTATCAACATTTATGTTTCTTTCTTTCAAATAAGAAAAGAAGATATTGAAGCAATGTTCGACATAGTGAATGTCATGTTCTTTATCATCACTTATATAGAAATGATATTCCTTTTTAATTACTCATGCTTGAACTATACTCTGAACACCATCCAAATCTAACTATGCATTTCTATAACAAACATGTACCATAATAGTGACCTACTTAGAAAAGTAATAATCTAATTGAATTTCTTTCTGATGAACAAAGGAATAGGTCTTTGAAAAATCATCAACTAATACAATCATTCCAAGTGGGAAATTATCTCTCAAAGTTTGAAATTGTTGTGCTTCCCACTTTGTAAAAAATGCATGATGAATATAAGGTTGAATAAAATTCTAAAATTTGTTCATAAATGTTAGAATAGGTAACTCCTCTTCAACATATTCCAACCTTTTTGTTTCTTTTCCCAAATTTGTTTCATTCTTGACATGCTTGTAACTTTTGCAATTCAATTTTTTTGTTGCATCAATATTTTCAATTTTCAAAGGAAATAGAGCCAATTCACCACATGTTTCACATAATCCTTTGATGCAATTTATTTGATTAGCTAGATCATCTATTTTTTCACATAGAATGTATGATATAAACTCACTTCTCCTACTAGGAGGAGCAACATGAAAACCATATGTGTCTTCTACAAACTTTCAAAATGCCTGATAGTGGAGATCAAACTCAATATGATGATAACAACAACATGTTTCAAACACTTTGTTTGACCTCACAAATTATGGCTTCAATTTTTCAAACAACATTTGCCCAACTTTTACATTAGGATGTTCACTACAAAATGACACATATAACTCGTGTTGTGTCCAACCAATGTTTTGTGTGATGTTCATATAGATTAGATGCAATCCTATGCCTAGTAAAATATTTGCTATTTGATGAAGGATGAGTGTTATCAATCCAAAATGATATGACTAAATTCTTTAATGACTCTTCAATCCTATCAGAATGAGGTGCTCTCCACATGATTTCCCAATTATCCTCTATAGTACTATCATCCATAATTAATCTTCTCTTAACATATTTACTCATTGTTTTCCTACTAAAACCCATTTTAGGTAAAATTGAAGATATTTTTCTATTTTGGGTCATATTCTTAGTTACAATAGATATCAACATCACTTTTCTTGCCACATACTTATCTTTAGTTCAAGAGTATTTTCCTATGTTTCTCAAACCTTGTTTAATATTTTCAATCAGATTAGTTTGCATGCTAGAAAATCTTCTCTTCTTTGATGTTGTGTCTACACCTAACAATTTCAATGCCTCTTGCAACTTCTTTTGTGTAAGAAAAAGTGAAAGTAACTGAGCTTGTTCAAGTGTTTTAGTGTTATCAAATTGAGTCATAATTTCTTTTATCTTCTTATTCATTGACCTTTTCTTAGAAAAACTTAATGGTTTAACAATAGCTACTGGTCGTCTCAATTTATCCACATCTATTTTAAGTAAATGGTCTAAATTTTTTGGAGAAATAACATTCTTTACAGATTGGGAAATATTTAGGAGTTCATTCATACCAGTTCCTACACCTGATCCTGACCCTTCTCTAACTTTTTCTACTAGAATTTCTACAAGGAGCAATCTTGAGCCTTCTCCAACATCCATTGTTTGAGATTCTATAGGGAAAGATTTTGACCCTTCTCTAAATTCTATTATTTGAACCTCAGTAGGGAATGATCTTGAGCCTTCTTCAACATTCATGGTTTAAGATTCTGTAGGGAGTGTTCTTGACCTCTCTCCCATATGCACGTCTTCTACTTCTGTTGAGCCTTCCTCAACATTTTCTTTACCTTGTTTAATTTGATGATAACGTGTTGCAGTCTTCTAAAGATTTCTTTGTTATGCTTCATCAGATCTCTTTCTTGCATATTTTCTTTTCCTTCCTTTCTTGTTTCCCATTATTTAAAAAAACAAAAATTACCCCTTGCCTCAAGATAAATTTTGCACAATAATCATATAAAAAAAAAAAATTTGTATGGATTTGCTTGTCATTGTTACTACTTTTAACTGCTTGTCAAAAGTTGATGTCAAGTTTTTTATTTTTTACATGTTTGTGCGAACATAATAAATTAGATATGTTCACACGAACATATCATGTTAAATTTTTTGTGACCAAGAAATTATATCCTGTATGTTTACAGTGAACATACGTTCACACTAAGCATATTAAATATGTTCACTATGAATGTCATGTTCGCAGTGAATGCCTAAAACTAAGAAAAATTTGCCCCCTTTTTCTTAATTTTTTTCTCTTTTGACACCCATAATTGTAGAAGAATGATATCCTACTGTAAGATAAAAAATGTCAAAATGTGCTACTCAGAGCAAGCTTTCCAGTGACTATAATTGTAATACATATTTTAATCATTAAGACTTTCAAATACGAGTTTAACTCATGATCATAGGTTCATTACTGATTGAACATCAATCGACTTCAACACTTCAAGAAAATTAGTAAATTAAGTCAATTTTTTTTTGAAAAATATGTAGGAAATAGCTTATTGATATAGCTTTCTATTAAAAAAAAAAAGGTTTATGATAAATTGACTTCAAATTATCTGTGTCAAAATGAATGTATGTCTAAATTATGATTGGTGTCACTTCATAAACTATACAATATTCAACCAAAATAAATCAAACCAAATGAATCCTCTAGATATTAATGTTACAAATCTAACACCAAAAGAATTACTTCATTATCATTTCTAGAAAAAAAGTTATGTGTGTCAAATGGACTGTCACTCTTTAAAAATATTGAATTTTATTATGTACCACTTTTGAAGGAGATAAAATAATTGACATAAATAAATTAAAAAATTTAGATTAAAAAATATGGTTACAAAGTAGGAACAGAGTACTAAAAATCACTAGTTTATATCATGTTTAAATTATTTATAATTTTAGAGATATAGTCACTCAAACATGAGATTTGTTGCAAAAATATTGATTTCGATGTCAAAATTGGCCAAAAAGTGGAACCCATTATTGTGGGATCACCCCTTAGATTATTACTATCATTATCATTCCTTCTTTCATTTCTATTATTGTTCCTTCTATTATTAGGATTCCTATTAAATTTACTTCTGTCCATTTTGCAATATCCCATTGTGTGTCTAGAGTTATTACATAACTAACATATAGGTGCATTTATTCTCTAATTAGTTCCATTCTAATTCTCAAGTGCTTTGCAATTCCTTGCAATATATATAGGATTGTTACACTTGTAGCACATGAACTAGTTCTTCTCTCCATTATATTTCTCTCCATCATTGGATCCATTATTTGATCTTCCTCTTTCATTACCTGCAAGGTTAGTATTCCTAAACTTTCTACTATTTGCATTATTACGATCAAACTTAGGTTTCTTACATTCTACTGCTTTATGTCCATAACCATGAAAATTATAGCCATAGAAATTAGTAATCAGTTTAGGAGACTTACTTGTGCAATTTCTTTTGATATGTTAAACTCCATTACATATGAAGCATTGACCTCAGAACTCACATTTTACTTCCTTAGGTGGTTCATCTTACTTAAGTTTATCAACTTGCTCTATTATCTTAGGTTCATCATGTTTCTCTAATAAATCAATTAATTTTACTTCCTTTGATAATTTAGTAGATGTGCTTGATTCAACCTTACTCAGATAAGATTCCTTAGGGGATTCAATAAGTGGATCTAGTTCTCTTTTGATTTTAACTTTCTTGGCTAATTTCTCTCCAATTAGATATCTGAGTCTTGTCTTGTCATAAGAAGGTCTTTGGTGAAATATATGTTGATCTATCTTCTCACTACTAGAATTATGTTTCTCTAACTATTTCTTAGCTTGTGCCAATCATCCATTCACAATAATATTATACTTTTCTAATTATGCATGCTCAATCTTAATAGTATCTAGTTTAGATGTAACTTTACTTAATTGAGATCTAAGATCTATATTCTTAGTTTTCAGTTCAAGTTCATTCTTGCCACCATTTTTCTTAAGACTCAACTTAAGTTGAACAATTATCAATTCATGTTTCAAAATCTCATTTTCTTTCTGAAGATTTCCTACTTCATCATTGTCACTAGTCTATGCAATTGATTCCTTGCCAGATTTTAGATCATCAATCTTGTCTTTTAGTTTATGAATGAAAACTTTTGCATCTTCATATCTATCTTTCAGGTTATCTCTTTCTTCAGTAAGAAGGTCAATCTTCTCAAGAGCTTCCTCAAGGTTTTTCTTCAACTATTCCATATCTATAGGGATCTTACTCAAGTAGTTAAACTTATTTTGAGTAATTGGGCTTTGATACCAATTGTGAGAAATAGATAATACTGGGGGGAGGGGGGGAGGGGGGTGGGTGAATCAATATTCTGCAAACTTTTGCCCAAAACTAAATATTGTTAATTACTTTGTAACTTGCATATGAAATTAAATTGACAATGTTGAATAGTAAATATAACCATACACATAGAGAACTCATAACACTATTATTTTTTAACTAGGGAAACCCTGGGCAAGGGAAAACCCTGATGGGGATGATACCCACTAGATGATTCTCTAAACAATAAGATCATGTTAGGATTCTATGAAGTACATATAGTGTCTTGAGTCCTTTTTAGAGGACTATGCCTTGTTAGAAGCCTCAACCCTATTACAAGTTTCTTCAACCTGATTAGGTGTTGTTTCAACCCTATTAAGAGTTGGTGGATCAAATACAATGTATGCAAGAAGAGCCCATTTCCCTAACATGCAATTATACATTTCAATAGATATACATACAATACTTTCTATCTATTGTATTTTGTACTTACTCTGATCATACATCAGATGTAGTTTTCATATCATTGAATTCACATCAATCACAAATATCACATAGATAATATATATTTTTCATAGTTCATCATATATCACACACTTATCTTCACAAGATAAGATCTTTAATTATACCTCTCATATTCATAATTCACTTCTTCATCAGCCTTCATGCTTTCACATGCTTGGCATAATATGAAATAACTTATGGAATAATATCCACATAATCAGCTTATCATGACTTAGTAGTTATTTTGTTACCAAAATAATTCTTCAAGTCATACAATCCAATTCTCTGCTATTCTCTGTTCTCCTCTATTAAATACCCATATGAGTATTTCAATCATATCACATGTATTTTTTGTACACACCTGCACACTAGTATATGTCATCATGAAAATCTCATAGAAATTTTCTCAGTTATGTATAAGCTAACTTACAGTGAGTTGTTCATATGCATCACATCTTCTCTTTGTGTTGTTGCATATTGTCTAACACTTTGATAATTTTCTATCTCTAAATGCATAAATGAAATGTTCAATATATGTTTCCATAAATGATAACACTTAGTACATCTATTTGACCATATTGCCAACATTATTGGAAACCTTTATTTTATCCTCGATGGTTGGTTGTACAATATATGTGGCCACAGATGGATAAACTCCTATTTTATTTTTGCAAACAATTATTTACAAAATTTAATCTACACCATGATGTTGACTGCATATATTACCCTACCCATGTTGGTTTGGGTAAGGGGAGACTTTTAGATAATTTTAGATGACTTGATTCCTTGGTTCTAATTAATAAGTATGCAATGGTTACTCCAAAAAATTTGGTGATGCCAAAATGGTTGGAGCTAGCTATAGTAGGAGTCCTAGATGAAACTCACAAAGATGTTTATGAGAGGATCATGACTATTGAGGCATAGGATCATGAGATGTCTACTTGTAAGATGTATAGATATATGATATGCTCATGAAAAGTGTCTATAGGTGGTCATGATGTTGTATCTTCTTCTACTCAAGATATGTATTAGGAGGTGGACATACCATCTCCACAATGTTTTGATAGAGTCTATGGTGCACTTGTTATGGGTCATGGACACATTTTTATGTAGTGATCTTCTTTGATCTTATCAAGCTATATACATGTTGAGTAAGGTTCCTCTTAGTATAGTAATATCATATTTTACTAACCTCATCATTGCTGGACAAGAGGCACAATGTGGACAAGGGTAGGAGGACATATCTACACTAGCTACAACTCTAGTATAGACTATAGTTGAGGAGGATGCACCTCCCCCTATCTAGCTAGCTTCAAATAGTTGACATTAAGGTAAATTTTGTTGGAATACTTTAGAATAACTGGGGGGGTGAATTAGTTATTCAAGGTCCAAATGTATAAATAAAAATTTTCACAACTTAGTGAACCCATAAAACATTCATATCCATACATGTATCCATAATATTATGCAATCACTAAAAGTTGTAGGTTACTATCAAATCAACTTGCAAAAATGTAAAGCATGAAACATAAAAAATTCATCAACACACTTGACATAATGATTTACGTAGAAACTTAATTTGGGAGAAACCACCAGTAACATGCTACTCCTTTCCACTCTTCTAAAGTGATTCCTTGTGAAAGGCCGACCCTATTAAAGTTTACAATGCACATTGTTAAATGTGACCTAGTTAAGGAATTTTAATCACCCTATTAGAAGTGAGCCTTGTTAGAGGACTTTAGGCCATTCACTTGGAATACTACCTAGTTAAAGGATTTACAAATGACTATTAGGTCAACCTTAATCCAAAGGGTTTATCCTAGACTGATACAATTGTTATAGAGTAAAAGTAAAGCTTTGATATGATATAACTTATTACTTCTCTTACAGATTACAAATCTCTATTTAGTCCTCAATTCTACTTGGCTTTCATACTTTGCAGCTTTAATAGCTTGTTCACCCTTCAATCATTTATCTCTTTAAGCCTTCTTGCTTAACAGGCCATTGTAGACTCTTCTCTTAGGTCACTTGATGAAGCACAATCCTTAACTCCTTCTCTTCCCTAGGTTCTCACACATGACAGCTTTGCTTCATGAATAGACATTTCCATAAATAGGAAATCAAGATATTTTCTTGCTCAATTTCCATCATCAAAATTTAGGGTTTTGATCGATTAGGTAGGATACAATGTATCTATCCCATATCTCATCTCTTCTAGAAATTTCTTTTAGAATCCATTTTAATTCACCTAAAAATGGTTTATCTCAAATTCTATGCCACTAGCTCATCAACCTTATCTTCCACCTAGTTCAAAAAATTCAATAAAATAAATGTGTTAGCTTAGATTCAATGAATCTTTGATCTTTAAGATAATGCAATAGCTCAACATTATCAACCTTGTGATGTTCAACACATACTATGTTTCTTGACATCTATTATGAAATCATCGGTATCAACCAAAGACTGTCTTGCTCAACATCCAATATAATTTTCTTTTACTCAACTCCAACTAACTTTCTACTTGGCTTACACTAACTTTTTTTGGCACCTACTATCCACTTGGTCAAGCCTTGCAGATAAACTTTGTGTAACTAGTTCTTCTAAACTTTCTTAGTGTAACCAACATTTTTAACCTTAAGTAGATTATCAATACATCATGTCATCACTATCATAATTGATCCTTGTACTTCATTACATAATCATAACCCACCCTTTCCCCTAGGTTCTTTTGTTACATCTTATTGATCAAATCCTCTTCATCAATCAAGTAAGTGATAGTACTTGAATCTTATAAGAAGTTGTCTTACTAGAAAATATCAAGTTTGACATCAATGACAAAAAAATGATTAAAACACATATTCTTCTTCAACAATCTTCATTTTTCAATAATCTCTCTCAATAATTATCTTTTCGATCAAATCTCAACAATCTCCCTCTTTGGCATTGATGGCAAACCAAACTAATCAACTAAGTCAATCAAATGATGAACATCTTGTTCAACCAACCTAACTAGGTTAAATCAATAAGGCAATACCAAAAAGAAAACTTGCATCAAATTTCTCCCTCTATTAGCAACTTCTATCTTCTGATTATGTTACAAAACTCCTTCTTATGACTCCCTCTAAGTTCCTTCTTGTATCTCCCTCTGTCTAAATAGATTAGGATTTCTCCCTCTTTCTTGCATTCTTCCCCATCTTTTTCATCATACATGTGTTTTCTTCTAATATTGCTGATCAATAACACTCTTCATCTCTTTAACAACAATCTCTTGATATTTCCCTCTTGATTAGTAATCATACTATTGATAGGCATATCTCCCTCAACATTTATGCTAGTTTGATCAGCAAAATATCTCCTTGTATGATTATACATTCTGGCTTTGATCAATAAATCTCTCCCTCTTTGACAACAATGCCAAAGACATATCATCTTTTTATCTTAAATATGTAGATATAGGCTTTTCATTTTCTTCAATTTTTCCCTTTCTGACCATGCTTGTGAGTGTTTTGAAGTTTTAGTTCTATGATTACTTTAGGTGGCTCCTAAAGTAAGATCCATTGCATCAATTTGCAACATATGACAATCAACTTGTTTGATGCAAGGTACTCCTCTTGTTATTCAGATAGCCTTTGATAGGGGTATCACCCCTAGTTTACCTCTTAGATACTCATGAGCATCCTTAGCTAATGGTTTTGTAAATATATCATCAGTTTGCTCCTTTGTGTTGACATATTCCATCTTCACCTCTTTATCTTGAACTAGCTCTCTCAAGTAATGATACTTGATTGAAATGTACATTTTCTTTGTATGCATCACTGGATTCTTTGATATATTGATAGCACTTGTATTATAACAATAAAGTATCATTGGCTCTATGATTTCTTCCTTCATGCCTTTGAGTAGCTGTTTGATCCATAGAATGTTTGTGCAATTTACAGTAGTAGCAACATATTCAACTTCAACAGTGGATTGTGAAGTACAACTTTGTTTCTTGCTAGTCCATTTAACTAGTCTCTTGCCTAAGAAAAATGCTCCTCCACTGGTGCTCTTTCTATCATCAATGTTTCTAGCCCAATCAACATTAGTGTAGGATCTCAATTCAAAATTTTCATTCTTCTTGTAGTATAGAGCAAACTTTTATGTTCCTTTCAGATATCTCATTATTCTCTTCATAGCCACTAAATGATTCTCCCTAGGATTAGCAAAAAATCTTGCAACTATCCCTACAGACAATGCAATATTAGGTCTACTATGTACTACATATTATAATTTGCCAATCATAGACCTATGCATGGTTTGGTTCACCTCAGTAGAATCATCATTCTTTGAAAACTTGTGTCCTATCACCAGAGGTATACTTACTAGTTTGGAATCCTCTAATCCAAATTTTTTCAATATTTCCTTGACATACTTTGAGTGAGTGATGTATATACCATATTTCATCTAATATAGTTTCAAACCCATAAAAAATCTGATTTCTCCAAACATAAAAATTTCAAACTCTTGCTCCATCTGATTTTCAAAAATCCTTACATAAAGCAACTTGACCTCTGAATATGATATCATCAAAAAATATTTCAAATAACAAAATACCTTTACCTTTCTTTGTCTTTATGTATAGATTGTTGTTATCATTAGTCCTTTCAAATCCAATCTTTAGAAGATAATTATGAAGTCTCTCATACCATGATCTTGGTGTTTGTTTCAAACCATTTAGAGGTTTATGCAATTACATATCATGTTCTTATTGTTATCATCAACAAAACCTTTCGGTTGTTCTATGTAAACTTCTTCCTCTAATATGTCATTTAGAAATGCAGATTTAACATCCATCTAATAAACTTTGAAACCTTTGTATGTGGCATATGAAAGTAGAGTTTTTACTCCTTCTAATCTAGAAATAGGGGCAAATGTCTCTCCATATTCAATTCCTTCTTCTTTTGCATATCCCTTGCAGACTAATCTTGCTTTGTTTCTTGTGACTTCACCATTCTCATCTAACTTGTTTCTGAATACCCACTTTATACCCAATCACATTCTTGTCTTCTAATCTAGGAACTAGACTCCATATTTTGTTCTTCTTTATTTGTTCAATCTCCTCTTCGATGGCTTTCTATGAGTCAGTATCTTCTAGTGCATCTTTTACTATTTTGGGTTCCTTCAAGCTTAGCAAACATGTTTCATTTTTCAATATGTTTCTTGTCTCAATTCTTGTTTCTTCATTTTTTTCCTTCAACTTCAAAATCACGATGTATATCTCTATCGGGTATCACAACATCTCTTTCATGTGTACTAATCTCATAGTCAGAAAGTGCATCTACTTGATTCTATAACTCAACATCTAAATGTAGCTCAGTTCTTGAATGCAACTTGGTATTCATAGGGTGTGACTCGGAAGTCATTGTAACTTGCTATTGGTTTGAAATTTGATTTTCAGCATCTTTTTTAGTAGGCATTCCTTCATAAAAGTATACAAATGATTTTTATTCTTCTAGTTTTTTCATAGGTTCAGCCTCATGTACTTCTATATATTCACCAAAATTCACATTTGCACTTTCCACAATTTTTTTAGTGTTAGTATTAAAATACTTATAAGCTTTACTTCTTGTGGAGTATCTTAGGAATATACCTTCTTCACTTTTTGTATCAAGCTTTCCATTCCTAACATCTTTAAAACTGTAACACTTACTTCCAAATACCTTAAAGTATTTTATATTGGGTGGATATCCATACCATAGTTCAAAAGGTGTCGAATGAGTACCTTTCTTGATTTGCACACAGCTCAAGGTATAGCCAGCTATACTTACAACTTCTCTCCAATATTTTAAAACAACATTCTTCGCCATCATGGGTGTTCTAGCATAGCCCATCATAGATATGTATCTCCTTCTAGCTATTTCATTCTGTGGAGGGGTTCTAGGGACAGATTTTTATCTTTTGATTTCTTTGTCATTATAGAATATGTCAAATTCATTTGATGTAAATTCTTTTCCTCTATCTAATCTCAAACATTTCAAACTTTTACCTATTTCCTTTTCAACTCTTTCCAAGTACCACTTAAATATTTGAAAAGCACCAAATTTTAATTTTAAAAACATAACTATCATCATCATAAAGTAATCATCAAGAGATAGCATTATGTACTTATCTCCCTTGTAACTTTGCACATCAATTGGTCCACACAAGTTAGTATGAACAATCTCTAGTATTCCTTTAGAGGTATAAGTTTTAATCTTAAAACTTGACTTTGTCATTTTGTCTAGATAACATTGTTTGCACACTACATTATCAGTCTTCTTCAACTTAGGAAAACCTCTAACTTTCTTCATGTTACTGATACTAACCAAGTTATCAAAGTTAACATGAGATAAATTTTTGTGCCAAAGCCATACATCATCAAATTTTACAACAAGACAAGTAGCATCCTCTATATCAAGATAGCATAGATTACTTCTTGTTTAATCACCTTTTCCAATCAGTTCCACATTTGTTTCATATATCTTAGCACTCTTTTTTTCAAATTCAACCTTGCATCCCAAATTTTTCATTGTGACCCACTCAACAAGTTATAATTTAGTCCTTCAACATAGTAAGCATTCTCACATGAAATCTTATCTATGAGTTTGATAGAACCTTTTCCCTTTATCAAACATGGTGCATCATTACCAAATCTTACACTATTTCCATCATCACAATGTAAGGTAATGAACTTACTTTTGTCTCTAGTCATATGATGTGAGCATCCACTATCAATGATCCATCTATCATTTTTGTTCACACAAGTCACAAGTGCAGTTGCTTTATCTTCATTATATTTTTCCTTCATTGCAACATACACCACTTCATCATCATGTTCATTAGAATCATCCCTTGTTTCCTCTTCAACAATGTAGCATGACTCTTTTTCTTTATCTTTTTAATCTTTGTTGTCATCTTCTCTTCTGATCTTTTACTTGTCACTACCTCTATAGTTCTTGTTTTATATACATCTTGCCACAAAATGACCAACCTAATTGTAATTGAAACAAATAATGGGTAACTTACCTTTGAACTTGCCTTTACCTCTATGGAATCTTTTTGCTAGTAGTGCTTCCAGTTGTTCAACATCTTTTTCATCTATATCACTATCAATAGACACATATTTTATCTTTCTTTTCTTCTTTTACTTCACCTCATCAGAATCTTTCATTAACATCTTAGCTTTGAAAGTAGATTCAAGACTCTTAGGTTTGTAATTATCAAAATTAGATAGCTCAAAAGTAGTGAGTCTACCTATGAGACCTTCAAGGGTTAGATTATTTCCTGGAATACATCTCAATTCTTGAATTTCAAAAACTCTAATAGCATAAATAGGTAGTAGTGTTTTCAAGGCTTTTCTTAGGATAGTATTATCATCTATCTAACTGGTAGCTCCTTTTATTGCACTAACAACTTATTTTATTCTAGTAGCATATTAAGCAATATTCTCACCTTCTTCCATTCTCATATCATCAAACTTACTTTTGAGACTCTCAGATTTGGCTCTTTAAACATTTGTGTCTCCTCCATAGATGGTGGCTAGGGCATCACACATTTTCTTTGCACTATCAAGACCTTTGATGTCATCAAATTTTAAATAACTTAGGGCAGAGGAAATCTCCAACATCACCTAATTGTGCTCTTTATTCTTCTTCATATCTTTAGTAGTTAGAACTCTAGCTAGATCAACATGTTGCACTAAAATGGTACATTGTGCATGATCTCCAAGTCCTCCAAGGTATAGCTTCATCAAACTTTTCCATGTAGGAAAGTTATTTCTATTGAGTTTGGGTAATTCTCTTTTAGACATCTCAATCTTTGTGCTTCTAGTACCTTAAAACTAGTCCTCTTAAGAAGAAGACTCTGATACCAATTGTTTGAATACTTTAGAATAATAGAGGGGGGGGGGGGGGAGGGGGTGTGAATAAGTTATCCAAGGTCCATATGTAAAAATAAAACTTTTCACAGCTTAGAGAACCCATAAATCATTCATATCTATGCATGCATCCATAAGATTATGCAATCACTAAAACTTGTAGGTTACTATCAAATCAACTTGTAGAAATGTAAAGCATGAAACATAATAGATTCATCAGCACACTTGACATAATTATTTATGTGAAAACTTAATTTGGGAAAACCACCAGTAACATGCTACTCCTTTTCACTCTTCTGAAGTGATGTCGTATGAAAGGCCAACCCTATTAAAGGTTACAATGCACACTATTAAATGTAACCCGATTAAGGGATTTCAATTACCTTGTTAGAAATGAGCCTTGTTATAGGAAATTAGGTCATTCACTTGGAATGCCACTTAGTTAAAGGATTAACAAATAACTATTAGGTCAACCTTAATCCAAAGGATTTACCCTAGACTGATACAATTGTTAGAGAGTAACAGTAGAGCTTTGATCTGATACAACTTACAACTTCTCTTGTAGATTATAGATCTCTATTCAATGCTCAATTCTACTTGGCTTTCATACTTTATAGCTCTAATAGCTTTTTGACCCTTCAAGTATTTATCTCTTTAAGCCTTCTTGCTTTACATGCCATTGTAGACTTTTCTCTTAGGTCACTTGATGAAGTAAAACCCTTAACTCGTCTTCCTTAGGTTCTCACACATGAAAAAATTTCTTCATGACCAGACATTCCCATAAATAGGAAATTAATATATTTTCCCATTCATTTTCCATCATCAAAATTTAGGGTTTTGATGGATTAGGTAGGATATAATGTATCTATCCCATATCTCATATATCTTCTAGAAATTTCTTCTAGAATCTATTTGAATTCACCTAAAAATAGTTTACCTCAAATTATATTCCACCAGGTCATCAACCTTATCTTCCACCTAGTTCAAAAAATTCAAGAAAGAAAACTTGTCTACTTAGATTTAGTGAATCTTCAATCTTTGAGATAATGTAGCAACTTGGTATTATCAACTTTCTAATGCTTGGCACATACTTCATTGCTAAACATCTATTATGAAATCACTCAGCATCAACTAAAGTTTACTAATGCTTGGCATCAACTGTCTTGCTCAACATCCACTAGAATTTTCTTTTACTCAGCTCCAAGTGACTTTTTTCTCAGCTTGTACTAACTTTTCTTGACAGCTACTATCTACTTGGTCAAGCTTGGCAAGCAAACTTTGCTTCCAAAATTTCTTAGTGTAGCCAATATTTTTAACCTTAATAGATTATCAACACATCATGTCATGACTATCTTAACTGATCCTTGTACTTCATTACATAATCATAACTCAACCTTTCCTCTAGGTGCTTTTGTTACATCTTATTGATCAAATCCTCTTCATTAATCAACTAAGTGATAGTACTTGAATCTAATAAGTAGTTGTCTCACTATAAAATAGCAAGTTTGACATCAATGGCAAAACAATAATTGAAACACATAGTATTCTTCAATAATCTCCCTTTTTCAATAATCTCTCTCAATAATGATCTTTTCAATCAGATCTCAATAAATTTTTCTATCAGTGACTCAACACTTAATTGGTTACATTGCTACCAAGCTCTATAGTTGCTATTGAGCTTATCATTTAGTTTGCAATCTTAAACAAGTGATTTGGTCATTCCTAAGCTAAGTAGTCATTTTGTAGTGTCTACCAAGCAACACAATGTCTATCAAGATACACAGTGTTTACTAAGCTTCAAAGATAAAGTTTAGTCAAAACCAAACATAGAAGAGGCTACCAAGATAGATAGTAAAAGTGAAGAATAGCTTAGTGTTAACTGAGCTCTATAGTGTTAACCAATTCTATTAGTATCTACCAAGCTCTCAAGGTTAAAAAAGTGGATCTAGTGACTAAGTCATACAATGTCAACCTAGTGATCTAGTTGCTACCAAGTTACTCAGAGTTCATCGAGTGACACAATGTTGACCAAGTTCAAGCTACTTGAAAGAGATTATTATGGATTGAGCTTCAAGTTCAAGCATTGATAGTGTTTGTTGTGTATCAAAACTTCACCAATTTTGTCTTTAGAACCTAAGTTATAGTAGTTGGGCCAAATTTGTGGATTATGATGTAATTGGTATTGTAGCCGAGTTTAGTAAGTTGTAATTTGAATTGGTATATATGTAATGTATTGTATCATGTCCAAATATATATGTGATAGCATATGATGAGAAAAAGTAAGAATTGAAGAAGGCTACAAGTAGCATAAGGGACAAAAAAGTATTGTCTATCATAATCAAGTGATTATTATAAAACAAGGAATCTTAACCAACAAATTAGGGTTATAGATCAGAAATCAGCCACTGGTTCATCCTAACAGCGTAGACTTAGTTGTCTTTGCTAAATATCTTAACCAAGTGCATAATTCATTGTATGTTTGTATATCCTTTTACAAGGTGGAGCTCACAATCCTTATGGCTCCTAATAGGGTAGATCACTAGAAGTATTCAATTGTAAGCCTTAATAGGTTAACTTTATACTATAGTACTAAAGCTTGTAGGTATCATCCCCACCCCTATTTTATTTTCTAATTGGAAGGTTTTTGGGTTACCATATCTTGTGTCAAATTTCTATGAGTGTGTAGTTGCTTTCATTCTTTCATGTATGCAATTATATCATAATGTTGTATGAAGGGTTAATTGGTGAAATAAGACAAAGTTTTATTGGTTCCTAATTCACCCCTCCCCTCTCAGTAACCTTGCCTACCTTATATTTCTAACAATTAGTATTAGAGCTATTCAAGTTCTCACATCAAAAGTCTAATAGATTGAGAAAAGATCAAAGGCAGTGGAGGTATACATGCTAGATAAGGCTATTAAAAATGACAATTTGGATCTTGAATTGGCTATTGGGAAAATAAATAAAGAAAAGGAGAAACTCTCTCAATTACTAAAAAGAAGGAAAGATCTTGTAATACAAATGAATGACAATCTCTACACTAAAAAAAAATTGAAGATATATATATCCTGAAAGAAATTTAGATGAAGCTGATGAAGAAATCAAAGATATATTATAAAAGAATTCCAATCTTCAAGAAGTAATCAGAAAACTGAAAAGAGAACAAGAAATTCAATCAGTTAGATTATGTGAAATCATGGAAGAAAAGACAAAGCCAAAGAAGAGATAGAATAAAATAACAATGAAATCCAACAGCTATCCCTTCAACAAGAAGACTTCATTGATAAGCTCACCAATGAAAATGAGGAACTTGTGAATCTAAGATCTAAGAATGAAAGACTACAAAATGATCTCAACACTAAGAAGAAAACCTATGAAAGAATGATGAAATCTCATGAAAACATGAAAAAATTAAATGAAAAAATTTAGTACAAACATAAAGACAAAGCTAGAATAGGATACACAGAAGAACGTGAATCATCTCAGCAAGGAGCTCAAAAGAATCAAAGACCTACTAGTAGTCATTGTGGTAAGATAGGTCATACATCAAACAAATGTTGGAGTAATGGAAAATCAAAATTCAATGGAAAGTGTTACAGAAATTAAATGCATAAAGAAACCTAAGTATCAAGGTAAATGTCACAATTGCAAGAAATAAAGACACAAATCTTCAAAGTGCAAAACCAAGCAGTTGAACCCAATAGAAAAAATTGTGGAAGCAATATTTTGATGGATTACAATACATGGTGTAGATGTCACTACTGTGGTGAATTTGGGCACATTGGAGAAAACTATGAATCATCTCAACAAGGAGCTCAAAAGAGTCAAAGACCTACTTGTAGTCATTGTGGTAAGATAGGTCATACATCAAACAAATGTTGGAGTAATGGCAAATCAAAATTCAATGGAAAGTATTACAGCTATAATAAGCATGATCATAGAGAAAGTAAATGCACAAAGAAGCCTAGGTATCAAGGTAAATATCACAATTGCAAGAAATAAGGACACAAATCTTCAGAGTGTAAAACCAAGTAGTGGAACCCAATAGAAAAAATTGTGAAAGTAATATTTGGATGGATTACAATACATGGCGTAGATGTCACAATTGTGGTGAATTTAGGTACATTGGAGAAAACTATGAATCATCTCAGCAAGGAGCTCAAAAGAATCAAATACCTACTTGCAATCATTGTGGTAAGATAGGTCATACATTAAACAAATGTTGTTGTAATAGAAAATCAAAATTCAATGGGAAGTATTACAGCTACAATAAGCATGGTCATAGAGAAAGTAAATGCACAAAGAAGCCTAAGTATCAAGGTAAAAGTCACAATTGCAAGAAATAAGGACACAAATCTTTAGAGTACAAAACCAAGTAGTGGAACCCAACAGAAAAAATTGTGAAAGCAATATTTGGATGGGTTACAATACATGGTGTAGATGTCACTACTATGGTGAATTTGGGCACATTGGAGAAAATTGTGTAAAATGTCATATGAGAAAAAAAAAGACACTACAAGAAGATGTTCAATTTGTATAGAACTTGGACATCTTGCTAAGAACTATATGAACACAAGTAGAATTGAAGACGAAAAGAAAGCCAAAGCTGAAAATATTAAAAAGAAAATGAGGTAGAAATGGGTGGCAAAATCTCTATAGAATGTAAACCAAGATCATGAAGTGAATGAAACCAATGTCAATGAATGGGGTGGTCTAAACACTTCAACTTAATTCCCTATGGAGACTACTAGAGCTATGATTTGGAAGAAGAAATATAGCACCTGTTCCAACTAGCATTCAAGATGCATAGGGATCACTAAGCATAATAAAAAGTAGAAGACCTTACTGAGCAAGGCTAGGTCACAAGACCTTACCAAGCAAGGTCAGGTTACATATTGTTGTAGACTCAACTTGGTAGTTCCTACCAAGTTTTTGATGACTCTACCAAGTTGTGAATATATCCTAATCATTAAAAGCAAAATTGAGTGGAGGATAATTTGTCACCAAGTAAGTATACATATTAAGCATTAATGGTGATTAAAAATGGGGAAATTTGTTAAAAGGAATAAATTGAAGGGCTTCATTGTGAATTTCCAAAGCTAGTTGAGAAGAGAAAATTTAGAGCCCTTGAGCAATTTGAGTACCTTTTGTTGAAGTTTTTAAAAAAATTCAGAAACCCAATCGAGCAATGGCATCATCTAGCAACAAAAAAAAGAAAGGGTATGAAATGTTGGTTTGAGGAGTCAATTGCAAGGCACCAAACTTAAAGTTGAGTCTAGAAATTGTGGAAGCACTTGATTTAAATGGTGCACAATTGCAAATTTTGCCTGTTGTGATTTCACAACATACACCCCATTTCTCGTAGAAATGGGGACTCCCTAATAAACCTTTTGTTTCCTAGACCTCTAGTTTGGGGCCTAAGTCATTTTTTGAACTCTTCTTTAGTATAGATCAAGTACTAGTCTTTGATTGGATAAGTACGAGGTGTTAGAAATGTGAAAAATTGGAATATTTTACATTTTTTAGTGTATAAATGTGCACTGGCACACTAGCACACATGCACACCTATCCAGGGTGTGTAGGTCCATTGAATGCACAAGTGCACACTTATCTCCCTTTGGAGATGCACACTTGCATAGGTGCACACCTCTAAATGGTACGCATTGGGTCAAAAGATAAGAAACACCTAAGGAAAACTGTGCACTTCCCCAAGGTGTGCACATGTGCACCTTTCAAAGGAGACTTAAAACCAACATAAGGATGTGCACATGAATACCCTTTTTTGAACTTTTAAAATTTAATCCCCTCCTTGCACATAGCAATTGCACTAAGTGCATGTGTGCAATTGTGCACATGCATATGTGCACACCTCACCCAGGTGTGCAAGTGTGCAACTACACCAAAAGACCGTTGATATGCCTTTTCAACGTACCTAGCACACTTGTGAAGGTGCATAAGGTGCACTATTTTGCATTCCAGGGATATTAGGGGGTATTGAACTAGTTTTCCACTATTTTAGTATTTTGGGTTAGATTTTCAACTCTCTAGACTACTGTTTACTTCTTTGTGTAGACAAAAAGGAATTCTTAACTTGTCAGGGTCATAACTTTTGACCTAGAGATCAAAATTGAATTTTTTTTATACCATTGGAAAGAAGAACTAAAAATTTAATTTCAGTCTCTAAAATAGTGAGCCTTTAGCTTCCCAATTTTAGAGACCAAGGAAAATTTCAACTTGAAATTTTGTGCAAAAGACCTCCAAAAAAGCCAGTTAAAAAAAAAACAGAAAAGCTTCTTTAAAAAGATACAAAAAAATTTCAAAAATTTGATCATTTTGGATAATTTGGATCACTATCTCTAACTAGGAAGGATTGAGTAGTTGAATAGAAGAAAAAATCAAGGAATGGATTTTATAGTGCATGAAGTACATATAACACAAAGGTGTGGCACATAACATGCAAGTGCATAGATCATCATAGCATCTTCATTATCAACAGCAATAGAGATCCCACCTAAGAAGGTAACCTTAATCTTCAAAGGAGTCACATGTAAGTTTTGATTCATGAATTTGCACTGAAGATCAAAGATACAAAGTTTGGACACATGAACCAAAATAGGTTCCTCATCTTATGCAACTATTAATGACAAGATTAAACATAGGTGCCCTAGGATTTTAGATAGGAGGAGTTCAAATATATGAAATTTTGTGGATATAAAGAGGCTATAAATCATCAAAAAGGGAAAAATAAGTACACTAGAGTTCTCCTAGGCCTTGTCTGAGAAAAACCCAAAAACCATTTTCAAAATTGAGAACTTTGTTTTTTTATGAATTGAACACATTACACAAATTTCATCAAGGTGTACAAGTGTGCAAGGTGTGCTACTCCAAAGGTGTGTGACTCCAAAGGTGTGCTAGAAATTTTGAAGAAGCTATAGGTACACCAACAGTTAACTACTATTTCCAAATTTAGAACTTTTAATGCACTAGAACACATTTTGATGGTAGTTTAACTCCTAGAAGCATTTAGAGAAGTCCAAGCTTCTATTTTTAGAGCTTCTAGTAACTCCCAGATCCTCTTATAGCTTCCTTCTTCTTATCTACTTATTCTTTCATTGTTTTTATGTCATATAAAGGCTCATGCATCAATTCATTGATAAAGAAACAAGGGTGGAATCCTACTTAGCACCATTTAGAGAGTTAGTTTGTATATAATTAGATTTGTTTTATTAGTTTAGAAGCATATGTTTTCATTAAGAGATCTCTCACTCTCAACACAAATTGAGAAGATAATTTATTATAAATTTAGGAATGTAACATGTATTCTAGGCCATTATTTTGATGCAATAATATATGTTATTGGTGCTATCATTCTAAGTGTACTTATTCTTGTTGGAGTGTGTTATTTTTTTGAATTCTTGTTCATGATAATAATGGATCCAATATTTTTTTCATGTTGATTTGATTTGTACTATTATAGTTATGGTTTTTTTGTGTGTTGACAAATTTTACTAATGTACTGAGTCAGAGAAGAGATCACCCTACTATTCCTACATAGATCCTCATCTCGCATGAGCACACTTTCCATGGCCTTGTGATTTGATAAGAAGTGAAACATCTTTTAGTTTTACTAAATTCCCATCAATGATTGCATTAGTAGATTTGAGGAAGCATTGCTCCTACTTTCATTGGTTTCCTACTCAATCTTTTCAATGATTTAACTTGCAAACATGTTGTTTCTATGGCTTATGTCCATTGGGAATTTCCCTTTCATGCTATTTTCTTTCATCTTTCATTACCTTATCTTTTTATTTTCTTTTCTAACCCTTGGTTAAATTAGGAATTCATATAGTTGTATTGTTTGATTGCATTCATTTAAAAATAAAATATACCAAAAATATATCTCCTTTTGTGGTTAATTTTGAAACAACAAGAAAACTAATCATCTTATCTAAAATTGGTTCAAAATAGAAAAGGCCTCTTTGTGAATAAACACATTTATCTTTAACTGAGTGGATTCCAGTAGGTCACAAGATCACCCAAAACCTTGGAGTTGATCCCAGATCAACTTTTTAAGAGAGGAGTTCAAAAGGATTCCTAGCATTGTGTAAGATGATAGCTCAATACTACCTAAGGTATTACTCATGCATGAAATCTATTCTTTTTATCATTACTCAATCCAAGAACATGGAACCCTATAAATGAATGAAATATTTAGTGAATTATATGTGAACAATGCATTAAAACTCAAACATTAGCATTTGGAAACCAAGGGCTTAATACACATATCTCATATGCCAAGAGACTTTTAGGTCAAATGGATGAGATATATTCTAATTCATGTACATAGTGGATAGTTATGGTTGTAGAAACCTATTCAGATAATAAATAAAATGATCCATAAAATCATTGGGCTCCCAATACTCAATAAATCAAACACAACCAAAACCCTAGGTTGGGTTGAACTAGAAAAGTGAACTCTTGCCAAGTGGGACAAAAGAGGAATGAATATTAGTAGCGTAACTGACATGGAACTGAAATTCAGCATTCACATCATTGCACATAAGATTTATAGTTCAAGGAGACTAAACAGTGTATCATGTGAAGCTAATGATCTCTCTTACAAGGTCATGAAGAATGACATATCCTTCAACCTTGTTGAATTACTGCTGAACCATTTCAACAAGAATAGGGAGAGCATCAAAGGATCAGAAAATAACTTGTGTAAGTTTATATCTCTTCTTACATGTTTATTTTTCTTTGTTTAGAATTTTTTCCCTTCAAAAAGTTATAGTAATTTTGAGGAATTATGTTCCTATTTTGTATCATATTAATGAGTATATAGTAGAGATGGGTGAAAATTTTGAAAGTATCATGATAACTACTTTGAAACATTCAAATAAAAGATGAATAATAGATTCAAGATTCTTAAGAAGCTTTTAGAAGACTATAAGGATGATATCTACTTCATAGTGGACTATGACAAAGTGTACATTCAAGCAGACAGACCTAGAGTGGCATGGGTAAGCCTCTAGAGTATGAGGTTAACATTGATGACACCAAGGATGTGATAAATGATCTACCAAGTGAGCTTTTGGATCCTAAAGCTACATACTGTGACACCTATGATGAAGCTAAGGCAAGAATAGAGCTTGAGATTAAGTTACCTCAAGTTGTCAATAAAGAAAGAAAAAGAGTAGAAAAGCTACTGAAAGGAACTAAGAAAGCAAGTTCCCCTCTAATGCTTACCAAGAGAAGAGGTGATGACATTGAAGAAGATGATGTAGAGGATGAAGGAGAAGAAGAAAAATTTAAGGAAGAAGAGCCTCTAAGGAAGAAAGGAAAGGTTATCATAACTAGACCTACCAAGTCATCCCATGATTTGTTCACTAGAAGGGAAACCAAGTCAAGAAAGAAATTGAAGTTAGGTGACAATGAAGCAGAGCAAATAATCTTCAAGAGATCTCCACCTACACTTTAGGAAAGACTAAAGAAAATGGAAGAAGGGACTAGTATGGAAAAATTCAAATTTTTTAAATATGAGACAAGGAATGAGGATGAGAAAAGGTAGATTGAAGGTGTTGTTATGACCAAGCTAGGAAAATGGAAGTACTCTCCATATTTTTATTCTCCTCCTTGGGCCCCACATCAAGGTTATTTAAAGAATTAATTGTAAATCTATTTGGATTAATGGAGAGAGTTTATTCTAAGCCCTTTTATAAATCCATCTATTTTTCTTCATTTTGCATCCATCCATGATCCATAAAGTACATAAATAATCAATCCACAAGTATCCTAGAATCTCATACACACTCAAGAACTTAATCATTAAAGAAACTCCCAAGTGCATTCAAGGAGATCCTTTATCAAGCCATTGGAGAGGAGATCTCTTCTATTGAAGGTGCTTTCAAGGAGATTCAAGAAGTTTTTATGTAGGAGTATCCTAGGTTGTATGGCTATCTTGCATTTTTACTGAGTTTCTCAGTATTTTTTGAGTTCACAATTACTACCAAGTTAACCTATGGTTGTCAATTTTCTTTTGTTTTCAAGCATTGGTGAGCTACTTTGGTTGCCAATTTTATTTGGTTGTTGAGTTTTGTCGAGTTTCCTTTGGTTGTTGACTATTTCTAAGTTCACCAAGTTGTAACATTTTTTGGATTCTTCATTTGTTAAGTTGTCTATGTTTAGTTTCCTATTAAAGATAACTTTCACATTTAATGTAGTGATGGATATTTTGCAAGGGTCAACTTGTGACTTATTTTAGAATTTAATATGAGAGTTTATTTTGTTTTAGTTGCAACAGGCCTATGTGTGGTCATGCATGTATTTAAAGAGTTCTTTGGTAGAAGTCTTAGCCATGGAAGTTAGGAGTAAGAAGATAGGAGAAGTAGAAGCAAGCTAGATTGTGAATTTTGACTTTGTGGATAGAATCTGATTGTAATGTGGTCATAAGCCAAAAGGCCTTATAGTTGGGCATGTATCTAATATTTTGAATGAATATATGAAACCATTTGTGTCATGCCCAAAATTACAGGACAAAACACAACTACAATTTTTTTTTTCTTTTTTTCTTTTTTTTATAAAAATTATTATTACTATTATTTTATTTATTTATTTATTCGTATTATTATTATTGAAAAGTGAATAGATTGTCTTACACAAGTCATGTAGCACAATAACTAATTCTATCTCCCAAGGTCATACTAGTCTAACCATTCGATCTAACTTGATACAATTAATAACATTAATATCAATATTATGAGGATAGAATTAATAATGCCCTCATTCAAATTACATCTTCATGCATAAGGATCTCACTATATCAAATACCTAATAATGATCAAATATATGTAGGAAAATTTATAACTTCCCATTTACATATTTAACCAAGGAATGCAAAGGTGGATTGTACACAATTTCCCTATTTTATGAGTCATATTTATTCCTTATTTTACAATATATATAATTGCCATTATAGGTGCATATTATAGTCTAGATTTTTAAATGAAAATTTACTTCATGGTATAGAAATTTGAACATATAACTCCACCCTTTACATCATTTTTAACATATATCTATATACTACCTATATACGCATCACATCTATAATATCTAATGAATAAGGGTTAGACATTTATATTGAAAGAAATATAATATACCATTTGATTATTAACTAGCACACATTATACCTCTTCTATGTATACCTATTAATATCACTACCTTTCACCTTTTGTCACATTGTCCAAATTTTTTATCTAATCATAATAATATCTCATCTTATCAAATACTAAAAAATCTAACCTTAGTATTACTAATATTCACCAAAATTACATTAACCAATTATAATTCAATTTTACTTCTAACAAATTTCCACCTTATTCATACTTGCAACTATCCTTTATAATATCTCTTGCACTTACTCATTTCAAACTCAAATATCCACATTTAATAAGAAAATGGATTACTTGTGTAAGAGATGACATATATAAACCATAACAATTTTCCAAAACCAACAATCCATTACATTTATTACCAATTATTATTTATATTCTAATTGCCTAATTACTTATCTCTAACCCTTTTCAACATACATTTCTACACCCAACTAATGCTAGTGTTTAACTATCTACCAATATTATCTAATGTACACTAATACAACTACTACTAATCCTAGTGTCCTTCTAAACTCCAACATCTATGTGGCCTGAGGCCCCACCCAATACCAGTGCTAAAATCCTTAACATTCAAGTCGAACCCCTCCCCAACATCACCTCCCCCAAGACCCCTCGAAAAACCCACCTAGCTTAAGTACTTAAGCTATCCCCTCAGTCCCTAGGCCCAATGCCTTAGTGGGCAGCATCCTATACTATCTGAAAGGATAACAACCCATCTTTTATCCCAATGCAAGATGGGGGAGTTTGAGCACATGCCAAGCATGGAGATTTGAAAGGGGGTTTCAGCTTATACCTTTTTGGTTACCCCTAGGTCCATGGGATATTCATTCCCTTTTTTCTTGGTTAGTTAAATTTTATTTTTGTTTACATGCTTGGTCATGCATTACCTTCAATGGGAAAGACTATGAGTGTTTTTAATATATAAATATTAATACTTTTTTTTTTGAGTTTACCTTCTTCTTTTTTTCTCTTGAGAGGTAGTGAGTCCTTGGTTGGGGTGATGTAGTTGTTTTGTTTTATTGTTTCTTTTTAAGTGTGAGTCATAAACATGGGTCATAGTCATGGGTGTTCATGGCTCTATTTATCCCCTTTAAAAAAGTGCATCCATGTTATAGCCTTTATCTCATATCAATGTATTTTATTTTATTTTAAATTAGAAGGTTTGAGGAATATTCTCTTGATTATTATATTGGATTGTATTAGCTAAGAGTCTTATTAATCTTAGCACATACAATAGAGAGAGAGTTAAGTCTCACATACAACAAGCTTTTGTTCTTAAGAAATTTTATACTAAGCTTCCTTTTGTTTTCTTTTCACTACTAAACTATGATGAAGTGAATATTTGTTTGGTAGAGATCTAATGTTACTTCTATATTCCAATGTAACTACCTACGCAAGACTCAATTAAACCCACATATAATAGTTAATTAAACCTCAAAGTTTTGTTTGAACAAGATGGAAGTTTTCCTTAATGTGAACTTTCTTGTAGGCTGTAGTCATTTGGTTCCAACTAAGAAATGCTAAGACCCTTTGATATTATCTCCATATTAATATAGGAATCTAATTCAATGAAGTTATTTGAATCCTGATGCAGGAGCATCCAGAGGAATAAGGGCAATCCTGTGTCACCCAAAAAAATGTACTTAGACTTAGTTTCTATTTTATGTCTTTACATTTTTGGATACCCATTTGGCTCAAATAAAGGTTCCAACTCTCATAGTTCAACTATCAGTGCATTTGAAAATCCCGAAAAAATAGGAGCATGCAATTTGACCATCATTTTGGTGACCTAGAAGGTGCAACTTGGTCAGATGAATGCAATTGAGATTTAGAGCATTCCAAAAAAAGAATCAGGTCAAAAGGCCCCACGGTTTGAAAGTTATTGCAATCTTTCAGGTTTTGGAGACCTCCTAAGAATGCTTCAAAGTCAGGTTTGGGGCATTAAATGACCTTGAAAAGGATCAAAAAATGGGGGACGAGTGAAGCTTTTCCATAGGGCTATAGAGCGCTTCGAGATCTTTTCAAAAATGTAAACGGTTCGTCAATCGGAGCTACAGTTCAAAAGTTATGCCTCCCGGAAGTTCGGCTACCGTTTCTGGATTCTTCTAGATTTGCACCGACTTCTAACGCGGCTTCTGGAACCTTCTATTTTGTCGGTGGATGCCTACTAGCACTTTCTAGAATGTACTCCTAGTCCTTAACCCTCTGGGGTCTATTTAAGGAGATTTTTGGCATTGTAAAAGGCAATTTGGATTGGAGCTTGAGAGGAGGTGCTAAAAGGAGAAATATTCTCCAGATTTATGCTATTGTAGCTCATAGGGCATGTTTTGAAGTTTCTTTTCTCTGCACTGTTTGTACTAGCTTATTTTCTCAGTTAATATAATTCCCTTTTCTATTGTGTCTATTCTGTTGTTGGGTTGTGTCCCCATCAAATCCTATATAGAAATATACTTAACTTAAGTAGAGCATTTAAAATAGATCAATGACCTATTTGATTCCTTCATCCTATCATTAATTGAACTTAGGTGATAACTCATATTGAATGGATGCATAATATAGTTTCTTTAAAAGGTCAAACTCTTGGAAGCCATTGTCTTTCATGGATTCAATGATCTAGTTGCAATAGTTATACATTCCTTAAGTACAAATTTCTATGTCTATTAAATGAAACTTTCTTATTCCCAACTATGAATGATACCAAAAGAAACATTTCATCTTCATTTCATCTAAACTCATATTATTATATCCTATAATGAAACTACACTCTTTCCATACATTACATCTAGGTGCATTCTATATCATAATACATATGATAATGACTAAATTCTTTCCTTTATTCCATGAATGCACTCCTCACAATAATGTTCATAACATGATGATCTTTCTTGCACAATATATTACACAAAACAACAATGGGAAATTTAACTTTTTAATACAATGCTCAAGACATGGAGAAGGATTTTCACCCTTCTATATACATTCCATAATGACATTCCAAAATGAAATGGGGAGACCCTAATATCTTCTTGGGTCCAAAACACAAAAAAAATTGCAAAACAAATACACAAGAACCATGGAGGCTCACCTCTCATCCTATGCCTCTATGAAACCACCCACCAAGTTGGGGAAACAAGGCTCAAATAGGTTACACTCAAGGAACAACAATGCATAAAATATGACATTACAACACATATAAACTCCCTTCAAGGTTTAAAACAATGATTCACCATTGGAATCATGAACACATTGGGTGAAGGTGGACTCTTCAGAGAGGAGAATGCCATATCCATAACACAAAAATCAAATTTCAATTGCATTTTTTCCTCTCAAGGCTATCATAAAATATCCTCCTTACACATACACTTATACCTCCAAAAAAACAAAAGGCATATGGCTTCATTGGATCCCATACTCCATGAAAGAAAGAACAACTCCTCATCATGAGGTAATTTTTCTCAACTACAATG
Source organism: Cupressus sempervirens (assembly GCA_028749045.1). Classification (NCBI taxonomy): domain Eukaryota; kingdom Viridiplantae; phylum Streptophyta; class Pinopsida; order Cupressales; family Cupressaceae; genus Cupressus; species Cupressus sempervirens. The sequence continues at coordinate 2,156,842 of CM053787.1, forward strand.
TTGTTCCCAACTAACCCCTTCACCCAAGGCTTCTCTTCTCTCCCAAGGGTGAGTGAAGCCTTCACACCCATGAACAACTTCAACATTCAAACAAAACAAGGAGATAAAGGAAAAAAATCAAGAAAATGCATGAAACACAATGCACAATCACAACACAACACAAAGATTACAATAACAATACATGATCCCATAACAACACTCCATACTTGCAAATTCATTATGCAATGCTAAAACAAAATGGTCATGGTTTTAGAACCAACCTTAGTCCAAGCTAAAGGAAATGATAGTTGATAAGGAGCTTCATTGTCCTCCCTCCAAAACTCTAACTATCTCTAAACTTAGAAAGTGGGTGAACACCTCACTACTTTGTCCAAGTCTCCCTAAAAAGGCTCTCCCAATAGCTATTTTGGCAAAAACATCAAGCCACTCCTCTTACAACCTTGTCCCTACCAAATTTATTACTTTGACTATGAGCAAATATGGGGTTGAACTGATGAGACAACTCAATTTTCGAATTGGTGAAAGAATGCATTAGTTAAGGGGTCCCCTAGGCTAGCTAAGCAATAAAATGGTCAAAATTAGCCCCCTAACATGGTATTCTAACATATGGGTACCTTATTTTCACAAAAATGGCACTTTGGGACCCTCTAAAATCTTTATCAAGTTTGAATTCGAATTTCCATTGATGGTTACCCATCCTATCCTTTTTCCCAATAGATTTACTTAAATCTTTTGAAAGGCATTATTTTAAGGTTATGTGTTGTCGTGACCAAAACCCTAGGTGACATGTCATCAAAATATAAACAATTACTAGTGTCAAGTAGCACATCTAAAATACATTACACATCACCATGACATGTCCCTAATAAATTTATGGCACTAATTTTATTACACACATGCAAGCTTACATTTACAAAATAAACACATCATAACAAGGCTTTTGAATCTTCCAAAGATTTGCCTTGGCTAAACAGTGTCCACATAAGTTTGGACCTTGTTTCCCTAATTAAATTTCATGGTTCAATTTCCTACACACTAAACTTAAGCATCAATAGTCCAATGCAAATCATATAAAAATACATTTGTGTAGATTCATGACAATTTTAACATTTCAAAATCAACATATTAAAATTTTCATAATTAACCTTCCTTTTTCTAATCATTTTCATATAAAAACCATTCAAAATAATAGGATATTAGAATTTTCATATCAACATTAATCTTTCCCTATCATGATCAAATTAATATTTGAAATCATGTTATATTCCATTTTCTATCATGGTGATGAAATGTTGAATCCATACTGTTGAGTCAACCAACATGAAAATTAGTTCTAAATGCATATCTTAGGTCAAAATCACCAAAATGTAAACATTACAAATAGTATCCTTTGATTTAGTATAGTTTGATTATTAATGGTATCTTGTTATCATTATGAGATAAAACACATAATAAGGTGTATCAATTATGTCAGGTAAAGTAGGAGATTGCATGGTCGCATAGTTTTCAAAATCAATCATAGAATAGATCTATTACATTTTACTAAGCCATAAAATATGTCCTCATGAATATCAACATATCTACCTATTACTACTTCCACAATAATTAGATATCGCACTACACAATACTGAGTTCTACCATGTAGACCCTTATCTAATTTTGATAACAATTTTCATCTATAACTATTATTAGTGTTATCAAGGGTGCATGTTTATTTATCTTTCCAAAATTCAATTATCTTAATAGCACATCTAATATCTTGAACCCATCAACATATTTTCTAGGTTATGACATCTCAATCCTTTTTCCCATAGGTCTTAGCTTATCATCCTAATGTAATTTTTGAATATGATACTTAACACAACAAAGACTAAAATTTATATTAGTCCCATTAAGACCTCAGGTTCTAGGAATACATAGATTCTAAAACCTTCTTACCATCACTCAATCTTAAGGTATATGGTAATAGTATACAATTCATAATCTAAGACACAAAACATGTGCTCTCCTCCCCTTATGCTTCCTAACTCCAACCATATTCATGTTATTAATTTTTTATAATAAGGTACTAGGGAAGGGACCTTACAATTTGTTCCTCTATCTCTTGAGTTTGTTGTTATTTGTGATTTTTTTCTATTGTGTTTCCTCTAGTATGTAGTTTGGATAGTTGGGTGTGCCTTTGGCCCTGGTTATCTCATTCCTCTTTGCATCAGGTGGTATCAAAGCTCGAGGTTCATCCTTGTGGAGATTGAATCATGTAGAAACTGAAGTGAATTTGGTTTTAGGGTTGAAAATCTATAGATTTGACCTATAATTTGTAGATGGTTATGATCTTGTAGGAACCTAATTGTAAAGATGGTTTGAGGTAGAGGAAATGCTAACAATGTCGTATTGGACACATTAAAACAAATTACAACTAGAATAGGTTTTGTAGAGACAACTCAGAGAAGAGGATCACATCTTGATGATGTGAGTGATGATGAAGTAGCAACACCAAACCCTAATCTAGAACCTGAAGAAGATCAAGATACAAAAAGGTTGTTGAGAGTGTTGTCTAGGGAAATTTCAAAGATTGAAGTAGAAGTTGTTCCTTATGATGTAAAATTAGATACTAATGTTGTTTTGGATTCAAAATCTAAAATGGAAAATTTCTTTAAGTATGAAAACACTCATGACAATAGGATGGTGAAAATTACAGTCACAAGGTTGAAAGGACATGCCTCACTTTGATGAGATCACTTATACTTGATAGAAAAAGGAGAGGAAAGGAGAAGACTGAGACTTGGCCAAAGATGGTGAACAAGGTAAAGAAAAAGTTCCTTCCTTCTGATTACCAAGTTAGTTTATTGAGAAAGATGCAAAATTTGAGACAAAGGGACATGACCATGAAGGAGTATATTGAGGAATTCTATAGATTGGACATTAGATCTAGACATGTGGATGATGATGTTGAGAAAATTGCAAGGTACATAAATGGATTAAGATCTAGAATTCAAGATCAGATAAGTTTTGTTAAATTGGAAAGTGTAGAAGAAGCATACCAATATGGCTTGAAAGATGAGGAGATATTGACAAAGAAACCTGAATAAAGACAATGAGGTAGAGGTGGTAGATTCTAGAGAGGTAGAGATAGATCTTATGGAGAAGGTGGAAGATATGATAGTTCTATGCAAGATAAGGGAAAATTTGAATGGAAGAATGATGATAAAGGAAAGACCAAGTGGAAAGGTGGTGATTCCTAGTAAAGAGGCACTAGTTATTACTAAGGAAGAGGTAATTCTTATTCTAGAGGGGTTTTCATAGTAATTGTTTCAGATGTGGTAAAGAGAGATATAGATCCTTTGAATGTAGATCCTCTTAAAGTGGACAAGGTAATAGAAATTTTGTGGTGCAAGGAGACACTAAGGGTTCACTTAGTGGACTTGAGGCTAGAGAAAATTTGATGGTGAGAAGAACTTCATGTAGTAAGCGAAGTGAAGAGGAACCTATCCTAAGAAGAAGTCTTTTCAAGACTAGATGTAAGATGGCTAGAAAATTTTGCAAGGTGGTCATTGATAGTGGAAGTTCTACAAATTTAGAATTAGAAGAATTAGTTAAAAAGTTTTAGTTGCAGAAGTTGGAGCATCCTAAAACTTATCATGTTTCATAGATGAAAGATGAGCATAAGATATTGGTAAGTGAACATTGTATTGTGGAGTTCAAGATTAGATATTCCTTTGATGAAGTTCTATGTAATATTATTCCTATGGATTATTATCATATTTTTTTGGGTAGATCTTGGAAAAATGATAGATATGTTATACATGATAGAATGTTGAATCAATATACTCTTTGGGTAAATGGGAAAAATAAAATATTGCTTTCTTTGATTAAAAGTCTAGATGAGGTTAAGTGTACTACTATGAGAATCAGCATGGTTAATGGAAAAAATTTTGAAAAGGAAATGAAGAAGAATCAATTTTTTTTTCCATAGTCCCTAGAAGATTGAGTTGTACTAGTGGCAACTGAGTATCATAAAAATAATGCTAACCAAGTGCCAATCAATATTGATTGAGTGAGAAAGGTAGTGGTAAATGAGTGACAACATAAACTAGTAGTATTGACTGAGTACCAGTGAAAGTTACAAAATTGTTGAATGAGTATAAGGATATTGTTGCAAAGGACACACCTAATGGTTTACCACTAGTAAGAAGTATAAGTCATTGTATGAATTTGATTCCCAAAGGTATTTTTCTAAACAAAGTACCATATAGATTGACACCTACAAAGAATGAAGAACTTAACAAGCAAGTGAATGAGTTGTTGGAGAAAGGTTTGATCAAAGAAAGTTTCATTCCATGTGTTGTACCTACCATATTAGCACCTAAGAGTAATGAAGGATGGAGGATGTGTACAGATTCTAGAGTTATTAACAAGATCATAGTGAAATTTAGGTTTTCCATGTTGATTATGGATGACATACTAGATTGTTTGAGTGGAGCAAAGTATTTTACCACAATTGATTTGAAGAGTGGCTATCATCGAATCAAAATTAGAGAAGGTGATGAATGGAAGACTACTTTCAAGACAAAGAATGGTTTGTATGAATAGTTGGTAATGTCTTTTGGTTTGACTAATGTAGCTAATACATTCATGAGGTTGAAGAATGAAGTTTTGAAGAGATTCTTGGGTAATTTTGTGATTGTTTATGTGGATGATATTCTAATATTTAGTAAGACTAAGGAAGAACATCATGAGCATGTTGGACAAGTTTTCCAGAGATCAAAAGAGGAAAAGATGATTAATTTAAAGAAGTGTTCTTTTATGCAAGAGGAGATTATCTACTTGGGATTTGTGATTTTAGCTTATGGTTTGAAGATGGATCCTTAGAAGGTTAAAGCAATTTTGGAGTGGCCTGCAGCTAAGAATGTGGATGAGGTAAGATCATTTCATGGTTTGGCTAGTTTTTATAGGAAGTTATAAGGAATTTCAGTTCTTTTTGTAATTGTATGACTAAGAAAATGAGAGGAGATAAAACCAAATTCAAGTGGACAGATGGAGCTAATAACAATTATGAGACTTTGAAACAAAAGGTTGTTGAGTTACCTGTATTAGCATTGCCTAATTTTAATAAGGTATTTCAAGTTGAATGTGATGCAAGTGGTAGTGATGTAGTACAAGGCAAGAGAATCCACAAAGGATATGTACTAGGCCCCAGCAATATAGCCACACAACAAAAACAAAATAGAAAGAAGTAACAATGCAAGATCTGATACTAAATTACAATAATTTATTCATAAAATCTAACTGATTACATGCAATATGCCTGACTATAAGGCCTTCTGGGTTAGGACCAAATACAAAAAAAAAAAAAAAACATTAGTTCTACAAGATCCAACAAGATCCAACTTTAAAAACCAATCTTAACTAGTCCAGATACATAGCTAGATAAGTACCCCTTAGGTCCACCAAGAGATCCTCTAGTTCCTAAGCCACAACTCTAGCTCTTCAAATTCATACCTATCCTTTATTCCATCACAACTCAATTAATAAAAGACTCCACAAGACCCCTAATCATACTAATCTAAGCCACAAGTCAGCCTAGAATGCTTAAAAATAAATAAACCTAACATTGAATACCTAAAGAGCCACAAGTTTGCCTCCAACAAAAATTAAATGTCTAAAAATTGATATCAGAGAAAAATAATGATAACTCATAGATTTGATTGAATTAGAACTCATTCTTCAAACCTAAGTTTAGTATTGAGGTCCTCTACAACCTCTTAAGCTTGATAAAGCTTATTCATAAAGGATAACTTTGGATTCATCTTGGAAGTCATGCACAAAAACCTATTGTGTAAAATTGCCAGAAATTGATACTCCTAGAGAATTGCCATACCTCCCAACTTATAATAAATTAGGACTAGTGACCTTAACTAGAGATAGTACTCTAGGTCCTCTTTAATATCTAAACTTCACATCCTCTAACACATTTCAAAAAATTAGCTACATGGCTTGCAATAGACACCTAGAAACTAGAAAACACAATTCCAACAGCAAGGTAAAAATAGCTCAAACTTCAACTCAATCTATCCAATCTCTATGAAATCATAAGGAAAGATTCTCCAATGTGTCTCCAAAACATCCCTAACCATGAAATCATAACTCCATAAAAATCCAAGCTTGATGCTCCTCAACACTTAACCAAAATCCCTCCAAACATGTAGGATTACAAGAAAGCCTAGGATGCTCTTGCATCAGACACCCTAGGTTTGAAAAGATGTTCTAGTAACTGTAAGAACATCTTCTAGAATTTAGCACATAAATTTCAAACTAGTTCTTCACATACATTTCCTCCAAGTCTTCAACTTACACACTCTTTCTCTTATTTTTCTTCTTCTTCTTAACATCCACCATAGGTGTTCTATAGGTCTACTTTCCATGCTAATCTCCAACCTTTTTAGAATCTACCAACTCAACTTAGCTACCAATGCTTAGGTTCCTCCTACCAAGCTCTTCATTCTACAAAGGAATTAGGGAAAACTTCCTACCACCTTTCTTAATAGTAAACACATTCCTAACACAATCATGTACAACCCTCCAATCATACTACCAAGGTCTGCCAAGTAACACATGACAGCTATTCATATCCACAATATCACACAATAGTTCATCCTTATACTATACAATCTGGAAATCAACAAGGCATTGCTCCCTCACTTCCAAAGCATACTCACCTTGCAACTAGCCAATTCTATAAGGATAAGGATGTCTCACTCTCTTCAAACCAAGTTTGTAAAGCAGCTCTTCAATGAAAAGGTTATCAGTACTACCACCATACACAATCACCTTGCAAATTTTTCCACTAGACTTAAAATAGGTCCTAAACAAACTAGTTCTCTAACAAGAATCCAATGTCCTCTCACCAACTAGTACTTGTCAAGCCAAAAAAATTTCTCCTTGCTCAAGTTGACTATCCTGGACTTCAATCTCATTCATAACAATAGTTTTCCTACCAACTAGACATTCAAAATATCAATGCCCTTCTTTCCCACATCTAAAACAATTACCTTTGAGTGCACCTCTACCTATCCTCCTTTTCTATTCAGTAGGTTTTGGTTCTCTTTCCTTGATGTTTCCTCTTCAACATCTCTTCTACTCTCAAAGCATATTGATAAGCATCCTCAATCAAAGGAATATTCAGCATACCAATCTCATTGCAAATATTGAATATCAAACTATTAATATATCAAGCTACCTTCTCTTTTGACAATTCTCTATGCCCAAACTGAATAGTCAACATGTAGAACTCCTTGGTATAATCCTTCATAGTCATATCCTTCTATTTTAGATTCTACTTCTTAAACAAATCAAGTTTATAATCAACAAGAATGAACTTAGCTTTCAACTTAGTCACCATTAGTCTCCATCTAGTTATCTTCATTTCACCTTCCTCTTCTCTATCTCTTTATAGTTCTTTCCACCAAAGAGTAGCATGTCACTTCAACTTAGTTTATGCTAACATTACTCTAAGTGGATCCTCAATATCCTCAAGCTCAAAGTAGGTTTCCAATTCACCAATCCAAACAATCAGGTCTTTAGGATTCAAAGTACTTGAGAAATTAGAAACCTCCAGCTTATGCTTCAACTTCAACTAAGATCTAGGTCAACCAAACTTACCATCCCTAATTCCAATAGGTCTCTTCACATAATCATTTTTTTCCTCACCACTTGATCTAATAGCTTTAAAGTCTTTGGCAATTTTCTCATAAATTGCTTCAGTACCCACATGCCTAGGTACACTACCTAAATCACTTACAATTTTAGCAATCATGTCACTCTTCATCAATGCAATCTTAGATCTAAACTCTGCTCTTATCTTTTTAGAGATCCTTTCTTCCACAAAATCACTAAGATAATTAATTTCCCTAGGGTCCAACATTATTGAAGGAATCTTCCAAAATTTTGGGAAACCACCAATCTAGAAGATCAATCAACCACAAGATCAACCTTCTTTGCAAATCCTAGTGTAAACTACCTCAGCTTCGACGATCTGTCAACACACTTAGGAACAACCTTCACTCTGTTAGGAACCTGTGTGTTCCTTCTGTTTATTTTGTTAGAGTAGTGTTGTTGGACGCATATGCTTTGTAAGTCGTCCCGTGAGTATATTTTATTATCCCACATGCATAGGTAGTATTACTTTTCTAGATCGTACCCAGTATATAAGAATAGGTTGAGGCCCTTGATGGGCACAGACGAATTTATTGTATTGAGCTTGCTCAAAGGAGGTTACCCCCTCGAAGTGGCCTGCGATCAGTAGATTCATTCTGAGTTCTGCTATCACTTTGTATTCTGTTATTTCGAGCATTCTCACGATATTTCTATAAGGAGGTTCTTCTCATCTGGTATCAGAGCACTCTCTTGGGCTCGCTGGGTGGAAATTACATCAATTTTTTTTTTTTTTTCTGTCGTGGCCTTCAGGTTCCTCTCACTTCTAATATCTCTTGTTATTGCAATAACTCTTTTTAGTTGTTCTGTCTGTGAGTGAATTTTTCTAAGTCGACTGTTCAAAAAAAAAACAAAAAAAAAAAAACAAAAAAAAAAAGAGTAAAAATTTTTCTGTTTTTTAGTCGTAGCTTCCTTGTTTGCTTTCTATTTCTGCTCATACTTCCGTAGAACGTCTGCAATATCATTTCGCATACTTCCTTCCTTGGTGACCCAACCCCAAATTTTACATATCAAAGCCCTAAATCCCTCATTTATCTAATTTTAGGGTTTGCCCTATCTTTTTCACCTCTCATCCAATCGCCACCAAACTGAGCCACAAGATTCAATTCCTCATTTTGCTCCCTTATCCCTCTTGGACTGTTCGCCTCATTTCGCCTCCCTACCCTTGAAACCCTCATTTTTCTTTTTCCCTTGTCCCTAGATAGTCTCCCACCACCCGTCGAACACCCATTTCCTATATGAGTTTTACCCAAATCCAAGTTTGCCGTAACTAAAAAAGTTTTTGCTTCTCATCTTCTACCCATTCCAAAAAAAAAAAAAACCTTGTTTTATGGTTGTTACGCGTATAGGAGCAAAAATCATGGAAGAGGAAATTGCATCCCTCAAAACCAAACTTCAAGATCTGGATGACAAAATTCTGGGTCTTAACTTTCAGCAGTCAGCCATGAGCCGAAACCATTCAGGAGATACTGGGTCCTCTTCTGGCAATTTCCGTGGACCAAAGCTTGATTTTCCACGCTTCGATGGTTCTGATCCGACTGGATGGATCTATAGGGCAGAGCAGTATTTCAGCTTGCATAATACTTTGGATAACCACAAAGTCCCCCTTGCATCTTTTCATTTGGAACATGAAGCTCTTCAATGGTTCCGTTGGTACATCAAGGCTAATGTAGGCCCAACGTGGAGAGAATTGTGCACCCTCATTTTGGAGCGCTTTGGCCCTAGTTCCTTTGATGATTTCACAGGAGCACTAACTAAACTGCGTCAAACAGGCACTGTAAGAGAATACCAGACAGAGTTTGAAAAATTAGCTAATTACACAGAGGGCTTGTCTGATGAATTCTTCCGTAGTTGTTTTGTCAGTGGTCTGAAGGATGCACTTCGCTCAGAAGTCAAAATGTTTCGAACTACTACAATGATGGAAGCCCTTGGGTTGGCTAAGTTAGCGGAAGACAAGATTAGTGCTCTACAACGCTCCAGATCTAATTTTGTTCCATTCAGAAATACAGGTTCTCACAACCCTCCAGTCATACCAGCTCCCAGAACTACTCCGATCAAGCACTTGTCTGAAACAAAGATGCGAGTCAGGCGAGACAAAGGGCTTTGTTATAATTGTGATGAGAAATGGTCTCGGGGCCATAGATGTGTTCAGCAAAAGCTCTATCTCTTGGATGTGGATTCTCCACCGGAACTGGAAGAATATGTAGATGCTCAGGAAACAGTGGATGATGAGGTTGAGCCTCACCAGCCTGAACCTCCTTCACCAGAAGCTCCACCAGAGATATCTGTCCATGCTTTGGCAGGAGTCACTACTCCACAAACCATGCGGGTCCAGGGTTTCTTCAAGAAGATCCCTCTTACTATACTCATTGATTCTGGTAGCACTCATAACTTCATTGATCCACGAATAGCCAAACAGGCTGATTGCTTTATCCATCCCTGCTCTAGCTTTGAAGTCATGATTGCCAATGGGGGCACTTTACCTTGTAAAGGGAAATGTCGCAATGTGCGTCTCTCTATTGGAGATTATAACATGCGCTCTGACATGTTTGCCTTACCCTTAGGTGGCTGTGATGTGGTTTTGGGTGCCCAATGGTTACGCACTCTTGGCCCCATTCTCTGGGATTTTGCTGAACTTTGGATGCAGTTTTCAGCCGAGGGGCACCAACACACTTTGAAAGGCTTACAACCAGGGTCTCTCAGCATCATCAGTTCACACCATATGGAAAAACTTCTTAAGAAGAATTCACATGGTGTCATCGCTCAGCTCCATTCCATTCAGATGCAGCCATCAGCAGTCTCTAGCACTCCTGCCAATCTCCAACACATTTTGGACAAGTATTTTGGTATATTTGCTAAACCTGTGGGATTACCTCCTTCTTGTCCAGAGGACCACCGTATTCAGCTCCTTCCTGGCAGTGTTCCGCCCAACATCAGGCCCTACCGCTACCCATTTCATCAGAAGACCGAAATCGAGATACTTGTCCGTGACTTACTGAAGCAAGGAATTATTCGCCCTAGTACCAGTTCCTTTTCTTCTCCAGTTCTGCTTGTTCGCAAAAAAGATGGGTCATGGCGACTCTGCATTGATTTCCGAGCACTTAATCATCTCACTATAAAGGACAAGTTTCCCATTCCAGTTGTTGATGAACTTCTTGATGAACTTCATGGGGCTCATTTTTTCTCCAAGTTAGATCTTCGTTCTGGGTATCATCAAATTTGGGTTAATGAGGAGGATATACCTAAAACTGCCTTCCGCACACATGATGGTCACTATGAATTTTTAGTCATGTCCTTTGGCCTCACGAATGCTCCTTCAACATTTCAGGCAGTGATGAATAACATATTTCGACCATACCTCCGGAAATTCATTCTGGTCTTCTTTGATGATATCCTCATATATAGCAAAACTTGGGCTGAGCATCTCCATCATCTGGAGCTTGTCTTGCAACTTCTCTCTGATCATCAACTCTGTGCAAAACTATCTAAATGTGTGTTTGGCCAGGAGGAAGTGGAGTATCTCGGGCATATTGTTGCACACCATGGAGTGCGGGTGGATCCTACAAAAATAGATGCCATGAAAACTTGGCCGCATCCTAAAACTCTCAAGAGCCTTCGGGGTTTTTTGGGGTTGACTGGCTACTACCGCAAGTTTGTCAAAGATTACGGGAAAATTGCAGCACCATTGACAGCTCTGTTAAAAAAGGATGCCTTCTCCTGGACCCCTGTTGCTGAGACTGCATTTGAACAACTGAAACAGGCTATGTGCAGTACACCTGTTCTCGCGATGCCAGATTTTTCCAAACCCTTCACTATTGAGAGTGATGCTTGCGGCAATGGATTGGGTGCTGTTCTCCTACAAGATGACCATCCTATTGCGTTCACTAGCAAAGCCCTCTCTGGTAAGAATCTAGCCCTCTCTACTTATGAAAAAGAAATGATGGCTATTTTGCATGTTGTACAGAAGTGGCGACCATACCTCTTAGGGAGTCATTTTTGCATCAGAACCGATCACCAAAGTCTGAAATACTTCCTGGAACAACGGGTATCCTCTCCTACACAACAGAAATGGGTCAGCAAACTCATGGGGTATGATTATGAGATCACCTACAAGAAGGGTAAGGAGAATATTGTGGCAGATGCTCTTTCTCGCACATTTGATAATCAAGCTTCCCTTTCCGCTATTTCTATGCCCATTCCCAATTGGTTAGCATCTGTTCAGCAGGGCTATGACAGTGACTCTTCTTTATCTCAAATCATTCACCAGCTAGCCAATAATCCTTCTGCTATACCACATTACTCTTGGGATGGTGCTTCTCTTCGATACAAGGGTCGGCTAGTGCTTCCTCAGAACCCAGCTCTACATCAGGCTATTTTTTATGAACTCCATGCTTCTCCTTCCGCAGGGCACTCAGGCTTCCTCAAAACTTATGAGCGAGCAAGGAGAAACTTCTTTTGGAAAGGGATGAAACAGACGATTCAACAAATGGTGGCTGAATGTGATACTTGCCAACGCCACAAGGGTGAAACGACCCTCCTTCCTGGCTTGCTCGAACCATTGCCCATCCCTACACGGATTTGGACTGATATTTCTATGGATTTCATTGAAGGGCTTCCTAAATCCGGTGGCAAGACAGTGATCTTGGTTGTGGTTGATCGTCTCTCGAAATATAGTCATTTTTGTGCCCTCAGCCACCCCTATACTGCCTCCTCTGTTGCACAAATCTTCATGGACCAGATATTTCGTCTTCATGGACTCCCTTCTTCCATTGTCTCTGATCGTGATGCAACTTTTGCCAGTCATTTTTGGACTGAACTGTTTCAGAAAACTGGCACCAAACTGAAGATGAGTTCGGGCTATCACCCACAAACGGATGGTCAAACTGAAATTGTCAATAAATGCTTGGAAACTTATCTTCGTTGCTTCACTTCCGAACAGCAACATCAGTGGGCCAAGTGGCTCCCTTTAGCTGAATGGTGGTACAATACCTCTTACCACACTGCCTCTAAAATGACTCCATATGAAGCAGTCTATGGTCAGGCACCTCCAGTGCTCCTTCCCTACACTCCCAACAGCTCACCAGTCCAGGCAGTTGACATAGTTCTCCGCAGCAGGGATCAAATTCTTCGTACCTTACAGGATAATCTTCACATGGCCTGTAATCGGATGAAACAGCAAGCAGATCAACACCATTCTGAGCGCTCATTTCAAGTTGGGGATATGGTTTTTCTTCGTCTACAGCCATACAAACAATCCTCCCTAAAGCTGAAAGGGCATCATAAGCTGGCCCCAAAATTTTATGGGCCTTATAAGGTTCTGCAGAAGATTGGTTCAGTTGCTTATAAACTGGAACTTCCTCCTTCTTCCCGCATTCATCCAGTCTTTCATGTTTCTTGTCTAAAGAAAGTTCTGGGTACCACTGTCAGAGCACAAACTACTCTCCCTGAAATGGATACGGAAGGATCCATTATCCTGGAGCCGGTGGCAATCATTGACCAGTGCACTCGCCAGCTTCGCTCTCGCTCCATCTCTGAGGTCTTGATTCAGTGGCATGGCATGCAACCAGAGGATGCTACCTGGGAACCCCTTCTTCAGATTCAACAACAATTTCCACACCTTAAGCTTTGAGGACAAAGCTTTTTTCTAAGGGAGAGGGGATGTTAGGAACCTGTGTGTTCCTTCTGTTTATTTTGTTAGAGTAGTGTTGTTGGACGCATATGCTTTGTAAGTCGTCCCGTGAGTATATTTTATTATCCCACATGCATAGGTAGTATTACTTTTCTAAATCGTACCCAGTATATAAGAATAGGTTGAGGCCCTTGATGGGCACGGACGAATTTATTGTATTGAGCTTGCTCAAAGGAGGTTACCCCCTCGAAGTGGCCTGCGATCAGTAGATTCATTCTGAGTTCTGCTATCACTTTGTATTCTGTTATTTCGAGCATTCTCACGATATTGCTATAAGGAGGTTCTTCTCACACTCTAATACCATCTAAAATAGTACAAGGTAGGAGAATCCCCAAAGAAGATGTCCTAGCCCCCAAAAATATAACCACATAGTGGAAACATAATAGTAAGAAGCAATAATGCAAGTTCTGATACCAAATTACAATAATTTTTTCATAAAATAAAATTGATTACATGCAATATGCTTGGCTATAAGGCCTTCTAGGTTAGGGCGAAATATAATTTTTTTTTTTAAATAGTTCTAAAAGATCCAATAAGATCCAACTTACAAAACCAATCTCATCTATTCTAGATACATAGCTAGATCAGAACACTAAGAAGAATCTACACTTGTACCCTCAAGTCTACCAAGAGATCCTCTAGTTCCTAAGCCGCAGATCTAGCTTTTCAAATTTGCACCTTTCATGTATTTCATTCCCATTCAATCAATAAAAGACTACAAAATACCCCTACTTATACCAATATAAGCCAAAAGTCAGCCCAGAATGCTAAAAACTAAATAAGTCTAACATTAAATACTTGAAGAGCCACAAGTCAGCCTCCAACAAAAATTAAATGTCTAAAAATTGATATCGAAAAAAAATTGCAATATCTCATAGCTCTAATTGAATTATAACTCATGCTTAAAAATTAAGGTTAGTAATTTAGGTCATCTACAACCCCACTAAGGTTAATTCATAGAGGATAACTTTGGATTCATCTTGGAAGTCATGCACAAGAACCCATTGCACAAAAATGTCAAAAATTGATACTCTAAGATAATTCCCATATCTCCCAACTTATAATGAATTAGGACTAGAAACCTTAACCAAAGATATTAATTTAGGTCCTCTTCAATCTTTGAATTTTTCATCCTCTAACTCATTTGGAAACATTAGTTATATAGCTCACAATAGGCACCCAAAAACCAAAAAACATAGTTCTAGTAGCAAGGTAAAAACTGTTCAAACTTCAATTCAATCCATCCAATCTCTATGAAATCATGAGGAAATGTTCTCCAATGTGTCTCCAATACATCCTTAATAATAAAATCATAACTCCACCAAAATCCAAGCTTGATAGTCCTCAAAACTTAACCAAAATCCTTCCAAACATGCAGGATTGCAAGCAAGCCTAGGATGCTCTTGCATCAAGTAGTGTGATAGGAATTGTATTGATTCAAGAAGGTAAATCCATTTCTTTCTTTAGTGAGAAGTTGAATTATGATAAAATAAATTATTATGTGTATGATCAATATTTTTATGCTATTGTTCAAGCATTGAAGAAGTAGAGACATTATTTGATTCCTAAGGAGTTTGTGTTGTGTACTGATCATAAATCCTTATAGTACTTGGGAAGTCAGCATAAGTTGAATTAGAGACATATGAAGTGGGTTAAGTATTTTTAGAGTTTTAAATTTTTTATTAAGCATAAGAGTGGAGCCACTAATAGAGTTGTTGATGTATTGAGTAGAAGATGTTCTTTGTTGATAGGGGATGAAGGTTGAAGTTTTTGGTTTTGATGAGATGGAGTTGTATAATACTGATCCTATTTTTTCTAATATATGGAGAGAGTGCAAAGCATATAGAAAAATAAAGTAAGTTTGATGAATATTTTATTCAAGAAGGTATGTTGTTTAAGGGTATTTAGTTATGTATTACTAGGAGTTTTATGAGATTGAATTTGATTAAGGAAAAGAATAGTGGTGGATTGGCTGGAGATTTTTGAATTGATTAGACACTAAGTTTGTTGAAAGAGAAGTATTATTAGCATTAGATGTTTAGAAGTTTGTAAAGAGTTGTAGATTTTTTCAAGTTTCAAAAAGAGTAAGTTAGAATGCTAGTTTGTATACACCTATTACTATCCTGAGAATCCTTGAAGTGACATCAGTATGGATTTTGTTCTTGGATTTCCTAAAGTAGTAGAGGACTATGATTCTATATTTATTGTTGTGGATAGATTTTCTAAGATGGCTCATTTCATACCATGTAAGAAGACATCAAATGGTGAGCATGTTGTTGAAATTTTCTTTAAAGAGGTTGTTATACTACATGAATTACTAAAAAGTATTATTTCTGACAGAGATAGTAAGTTTGTTGGTTATTTTTGGAAGACTTTTTGGAAGAAGATGGGTACTTAGTTAAAGTATACTTCTAATTTCCATCCACAAATAAATGGATAGATGGAGGTTGTGAATAAAAGCTTGGGTAATTTTTTGAGATGCTTAATTGGGAATGAATCACGTAATTGGGAAGTGGTATTAGCACAAGCTGAGTTTGCATATAATAATTCTATGAATAGGAATATAGGGAAGACACCTTTTGAGATTATTACTAGAATGTGGCCTAGAGGAGCATTAGAATTAAGGGATATTGCTGGTGAAGAAAAGAGAAGTTTTGTAGGAAAAGAGTTTTTTCATTTCATGGAGTCTTTACATAAGGAAGTAAAGCTAAAGTTGGAACAAAGTAATATGAAGGACAAGGAGAATGCTAATAACTCTAGAAGACATCATTTTTTTGAGTTGGTGATGAGGTGATTCTTCATTTGAAGAAGGGAATATTTCCTATTAGAACATGCAGTAAGTTGGAGATGAAGAAGTTTGGACCTTGTATGATCTTGAAGAATTTTGACAATAGTAATGCTTATTAAATTGAGTTACCTGATGACATGGATGTATCTCCTATATTTAATATTGTTGATTTGTACAAATATCATGAGTCAAATGATGAAGTTGTTGTATCAAATTGTTATCCTAAGAAGTAGATTAAAGAGGTTGAAAAAATACTAGATTAGAAGTTTGGTAAGAGCACAAGAGGAAAAGATTACTGAGTATTTGGTAAAATGGAAGAACAAACCAATGGAAGATGCTACATGGATTTCCCAATCTAAGATGGATTTATCTTAGGTTGTGAAATCTCAATGATTTAGAAGAATCATTTCTTTCAACCCCAATTGTATGATGTAGGAGCATCCTAGTTTGCATGGCTATCCTACATGTTTACAAAGTTTCTTAGTGTTTTTCAAGTTCACAAGCCAAGTTCCTTTGGTTTTTGAGCATTGTCAAGTTCCTTTTGTTGCCGAGCATTGTCGAATTCCTTTGGATGCCAAGTGTTGTTGAGTTTCCTTTGGTTGCGAAGTATTGCTGAGTTCACCAAGTTGTAGCATTTTTTGAATTCTTCATTTGCCAAATTGTCTATGTGCGGTTTCCTATTGAAATTGACCTTTGCATTTAATTTAGTGATAGATAATTATTGAGAGCCGACTTGTGGCTTATTCAAGCTTTTAATATGAGAGTTTATTTTTTTGTAATTGCAACAAGTAGGCTTGCAGTTGTGCATGTATTTAAAGACATGTTTGGTAGAAGTCTTAGGTATTGAAGTTAGGAGTAAGAAGATAGGAGAAGCAAAAGCAAGCTGAATTGTGAAGTTTGATCTTTGTGGATTGAATTTGACTGTAATGTGGTCATATCCCAGAAGGCCTTATAGCTAGGCATGTATCTGATATTTTGAATGAATATATGAAAGAAATTGTTCCTCTACCTCCTGAGTTTGTTGTTATTTGTTCTATTTTCCAATGTGTTTACTCTCACAGGCAGTATGGGTAGTTGGGTGTGCCTGTAACCCTAGTTGTCTCATCCCTCCTTGTGTCAAGTTCATTTGGGGGATTCATCATACCTTTCATGTTCATACCACAACCTTTTAATATCTAGCTTCCTTCATTGATGATATTGGAGATTGTCATCAAGAGAGGACTTCTACTTGCATCATATACATCTTCTTGGTTCATTCAATTAGTAAAGAGAGCTCATTACATTTGATTTGAGAAATCCTACTATTGTAAGGTGAATTGATGTATTTACTTTACATTTCCATTATTTAAATTATTTAAATTTAAAATTTAATTCCTAAATTGGGTTTTGACTAAGGAAAACACTCCATCTACAAAACAAAACAATTTTTTTGCAATTGTGGACCTAAGAAGGAAATATAGAGTGTAGATTTGGATACCCTTTTTGCAGAACTTTGAAGATTTAAAAATTATTTTGCATTTAGACATCACTAAGTAGGGATACATTTTATTCCTACCAATTCAACACTATTTCCTTAAGTCATCCCTTATGCTTCAGGTCAACTTTTTCATAAAGCTAAAAGATTTTTGGGTTTTGTAGATCTTGCTATTTTAGGTTTGGGGCTTAGAGTGTTTTCTATTTGGAGTTGCATAGAGACCCAAAAATTAAATCTGATATTCCACCTCACTCTTCAAGTTAATTCATTTATTTTTTTCTTCATTTTAGAACATTTACTTTATATAGTCTTAATTACATTGCATTTCTCTTTCTACATCAGGGTTTTAATAGTCTTGCATTATCTCTCTGTAGGACCAAAAAAATGGGCTAAAAGCATAACACACTATGAGAAAATCACAAACTCAATCAACATGAGTTAGCACCCACTAGTCTACCATGAAAGCCAAACTAATTAAGAAAGCAATCGAAACCCCCTTTTTCATTTGTAGCTCCCATGTTCTTCTTTCTTCTCCAAATGATTGTAGCTCCAATTTTCCTATAGTGCACACAAGATTGAAGCAAAAGCCTATAATAGTGATAATGCCATGAGAATACTTGAAGTGTGATTTTATGAGAGAGAGAGAATGCAGCATGCAAAGAAGTAGAGACTCCAATATTCAAAGATTTGGATTTTCAAAACTTAAGCATTCTAGATCTCAAGAGACTCCAGGACCCCCCCTTAAAAATGAGAGGAAGAGTGTCCAATTTATAATTGACATGGAGGATGAGAGCATTGGATTTTTCACCGATAGACATGCAATGTGGCAAGACATTCCTATGACGCATATGACAGAATATGCCAAAAATAAGATTCTATGACACATGCAAGTCAAATTTGGAAGAGAATCTATGACGCGTCATAAGATTCCTCAAGCCACTTAAAGTCAAGAATCTATGACGAATAAGCCAAATAGGGACATGCGTAAGAGGTAATAATAATTCATATGACGCATATGAAAAAATATGCCAAAAGTAAGATTCTATGACACACGAGAGTCAAATTTGGAAGAGAATCTATGACGCGTCATAAGATTCCTCAACCCACTTAAAGCCAAGAATCTACGATGAATAAGCCAAATAGGGACATGCGTAAGAGATAAGAATATCTAATTATGACAAATCTCAGCCAAGTGTCAAAGGAGAATCCATGAGGTGTCACATCCAAGTGTCATGATGATGGAATATTTTATGGAATATTTGAATTAAAAATCCTCTTATTCCACAAAATAAGAATTAGTAGAAAATGGATTTAATGATGAAAAATGGAACTTAGGAAATTAAGAATTTCCATGGTTTGCAGATAATGAATCAATTAATTAATAAAATTAATTAATTGAGGATGATAATTAGGAAGAATAATTAGAAAGAATAGGATTAAATTATGGGTTATTTAATCCTATAGAGAAAATTAGTAGATGATTGGCCAAATTGATTAAATGAATGCGACTGTATCCTTTGATGAAAATGTGATGACGATGGATATCGAATAAGATGATGAAAAGGTAGACCAAAGCCATGGTCAAATTAATTGATAGATCAAAATTGATAACATGCCAAGGACACATGACATGAATTAATTGATATGTAACATTTAACCGACATTGTAAATGCTATAGGATTAAAATTGATTGATAATTTTTTATCATAATAACACTGACAGACACTGTCAATATTATTAAAATGGTTGATGATGCCATGATCTGATATTGAAAGCCTCAACAACATCAAAAATTGGATGACATGAATGATAGTTTGACCTAGTACTGAGAGCCATGACAGTACTAAGGTCAGATTGATAAGATTGATAAGTTGATAGGTTTCCAAGACACTGAAAGCCACAACAATGCCTAGGAGCAGATAAATGATGATTGATTTGAGATGTTTGATATGTTTTGGGTTGATTAGGACTGATTTTGAGTGATTTTGGTTGATTCTGAGTTGATATGAAATTGATGTGAAAGGGGATACAAATGACAAAATATGGTCAATCTGGCCAAAAGATCAAAGTTAGTAGAATGAGAAAATGGGACAAATTAGTATGAAGAAGTGATGAATTCATAGATGCGAACCATTTTTGAGCGTCTACATTTTGCCCCTCTTTGATACAATGTGATTTAGAGCATTGTATCAAAGAATAACTGATGAGAAGGCTACAACATGCCCCCTCGAGAAATTGACTAAGATAAGCATATGATAAGTCAATTTATCGACAACAAGAAGACAAAACCATAGAAATTGATGGAATGACCCGAAACTGTACATGCATGCCCAAGATGATGGAAAGATGTCATAACCTGAAGGAAATCATCAAAAATGGTCGTATTTGGTCAAAGATGATGAGACAAATGTCAGACTAAGGTTGATCTAGGTGGAAAGCCATAGAAAGTTGATTGACATTGCAGGATGATGCAAGAACGCATGAATGCAAGAGGAAGATGATTTGGTGAATCAGAAGACATCATCATGGTGATGGAGAATGAGATGACGAAGAAAGATGAGATGAGGAGATGTTAGTATGATGGAAAGACTTTTGCTTCTGAAAGTGCACTATATGTCAAATCAAGCTTTATTTTGATATGGCAAATAGAATACAACACATCATGGCATAAAGGGACAGAGCGCAAATGCAAGCCTTTTGCATAAACAAGCATGATGCAAATAGAGAATGACCTTGTCCTTCCTGAGGCATATGTACATGCCCCAGACTCTCAAAAGGTACATTGTAACAGACAGAAATAGAAAAAAGCTGACCATGAACCATCCTGACCACTCTCATAGATCAATTTATATCATCAAGTAGCATAGGGACATGATCAAAGAAAAAAAAAAGCAAAAATAAATCACTCACTAAATAGCGTGAGCCAACAGCTATTCTTGTCCATTATTACGTTCTTGTTAATGGTTTAGGTGTGTAAATAGTGTTTGACATGTTGATA